>CM017480.2:3705300-4905300 GCA_007827005.2 Populus simonii
TCCATCAATTCCCTCCCGATCCCGAGCTCTTTCATCAAACCAAATTGTTTGTCTCAATAATGACCCTTGTGCCTCTTCATATCAAATTGTAGATTGCAATATGGTGGCTTTTTCTTCACTTGTTGGTTTGAGAAGGATGAAAAATAAAGCGAAAAATATATAATACGCATGCTACACCACAAGCTATCAGTAAAAGACCCGTAAAGAGAAGGGTTTATGTGATAAAAGAAAGGGGGTATTTTTGAATTAGAATTACTATAGCAAATTAGATGGAGACCCTCTGATTTGTTTTTTATTATTTTTCATGATTTGAATTTTATTTGATATTTAAATCAATATCCTCAAAAAGATTCCAAACACAAGAGTTGATTTAACTCTTGAAATTGAATTCAATTTCAAAGATTCCAAACAAACTTTTAATATGCCATAAATCAACCTTTACAACTTTACAAGATAGGAAAATTTGAATCCTAAATAAAAACAAAACACAATATAAAGAATAAAAATAATAAAATTGGTTAAACAACATTTCAAAGCCTAATATGAGGGTCTTACGAAACTTGGATGGTTTAGCTAGTCAGTCCTCTTAAAATATGGGCCTATAGAATTATCTAACAAAATTTGATCTTGATCCCAGTAGTAAGATCACAAGATATGTCTTTTCTATATCAAGTTATTGTTATGACATAAACATGTTGTTTTCCTAGGTTTAGCTCTATTTTACTGGTCCATAAATAAGTCTGTTAGACTTTCTATATAATTTATTAGTCAAAAAATCTCATTTGATTGTTAAAAATTATAAAATTTTCGAACTTGCCTACATTGAAAAATCTTTGTATTTTTCACCTAGACAGATCGCTCATTACAATGAGATCACTTTGAAAAATCTTTGTATTTTTCACCTTGACAGATTGACTATTATTATAAGACCACTTTGAAAATCTTTACATTTTTCACCTGGATTTATTGCCAATTACAATGAGACCACATTGAAAAATCTTTGTATTTTTCACGTAGGTCGATCGTCCATTACAATAAGACCACTTTGAAAAATCTTTGTATTTTTCACCTGAGCAAGTCGCTCATTTCAATGAGACCACTCGAAAAAAAAATCTTTGCATTGTTTCTACTTTGAAAAAACCTTTGTATTTTTCATCTGGGCAGATCACCCTTGACAATTTAACCATTTTAAAATCTTTGAATTCTACCAATAGGTAGGTTGTCTTGTATAACCATACCACTTCAAAAAGTCTTTCACAAAGATCATCTTCTTCCTTACAAATCCTATCTCGTTTTCTTTTAAGTGTAGTTTCTAGCCCTTGTCCTTTGAATAGTGCGCTTTCTAGTCTTATTTCTTTTTCCTCTGAGTACGCTTCGGAGCCCTCACTTCAAACATTTTCAGAAGGATTGACCATTTATTGATCTGGTGAATTCTTTATCTCTCATTTTTTTTCTTCTTTATAAATCTTACTATCTAAAGTCCCCTACGAGACTTTTTTGTCATAAGTATTGTAAAGAGAGGGCCAACTGTCATAACCTATTTCTGGGTTATTCCCCAAATTCATCTTCTTTCTTTCCAAAATAAAATAATAGTAATAATAATAGCAAGAAGACTAGCATTTTAACAAAATCAAGCTGCAATTTTGGATGGCATCGAGAGTGTAATTGTACCCTATTTTACCCAAAACTTGAAAGACAGTGCAAATTCAAGGTCAATTCACATGATTATTAGATGAATCTGCATAAAAATTAAGCCTAAGGATATAATTAGATTTTTAATAGGCCAATTTGATTCAATCATTGGTCAAATTAAAGTTTAATTATGTTTAATAATTAATTTGGATCCAATTGAAGGATTTAATTAGGTGCAATGAGTTAATTATACTTTAAATGGGTTAATTTAATTTTATTAGGGCTTAATTGGTGAAGAATTAAGTTTGGGAGCCCAATTTGAGCTTAATTAAGAAGATTGAAATTTTAGAAGACTAAACTTAATTTTTACAAAATCAATTGGTTCAAATCAAAGGTAAAATCACTAGAAAATCAAAATTTTAGGGTCCATTAGGGATTAAATTGAAGAAATTCACAGCCAAAGATCATTTTGCAAAAGGCGTCGAACTATGAGGACTCAATTGATTGAAATCAGGGATGAAATTGAAGAAAATTGAAAGTTTAAGGGTCAATTTAGGGTCAAATTGGATAAATCCAAAATCAAGGACTAATATGAAAAGGGTGCTAAAATTCAGGGCTGACATTAAAGTTTGGTAGGGGCAAAATGGCATAAAATTGGAAATTTAGGGTCAATCAGGGGTGTAATTGAAAGAAATTAAAAGTTGGAGGACCAAATTAAACTTTGGTCAAATCCCTAAATTAAAACCTTAAAAGCCAAAACTACTCCGTTTCATTTAAATGAAATGATGCATCATCTAGAACTATTTATTTTCTTCATCATTGGTTTCGCCCGAAAGCTACTCGGATAACGTCCTTTCTAAGGCATTTAATGCTTCATCTCTCCACCAAATTTGACAAAACTTGCACGCAAATGATAACTTGACATCTAACTACACCTTAGTATGGTCTTTTTTAGCCGATTGACTCCACAAAAACCTCGACACCGCCCCAAAGGGGCCAACTCAACAAGCCTTCCATCAGCAACTTTTTCAGGCCATGACGCCCACTTTAAGCCAATAGTTGGGATCCTTTGGAGTTGAATCAAGGGCCAAGATTTGGCACCATTAAATAAAAAATGTTCATCTTCCAGATAAAGGTGGATTCCTTGGATTGAGCATGAAGAAAGAGGGTGCAAAGTTGGCAAAAAATCATCTATTCCTTGTTTTTTTATTCTGCAATTTTATTCTCCCTCTCGACCACCACTTTGACCACTTCCTCTGTCGTGCCTCATCCATCGTTGCTGCCATCAACCATGCTTAGGTCTTCCCTGCAACCCCAAGAATGGCTCCAGCAACTTTTTCCTCTAGCCATGCAAGGTTGCGCCACCTCCCCGATTTAGCCTTTGCATAATTTTTCATTCAATGACAAGATAATTAACATAGTTATTGGGCCAGGCCAGCAACCATGCGGGCCTAGGCTAGCTGGGTCGGGTCCAGTCCACCCTAAAAAAAAAGATTCGTTGCGCCGCCAATCGGCCCAACCCAACTAGGTCGGGCTAGCCCTGTTCCGGCCCATCCTGGATGGCTGGGCTGGGTCCAACCCAATTTATATTTAATAATATAATATTATATAATTTAAAAAATAAAAAAATTCCAAGGGTTATTTCAAAATATTTGTGATTTTCTCACATGTTTTTCCAATAATTTTGCCTAATATTGGACTGTATATTTACATTGTAAGAGACAGATCCGGTATTAAAATACCTGGTTTTCTCCAAAACTTTTCAAAAATAAAATTTGAAAATTCAAAACAAATTCAAAAAAATTTAAATTAATTCTCTCTTAAAAAAACAAACAAAAAACAAAAATGTTTTTGTTTCGTTCATACAACCAAAAACGTAGTATGTCGGTAATTCCTTTGGGAACCTGCCACACACTCAGAGGACTTTAATTGTCATCACCGACATGAGAAGGGGAACAGTTTCATTCATCTCTAGAATACACCATCGGGGTTTTCATTGGTGCTGTGGACAGTGAACCGTGTCAGATGGAGGGGAATAGTTCCACCCGCCTTTGGAATACACTAACAAACACAAATCGTCGGTGTTTCTATTGGTATTGTGGATAGTGAACAGTGTCAAAGAGAGGGAAACAGTTCCACCCGCCTCTAGAATACACCAACGGAAACAAATTGTCGGTGTTTCCATCAGTATTGTGGACAGTGATTAACAGATTGTATTTGTATTCCCTGTCTATCCATCCTATAAATACTTAAATTGAAAGATGCATGCACAACACAATAACATCAGTTGACATAACAATTATAAAATAAATACTTCTTTGTTTAGTATTTCTAAAGAAAAGGGTGTATGCGTAATAAACTTGTTGGCATTGTTTTGCGAAAACAAAGACATCGTTGACATTGCGGAGTCTAGCTTTTGAGTTAATTTCAACCAAACCATGATGGGGATCTACTCTGATTCCTCTGTCAATGGTGTCATTCCAATAACATTTGAATAAAGATACTCTATTATGCTTACTATGATATTGCAATTCAATTACTTCTTTTAATTTCCCATAATACTCGCTAAAAGTAGATCTCTTAACACAAACACCATTGTTATATGTCTTTCTACTCTGCCCATATTCTTCAATATGAAACACGTATCCATTAACAAAATATTCGTTGTAACACTTCACTTTTCTTTCAGGACCCAGACTTGGTAAAAACAATGTAGCATTAGCATTCATTCCTAATTGATAAACCTTGTACATCAAGTACAATAATTAATAGTATACGAGAATTGTGTAACGAAATTGAGTATCATGATAGATAATGAGTTTGTGATAGTACTTACATGTGTTCTGAACCACATGTCAAATTGTTCATCTTGTAATCGAAAGATTTAAGATTTGGTCAACTATAAATTATTAGACAGTAATTATAGATGATTTTGCCTAAGAGGTATTAAAACATTTATGAGTTTGTGATATTACAAGAGATAAATAGTCCATTTATAACAAAGGTTAAGTAGTATATATACTTAGTAAATAAAAAGTCTTAGTTCATCACAGTTAAATAGTACATAATTATGTGCTACTCTGAATTCTAATAAGAAAGCTCCCATAAAATACTTTACTTTACCCAATTATGGGTTAAACCAAAATTAGAAAACTTCTGCTTACCAGATTGGAAATCAAACATAATCTCACCGTACTCTAACACCACGTTATACAATTCTTCACCAGAAAGACGTGGGGGTGCAACATCCTTTTCAACTTTGCCAACAAAAAAATCATTTATATTCTTTCTGTACCTGTGATCCATTAGCAAGAAACACTGGTGGCAGTAAAAAAAAAATACCCATGTTTGTTAGCGTGAATGCCTTGTTGTTTTCCATGCAATATGTACATGCTATTTTTTTATGCGTGCTCTAACCAGAAACCATTTCATAAATTGGAAAATCATTGATAGTCCACATCAAAGCTGCCCTCATAAGAAAATTTTGTTTCGTCGATACATCATAAGTCAAACCCCGGAGGACCACAACTACGTCAACTCATCAATCAATGATCAAAGACAAACATCTATATTCCAGCCCGGACTATTAAGATGAGGTATGACCGTAGATAAAACATGAACTCTGACATCATACACATCCCTGGTAGCAAGTTATAAACCGTGAGTATAACCGGCCAACAAGAATAAAGAGCAGCAAATGACCTAAATGGATTGAATTTATTTGTACATAACCTAAGATGCATGTTCCTTAATTCAGCTGAAAAGTAAGGATACATATTGTTAAAGTGTTTCCATGCTTCACCATCGGAAGGATACACCATCACTTCATCCACTACATCTTGTGATTGGTGTCATGTCATATGCTCAGCAATTATTGGTGACATGAATAACCTCTGCAGTTTAGGTGTGCTTGGGAAGTACCTAAGTTTTTTATGTGTTACAAGAGTCTTTCCCCTATCAGTTCTAGGTTTATAACAGGAATGCCCACATATTCTGCACTTGGTCAGCTCAGCATTTTCAAGGTAGTACAGCATGCAGAAGTTTAGACATGCGTTGATTTTCTGGTATTCTAGACCGAGGGGTTCCATCATGGACTTAGCAGCATAGAAGTTCTCTTTCAACCTGTTCCCTTCAAATAAAATGTTTCTCGCCCATTCAATAATTATATCATAACTGACCTCACTCAACCCATAATCCGACTTGATTGTAAACACTTATGCAACGGCCTATAATTTACTGTGATTTGTGCAGCCATCCCATAATAATTCATCAGAATCTTTCAAAAGATCAAAAAATCTGGTCGTGTCTACATTAGGTTCTTCATCTACTATTGGACATTAACTGGCATGACCCTGATTCATTCTCATCGCCTCCATAAACATAGTATTGTAAGGATTACTATTGTCATTTACAACTCTATGCATGTTACTAGCACTAGAAGTTAACCCAACCATCCTTTCTACCATGCTATCATGAGGAACAAATGGTTTTCCATGTGCATACCAACACAAGTATTCTTCCATGAATCCTTTGTATAGAAGATGCATCGTTACAAAATCTGGATCAAGAAACTTTTTATTCTTAGTTCACTTGCATGAAAACCTAATACCGCCTTCACTAATATATCTCGAAATAGATGTTGCGTAATTAATAAAATCCTAAACCCCATTATAATAATTCATCATCCGCAATCCTTGGGATGAATCTCGATACATCCATGAACTATCATCCATGACTAATTCTATCAAACCTATATCAAATAATGATGAGAACATATATTAATTAACTATGTTAAGTAAATAAATTTGCAAAAATATTGGTTTAGCTCAAGATTATCCAATGTAATTTTATAATTCTCTTAATTCATTATCAATTATCTACGTACATATAAATTTGTACACATTAATTTACAAAAATTACAACTCGGCAATGAAATTGACAAAAT
This sequence comes from Populus simonii, assembly GCA_007827005.2. Taxonomy (NCBI): domain Eukaryota; kingdom Viridiplantae; phylum Streptophyta; class Magnoliopsida; order Malpighiales; family Salicaceae; genus Populus; species Populus simonii. The sequence goes on from CM017480.2 coordinate 3,711,878, forward strand.
ATAAAACGAATCCGTTAAACAAGCAATTATTTATTTCATCACAACACACCTAAAATGGTAATTCAACATAAATTTCAACAATTTACAAATAAATATAATTTTACAAAATCTAAAACAAACCATAACATGTACAAAATCATAAATCCATAAAGTAAAAACACAAACAAAATACATATACTAGAAAAATATGCAATAAAAAATTTAACATTTTAAAATTGTGTTCAAATTAAAAAAAAATGATAGATTTACTTAAAATAAAAAATCCACAATTAAATTTCAATTAAAACACGGATGTTGTGACTGGAAAAGTTGAGAATGATGAGTTATGTTGAGATGAGGAGGGGTTGTTTGTTTAGTTGCAGAGGGGAGGGGAAGAAGGAGAAATAGGGGAAGGGAGGGGTCAAGTCATGTATTAACTATTACCGATAGAATTACCGACGGAATATTTTAGTCTTTCAAACCGTCGGCAATATTATCGGTATAAATGACACGTCATTGTACGGACATACCTGTTTAAATCCAACTATAATTATGTCAGTAACATCATCCATAAAAACTTACACATCATCGCACTGTTTGGTTTTTTTTAAATTCCTTCTATTCCGATTGGGATTCCCTCGGTATATACCAACAAAATATTTTTGTCGATAAATACCGAAGAAGTTATCGATGGAAAAAATCAGGTCGGTAAATATCACCCTAAAATAACGACGGAAAAAATTTGTCAGTGATTCCGTTTGTATTTGTAGATTTTCTGGTAGTGAAAGAACACAATAATTGAAACATTACAATTTTCTTTTGATAAATAAAATTACTAAATAATTTAATTAGAATCCATACAAGATGAGAACTAATATAATTAGAATAAAATAATTAAGATTTGTTAATTTTAGATATTTAAATTTATTAACTATATATTTTAATTAATTAATTATCAGATATAAAAAAATACATCGACAAAACATTATTTGCACATCCATATTAGTTGAGCTACTTCCCGGATCTTTTCCATAGAGACAAAATGACTTCTTCTTCTTCTTTTTGTTGAAGCTTTAGACTGAAAAGGTTATTCTGTGGATAAAATGGAATGTCTGTCTTCACAAAGTGGATAAAAAGTGTGTATAACAATGTCAAGTGTTCAGAAAAGACATGACGGAAGGAGAAATTTTAAGAAACCGATAGGAGAAAAATACAAGAGAAAACACAACAGAAAAATTTGTTCTAAGAAAAGAAGATATTTAGAAAAAATAATTATTGTCTAGCGAAAAAGACTAATTATAAATTGTGGATATATGAACAATTTGGTCCCTTTTTTTTCAATGTTTAGATCCTCTCAAATTCGTATTTAATTTTAAAAATATTTTTAATAGATTATCCTAGTTTAACCATAATTGGATGTTAATTACTTTGGACATACTTTGATCTGTATAAAGGCATGAGGCTCAAGTATTTTCTCAACCTTCACCCAATACATGCATCTCTTCTATAATTTGATAGCTGCTTTAAAATTTTCTTCATTTGCTGCTGAAAATGTCTCTCTGTAATAGGATGGAGGTTGATGTTGAAACTAACGTTCGTGCTGAAAAGTTTCATGATATTTTCAGTAGCAGTACTCTACCCCAAGTATCCTGCATGAGTCCTGCTAAGGTACAAGCTGTTCATCTCCTTCAAGGAGAATGGGGGAAACCTGGCTGTACTATCTGTTGGAATTTTTGTATCGGTAAGTTTGCAGCATTAATCAGAAAATGGTCATCTAATTTTGTTATTTGTTATTGTATTATTATTAATGTGGGTATCCAAGTCAGTTTGCGCGTACCTCAATTAATCTCATGGACCATAAGTTAATGACCATATAAGTCTTTAATAGCTCTGAGATTTATGGAACTCGAACTGATGATTACAATATAATAAGGTGGAGTGTTTATATATTACTAATATAATAAGTTCGAGTGTTTATCCTTGTGCATTCACCACCAGCTTGTTTATGCACATGCTCACCAAATCTATGTATTTGTGGGTCTCAGTCTGGACAATCTGATGTTGTTTTATTAATTAAGGGATATCTTGTTACCAATGTCTAAGGTCATCTTGTGTGATTTGATTACTATATCCAAAATCATTTACAGAAACACGAAACAAAGATAATAACGCATGCTCTAGCAAGAACCAAAATGAAAGGATTGATCTTTCTTGCAAGGCAAGAAAGAGGTATGTCCCCAAACTAGCATCCAGGATCGTGGCCTAGTGGTCTTGGCAGGGAATTTCTTGCTTCTACACTCCAGGTTCGAACTTTTGTGTGCATGTTTATCACCCTCGCGGTGTCTTACCTGCATACTAGGCTTACAGGGTATTTAATGAATCCAGAAATTAATCGTGGTGTGCGTAAACTACCCCGGATACTGACGGATTAATCCTCCATAAAGGAACTAGAAAACAAATATATGAAACAGGAAAAGCAACCCGAGAAACAAGAGGGCATAGATTGTGTTTAGGTCAGCGATAATGTCAAGAAAGTTTATTGATGTGTAGAAATCATGTATAAATTTGTGATACAGTAAATTTTAATCAATGATTAAATTGGAAATGATTAAATAATACATAATATATGTCTGTGGGGCTTAAAGGAAAAGGAAAATCAAACAAGTGGGTGAATTTTAACCCTCTTTTAAAGGTTAAGTATTAAATTCCAAAGGCCCGAATGCAGAGGCTAGATGATTGTCGTTGACAGCCCATATTAAAGTTTAAGACATGAAACCTAGAATAAGTAAAAGATGGCATGGAATGCTTGTCAGGCCTATTTCTGCATGCACAGCCTTCTTAGCCTTCCTCCTCGTGTAGAGAAGACTAGTTTACGTACGGTCTCGTGATAAACAAAATTGAATGTAAGAAAAATATTTAGGCCGCATATTATTATTAAACTTTAAAACCTTTTATTAGATCAAGTTTCAACTTAGATGAGTGGATTTTTAAAAAAATTCAAGATATTATCTTGTTTTTTAATATTAAAACAACAATATATTTAATCAATATAGACTTTATGATGTAATTTGTCAAATCTGTAACCCAAGTCATGGACTCTTTAATAATTTTATTTTTTTAAAATTATATTTTACTTAATTATATGATAACAAAAATAGAAACTTTTAAAATCAAGCACAACCAAAATATCAGGACATATGATTGTTTGAATTTATGATAATTTTATAAAAAAAATAAACTAAAACAAATTATGAAAAAAAATTAAAATGAAAAAATATTGCAATATAAAATTAATAAAAAAAGAGAAATATAAAAAATTTATTAATAGATAAAAATTCACTATTTATATATTGTGCATATAGGAATTGTTCATTTCCTATATGCCTAGCTTTATGGATAATCATTTGGGAGTGTTTGATTGATTTTTTTAATTAGTATAATAAATTAAAAACATTAGAGAAATAATACAGTTCAAAACATAATTAGTAAAATAGTATAATTTTAACCTATCACGACTTTAAATCATGATACATTCTCTTGTACAAATTAAAATCACGATATATCATGAAATTAAACTCTAACCTTTCTTTTTAATTTTATATTTTGTAAATAGATTATAATTATAAAATGTTATATTTATTTAATGTTATATTTCTTAATTATAACTTTTTTATATGTCATGTTTTAAAATCAAAACAAACATAAGCTATGTCATTTCATCAAGAACTTTTGTTGAATGTTATTTCACTAAAATATTAATATTTCTATGCTAATAATCCAAAATAGACATTATTATGGAGGTTAAATGCTAACATCATGCACAATATTATCTTTCTAGAGGCCGGCTTTAACATCGTCTAAGGGGTTCGAAAAGTGTGTACAGTCTTTTTCTTTTTCTTTTTCTTTTTTTTTTTTAATTTACGTGGGGTATTCGGGCTAGCTTACGCGCACCATGACTATTCTCCACTGCCCGCTGGACATCCTGCAAGCCCAGGAGCATGTAAGGCACCGCAGGGGTGACAGGCATGCACATAGAGGGTCGAACCTGGGACGGGGACGGAACAAGTTACACGATTGACCACAACAGCTAGACCCTCAAGTGAAGTGTGTACAGTCTTTAGAGTTGCTGGTGCTGGCAAAAGGGGGAGATTTGTGTATTTTTTTACACAAAGTATATTTTTAAAATTGTAATGGAAGATAATTTTACTTGGAAATAAATTAAAATAATTTTTTTATAATTTTTTATATTAATACCTCATTTAAAAAACACTAAAAAATATTAAATTAATATATTTTCAAATCAAATATATTTTTAAAAAACATCAAAACACAGTGGCAATGGCAGATAACCTCCTCACCCATATAACCATTATATTCCTCTTTCAAATGAAGATGAGATCTCTAAATTAATATCATTTATAATTATAATATATATATATATATATAGTATATTATTTCATTATGTTTTTTTAAGAAAAATGTTACTAAAAGATAAATAATTTTTTGGACATGGTTTCAAATCTTTAATAATTAAGCCATCGAGAGTTTAAACATAAAAATTAAAATGCTTCTCTATTAATAAACCAAAATATGAATATTGAAGAGGGCATTAACAAAAGGCTGAAATGTGCGAGATCAACTTGACATTCTTCTGATAATTTGAAAATTTCTAAAATTAAAAAAAAATGATTTTTTTATTTACTTTAAACTAATTTTTTTATATATTTTTAAATTGATGTTAAAAAATAATTTTTTAAAATCAAAAAATATATTTTTTAAATTAAAAAAATAATAGCCAGAATCGTCTCAACCATCCCATCATTCCCTCCGCAACCGGTGCATGTATTACCCACAAATAATTCATATCAACGAGGATAGCATTTAATGCATTATTTTCATATCATGACATTATAGTAAAGATTCCTTTGTACACGCAATTCATAAAAATTCATTTGTACTTCTGGATGTAGAAATTGTTTAGGAACACGGTTTAAATTGTATTTTTAAAAAATTTAATTTTTTTTAAAAAAATTAATATAATTTATATGTTTTGGATCATTTTGATATGCTGATATCAAAAATAATTTTTAAAAAATAAAAAAAAAATTATTTACATGTATTTCGGCACGAAAAATTATTTGAAAAGCAACCATTACTACACTGCCAAATATACTCGTGGTTTTGTTTTGGTTGGAAATATTGGGCAATTTATATTTTTTAAAAAATAATTTTTATTTTTTTTTTTATTAAAAATTAATTTTTTATGTTTTATACGGTTTTAATACGTTGATGTTAAAATTAATTTTTTAAAAAATAAAAAATATATTTTTTTATAAAAAAATATTTAATTCGTGAATTAGAGATGCCCACGCATTTCCGCAAAGCATGGAGAGCCACATATTCAAAAGGAAAATATGAAAGGACGTCAGGTATCTCAATGTCTCCGAAAGAAAATGTCAAATGATAAGCTCCGCAATTAGCTCGGGGCCTCGACTTGTTTTTTTTTCTTTATTTTGATTCTCCCACTAAGCATTCTATTTTTTTTTAATATCTCTTCAATTTTATTTTTCTTTAAATTTAATATTTATTTTTTTAATTATTATTTATTTTATTTTAAATAATTTATAAAATTAAAAAATTTTTCTCGATTCTATCCTTCTTCATTTTTTTTCCATTTATTATATTCGTTCCTTATTCTTTTGATTGCTGTTTTTTTTATTATTTTCTAGATTTATTTTGATTTTCAATTTTGTTTCTTATTAAATTATTTCTTTTTATTTTTATATCAAATTTAGTTTTCATTCTTTTAATTGCTATTTGTTTTTGTTTTTATCCTTTTATTGATTTATTTTATTTTTTGATTTTATCCCTTATTGTTTTATTTTATTTTATTTTATTTTATTTATATGCTAGATTTGGTCCTCATTTTTTTTATTACTATTTGTTAATTTTGGATGATTGAGAATTTTTCTTCACGATTTTTGTGGGTTTGCTTTCTATAGAGTAACCTGATCTCATAACTTGAATCATGAGTTTTGAAGATTATCTCGATAAATATGAATGATATATTCCTAAAATCATTTGAAACCATCATTTAATATACTTAATTTTTTTAATATATTAGATAAATCATTTGAAACCATCATTTAATATACTTAATTTTTTTAATATATTAGATAAATATGAATGATATATTCTTAAAATCGTTTGAAAAAAAAATTAATCTATATTTAAGTTGATCTAAGAACATTTATTATCGTGTTAAAAAAAAACAAGGATACAGAGATTACCAAAATCAGCCATTTAATATTTTAGAAGTCAATTTGAAGGCCAAATTCCCTCAAACGGATTAATTAGTATATTGATGTGGAAGATTTTTATATTGTTATAAATTATGTTTCACCTTCAAATCGAAATATGTGGGCTATCGATGCACATTAATTATCTTCAAATTAAGAGGCCTTGACATTCAAGAATTCCGTCCGTCTATCCAAAGTTACATCTCGGCTCCTCAATTTTTTTTTTAAATAAACTATTTAGTGGTGGTCCAGTGATAAAAATTTAGAATTAAAAGATTTGTTTCCTTTATTGTCTCAGGTTCGAGCTCTGTGGTTGCTCATATGATGGCCACTGGAAACTTACATAGTCGTTAACTTCAAAGCCCGTGGGATTAGTCGAGGTGCGCGAAAACTGGCCCGGACACCCATGTTAAACTAAAATAAATATTTCTTTTAAATAATAAAATTCTCCCCACTATTTTATATTTAATTTTTTAATTTGATTAAAGAGAATAAAAATAATAAAATTCAAACTCTTAATTATTTATTTATTAAAATATTGATATCATATTAAAAAAAAAAATTAATTAAAAAATTTAAATTATTAAAAGAAATTCTATAGATGGTTTTTATATTATTTTCTAAGGCTACATGATAACTTTTTACATTAACTCAAAGCAAATTGATGGAAAATAATAGTGATAATGTGAAAATTGAAGACGGCATTAGGAAGTGGCAGAAATGGGTTGTCTACGTTCAAACTTCCCCGATGGCCAAGAGAGGCAAGTGCAAAATTAACCATTCGGTAGATGATTTAATAGTAATAACTTGAGATTAATGGTTTATTTTTTTATGATTTAAGGTTTGAATTTTATAGTTGCTAATATGATGATTATTGGAGGCTTATATAATTATTAATTTTAAAATTTATAAAATTAATCGATGTGCATACAAACTGGTCTGATACCTATATTAATAATTATAAAAAAATAATATAATCAGTGTCACAAAACACGATACATCCCTTAGTACCTTACCGCATCAATTCATAAATACTTTTTTGCAAGATTATTTTATCAACTTTATGTCTTCAAGAATTGTCATCATATATTCTAGACAACTTTTTTTTGGACGTGAGCTCTTTTGGTCAATTAATTGCAAGATATCTACGCCTGCGGTCACAGTCTTGAAGCATGGAGAGCCACAGGTTCTAGGGGACAAGATGAAAAGACGTAAAATAAAATACATCAAATGTCATAAATCTATAGGAGGACCGATCATTCAAGCCAAGAGAGTCACGAGAGAACAGTGAAATTTAGGAAGGGAAATGTCCATCGCAATTGAATTTAATTGGATTACTATCTTTCGGTGCCCAACCTAGAAATTAAACTGTTTGTTTTACAAAACATGACAGTCATAGGCAACTCTGATGGAGGGCTCGGTCTCCTATTAATGATGTATGAATTGAATTTACAAAAACTGGCCAGGCACAAATAGTAAGGATTTTTTTTTTTGTCGGTTTTTTATATACCATCATTTACTCCTGTGTTTTTTTTTTAGTTTAACATGAATATCCAAACCAACTTACATGTATTTTAAATAATAATGTTTATATAATAATTATAGATTTTTACTGTCTTAATGGCTAGGATTTAATTTCATTATAAGTTTGTGAGCTCATGCTATGAGGCTTCAGAGTCATTAACCTTTTTTGAATTTTGGATTTATGTTTAGTTGAATAAAAAGGAATGTGTTTTTGCTTGAATTCTTGATGTGTATTTGTGGAAATTTGGGTGAGAAGTTTGGTTGAAATTTTGGGTTTATTGTGGCCGTAGATGGTGATGATTTCTTGTTAAAAACATGTTTTGATTATATTTTTGTAATTTTAACTGCTAGTGGCATTCTTGTGATTTTGGCAATTGATGACACTTTCATTATTTGGAGGATTAAGAATATGTTACTCTAGGATGAAATGAAGTGAAGTTGCACAGTAATTATAAGATCTACAACTAGTGGGACTTTCTTATACAGTAAAATTAATAAAAAGATAGTTTAGGTTAAATTTAAGATAAGAAAGAAAAACTTGATATGCAATTGAAGTTCGGGCAAAATTAAAAGGAACAAGATTTGATTATGAGCTCAACTACTATTACACAAAGAAATAACAAAGTTTAAATCAAATGAAAAGAATATTAAAATGCATGGTAGAAATGATTTTTCAAAGAAAAACTGACAACATACATGAGTTAATGGAGGATAGTAGTTAAAGTCGTTTATTCTTATTGCACCTAACATCACGACAATCTTTAAATTTTAAGAAAAGAAACAAATGGTATATTGTTCTTAGAGGGGAAAAAGGTCTGGTTTAAGCAGTCATCATCTAGTATTGTGGTTAATAAAAACCTTAACTGATCCACAAAGATTTTATGATACAAGACTGATTACATAAAAAAAAAATATTATCACCTCTTATGTGTCTTATCTGAGATAGACTGCATTGTTAGTTTTGTCTTAAATTGTTAAGGAGTTGTTGTATTAAGTTATTGATGATCTACCTATAATATTTTTTACTCTGGTACTAGTGAATATTCAATTACAAATACTTTCAACTCTGGTGTTAATAAATATTACATCAAGAAAAGATATGGTATTCCTAACTTTAACGTCAGTGAATATTGAGGTTCAAAATAATTTTTAATTCTAGTGTTCAATATTCTTAACTCTATCGTTAGTGAATACTGAAAGTATTTCTAATTTTAGCATTAATAAATAGGAATATTCTTGATCTTGGTCTCTTCTTTTTTCCCTATCCTTGATTTGTTGATATTTGAGATAAAAACAGGTGATTGTGGCTTTGAGATAAAAGAGCAACCTTTTGCTGTTTAAGACATAACATGGTATAGGATGGTGCGGGGAATTGACCTTATTTAGCAATGTGGTTTTTCTTTTTCTTTTTCTTTTTTTTATCACATCAAGTTCTTTTGAATTTTTATACGGCCGAGCTTGTAAAATAGGAATTCAATAAAGTACAAAATTTTACAAAACAATAAAAATAACAATAAAACATGTAATTCAATAATTTAATAAAGCTTCAACAATTTATAAACAAATATAATTTTACAAAATTTAAAACTAATCATAACAAGTACAAAATTATACATTCATATACTACAAATTTGTTTGAGAAATAACAATAAAACATGTGCATATACTAAAAAAAACAATAAAATTGATATTTAAATGTTAAAATTTAAAAAGATAGAATTACTTATAAAAACTGATAAAATCCATCGGTAAATCAGAACACGAATGTTGTGACCGCAAAACTTAAAAAATATGACTTGTGCTGAGAAGAGGGAGATTTTTTTGGGGGGGCTAGTTGTTTGCAGTTTGGGAGAGGAGAGTTGAGATGGGGAAGAAGAAAGAGAAATAAAGGAGGAGAGGGTCGGCAGAGTGTTCATATATTAACTTTTGCCGATGGAATCACCGACGGACTACTTATGTCGGTGATTTTATCTGCAATTCTGATGGTGAATCGGTCACGTCACTGTACGGAGCTCCTGGTTTAGATCCCTCGATGATTCCGTCTGTAAAATCTTCCACAAAAACTTCCACGTCAACGAACTGTCCTTTTATTTAATTTTGAATATTCCATCTGTAATCCTGTCGGTATATACCGACCGAAGTATTCTGTCAGTATATACCACCTAAATTACAGACGGAAAATATGTCATCGGTAATTATGACTGCAAATTACAGACAGAATTTTTCTGTCGATAATGCCGTTGGTATTAAACGAATTTCTAGTAGTGTATTTTATGTGGATGTGTTATGAGAAGGAATTGAAGTGACTTTGTATCCTCTCTATGGTTTTGCATACGGATCGACTCTTTTTTAACCATTTATAAACAATAGTAGAAACAATTATGGTAACATTTGATATAAATGATCTAATATTATATTATGTTTATTTTTGTATTTTAAAAATGTTTTGGAAAAAAATTAAATTTTGTTTAAAAAAAAATTAAAATTATTTAATGTTTTGAGATATTTTAATGTATTGATATTAAAAATAATTTTTAAAAAATAAAAAATATTATTTTAATATAACTTTTTTATTATAAGCACAAAAAAATCTTTCTCACTCGTAGCTTCGCTGTCTAGCCCCGTATCCCATCTTTCGTGGAGATACGCCTGCAACTTTTATATTTGACAATTATTGGGGGACGAAATAAAACAACGTTTATGTCCTTTTTCACGAAGGCAATCCTTACCTTCCTAATGTATTCGTGTTGTGGTTCACGAGGTAAGTTCATTTCTTTGATTTTTTTTATATTTAAATTTTAAAGCTAATATTTTTTTAAAAAAAAAACTATTAAGTTTTTTAAATGTATTCTTAAGATTATCAAGAGAACGAAGACTATATATATATATATATATATATATATATATATATATAAAAGAAAACTTTTGTGATATATTCTTAAAACAACTAGAATTTCTTTTTGTTAAACCTTCGATTTTTTAGCCAATCCTCTTGAAGATAATTCCATGATACCTTGATAAACGACAGTGTTCTATGTCTCTGGTTTCGATTTTATTTTATTTTTTCTCAATTTTCTAATGAATAGCAACTCAAAACCCCCTTATAAATCAATGCTACCCTTAAGCCTTGCTCAGCAACCTCAACCTGAACTCTCTCCTTCTTTGAGCTCCTGTACACACAGATACACACAAGCTCAAAGAGACATAAATACATAGGAACCACCCTTCATGGCTTCTTTTCTTCAACCTTCGACTCAACCGAATGAAAGTGGTCCAACAGCATCCATGAAAAGTTCTGAACTCCAAACCGCATTGGAAGTGGAAACCATTAGTAAAAATGCTGTTAATGACTCCGCTAAAAGTACTCCTGGTGTTTTCTTGACTTGGGACGATTTGTGGGTTACAGTCCCTAATGGAAAACATGGAAGCAAGCCAATCCTTCAAGGTCTAACTGGTTATGCTCAACCAGGAGAGCTCCTAGCTATAATGGGTCCTTCAGGTTGCGGCAAGTCTACACTTCTTGATGCCTTAGCTGGTAACAAATCCATGCTCATATTTTTTTAAAAAAATTATATATATTATGTATGTGAGTTCATCGTGATAAATTAGGCTCGTGCACGTTCCCGGGCATAAATATGCCCGTTAAAATTCCTTAAACCAATTCGTTTTGCAGGGAGACTAGGTTCCAACGCAAGGCAAGTAGGAGAGATTCTTATCAATGGTCATAAGCAAGCATTGGCTTATGGAACATCGGTGAGTAGATGATTAACAGAAGAAATGTAATTAGATATGCATGTTTTCTTGATAATTAGCACTAGATCCTCTGACAGAATCAATCACATGAGGTATATATAGCAATATTTGACTCTTTGTTGATTTTTTATGATTTCAATGTTAACTAGGCCTATGTGACACAAGATGATACTTTGGTTACAACTTTAACGGTTAGAGAGGCTGTGTACTACTCAGCTCAGCTTCAGTTGCCAGACTCAATGTCAAAGGTAGAAAAGATGGAAAGAGCGGAGACGACAATAAGAGAGATGGGATTGCAAGATACTATGAATACAAGAATAGGAGGGTGGGGAGTTAAAGGCCTTAGTGGTGGTCAAAAGAGGAGAGTCAGTATTTGCATAGAGATCCTAACGCACCCAAAACTTCTTTTCCTTGACGAACCGACAAGTGGGCTTGATAGCGCAGCATCATATTATGTCATGAGAGGAATTGCAAGGTTAGATCACAAAGATGGCGTTAGAAGAACTGTCATTGCATCCATTCATCAGCCTAGCAGTGAAGTATTTCAACTTTTTAGCAATCTTTGCCTTTTGTCTTCAGGTAAAACTGTATATTTTGGCCCTGCTTCTGCAGCAAATGAGGTAAGGATAAATTATTTTTTAATAGTTTAATTGCACAGCTGGAGCAGCTATTTATGAGACAACTAATAACTCTTTCTTTGGTTCGATTACATGTAGTTTTTCGCGTTATATAGTTTCCCTTGCCCGCCGCTCCAAAACCCATCCGATCACTTCCTAAACACCATAAACAAGGACTTTGAGAAGGTAAGTCCACTCAAAAGGCCTTTACTGTAGTAGTATTTCATCGGTAGTTCTAACTTCTTTTATTGAAACTAGGATCTTGAACAAGGCTTAGATGATGCAATCCCCACAGAGGAAGTGATTAACATCCTTGTAAAATCCTACAAGTCCTCCGATTACTGGCAACAAGTTCAAGTAAAGGTAGCAGAAATATGTAAAGAGGTAAGCCAGCACTTGACACAGATATGTTTACTAGACATGTCTAAGGCAGGTCGAAAGGAATACTTAAACTTTGTGGTTTTCAGCATTTTGAAGCATTGGAGAGCAGGAGAGACCATGCTGGATTTCTAACTCAGTCTCTTGTTCTAACAAAAAGATCTTTCGTGAACATGTTTCGTGATCTGGGATACTACTGGTTACGCCTAGCTATCTATGTTGGATTGGGTTATGGTCTTTCCTCCATTTATCATGATCTTGGCTCTAGTTATGGTTCCATTCAGGTAAATATAAAATATATTGCATAATAGAGTGAGTTAGGCCCTTATCTAACCATCCAATACAACCTAAATCTTCTAATCTGTTTTGTATCAGGCTAGAGGGTCACTTCTTATGTTCGTATCTACGTTCCTAACATTCATGGCCATCGGTGGATTTCCTTCTTTTGTGGAAGAAATGAAGGTCGATCTTCCCACCTCTAGTAAATATGTCTTGCGATTAATGTAATGGGTTTTCTTGCATCTACAAATTAATTTACTGACTTCTTTTCTTACGAAACCAGGTATTTGAACGTGAAAGATTAAATGGGCACTATGGTGCCACTTCTTTCGCTATCGGCAACACGTTCTCTGCTATACCATTTTTGCTACTGGTCTCACTAATTCCTGGAGCTATAGCTTACTACCCTTCCGGCCTTCACAAAGGATATGAACACTTTCTATACTTTGCTTCCACCTTATTTGCTTGCCTGTTAATGGTTGAGAGTATGATGATGGCAGTGGCAAGTATTGTACCTAATTACCTAATGGGAATCATAACAGGGGCTGGAATTCAAGGGCTTATGGCTTTAGGTGGTGGGTTCTTTAGGTTGCCAGATGATCTTCCTAAGCCATTTTGGAAGTATCCATTATACTATGTTTCTTTCCATAGATATACCTACGAAGGTATGTTCAAGAACGAGTTTGAAGGGCTAAAATTCACCAATTATCAAGGTAATGGCCTGATAAAGGGCGAAGAAATCTTGAGGGAATTCTGGCAAATGGAAATGGCTTACTCTAAATGGGTTGACCTAGCAATCTTGCTAGGGATGGTTGTCTTTTATAGACTTCTGTTCTTGGCCATTATCAAGACTACTGAGACTATTAAGCCTATTATTCCAGGTCTTATGTCGTACGTGAATCCCAAGCAAACCTTTCAGATCATGGAAAAACCCCAAAGCTAAACCATTGCAAGGGGAAAATTATCAATGGAACGAAATATAGTGTCATTGGCCTCTGTAATACAAGGCAGCAATCATGAGGGTATCTGGGTATGTACGTTTGGTATTTGCGGTGCATTATGTCAGTTGATTATGCTCGAACTTATTATTCCACCTTGCTCTTTTGCTTTACAGTTTTTATTATATAAAGTACACTTAAGAAAGATGATATCGGAAACTTACAAGCTGCTATGTTATGTGAATTATTGGGTGAAATTTGGCATATTAATAGGGTATCGCTGTCACATAATCACTCTCCCTTACAAGCCTGCAAGGCTGCACGTCCTTGTACCAAGCTAAAATAGAGGTTGAAGTTATATAAATGTATGTTCGGTAATAAGATGCTTTTTATTAGCAATAATTACATTGATTCTTTTATAATTTAATTAATCTTTTACTTTACCTTTGTGTTTTGAGAAATTACATTTCATATTTTTTAGCAACTCAAAATTCAAAATATAATCCTCTAATTTTATAATTTCATCAACACAAATGCCATAAAATGTTTTTTGGCGAGTCAAGCTGCTTCTTTCCAACTGATTTTAGTACATCATAAGCTTCGACAGTCAACTGCATATCGCCATATTACCAGACCTAGCTTTGCCAATGTAAGTCACACAGGAGCCACTTGAGCTGCTACTTTAAGGAGAATGTCTTCAATTTACGTGAAAGCCTTTCATGCATTAAAGAAGGTCCATTACGTGCACCTCTCCTCACCACCTGAAACTCTTAAAGCAAGCGTAATTCAACAGATTCATCTTTTGGATTGACTTCACAAAAGATTCAGGATCATGGAAGCCATATAAGGGAAAATCTCCCTCTTTTTTAGCCTTCTCAGTAGCCTCAGCAGCTTTTGAGGTAGATCGATTATAAACAGAAATGGGGAAACCTTTCTCTGCGATATTAAAGGCCAGATTCTGGGATGCTGGTGCTGGTTGCCTTGCGCATTTCTAAAATTATAGTGCCTCCTTTTCCAAACAAACAGCCAACTTGGCTTGGTGAAACGTAGCCTTTCACTGACAGTGCCCAGATTTACAAAAGGTTTAGCCATGGTGTCATGTGGGAGAGCTGGCGAGATGGCAAACAATAAATTGTGTTTGATTTGATGAATTTAGGGTTCGGGGTTCGGATTAAGATTTAGAAATTGGGTTAACAGGGTGGTGGCTGGGTTTTTTTGGTGTTTTTTTTAAGAATTTTATGGTGCAGGGAGTATTAGCTAGATCCACCTTGAAAAGGAAACAATATAAAGAAAAATAAATAAAATTCATTACTAGCTAAAAGTGATAAGAACATACTATGATTTTTTTCTCCTCATTAGATCTATTATTTTCTTTAAGTGAGTCTAAAAAGTAATTAATAGGATATTACTAGTTACTTTATCAGTATCATAATTTTTTTTAATTTAATAGTAAAATTATAATATTTAATAAAAATTTCTTTAACCATCAAAATTTAAATATTGAAACATAATGATAATTTTGTAAATATATTTTACTTTTTAAATGACATTTTTTGTGTAGATGTAATGTGTTATATAACTTATAAACTATAGAATGTAAATTGTAATTTTTTAAAAATAAAAAAAAATAAAATGAAAAAATAATTAGAAGGTTTGTGTAATTTTTTAATATTATTATTACTATTATTTTCAAAAATAATCAAGGTCATTTGATTGCTAATTAGAAATGAACAAGAACAATTGAGTACTCGAAAAAATCTAAGCAAAAATTAATACTTTTAAACGTGAAGTGACATGTCTAAACATAGATTAATAATACGAAATCTGTGGTCTCATGTTGGAATTATGGGATTTACTTTTTTTATGGTCTCAGGTTTGAACTTTGTAGTTGCTTATATGATGGCTACTGGAGGCTTACATAGTCGTTAACTTCAGGACTCGTAGGATTAGTTAAGGTAAGCGCAAGGTGTCCGCACATCCACGTTAATAAAAAAAAATACGAAATCTCGTACAAAATTAAAGAACAGTCTTTAACATCATCTCTGATGTACCGAAGGCGACCTGGAGAAAGATTAAGGCCCCAGGATTTTGTTGCGTCAAAATTTGCTATCTTAAAAGCATGAATGTCCAATATTGATGCCGAACTCGGACAGTGTACTGATGTAGCTAGCAAGCATGAATAGCATGCACGATACAGACAGTGTACTGATGTAGCTAGCCAGCATGAATGCGTACCACGATACATGCAAGTTTCACATTGTTTGGTGGCTAAGAAAATCAATGAGAAGTTTGACAAAACTACTTGTGTTTGCCTGCGCTTCTAATTTTTCTATTAGTGATGGAGTCTATCACTAAAATACAAAAAACACAGTAGTAAAATTATGATTTTTATAGTTTTGTTCTTGCGTTTTATACTGTGAAGTGAAGGATAGTAACTCACAGCAGACACAAAAGCAAAAGCTTGAACAAACACATGGACGTATATTTAATTTGGATGTATTATTGTTATCCAAATAAAAAAATCAATAATTTTTTATTGGGCCCGTATCAACTTTATTTTCAAATAATTTGTGTACCAAATTTGTTCCCCGTTACTTTTGAGCTCTGAATTATTGGATTTGTTGTATGTTGCATGTTGCATAGTAACAAAGGCTTAACACTGCCAAAATTCTTAAAACTACTCACAGAATTTTTCATTGTTATTTTTATTTTTATTTTTATTTTATTAATAATAAATTTACTGATAGATTTACAGATGAAAATATTCTATCGATAAAACTCTCGTTGGTAATTTTTGGTCTGTCGATGAGTTCATCGATAATAAAATTACCGATGGATTTACTGACGGGAAAAGCGCGCCAAAAAAAATTATCCACTTCAATCCATTGATATTTCCCTCGGGCATTTTGCATTATAACCAATAGAAATACCATATGCAAATCTACCGATGATAAAACAATGGCATTTGCAATAATTCTTTTTCAACTCACTAGAATGTACCGACATCAGATTTAATCCGTCGGTAATACATTATTTAAAAATATTTAAAAAAATCTATTTAACAGAAGTAGAAAATAATTAAATTAATATAAATCAACACTCAAAAACTGAGTTGCTTGCAAAAAAGAAGAAGAAAATAAACTCAAACAAATTTACAATAAATAAATAACACAAAAAAATAAACAACAACAATAAATCAACTAAAAACAATATTTACCTAACCTAGAAAACCTATTTCAGAACCCATAATCCAGCAACAAATAAAATAATTTAATTGAAATTGAACAACAAAATTGAAAAATAAATCCAACTAAAACCCAACAAAATTGATCTCATATGAAAAAAAAAAATCCTACAACAACATTCATACAATTATTAAGAACAAGAAAATTGGAGTGAAGCTAAGAAGAGAGAAGAAAAATCTTACCTTAATGTAATTGCGAGTGAAGCTAAATTCATAAAGTATATTAATTAAAAAAAAACTGAGAAAAAAAAAGAAAAGAAGAAGAGAGGAGAAGACATACCTGTACGTGGAGAAGAAAAGAAAAGAAGAAAAATAGTTGAGGAGAGAAGAGAAAGAAAGAAAGGGACATTGGTGTTTTTCACCTAAGGGGAAAGAAGAAGAAGAAGAAGAGGCGTGTCTATTATGAAATGAGAGATTTTAGTCTTTTTATTGGGGCATTTTACTGACTATTTTACCAGCGGATAATTAAATATTAATATTTTTAATCATTCTGTTGGTGATTCCATCTGTAATATTTAATTTAAATTTTTAATTTAATTGAAAAAACCCCCCAACTATCACCGCCGACTTTTCAATCCGTCGATGATTCCATCTATAATATTTAATTTGAATTTTCAATTTAATCAAAAAATTTTGAAAAACCCCCCTCCCAATATTACCGATGACTTTTCAATCCGTCGGTGATTTCATCTGTAAATAACAATAATTAACAGTGCAATTGATAAGTAAATAGTTTCAAAGCTCTCTTGAAAATACTGATAGAAATAATCCGTCGGTGATACCCTTTGTAATTAACATAATAAACAGTGCTAGGGAGAAGTAAACAGTTTACCAACGAGTTTACGGACGGAATTACCAGTGATACTAATATCGTCAGTAATTTTATCGGTATAAATGACATGCCATCATACTTTTGGCTTTGTTTTAATTATTTTTTTCTCACTGTAATTCTCTCGGTATATACTAAGAAAATATTTCTGTCGGTATTTACCGATGGATATAGCGAGTGAATATTATGTTGGTAAAATTTACTACAATTTACCAACATAAACATTTTGTCAATATTTCTATTTGCATTTATCAATTTTTTAATAGTGTAATTTGATGTTTCATCTATATAGATGGGCAACAAAATAGTAATTACATATGCATGTAAAAATCACTCTTTCATAAGATGATACAATTTGGTAGGAGCTAATTATAACTTATTCCTAGTTTGATAATGAAACTAATAATTTAATTAATACTTTTTCTTCCATAAACTATATTAAACCTCCCTCAATGATTCTTGAAGTATCCCATGGACTACATTGCCTTCCATAAACATTTCAAAACTCAAAATCAATTTGAAATAAAAAATCTTTTTGAAATCAGATCTGTTTTTTATGTACTTCAAAAAAAAAAAAAACTCATGTGAACTCTCTTTATCATATAGAACTATTTAAAATAGAAATCAACCGTTTTAATAGCCAAAATCATAATCCAACAAGCCCGTCTCTTTCCTCCACCAAAAATGAACTAAAAAAAAGTAAAATAGAATTTGATACTAAAATTGAATTTTTTAAAATTAGAAGGACCGGTTACATTATAGCTAAAAATTATGGGAGATTAAAAAAAAAATTTCAAATAAATCTCAAGGCCATCACCTATTTTACCTGTTTTTTTCACTTTGATCCTTTGTCTTTCAATTCAGCCCTCCCTCCCAAAAAAATATGCAATTGGATGTTAATTTGGGTAAAAAAAACTTAATAGTGCAAAATAAAAATTCAAAGATCAAATTAATAATTTAAAAAAAATATATTATTAAAATCTACAACAAAATGAGTCTGAGTGAACAGTAAAAACACTACCGCTTTTAAGTTTTTAGTATAATGTGAATTGATTATTGCTTTGATATAACACTACATGCATATGCATTTAATGAGCGACCCTAAATTTTGGTTTTCCTTCGAAGAAAATATCAGGCTTGTAATGCTAAATTATATGCATATAACCTAATATGTGGAGTGAGATTCCAAGAAAGTTCTCAATGCTACTTAATAATGTCTCGTTTGTGCCTATAATGGCAATCTGTGATGAAAGCGTCCTAGCATCTCTCCTTTCGTTCAGCATGTTTCAGCTGGACAGTGGAGGAAGCTTAAAAATAATTAAGCTGCGTAAAACATATTGCAGTCTTCGGATAGCACGAAGGCATAAATTCACTTAATCAGTTAAAAACAACCATTCCAGATGTCAACAAGCATGAGAACCAATTGCTTCACCAAAATTAAGATTCTGAATGATGCATAATGCATAATGCCAGCGTATACTATAAGATTTCTAATGAACAATCTTCTAATTATGATTTTCTCCTGTAAGGAACATAATGTCCAGTTTATCAGGATTTCCTGGAATCACGAGGTTCACTTTCTGATGCCTGCCCCACCGAAACCACATTGACCCAAAAGGAAAAGCTCCCTTGCAGATCTGTCTACTTCCACACAAGATCAAATGCCAGTGAAAAATGTTAAAAGAAGAGAGACATGATCAAATGCCAGTGAAAAATGTCAAAAAGAAGAGAGCTTGGATCAACTCTTTGGTATGATTTCGAGCAGAGAGAGAAGCGACCTCCAATTTTTCAAGTTCACCGTAAGGATGATAATGCTAGTTCAACATTTCTTGAGATCCGATCATGTATTGGCTCCTGCAGGGAAGAGGCAAAATTCTGTCAATTTCATCACAAGCATGAAAGAAAAACAAGTTACATTGCTTGCTGGCATAAATATGTCTGCTGAAAAGGAGTTTTACCTCTGTCAATGGCAACTCAAATTTTGATTTTGTTATTGTCTCATACAAGAAAATATACCTATCACCAAAGGGAAGGGTCAGCCAACTAACATGAAACATGATGGCAAAAGAAGCATGAAAATTGTTGGGAGTGAGTTTTGCAAGTATTGTCAGAAATTACAAATAAAATAGAACTTAGAAACCAACTTTGTCAAGACAACTTTGAAATAGAAATTCCACAGCAAGACAGCATAAACAAATTACATATGATTGGTGTGTACGGACTCTACTTCTTGTATTATAGCCATGTAATATATTATGTAGTCTCTGCTTTCCAAAAAAGGATGCAATAAATGAAAAATCAAGGCTGGCAAGAAGATGGTCAGCCAGAATATTCAGACTTCAATTCTGGTTTCTCATTTTGCACACAGCTTGGCACTGACATAATTTATAAAAGGGAATATAATTTCAAGCCAAATCATATACTTTTATTATATATTCAGACCGAGCAGCAAAGCACTTTGCAATCCATTCATAAAGAATTGAAATATAGAGGGAATTAGCACCCTGCAGTCAGAAGGCAGCTTGACATAATGATCAGAACTAAATATGCCCACACAGCTGAAACAACTACACAGTGCAATATAAGTGGTTACTCCAAATATGAACTAGTTAAAATGACTAACAAGCAATTATAACCAGCCAGATATAAGGTGTGACCAGCAAAAAAGCTTCTTTCCTTAGATTAATCACTACAGTGATCACAAAGAATGAAGAAATCCCGATAAACTGGACATTATGTTCCAGGAAACAACTACCCAGTACAATATAAGTGGTTACTTCAACTACACAGTAAAATATAAGTCAATTTTTATCCTGGGAATGAAGAAATCCATTCATAAAGAATGCAATAAGTCAATTTTCATCCTGGGAATGAAGAAATGAACTGGAATGGGGAAATTACAGTCAGTATTAACCCATTGCACTCAATAAATCTTACTGTGACAAATGCTTTGACCTAAATGGGGCGTAATCCCCTCTCGCCATTAAATGGAAGAGAACAGGGGAGTTTCAGATTGTAGTCAGGAAACAATCCTAGTTAAGGTAGTTAGAACATACATTTTCATCAACTCACAATATATGACATTTGGAAGAAGAATTTTTGGAAATAGACCATTGGATTTCTGAGGTTTTCGGAACCCCCTTTAGCAGTAACTATCTTGCTCTTTAAATTCCCTGTGCATAGTGACCTGAATAAAGGTCCAATAACATAAAATACTTACCGCCAAGCTAGCTCACAAACAAGATCTTCAGGAGCATCAGGGAGGACCTAAATATTGCATTGACAAAAGACATTTAGCATTTGAGAACAGGTGCAATTGATGCAAATGTAATTGCGCTTTTTAAGTTGACTTGCCTTGTCTTCATAAGGATTGCAGTGATCCTTGAACCATAACCTCAAGAACTCCTAAGAAACGTCAAATCTTTATAAAGTCAGGTATAATCATGCTTCCAGAAAGTAAAGAAAAAAAGTCCATAACAATGCTCCAAACACAGTTGAGAAGATAAATGGTGCATACCTAGACATTTATTCGCAAATGGACACACAAATATGTGGAGATAGAACAAGCAAACATTTAAAACCCAATAACACACCTTATCCACATTTTCAGGTTCGAGGCCTTTCTGAATCCGCTCCTCATAAGAATGGGCAATCCAATATCTGCTTGAGTCAGGTGTATGAACCTAAAATTTCAAGACGAGACAACACAACAATTTTTTAGGTGCAGGGTGCATGACTTACTGCATGTGCGTGAGCTATCACAGAGAATGTGAGAGAACCATGAATATTATAGTGCATATAGTTCCATACCTCATCAATCAATAGAACTGAGCCATCAGAGCCCTTTCCAAATTCATATTTTGTGTCTACTAATATCAAGCCATGCTCTAAAGCCACACGCTGCAATTCCAAAGAAATCATTGAGCTAGTTAAATGGCAATTATAAAGCCCATCAGGTAATAGTCAGCATGAGCAAAATAAGAATAAATGCCTTCTTGCAAATAGGATTTCGGAGGAAACACTGAAAGTCATATTGGAATTCAGAATCAGTTGAAGTTACATAACAGCTAAAACTGATCTGCTAGCCTCACAAACTTGTTGTCTTATCAATACGATAGTTAACATGCCCCTATGGTAAAGTCATTCAGTAGTCATAGAGAGTGACCCATGGGATCAACAGAATTCCTGATATTGCAAATAAAAATAAACTGTGTATCCAGTAAATTGTATTAGTAAAGATACTAAATGGAGCTACTAGAAAGGTTTTGTACGGATCATCACTGTTCCATAAAACATTTCTAATTGTTGATTCATGAAGCCTCGAGACAGTCTGAGCCATTAGGCTTCACTAAACAAGACCACACAAGGAAAAAAAAATAAGAAGTTGAAAAAACAAACTCACCTGCCCATATTCGAACAGGCTCAACGCTTTACTACTGGCTTCACAATAATCAGCTTCAGTCATCAGTCCACTTTTAACTATCTGCAAGTAAAGGCAAGTGAACGAGATGGACCAATAAGCAAAGAAGCTGAAATAAGGCCGAAACAATAAAATCCCATAAATCAGCTACGTGACAGAAACTCGGAAGGCAATGAGTTATTGTGACAAGAACTTTCCTTGATGAAAATTCCACAGCTAGTAAGAGAATTTAGTAACAAAAGTTTAGTGTCACTAGCATTATTCTTTCCGAAGTCCAAATTGGCATACAAGATCGAACCTCCTCAGGGGTTATAGGAACATCATGATCATCAGCTTTGGTAGTTGGAGTGAGTATATTTGAAGGTAGCTTTTGGCTTTTTACCAAGCCTGTAAAATAGTAATGGATCAGTTACAACATTTGATAGTTATTGCATATGTATAAATATATAAAGAGGAGCCAACTGATGAAATGGGAAGTTCACCGTCTGGGAGGGCATTGCCGCAGTAATTCCGGACACCATTTTTATAAACCGTCCATAGTGACGTATCAGTACTTCCAGTCACATAACCTCTAACTACAAATTCGCAACATAATTAAAATCAATTAAATTGTTAATCACCATATTCAACCTCAAACACCCACAAACTCATACTTACCAACAAATTCAACAGGAAAAACAGAACATTTCTTCGCAATTGTGACATTTTTATCGGGAGCTGATACAATAGCATTCTGGGTTATATGCCGAGTTCTATCAAACCACCATAGACTGGTCTCATTTAAAACCTGAAAGTAAGATACTAAGAATTTTAAAAAGTTTCAAACAAAATTTACATATTTACTATATTCGAGTTTAATCAAACACGGGCTCTAGTGAACAGACCTGTCCTTTGAAGGGAATAGAAGCGAGAATTTTATCAAATGCGCTCTGCCTATCCGTTGTGACCAAAACAAGATAATCCCCGCCATCATATATATCTCTCACCTACAACAGAAACCAAACTGCTTAATCATCTTTGTCAATCTTTACATTATTGGTATTATTGTAATAGAAAGCAAAGGGAAAAAAGAGAATCAAATTACGATTACCTTGCCCCTAACTTTGGATTTGAGAGCAGGGACAGTCTTAAGAAGATTGGTCTCCCAGAGACAATTAGACAAAGAGCCCTTGATGGCACCAAGGACCTCTTCTTTGCGGGTGCTGCTGATTAGAGAATCCAGGGACAATTCTTGTTGATTTTGTTGTGACATGGAGATTCTTGAGTGTTTCTTTGATTTTGGTAGATGAAACAAGGGACTGGAAACTGGTGAGGATTTAGTGGGGTTGCGGAGGAGGGTTTTGGGTGGGTTTAAGGTGGTTCTCATACACTGAGCCATTGTTAGCGTTTATCCGACGACGGATCCGAATGTTTTTTCCTCCTATAGTCCTCTTATATAGGGATAAGCAAGCAGCTTTTCGGTTTCGCATCAAACAAGCACGTGGATGTGCTTTTATTTTACGAATTAGGGTTCTATTAAATTCGATTTTCGGGTTACACCGATTTAAAATTTATAAAAACCAAACCTAATCTCAAAAACTTAAATTAATCCGATTTGTGTTTTTTTTTATCGCTTTTAATTAAAACCCTATAATAGATTGATATTCCTTTCAATTCCATTATTTAAACTAATTTCAGTTACTTATTTTGTGCATGTTTGTCATAGTAATTTTTATTTTTTAATTATTTTTCATTATTAAATTTATGATTTTTATATATTTTTTGATTTGTTAATGTTTATAATTAAAAAGAAATTAAAATAATATTATTTTAATATATTTTAAATTAAAAAATATTTTAAAAAATAACTCTACACCATAATAACAAATACAAGTAATATTTTGATTTTTAAAGCTATGTTTGGTTGTATAATGAAACTTATTATTAAAGTTAAAAAATCTAAAACATTTTAAGTATTTATATGAATAGAAAACTAATATCTTGTTTAGGAGCATGATTGTG
The DNA here is from genome assembly GCA_007827005.2 of Populus simonii. Taxonomy (NCBI): domain Eukaryota; kingdom Viridiplantae; phylum Streptophyta; class Magnoliopsida; order Malpighiales; family Salicaceae; genus Populus; species Populus simonii. Next base: position 3,736,139 of record CM017480.2, read on the forward strand.
GTTATTTTTTAAAATACTTTTCGTGCCAAAATGCATTAAAATGATATTTTAAAAAAAAAGTATTATTTTTTATATCAGCGCATTAAAAAGATCCAAAACATGTAAAAAAAATTAATTTTTAGCAAAAAAAAATTTGAATTTTTATGGAATGCGAATTGCACCGTGTTCCCAAAAAGTTTATAAATTTATATATTATTTTATTATATATTCATGTTGTAACTCAAGTGTTTAACAAGGTGACGGGTTCGAGCTTTACATCTTTTATTTTTTTCCAAAAACAAATGGATTTGTTTAAGAATAAAATGTGCATACAAGTAAAACAAGAGTATACATGTCTCAGTGATTAAGAAGAAAGAATAAAATCTTTCTGAATCCAGCTTTCATTCATTCTTTTGTTTTTTTTTTTTGGATAAATTTTATTTTTTTATTTCATCCTTTTTGTTTTTGCTAAACTTTGTCCTTTTTTTTGTCCTTCAATTTTTTCTCTTTCCAATTCATCCTTTAACTTATTTTTTTATTTTTATTATTATATAATTAAGTAAAAAATAATGTAGAAATTAAAGTTATTAAACTCAGTCCATGACCTAGATCACAAGTTTAACAATTTAAACCACAAAGTTTGCGTTGATTCAATATATTGTCATCTCAATATTTTTTTTAAAAAAAATATCATCTTTAATCTTTTTTTAAAAAAAAAACATTTGATTTATTTGGAATTAGTCTTCATAATATATTTCGGTTTGAAGTCATGTCAAACTTTCCACTCATATATGGTACGCCTAGTAATTCATCTAGATGATAGAAAAAAAACATGTTTGAAATCAGGCCAAAAGTTATTGTACGGGTTTTGCTATTTGTTTCTTTATAATTTGTGGACTTCTTATTTAGTAAGGACTTTATTTCTACAAGAAAAACATGGGTGGTAGGAATTGAGATTATTTTGGAAAAGATTTATATGTCAACAACTTGTGTTTCCTTTTATTTTGTGTATTTCCTTATTGCAAGGTGTCCTTATCATTCAAGGAGACTAAGGGGTAAATTTTGAGCTTATTTTTTGTAATACATAGTTTAACGTTAATAAGTATAACTTTCAATCCAACCGAGTGATTGGTTTGAAATTTTACCAAAAATTTCCATGCGCCTTATTATATACGGTTTAAATTTCATAGTGTTAGGACATCGAAAAAACCTTATGTATTAGCTTCCTAGTTGGTTTAGGATTTTTTTTTTCCTATTTTATTTAAAACTCTTTTTTTTTCCATCCTTGTTTAGGATTTTTTTTACCTATTATAAATAAGGTTTTTTAGCTTATATTTATATATATAAAAAAATTACGAACTTTGATTTCATAATATCTATTATGTGTGGGAGATGAAATTCTTTTAACTTGGTTTTTTATTAAACTACTCTGACTTATTAAAGAACTAACTAGGTTTTATAGTTTTTCTATACTTCTCGTTCGTATTTCTTTATAGGCATTGAGTGGAGGTTCGACAACATAGTCTTTATATCTCAATACAGGTAATCGTTGTTTCAAGTTCAATTACAAGCTGAATTTAACTTATTTTAGAAGAGTTGATTTAATTATAGGTTTCTGGATCTTTATATCTATGAGGTTTGTATCACCCAAGGTCTTTAACACCTATGGTTCTAATAATTTTGATGGTAACAACAATTTAGTGACTTTAATGTGCATGTTAAGCTTTGATATTGTTCGGATCTTTCTACTATGTCAAATTAGAGCAAAATGGGTTCTTTAAATGCAAACTTGTACTCAACATGTCTAAGCTTAATTTTAGTTAATCAAGTCTTTATAAAGCTTAAATTGACATTATAAAAATATTTTTTATCCAAAAGAATTTTTATTTCCAATCCATCTATTTTGAAAAATATTTCGGCATTATTATTCTCTTTCAATGGAAAGCATAAGACTTGATCAAATAACTTTTTGTATTTTAATCATACTAAAAGTTTATTGTTTATTTCCAACTAAATGGTTAAGTAATACTTTGGATGAGTCCTACATAACTTTTTTTATACTCAAGAGTTAACATATCTTAAATTTTATTTAACTTATTTTGCACTCAAAACTTTTATCATAAATAACTATTTTTCTCTAAAAGTTGTCTCTTGATTATTTTTTTAATAAATAACCCACCTTTAAAATTCAGAATGTTGAACTCCTATTTATTTTTTAAGAGTAACGGCTAAGTGCTTGAATTTTGACTATAAATTTTACTTGTTCACTTCATGCTAAATTACATTTTCATAAAGACTTGAGTTCAATTCATTATAATCTATTTTTTTATTGTCAAGGGTGATAAATCTTTGTGAGATATAATATATTATAAAAGTATAAGTGACACTTGAACCACTTGAAAAGAATTTAACTGTGACCTATTGAAAGGTTAAAATCTTGATCTTTTAAAAAAAATTTAAAGTGAAATGTTTTCTCATTTTGAACCCATAAAAAAACTAGTGTTTTGATAAGATTTCACTCGTAAAGAAAATCATGTGTTGTTAGTGAATACTTGAATGATGATTCAAGGATTGGAGTAGACAGTTATCATATCCACTATAAATTTGGTGTGTCTTTCTTAATCTCAATCTCATTTACTTTGTGCATTTTTATATTAAATTTTTGTTTTGGCTTTTTGAAGTGTTAAATGATTAAATTTTTAAGTTATAAAAATTTCAATTAAGCACCTAATTCAACCCCTTTTTAAGTGCTTTTAGGACTTCCATTTTTTTCTATAATTTTTATAATTTTGCTTGAATCTGTTTTTATTTTTAATCTTGATTTTTAATAAGATTTTTATAAATTTATAAGCTATTTTATTTTCCAAAATCTGCTTTTATTTGTTTCATGATTTTACTATCAAAATTGATGGATTTTGACCTCCAACTTCTAACTCTATTTTCTTGATCATATCAACTTCTTTTGAAAATTCATAAACTTAAAGCTTTAGACTTCCCTCTTAGCTTTCTTTTGACATTAAGATTGCTTAATTTGTATAGATAGAGAGAAAGTTATGTTTAATTTACTAAGATATGCTTTTAAAATTTCTGAGAAGGAAATTTCTTTAATTTTACAATAGAAAACTTCACTTTCCTCTTTTTTTTTCCTGAAATGTATACACAAATCAATCAAACCTCTTTAAGGTAAGTTTTCTTATTTTATTGAGTTCTAAATGTGCTTCCTCAATATCATGAGCCTCAATCCAATTAAAGCTAATGTTTAATGTTGAATTTTCACTTTAATGCTCATGATTCAATGAATTTATCTCTTTCTAAGTGTGAAAAAATAAATTTCAAAAAACTAAATAAAATATAAATGAGAATTATTTTCTTCTTAAAAAAGGATCTCTTTCTATAATTTTCAATTTTGCTTGAATCTGTATTTATTCTTCTTTTTCTTATTTGCATAATTTTGCATTATATTATCTAGTCTTCGTTATTTTGGTCCTATTTCTTTTTCTTTCTACTTCTTATTTCACTCTTTGGTATTTTTCTTTTTATTTTATTTTTATCATCTTTCTTTCCCTTTTTCATTTTTTAATATAAACTTTACAAATAAATAAATAAATAAAAATTATGAAATTACATGGGAAATATATTTTTAGAATTTTTATTTTTTAAGAAAAAAAATGTCAAGTTATGACATGAAGTTCTGTAGACTTGAGCCTGTTTGGTATTATGGTAAAAGTTACGATTTAAAGTGTTTTTCACCTAAAAATGCATTAAAATAACTTTTTTTTATTTTTTAAAAATCATTTTTGATATCAGCACATCAAAACAATTTAAAAATATAAAAAATAATTTTTTAAAAAAATATAATTTTTAAAAATATAATTTCAATTGCTTTTGAAATGCAATCTTCTACAAAAAGTTTATAATTATACGGTTAAGTGATTGAAATCACGTTTCTTTTTTTTAAAAAAAAAAAACATGATATACGGTTGAATCACTTTATTTTGACTTCACATCTTTTAAGAAATAAAGACATGTAAAATAGTTTTTTTTATATTGTCATCATATCAATCATTTCCGGTGCATCTTCTTTTACAGCAGTTGTGACTCTCAAGTGAAGAATGTTTTTGTAACAAAATCTACAAAGGGTTTACCATCAACAACGATGTACGGGCTTGGTTTCAATTCCCCTTATGATTTTTAATTTCTCGATATGTTCTTGAAGAAAAATTGAGCTATTTTACATGAGTTCTTGCAATTCTCTAGTCATTTATAATTTCACTTAAATATTATAAATTAAGAGATATAACACAAACCATCAAGCCACATTATAAGTTATGATATAAACTTTTTAAAATAAATTAAGAAACCAATATATTATCAAATTTGAAACGAAAATCTACCTTCTTCAATCTACCTGCTAGCATTTTTGTCCAGGTTTGGGGAGTTTTCTCTTAGACTGATAGTTTAAGAATTAGTTTGGCTTAGCTTATGTGAAGATCATATGTGAGCTCTTTCTCAAACCTTTAAAGTTGAATTGTGGCGTAGCTATAAAGATTTTGAGCTTTTTTTATATGAAATCTATGAAAAAACCTCGTACATTAATGTTGTTGTTATTGATGTTGTCCCAAAAATTACAATTAGTGTCGCACCCGACATCGCGGCGGCTTTCATCAAATAATAAAATTCTAGATTATGGAAAAAGAGCAGATTATCTGGCATCTTGTTCTTTTAGAAAAAAAAAAAATTTGTTTGGGAAGTCGCCACCTAGTATTATGGTCACTAGGAACCCTAACTGGTCAACAGAGATTCTATGGTTCGGGACTGATTACGTAAAAGAGAAGATATTATCACCCCTTAAACGTTCTGCCTAAGGCAAACTGCATTGCTGTTTTTTTTGTCTTAAAATGCTAAAAAATTTTATTGGTTTACGCTTTGATGATTTATTCACAATATTCCTGACTCTGGCGTCAGTGAATATTTGACTACGGATAATTCCAACTCTGGCGTTGGTAACTATTACGTGGCCATAAAAATAAATTTGGATTAATATATTTTTTTTATTTCCTGACTCTAACGCTAGTGAATAAACAAATAAATTAAATCCATTTTTATTACGCATCCACATATTTTTTCTATTTTTTATGTAAAATAAAATAAATAAATAAAAAACAATAAATAAAATTAAATCAGTGTTTTTTATTCCTGACTCTGGCGTCAGTGAATAAATAAATCAATTTATTTTTCATTCATGCACATATATTTTTTCTTGATAAATAAAATAAAATATAATGAATAAGAATAATATAAACTTAAACCAGTATTTTACTCCCGACTCTGGCGTTGGTGAATAAACCGGTAAATTTATATTATTTTTATTCATGCTTAAACATATTTTTAATTTTTAATTTTTTCCTTTTTTTTAATTTTTTTTTAATTTTTTTATTATTTTTTGGGCTGGGCCCAGCTCAGCCCACATGGGCTGGGCTAAGCCCAGCCGGCCCAGCCCAGTCACTGGCCCAAACCAGTGACCCGGCTGGGCCACACTAGGCACGCGTGATCTAAATCACGCGTGCATGGCTCTATGGAATTAAACGCAAACGGGAAAGATGAAATAAGGCAAAAGCTGGAAAAAAACAGAGCAAGACTTACCCGATTCGTTCGCAGGGAATTTGCGTGTGATTTCTGAGGACGACGCTTCTGCCTTCGAATTTCTTCTTACTCCTTCTGCTTTTCACGCTGTATTCCTTTCCTGCGTTTCTGTTTCGGCTTATTCTTCCTTCGTTTCTTTTGCTCTGTTTTCAAAACGACCCTATGCTCTCTCTCGGTCAGTTTTGTTTTTTTGTTATTTTAGGTCGATATTGGTGAGGGGAAGGCTCACTTCTGTTGTGGGGTTCTAAAAAGGCTTAAAAATATGGCTGGTATCTTTGTGTTTCTTAACTCTGGTTTCGTTCGTCCTTCTCTCTCCCCTCTGTTTTTTTTTTCAACCCCCTGCTCTTCGGTGTTGCTCGGTTTATATAGGGCTCGGCGGGTTGATAACGGACGGTAGGCCAACGGTCGGCCACCATTAAGGCGCCCATAACTGAAGCTAACGGACGACGATTACTGCTGCAACGTTCGGCCTCCTTCACTGTAGAAAACGGTCACAGGCTTAAAGGAGAAGAAGATGAACAGCGTCTTCAAAACGACGTCGTTCAGCCATTTTTCGTTTCGATCCATGCAGTTTTGAAAGTCTTGTAATTAAACCCCTGGTTTAAACTGTAATTGGCTCCCTGCATTTGCGCGCCTTTTTCAATGTAGTCCTTGGATTTTAATTTCGCAATTTAGACCCCCAATTAACCCCAAAACTTTGTTATTTCTTCAATTAAGTCCCTGATTTCAATAATTTAATTAAATCCAAAGTCCAATTAAGTCTAAAACTTATCAATTCTCCAATTAAATCCTTAATTGAGTTAATTAAATTAATTCCAAACTTAATTAAGTCTCGAAACTTACCAATTCTCCAATTAAAACCTTAATTGGATTAATTTAATTAATTTCAAGCTTAATTAAGTTTCAAAACTTATCAATTCTCCAATTAAACCCTTAATTGGATTAATTAAATTAATTCCAAGCTTAATTAGATTAATTTCAAAGTTTAATTAAACCCCAAAACTTCCAATTATTTTTCCCTTAACCCAAATTTTAATTCATTCTTCTCCTTTTTTTTTCATTTTACTTGTTTTTCTATCATCATCATTTTTTTTAATTCTTTTAGTAAATAAAATAATTAAAATAAAATGGTCAAAATTGGGTTATGACAATTAGCTTGGAGGCAAGGTTTATGTATTGGATAATCCGTTAATTTCTTAGTTCTGACAATTTATTCCACTCTTCGTATAAGGTGACTAGTGACTGGTGTCTGATACTTATAAAAAGTTCTCGTCGGTGAATTTGAAGACTCCTTTATGTTTCAGCAAGTATCTTTTTTATAAAAAAATACAATGATATTTTAGAGAGGAATTAAAAATAAATATGCAGTGGAGAATCTAGATTCTGAATCTCTCGTTTGAAGAATTTCTAGTATATTTATAGTTCATCTATCTTTTTTATAGAGAGGGTGAGCTAAAATATGAATAAAATATCTCTAACTTATCAGAATAATCATAAAACTTAAAATTCTTCGAAGTTAAAAAGAGTATGGACTCAACGCTTAACTGAGCTAGAAAATAATAGGTCTAACAACTCATCAGACCTATATATGTATAGGCTCATTGTTTGGCTGAATCTATAAATGATATGTCTAGAAACTTGCCAAATTCATACATGTCTGGGCTCAGCAGTTGATAGAGTTAAGAGATGATGAGCATGTTGGCTCACCAGACCCATATATTTATGGGCTCAATACTTGGTTGAGTCTAATTATTTTTTAGAAATTAGGTTTCAAATATATATAAAAAATATTGATATATCACTTACCAAACATTGAGAAACAAAGCTAACAATCGACACCAAACAAGCACGAAGAATGCCTGGTTTTACAAAGTTGAAAACAAGGCCACAAAGAAGTTCACATGTTAGCAATTTTTTTCAAGAAGCTATGTTTTAGAGTTTTTATTCCAATTCTTCAAAGATGAGTTTTATACCATATTTCTCCATAAAATTATAATTTTTTTTACATAAATAACAAATTTCATATGATAAATCTCCTTTTTTATTATTCAAAATTTATATATGAATAGAGCATTATAAATTGGATGTACAAATGATCACATATCTAAGAACACATCACACGCTTCATATGCACATGCATTTTGAAAAGAAAAGGAAAAAAAACCCTTAAATGCGAATTGCTAACAATTGTCAACGGGTTATTTAATTATTTTGTAACTAAATAAACTGATTTATTAGTTTTGACAAACTAGAGGGACTAAAATATAATTAACTTAACCTAGCATGTCATGTTGTTAAATTTCCTTTTCAGCGGTGAACGAAGCAACAGTGGAGAGATTTATAGTAATAAAATCTCGGCATCAAGAATTGAGTGTCGCTCTCATTTCTCACAGACAGAGAGAGAGAGAGGGACAGAATGGACGGTGACGATGTGGACATGGCCGCTGTGGAGACCGCTGAAGCAGTACCAGTATTTTTCTTTCCTTTTTTTTCTTGCTTTTTTTATTTTTTGGATCGGTTGTTAATTTTTACTGATACTAAGCACAAAAACTCTTAATTGGTTTCTGATTTAGAAGAAAATGAAATATCTAATGTTGGGTTATGATTGAAATCCGTAGGAACTTGATGATATGAAGAAGAGATTAAAGGAGATGGAAGATGAAGCTGCTGCTCTTCGTGAGATGCAGGCTAAGGTTGAGAAGGAAATGGGTTCTGTTCAAGGTTGTAACTATATATATTTATGCATATATTTGTGTGTATTTTGGGTATTTGCAATTATGGTCAAATGGGTTTTTGTTATTTTTTAATGGGTTTATGATTTATTCTTCTATTTTTGTCTTTCGTTATCAAAAAGGGTTTATGATTTTTTTCTCTGCAATTTTTCTGTCGGGATTTTTTTCTTTTAATTAGTGTAGTGATGATAGGGATGATGGGGGTTTTTTGGAGATTGCAGAATAATGAGGTATTGTGGTTTGGATGGACTTGTTAGTGTGAGCTTAGAAGTCACACATTTTTGTCTTTGTGGTTTGAGGGTGAAGTCGTTTATGCTCGGTAGATGGCCTTAGATTGGTGGATGCTTTGTAAGATATGTTCGTTACTTAATGTTGTAATGAGAAGGGTTAGAAATGCATTGCCTATGTCGATAAGATTGGCTGCATGTACGTAGATATCTGAAGAAGAATACATATATGCTAGTTAAGATGTTAGGTGGTTGAAACTTGAAAGTTAGAAATGCAACAAATTTATGATTTTGGAAAACTTCCCTTCTTGATATGAGAATGTTTTATAGACTTTTAAGGGCAAGAAATATTTTCAGAGTATTATGTCACGTTTTTTTGCAGTGATTCTTTAGCTGCTCCACTGAAAACTTAACAATGGTATTCCACATTGGTGATCTGGATCGAACACTTTCTTTTTATTGAATGGCTCTATTTATTTACCATTTTCTATTTTCTCTATTGATAATATTCCAAAGACCTGGCTCTTAACTTCATAAGAGAGGTGAACTGTGTGATACCGTTCCAAATTCCATTGCTTAAGATATTTTATTACGCCTCCTTTAATTGGTTGAAGGAAGTTGAATAATAACTGCAATGATTGATAATTGTTTCTGCATGTCTTTCTCCTTCTTCCTCTTACTGTTTCTATGTGCAATTAGATCCTAGTGCTTCTGCTACTGCATCTCAAGCAAATAAAGAGGAAGTAGATTCTCGATCAGTGTTTGTTGGTAATGTGAGGCCTCTTTTCCTTATTATCTGATTTACCTTCAAAGAATTGTTTTTAGTGTCAAATGCATGTAGTGTGGATTATTTGGCTGGTGGCTTGTGTTGCATTTGTTGCATAAATGATTTCTCGACCTGGGGACAGAATCAATCTTCTACTGCCTTACTTTTGTTGTTTGGTTTGCTGTAAAAATAAAGCAAATGAAATTGTTAAAGCCGCACCTACATATTGATGGGATAGGTGCCTTTTGGGATTCAATTTGTACTATTGGCATACAATAATGGGTAAGGGATTTGTTAGGTGTTGGTGCAGAGTTAGAGTTGTCTTGAAGATCATTATGATTAACTCCAAGAAGCAGCACAGCTTCCTGTCTTGCTAACTGAACATGGTTGCAGGTGGACTATGCGTGCACCCCTGAAGAAGTGCAGCAGCATTTTCAGGCATGTGGGACAGTAAATAGGGTCACTATCCGTTCTGACAAGTATGGCCAACCAAAGGGTTATGCATATGTCGAATTTGTTGAGCCAGAGGCTGTGCAGGAGGCTCTCCTTTTAAATGAATCTGAATTACATGGCCGCCAATTGAAGGTAAAGAAATTCTGTGTTTTTCTCCCTATACAATTGATAGCTTCAGTTGCTTAACCTTGATCATCGTAGGTTCTATTTTTGTTTTCTTTTTTAAATATTTCTCAACCTCAAATTGATTTCTTCCTTTTTATTGTTTTGGCTTTTGCTTTTGCAGGTAACTGCTAAGCGGACCAATGTACCTGGGATGAAGCAGTTCCGTGCTCGTCGGCCCAGCCCGTACATGGGGTTTCCACCCAGGGGTGCAATTATGCCTCCTTATCTCTTCTCTCCTTATGGATACGGGTATGCTATCAAAAAAGTGCATTCAAATTTTTTAGTGATTAGGCTCTTACTACCATCCTCGCATGCTTTTTTCTCTTTTGATATTTGAGGATCAATGTTGTTCATTTAGCATATTTCCTTTGCACTGCAGGAAGGTAATGAGATATAGAATGCCAATGCGTTACAGCCCCTATGGCTAAAGTATGATCTTGCTTGAGGCAGCATTGCCAGCAGATAGATACATCCGACACAATTTGTGCTCTTTTCTTCTCACATATTTTAATGTTTGGGTGGGATGAACAGAAGACGTTTCCCTGCATGGGTTGAAATGGTGTAATGTGAAAATGGAGCTTTGTTTTGTTCATGGTAGACAATTAAATTATTCTTGCTTGCGTCTTCGGTACTGCCTATAAGTATTCTATCTTGAAAGCTTCCTCTGGTTGCAATATTGTAGGTTTTGTTAGGTCCGTTCGCTGCTTCTGTCTTTTCTCTAAATGAAGCCTCCATTTTTCTGTGAGATTTTTCTGTTTGAGATCTCAACTGATGGTGCTGTGATTTTGTTTACTGTTTTTTGCACCGCAGTTTAAACCCTGTGAATTATGTTAGTAGAAGACAAGGTATGATTTTAATTTATTGGTGGAAAATGTTTTTGAGTTCTTGCATGCAAACTTATTACTGTATATTCTTAGATATAGTTTGTTTTTGTGCTACAAATATTATTTTATTTTTTAGTGTTTTTTTTTTAATTTTAATGTGTTGAAAGTAAAAATAAATTTTAAAAATAAAAAAATATTTTAAAAAACAATAAATACCTTTTAAAAATAGCTCACCTGCATCGTCTAGTATATTTCAAACATACGGGTTACAATCCCTATAAATTGGAGCCTTAAAAACATAGTTATTAAACCCGGCTCAGGGTTGACCCGGCCAAGGGGCCAGGTCTCGGGTTTCATGGGTTAACCGGGGTCAACTCGAAAAAATTTAAAAAAATTAAAGTTTTAATATTTCATATTAAAAAATCCATGTAAATATAGATTATACATATTATAAAGTTTAAAAGAATATTTTATAAAGTTTTTTATCCCACATTAAAAAAAAAAACTAGTTCTCGTCTGGGTTCGCCCAGGTCGCCCGAGTTTGGCCGGGCTGTTGCCACAGCCGGTCTTTTATTAGACTCGGACCAGTCTAGCCACCGGGTCAACCGGGTTCCAGATCAACTCGCCGGGCCGGGTTTAATAACAGTGATTAAAAATACAAGAAACCCCTCCAAGGCTATAATTTAGGTAACCCATGCAAGGTAATTCCGCTGTTACTTCAAATTATTAAGGTTAAAAATAAATTAAAAAAATAATTTAATATATTTATAAATAAAGAACACTTTATAATAATAATAATAATAGGACAAATGATGTACTACTATCATTTGTACCGGAACTATGTACTGTATAGAGTACCTTATCATTCTACTGATAGGGCAAAGATTTGTTGTTCATGCAAAGAATATATCTTTCTTCCATGCTTGAGAAACAGACAAATGCTTTTTACAACACTCTCTCGTACATACCAAAATTAACGAAGGCATAAAATGGATTAATTAATTTGGTTCGTTCCATCAGTACTGCAGTTTTTCAAAATATTCTTTTTTTTAATATATTAAAATAATTTAAAAAAAAATTGAAGAAAAATTTATTTTAAAAAAAAACAACACCTCCGTCTCTGCCATAAAATACTAATTAAGGGGGCCAAACATTAAGCTATCAAAATTAAAATCCACCAAATCCCTCCTCAATCTCTTATGTTAAGTATTATAATGAAAAATATTTTAAAAAATGCATGCATTAAAATATACTTTTCTAAAACAAATAAAAATTATCTAAAAATACCTGGATTAATTAATTTTTTAGCTTTTCAAGCAAACAGTAATTTAAAAAAACAGAGCACTTTAAAAAATAGATTATAACACGAAAAGAAAACTTGAAAATTTGGTTTCCGGTCTCGAGATTTGGAAATTCTTTCATCGTGAGCTCACGTCATTGCCGTGACATTGGGAAGTTCTTTCAAGTCTCCGATGACCACAATCAGAGACATACAAAGAAACACGGCAGACAGTCCTCGAATGAACCATTTTATACTAAAAAAAAGGATAATCCCAGAGCAAAAGGGCTTAAACATCAACCTCTCCTCTCTCCTTGGCACAGGTGTTCAAATTCCGAGAACGCCATTGACTTCACTTTTATGTCTTTTGTATTATATTTACACACAGTGCTTGATCTTATCCTCTTGTCGGAATCCGTGCAGATGGCCCCCATGAGATCATCGGTGATCAAACCACCATGTTTATGGCGGTGGCAAAGAGATGAACCTCTCATCATTCCTCTAAAGCTGCCATGATGGTCTCCGAGCCCCCAGCATCATGGCATGCAACCCCCCTTTCATCATTTCCTAAAAGTTGGAAAAAACAAATTAAAGCCTCCATGGGAATTCCTTCAATCCAAAGCCAATCCCACTTTATACATTATTTAACTTTTTATTATTATATTATTTTCTCATCTGCATTTTCCATATTCTTTCATAAGGAGAATTTACATGTCACCCGAAACGACAAACAACCCCATGGCCCCATCAAGTGTACAATAAAGAAAAAAAAACCCTATCTCTTACATTTTTCCAACAACTACATAGGTTTTGCCTTGCCTTGCCTTGCCTTCGCCACGTGTGATTACCTTGATGGGACCCATCACACAAGTGTCTTGCATGCACTTGATTGTGGATCCCACATAGCAGGCAACATATACTTCCTTCCGTTCACGCCATAAGCATTGAAGCTAGCACCCGTGACCTTATCAACCAGGACCCGGCCAGGATAGCCCGGGTACGACCCGGACCCGAACTGCCCGGTACAGGCCGAAACAGCCTCCAAAGGAGCGGTGGGTGGGCCCTGAAAATACCCACTGTTGAACGGGTTGGTAACGGTGTTAGCCAACAAAGTGGCCAAGTTGATGACCATACCGTCAACACCAACGTCTCCGTTGGGTGCTATCAGCGGTGGTGTTTGTGGGCCATAAATTGGCTGGTGGAATGGCCAGGCACACTGACCTGGACATTGGAGGTCAGAATTACCGACCCAAATGTACGTGCCCCGACCCGAGCCGGACTTTGTTGACCCGTGAGTGCCACACTTGCTCATGCAAAACCCATCAACGACAACATCTTTTGCCGTCAAAACTACGTTGATAGAGCTAACGGCGAAATGGGTTTTCGAAGCCAGAGCTATCAAATGTTGGGACTTCAAGATTTTGCCAAGCGTGTACTCTTCATGAAGGATTTGATGGCCTACGCTGAGCGAGGAGGAGCCACCACGGTACTTCTCAGTTGTTTTCCACCACGACGAGGTGGAAGGAAGTGGGGCCCCTTTAGAGCTCAAGGAGTAGATGAAGTCAACGATTATGGACCGCTGGATTGGTGTAAACTGGCCATACCAGATTAGATTAACGGTGATGTTTCCTTTCAAGAGGATGCCGTTATGGTATTTCAGCACCAAAGGCTGTTCTTGAACCAGAGCCGCGAATGAAGGGGCAAGGAAACAGAAGAGAAAAGCCAGAGTGGCGAAGTTGTAATTAAAAGCCATCGGTGAGGGTAAATACTAGAGAGTAGAGAGTGAAGGCTTCAATTTTCTCAGAGGGATGGATTGTGAAGGGAAAAGGGCTAGTGGGTTATTTATACGAGGGGGGGGGGGGGAGTAAGGGAGGCAGCTGGTGAGAAGGACACGTGGGAGGGTGTGATTGAGGGTTAAGTGTATGCTAGGCTGTAAGGTTCTTCTACGGTGACGTGGCAAATGGGCTACAGCCTACAGTGATGATTTTTGGGTCTGTGGAGATTTTCATCTCGTGGGTTGGAACTCGGAAAGAGGGAGGAAGATGAAGATGGGACTTGTCAAGGGTTATTTTCTTTCTTGTTTTTTGGGTGTGTGGATGGATACTCACGAGTACTGATGATTTCTCACATAAATTGATTTTCTTTTGTACAAATCCCAAGACACTTGTGTGTATTATAAGTCTCCCTGGATGATTTAAATCAGATAATCCAGCAAGAAACCAGAGCCATTAAAAAGGATTAATTTGATTTTTCTCAATTAAAATATATTCAAAAACAAAAATCACTGTACTTCTGAAACAATCAATGCAAGAAAATAAAAAATAAAACTATAATAAATAACTTATCGTGATTTGAATTTATTCTCTCATCAGGAGTTTGAATTTTTTCAGAATTATTAAAAGTTTATATAATTATTTTTAGGGTTCATAATATTAGTTAAAATAAACACAAATTGCTTTAAATATTCATATTAATAATAATAAAAACAAAGGGAAATAATGGTAGGTCACGGAACAATATTCCCTTAGCCATGTCAATTGTAGTCCTATTCGGAAAATAGACTGATGTCAACGTTGATAGCCTGGTGACAGAATAAAATAATTCTCGTTGCCAAACAATGCAATCTATTCATGCATTCACGAGAGAGAATTTGCTATGATATTCTAAGTTTTCCAAGGTGTGTCATGCTAGAAATTTAAGCTTGGAATTTCCAAATCTAAGACTATGAACATGTTGTGAAGCTAGAAATCATCAATTCATATTATTAAATTGATTGTTTTTATATTTTTTTTATAATTTTATCATGTCAATATCAGAAATAAAATAAAATATAGAAAAATATTATTTTAATATATATATTAGAATATAAAATATTTGAAATCCATGCATTTGAATTTCTTTCTTGTGAACATTAATTTATTTTTTATTTCAGCAAAAGCAAAACACAGATTTGAATAGGCCATTCTCAACCCCATAAATAAAAAGCGATAATCACCATTGATTTAGGGGTAATTGAAAATGTCTAAATAATTATTTTTTAAATATTAGTATATTAAAATAATCTTAAAATATTAAAATATATATATATTAATTAAAAAAATTAATTTTTTTTTCAAAACAATCAATCACTTGTAACCACCCTCATCAGAAACCTCTGAAAGTCCTGATCCATTGCATCCATAACTCTACAGGGCACCCCTACAGTGCAAGGTTATCCTATAAGATCTGATACCGCTTCATAAATGCAGAAAGGGCCCACAGTTTCTGAGGATGGATGACATCAAGAATCAGGACACTGCTACAAGCTTGTTTATTGCTGTTCAATGGTTGTGTTTCGGTGCTTTTTAAGGATTTTATTTATCTTAAAATTCTGCTAAAATACTGATTTTTATATTCACTGGGACCCTCTGGGCTCAGTCCAGTACGCTTTGTCTTGGTAGGCTATATGGCCCGTGGAGGACCCCCACGAGGAGAGGGTAAGTGCCCCTTTAATAATAAAGCCATGTTTATGCTGTGTTCTTCATTTCTCCTCCAAAAGAACAAGGAAAGGACAAACGTTTTTGCTTTCGAGGGAATCATATGAAAACAAGCATCAAAATGTTTTTGAGTAAATTTAAATGTTTTTTTTCCCCACTTTTTCTGCATTATTTAGTTAGGTTTGAAGTAGCAATCACATTATCAAGAGTTTGATAACCAATGCTAGCTAGGAAAACAAACCAATTATGAAGTGAGCTTATTTAGACCTATCCAATGAATCAATAATTAATAATGGTATTACAATAAATATAATTATCAAGATATAAAATTGAAGAAATACAGATATGAATAACTCAACACTTTAAATATTCAAATTAAATCACCACTATAAAGATATAAAATTAAAGAATAAATCAATTACTCATAGAAAAAGATACAAAACTTGATATGTTGTTAAAAAATCAAGTAAAGAACTTTTCAATTCAATTTCCGCTAAAAATAATCTCAATTTATGATTTGAATTATCATTATATACCTGGAATAACCATATTTAGAGAAACACTAAAATGATATAATTGAAATCCAAATAAGCGACTTGGATTAAAAAAAAAACAAGATAAGTATCAACTAACAAGTATTTTTATCTTTGTAGAATTACAAACAAACACTTAAAAAATTAAAAATTAAAACTTACATAGCTTAAAAGTTTTTATTAAAAAAAGATCTTTTATTGAAAGTAACATGACAAATAAAATAAGTTTTAACAACTAAGAAAATAATCTGATAAAATAATTATGTAAAAAAAAATTTAAAAAAAGAGTTTTACACGTCAGATTATGGCTTAATTATGCAATACATGAACTTCAACGAGGGATTCTCAATGTATTATGACATCTCAGTCGACCTTCCATGGCTATGCAATAATTTTGTGGAAAGGAAAGGTAGCAAAGCTTCCATTTTTATACATATTAAATTAAACTATAACGAAAACTGTTTAATTTTTGTATTGTGGACTGTATAGTGCAGTCCACGGTAGAAAATGAGTTGTTCTCTTTATTTTTAGCTGTTTTTTTTATGTTTTTAGGATTTTTTTTTGGCTTCTTTCTTTGTTTTTTTAATAAATTTTTTTGTTAATGTTAATTGTTTTATTTAGTTATCATATTTTCATGACACGGATCTCACGTTTAACAGGTTAATATGGTTTGACAAGTTAACCAGGATTTTTTTTTACTTTTTTGCTTTTTAATTAATTTTTTTCGTTTACTTTAATTTGCTAATGTTAATTTTTTTTTTTATTTAGTTATTAGATTGTCATGACATATATCTCAGGTTTCACGGGTTAACCCAGTTAATTCTGGGTTAACCTGTCAATTATTTTTTGTTTTTTTTCTTTTAATAATTTTTTTTATTTAATTTAGTTTGTTAATGTTAAAAAAATTTTATTTTGTTATCAGACTTTCATGACATGGATCTCGGGTTTAACGGGTTAACCTGGTTTAACGAGCTAACCTGGTTTGACAAGTTAACCTAGAAATTTTTTTTTTTGCTTTTTTTCTTTTTAATTAATTTTTTTTATTTAGTTTAGTTTGTTAATTTTAAATTTCTTTCTATTTAGTTATCAGATTTTTATGACACGTATCTCGGGTTTGACAGGTTAACATGGTTTCAGGTTAGCCAAATTAATTATGGGTTAACCCATCAATTTTTTTTTCTATTTAGTTATCAAACTTTCACGACACGAATCCAAGGTTTAACGGGTTAACCTGGTTTGAAGGGTTAACCCAGTTAATTCAAAAAAAAAATTCTTTTTCTTCATTAGTTTTTTTTTTTCTGTTGGTTTTTTTCTTTTTAATTAATCTATTTGATTATCACACTTTTATGACACGACCTTGTAGCCAGACCCACATCCAAGGCTATTGGATCTGGTATTGCAACCAGACCCACTCAAACGTGGATAATGCAAGTTTAATGTTATTATTAATATTATAAATATTACTCTTGGGTCAGGTGTTGCAGCCAAACCCAAAATTCTTTGGTATAGCTTTGCAGAAAGATATAATACTTTTAGATCTTAATTTTTTTTGATATTTTTTATGGAAAAAAAAAATTAACTCAAGGCATCGTGCGGGTTATGTAACTAGTATATATATATATATATATATATATATATATATATATATATATATAAGAAAAAGAAACAAGAGGCTTGGAGTTTGGTTTGGGTGGGGCTTGGTTCGTGGTGTGGAGGTAAGATGGAAGGCAAAGGTTACGGCCGTCCCAATAGTTATTGGAAGACTCCAAAGGCTGCCTTTCTGCTTTTCGGGAAAAGCAATATTGCAACGCCCGAGTATGCCAAAATTGAGTGCCGGTGCCGACTCTTTCTACAGTCACACGTGACTTCTACTTTACACCTTGTTCGGCAATTGCTTCCTTGCATTTCAACACTAAAATAAAAGACATTCTTTTTACTATCATAAAATAAAAAAATAAAAAATAAAAAATGATCATGTTGCTTGAACTCTTGCAAATTAATTTTGAAAAATGCGTTTGCCGCGGAGGTAATGTAGGATAAAAATTCACATTTTAGAAGATTTCTAAGATGTACCATGCCAAACGTTTTTTAATAGTTAGAATATCACTGATTAATAGGGAAAAAAATTAAACATAATAAGAAATATTCAGGTCATAAAAAATTATTTGAGATTTTTATTAAACTTAATTTTATGGGTTAATTTTAAAAACTCCCGAATCAATTTTTTATCTAGCTAGAGTTTAAAATTAAATTGTGTGAGAGTTGTCTTGGTGTGATCTAATCGACATTGTCAGTCCAAAAATATCCTCCTGATCAATTAAAAAAATATAAGGATAAAATTAAAAAAAAAAACAAATAAAATTAACATAAAAATACTTGTAACCTAACTTATTGTTTAGTTCTGATTTAAAAATAAATTATGTAAAAATTGTTTTGATATCATCGTGTCAACTTATTTGATTTAAATACAATCTAATTAACTATAAAAGAAATCTAAATATAAATTTTTTAAAAAAATATAATTAAAAAAAAACCTCAAAACCCTTCTTATTGATCTCATGTTTAAAATTAAGAAAAGAAATAAACAAAAAAAATCGAACAAAAATCCAAACTCTATCATTTCTTAATGTTCCAAATTCCAAGACGTGAACAAATAGTAGAAAATGAAAAGAAGATGGAATCACTGGAAAAGGTAGAAAAAGTTATGTCAATTTCAGAGTTAAAAATGGTCAGCTGATTTGTGAATACGTAGGACCGACAGACCCAGACTGCTTGGCTACCTCTCTGCCTCCATTATTCATTGCATGCTTCTAATGCAAGCAGATGATCCTTTATTCTTTATGATTTTTTAATGTGATCACTGGAAAAGGTATAAAAAAGTTATTTAATATTTGCCCTTCCACATATTCTTATCGAATTTACCGTTAGTTCTTGAAATTGGTGGATACATGTTTATATTAATATGAAATTGGTGGACACATGTTTATATGTTAGATCATTTGTCGAGAATTAATGTAAAATTTGTCATGTACATAGTAAAAATGATAAATTTAAAATAATATTTAAGAATTTTTAGGATATTGTTAGACAAATATAGTGTTATTTAGTTATTTATTACCTGAAAATCTTATCTTCTCTGATTTTGAATAATTTTTTGAAGGCTGTGTTGTTGCAAATCACATGTCGTCTAATTGTCCGATCTTTAACGGTAATTCACACGAACCACCAATGAGAAACTCCTAAATTCTTATTTAAGAGAAAGAGATTGTTATGTTTAGAGTGCTAACTTTTTATTTTGTGACTTACATAGTTTGTTTTTAACAGACAAACTATTAAAAAATAAGAAGCATAACTTTATATTTATAGGAATCCTAAAAACCCTTTAAATGTCGAAGTATATATTTGCCTTTAAATATTATCCATATATTATTTAAGGATGTTTTTAAATATTTAATCAATCAAGTCTCTACCTGATTATTATAGGACTAGAATTATAATCTCTGAATTAAATACATTCTAGTGCTTAATTTCTAAAATTATTTTCAATCAAGGCATACTTAATAAATTATCTCAGTTTAATTTCTAACTAATATTTTTTAATATATACGACTCATTAGGTTCCTAATATATTGGTCCAGATATAAATTATAATTCTAAATAAATAGAATTAAATAAATCAAAAAAATAATTTATTATCAATTCAATAATTGATTAATTTATATTTAAAGATCAAGTGCACCCGTCTAATAACATGTCATGATCCCCTAAATATTAGGAAAGCCATAAGTGGTTTCACTTAACATTTCAGTGATCGGTTTCTTAGTGTAATTATTATCACTTCATCAATAATGTTTGGATTTAGATTTTTTAATATGGAGTATGTCTGCCATGTCAAATCATATTTATTTGCAATATTATAGTCATTGATCATTTAAATAAGATTTTTTTTTTCAAATCTCATTCCATATTGTGTAAGGATTTAACAATTAATATTATTTGAGAACATGTGGAATATTTTTTCTAATTTAACTAGGGTGATGAATGCTCTCTTGATCATTCAAAAACCGTCATATAATTTATATTATATCTAATGGCTGTTCATTTGTTACCTTTACCAAGATAACGTGTAAAAGATCAAAACATAACACTCCTTATATAAGATAACTTATAAATCTCAAGTCTAAGAATTACTTATACAACTATCACGTAAGCCTTTCCAAAGACACATGTGATATCTCTATATGAGATTCTCATGCGGGTCAGTTTAGTGTACATGTCTTATAACAAGCACCTACATATTAGTTCTAGGCATTCTTTATAACTCAATTTATGAGAACAACTACTTCATTTCATAAAAAAAAAGAACATAATATATATTAATCTCTACGATTCTAGTGAATGTCTAGTATTTAAGAAAGTATTAAGCATGAATATTTTAGAAACAATGCTTTAATGCAATATGAATATCATAATTATAACAATTTTATCATTTTCTTTACAAAATATTTTTATCCCATGAACTTTGCCTTTACTTTAAATTCATAAATTAAATATTAGATTTACTAATATAATATTATATAAATATTAAAGATAAATTAAATTTTTATTAATAATAAATATGGTAGTACGTACACCCTTTAATTATAACATAATATGTGGATTAAAATTCAAAATAAAAAACTAAAAACTTAATTAAATTGAATATGATGGAAGGGTGACAGTGCAGAAAAAAAATTCTAATCAGAAACTAATTTTTTGTTGATAAAAGTTTCAAGATAATTTGACAATTAGTCAATAAATTATTAATATAATCTGAACTAAATTATTTTAAAAAATAACACAATTTGAAAAATCACAATTATTATCTACAACTTTAAAATTTCATTTTTTTGTGACTTTAGAGTTTTGGGTCTTGCCGTACGACTTCTTTGAAAAGATGTGGCAGGAACAACTTATTAATTTTTCTTAAAAGTTATTTTAAATTTTAAAAATAAATATATATTATCTTTATCATAGCTGTGATAAATATAATATTTATTTATTGGTAAAAGACAATATAATACTTTAAATATAAAATTATTAAAACTCTTAGGACTAAAATTAAAACTAAAATTATTAAAACACTTAGTACTAAAATTAAAATTCCTTAAAATCATTATGAAATTGTAGAAGAAAATTCCAATTTAAATCTTTTATTGTTCACTCAATCAACAAGCCGTATATTGGAATTAATGATAAATTTAAGAACACGTCAGGAATGCAGAAATCAATTCAAGTGGTAGGGCCTTCTTTATTTATGAGTGAACGAGGGTTTATAATCTTGGATGTGTGGCCAGATTTTCAATGAGCGTGAGAGTATCATAAATATTATTTTTTAAAGTTATTTTTATTTAAAAATATATTAAAATAATATATATTTTTTAAAATTTATTTTTTATATTACCACATAAAAATAATTTTAAAATATTAAAAAAATTAATTTAAATTTTTTAAAAATTAATACATTTCCGAGAAAAAATACTTTAAAACACAACTTCTACATTACTTCCAAAATTAGTCAAAGTTAATGGCTGTTGGTGTGATTTTGAGCGTGTTTGGAATTGTGATAGAAATTATTTGTTAAAATATTTTTTTTTAGAAATATATTAAAATAATATATATTTTTATTTTTTAAAATTTATTTTCATATCAGCACATCAAATGATTTAAAAATATAAAAAAATAATTAAACTCTAAAAAAGTTCAATTTGTTTTTTTTTTTAATATCCAACTACAAAAACAAAAAGGGACTTAAAACATGTTTGTTTAAGGGCGTGGCCTTGCTTTTCAAAAAAACTCATTTTTTTTTTCTTTATTTTTTTTGTTTTTGAATTGATATCAAAAATAAATTTTAAAAAATAAAAAATATTATATTAATGTATTTTCAAACAAAAAAATATTTATAAAACAACCGCTATCATCAAACACTATAAAAAAACAAAAAACACTATCTTAGATCCGTCAAACACTATCTTAGATCTCCAAAAAAAAAAAAAAAAAAAAAAAAAAAACACTGAGCAGCTCTGATCATAACCTGAAAAAGTTTGCTAGTTGGTATAAGAGTTGGTGACCAAACTATTTCTTGTGGTTATTGTCTCGAAGGCTATATGATTGAATGTGCAATCAATTCTCAAAATGAAAACAAAACCATCAAGTGAACGGCTAAAGAGGTGAAGATTAGAACAAAACCATCAACGTTGATCTTTGTATGTATGTATATATGACCTAAATGAATTGACGAGACATCAGATATTTATTGCAAAGCCTTTCATGGCTACGAAATTTAGGCACTGAAGATCATGCACATGTTTTTCTGTGACGTGCTTTTAACGAATTGGGGTCATGCCGTGGAAAATTGTTTTGCCAAAATAGTGTTTATTTTTTGATATATTTTTTTAAAAACATATTTAACTTGTTGATATTAAATATATATAAAAAAATATATAAAAATATATTTTTAAATAAAAAATACTTTACAATATAATATCAAACACGGAATTAAGTCAGCTCAGCCAGCTATGGAAGAAAATACAGGCCACCAACTTGGTCATTGATTTGCCTCAATTAATAGAAATTCAGAATGCGTTAAAGAAGGAATATGGCCTTGGAAAATAAGAAGCTACATGGCCCGAGGGAGAAAGGGATTGGTAGCCAAGTATGATGATTATTATGGAATCATATTATCATGATAACCACGCACCAAAAAGTCTAGAAATCAAGGAATAATCCCACTCATTTTATTTTCTTAATAAATTAATAATCCCACTCATCTTCCTTATTGCTTAGGATATTGACGACTATTTAATCCTTTATGGTTTCCAAGTAGTTTTCCACTATTCCTTTTGATAAGTATTGGGAAATAGCCCTACTATGCCCCTTTTAATAATACAGAAGAATTAAAAATTATACAAATTAAGAACCTGATCGATGATGTGTTAAAATTCAAAATGCTAAAGATTGAGATTTTTTAAGAGTTTGGATAGTGCGTTCACGCTACTATTCAATTCTTTAGAGTTTACAAAGTTGATGGTTAGTGGTAGAAGATCTAACACCTGCAAAACAATTATTTTTTGTGAGATTTAAGGACTATCTCTGATAAGAAAGTTAATGACTTTTAATATGAGATTGCAATAAATAAGAGAATGAATTTTAAATTCTAAAAACAAGAGTGTTTGTTCTTGTTTGTGTACGATAAATGCTCCGAGAACAAGAGTATGAACATTTAGAGAATTAAGAAATGAGAACCTTTTCATATTGCTTGAATAAAGGAGTTTAAGTGTTATTTTTTCATGATAGAATTAATGAAAGATAAATAAGAGATTGCAAAGCTGGACCAATCATATGCACAGATGAATTTTATGGCTCTAACTGAAAATATTGTTCAGAAAAAAAAGAAAAAAAAGAAGGATAAATGATATTGAGGGAGAGTGTCAAAATTCAACATTAGCTATAAGTTTTTGATTCATAGAAATTAGAGCTTGCAAGAGTTCTAAAATTGTTAGCTAGAATTTTGCAATATCGAGATCAATCATATGTTAGGGTTTTATTATAGTCAGAAGATAATTAACTAGTTCTCTTCATTAGATCATAATTAGATAAAAGGTAACTGTCTTAGATTTGCAAGCTATTTTAAATAATTAGCCATCTTGAATATTAAAAAATATAGAGAACACTTATGTTGTTTTTCTCATATATAGCAAAACTTACGTGGGTTTTGTTTAACAATAAATAGGTATTAAATTTGATTTTTTATAGATTAAATACACTTTTGTAAAAACATTTCCACTTCATCATCAAATACATACTTATTTAACTATCTAACGTGACTTGACGAATAATTGTTAGAAGATGGAACATACTGGATGTCATGTGGGCTAAACTTGCCCAATAATTTCTTATTGTGTGACATTAGACAATAGTGTTATTTTTTGGGTCAAAGACTCAAAGTCAAGCCACGTGATGACTTATCAAAGTTAGTTTGGCATGTAAACGATCTAGGTGGTGGCCAAGTGGTAAGAGATTGGGACCAAGAGGTTTGCTCCCTCTGTGGTCTCAAGTTCGAGCCATGTGATTGCTCATATGATGGTCACTGGAGGCTTACATATGGTCGTTAACTTCAGGGTCCGTGGAATTAGTTGAGGTGCATGCAAGCTGGCCCGGACACCCACGTTAAACCAAAAAAAAAAAAAGAGAGTTAGTTTGGCATGCAGCCGACTAGTCACTGTTAATCGTTAGCTAGCTTCCAGTTCAATTCATGCCAAACGTTTTGGTTTCTAACTGTGAGATGACAACCCTAAGGATGCAACTATGATAGCGACAATTAATTTATCACGAAGATATAAGAGTTTATCATAGAACTTGTTTAACATATATATATATAATACCATTATTTTTTCTCGTGAAGGTTTGGTATGATTAAGGAATATATCCCCTTAAGCAGTGTAGAATTTGATAAGCTTCTAATACCTTCAAATCGTGCCCGTCTTGTTTGTATCGATGATTACCCATCATAGACATAGGAAGTGTTTGGGCGACACACACGGGAAGTGTATTAAGATGTTAGAGAGTGTGATAATAATTATAATAATTTTTATTTAAAAATATACAAAAGACACGTATAACCAATTTATACATGTTAAAATAAGCAAATAATAATAATAATAATAATAATTGCATTATCGAATAACTTTTGTAATTCAAACTTGATCAGTTGATTTTTATATTCTTTCAAATCCCAATACTTATCAAATTGTTGCAAAGATGGAGGTCTTGGCCTAGCAGTGGTAGGGCTTGTTTTCTTTCTTTGTATCTGGGTTCGAATTTTATTGTATATGTCTGTCATTCTTACGGTGCCTTACATATTTATTGGGTTTGCAGGATGTTCAGTGGATCGTGGAATTAGTCACGCAAGCTTACAAGAAATCCACATAAATTAAAAAAAAAAGATGGCGCCATGGAGACCAGAGAGGATTCCAGCCAGTTTGACGGCTGTTGATGTAATCTTTGCAGCTTTGGAACTTTCAAGTTTATCTTTAAATTTAATTAATCTTTTTGGGTTTTTCGATTTGGAGGCTGCTATCCAACTCACCATGCCAAGTATTTATTCTTGCACGTGTTCCACGAAATATGTTTAATTATTTAATTATCTTAATATTGTTCAAGAAGAGGTTTCTTAGCTTTGGTCGACATACAAATTATTTTAAAAGATATTATTTATAATTAAATAAAAGAATCTATAATACCATTACTTATCACCTTAAATTACTTTCTATTAATTAGCTGATTTTTTTTTAAATGATGGGAAAAGAGAAAGAAACCATAGAATCCAGTTCCTAAATTAATGTTTAGAATATCTAATGTCATAAATTTACTCTAAAAAGACCATCGATGGATGGATTGATAAGTTCTAAAATGCAAGAATCTAAATTATCTAGGTGGTGGTTCAGTGGTAAGAGCTTGGGACCAAGAGATTTGCTTCCTCTGTGGTCTCAGGTTCGAGCCCTGTGGTTACTCATATGATGGCCACTGGAAGCTTACATGATCATTAACTTCAAGGCCCGTGGAATTAATTGAGATGCGCGCAAACTGGCCCGGACACCCACGTTAAATTAAAAAATAAAATGCAAGAGTCTAAGAACTTACTCGAAACTAAGGAAAGTAGCAAAAAGCAGCAGACAAACATCACAAGTTGTGATATAAGTTTATTACTCTAAAACATGGCCACATCTTGCCTTGAATCGGCAGACACTATGAGATTTGTTGGGAGGCTAAATGTTGTTTGGTAGCTTTGACGAGGGTTAATTTGTAACTAGAAAAGAAACATGAAATGGAGATATAGAATGACGGATATGGAGAATAACTGAACCATTCTTTCTCATCGCAAACCGTGAAAAATAATCTTTATATAGCAACCTTGATGTGCAGGTATCCCTAATGGAAATTTTATTTTATGGGAAATTTTAGCTTGAAATATAAGCCATAGTATTAAAAAATTATATAAATTATATCTTGAAATGTTATTTAATAATTTAAATTATTAAGCTGTGATGATTATTTGATATGATATTACAGCATTATTAACTAAATAGTCACAAGTTCTAATTTCACCACCCTTATTTTATTTGATAAAAATTAAACAAGATAATGCGAGTTTATATAAATTTCAAATTTAAGAGGGCTTTCACTTAGAGGGATAAATTATAGAATTATATAGATTATATATTGAGACCTCTTCTAATACGTCTAACCTGAGATCAACTATATTGTCTATTTTTCTTATATAAACTAAGGAAATGTTGTATTTTCTAACTATTGATTTATTTAAGGTTTAAGAAAAGTTCTCCTTAATAAGAAGGTTCTTATCTTATCAGGTTAAAAACTTAATTGTTCTAATGCCAATATAAAAAATAAAATAAATTGTCTTTTTATTTAATATCAAGAATATATCTTACATATACGTTCATAATCCTGTATATTAAAAAAAACAGAAGAATTTTTTTTTTTAAATGTAGACCAAAATCCTTTGAAATTCTACAAATTTATTGTAAAATCCATGCATATTTTTTTAAAAACATGCCAAAGTATTTTAGATTTTTTTTAAAAAAATGCTTAAATAACTTTAAGGTTTTTAGCCATGTGCAAGAATATATATATATATATATATATATATATATATATATATATATATATATATAAACTTTTTAGGCTTTGATTGACAACAACTCATTTTTCTTTGTAATAAAACTATAAAAAATAGGCTTAAAGAAGTTTTGCCAAACATACCTTTAAACCCAAAAACCCTTTAACAAAAGTTATGGAAAGCCAAACAGGGTATTAAACCCTCTGACCCACCTTATTTATTTATTTAATCTTTTAACCCGACCGAGTTAACTTGACCACAAATTGAACAAAAAATTTTGGTTTGACTTAAAAAACAACCCACAAACAAAACTAAAGCAAAAAAAAAAACAAATTAAACACCCCAAAAACACAAAAAACTCAAAAATTCTTGAACAAAACAAATCAAACTCATAAAAAAAATAAAGAATATGAAGAACAACCAAAACGAACCCAACAACAACAAACCAGATTTGGTCAAAATAAAGCCATATACATGTTGGAAAACATGAAATGATCAATAATTTAGAATCCATTCACTTCGATTATCTCTTAAACATCACGATTTTGTTAAAATGAGTTTTGGTTCTAAACTGAAATCTTAAGATTAAAAATCATTACAAATATGTTATTGATGCAAATAAACACTAAATTGTTGGTTAATCATACATAAAAAAGGGTTATGTGCAAAGAAATGGACTGAAATTGGTCCAAATCAAGAAGCTAAGGCAAAGTTCTTCCTAAAAACACGAAGAACATTGCCCATAAACCCAGAAAACAACCTAGCCATGCCCAGAAATTCCTAACCACTACCAAGCCTAGAAATAAGTATTTTTGGCTTCTAAAATATGCCTTTTCTATCCCAATAAGTTACAATACCATACATAAATATGTTTAAATCTAAAAAACATAAAAAATTAAGCATGAGGTACCAAGTTCAAAAACTAACAACCTAAAACAACATATGTGTTCATGCAAAATGGATTCAAAATTAGTTTTTTAAACCCATTTTGTGCATGAACATACCTAGCAAACCTAGGATAAATACCTTTGCTTTCATATGCATATCTTATGCTAAATAAAAACTAAAACAACATTATATATATATATATAACTTAAATAGAAACTTTAATATATCAAAAACATAAAAAGACTTCAAAATAACATCATTAAATAAAACAACACATCAACAAAGAGGTGCATGCAACATTATTTGTTAAATATTCCAAACATCTTTTCTATTCTTGTTACTATAAATGTAAACCAAAACAAATAAAAAAAACAACAAAAGTAGGCCACAAAGGATTTAATTTTGGTTCTTTATTTAGGATTTGACAAAATTCAATTGAGTCCTTGTTATTCTAATTGCTTTTAATTGTACTCGTAATTGTCTTAAGACTTTTAATTTCATGTAATTTCATCCTTGTTAAACTCAACTGTCAGCTCCAAAGTTGATCACAATTTTCATTTTAGTCCTTGGTTCTGAATTTATGTATTCCGATCCTTAATTGACCAACAAACTTTTAATTTTTTCAATTTTACCCCTGATTTGGTCAATTTTAGCCTCTATATTTAGGTGTCTTTTTCAGCGTGGTCCTTGATTTTAAATTTCTTCAACTAAGTCCCTAATTGTCCATCAAACTTCAATATTTATGCAATTAAGCCATGATTTGACCAAATTAACTCTTTGAAATTGCAATTCAATCCTTATACTTTAATTTCTACTAATTAAAGCCTAAATTAACTTCAAAAATAATTTTTTCTTGCAATTAAGCTCTAAATAAATTAAATTAAACCTTGAAAAATTCCAATTGAGTCCTTAAATATCCAATTTTGAATTTTTCTCCTCAATTGAATTTTTATCTGCTAATAGGGTCTTCATCAGTAAAAAATACACTGTTAAATTTTTCAATCTTGTATATTTTGATCTTCCTCAACCAGTTATTAGAAATTTCCTATGTGTTCTAATATATTTTTCTTAATTATATATTTTTGTAATTTTCTTCCAGCATTTTTTATTTTTTTTGTATTTTTTTCTTTTTGTATTTTATTTTATTTTATTTATATAGACCTAAAAATAGATAACAACACATCTTTAGGGAGATAAACCACTTGTACATCAAAAAATACTTGGACGCTTAGATTAAAGAGCAATCACTTTTGGCAGAGATCAGAAGACTTTTCTATGAGGATATTGTATTGAATTCGGGGACAATTTATGAACGTTTGCCTCATGTTTTTTTTCTTTTCAAAATGAGATAGCATATATGAGCGTGGAATGAGCTCCTTCAAGTAGCAGTCATCCATGGGCTCTAGAAATTATGATTCATACGTTCTTTCATTTTCCAAGATTTCGACCATTCTTTACTTGGATAGATAACCATGAACGTGCACAAGCAAACAACAATTATTTTTTTTTAGTTTAACGTGGGTGTCCGGACCAGTTTGCGTGCACTTCGATTAATCCCACGAGTCCTGAAGTTAACGACGATGTAAACCTACAGTAACCATCGTACAATCATTTTTATATGAATCGCTAATGGGGTGGGGCTCCATATATGAAATGAATTCTTTTAATTATTTGAGACAAACCCATTGAGTTTTCATTGTGATAATTTGTTTTTCTAGAAGAAGATTAATAAATATATTTGGTTAAAATATTTTTTTTATTACAATAATTTTTTTTAAAAAAAAATAGTCACAAATTTTTTTTAATTGATTGATTTTGATTTGTACTGTTTCAAACGTTAAATAATAACTTAATTCAATTTATACACACACACACATGTGTGGATTTAGACAAACAACTTTGTGGCAAGAGGTCGCAGCCTCCCTCTTGGAAACGTCCCTTTTCTACATTTAAAAAATTTAAATGGCACCATTGGTACCGCAAGGTCTAGTAAAGGCTACAGCTGCCTGCAAGCAATTCCCATCACCAAGACAACCGCAATATTAATTTTCTTTTATTGTTTGAAATTATGTTGATGATATTTTTAAAAATGTTTTTTTAATAGAAGAAATATTAAAATAATATTTTTTTTTTTAATTTTTGACATCACTATTGAAACTCATATGAAAAACAAAAATTTAGTATTCTTTAGATGGAAAAAATAATTTTAAAAACACTTTAAAAAAACAAGTTGTAAATACTAAAAAATTCCTCAAGGAAGGATTATCATAAAACTAAAATAAACATTATTTGTGGAAGTCAAAATTATTAACTCAAACTAAATATACCGTAATTTTTGTAACCATTATATAGCTTACATTTTTGTATTGATTAGCATTCAAATTCTTAAAGAAATTATATTATTCCTCTAAATTATGTTATAAATAATAAAGCTCAAAAGATTATTTCAACAAAAAAATTTTATCTCACATTGAAATGATACTATCTTATTTTTTTAAGTTAAAGTGTTTAACCAAAAAGATTTCTTATCCCACGTTAGAAAAACACAACTTTCCTTTTGTGAATAAATAATATATATATTAGTGGGCTTCCAATCCCACGTTAGAAAAATAAAACATTCTTCTAGTTTTTATATAGTGAAATTTGATATAGACTAGAAACAACAAGAAATGAGTGGTAGGCTTATACATATAAGGTAGAGCTGAACAAGCGGAAAACCTCTGGTTCCCCTTCGTGCGTGTAAGACAATGACTATACTTTCTAGACCTTTTATCTTCAATAATAGTTTTCTTTTGCTGTTAAACTGAAACCACTATCTTTGAACTCGTAAATTAATTTTCTAACAGCTCTTGGAATTAATTCTCTAACAACTTTTTAATTCTCTCATTTATTTTTCTTGCTTATATATACCCTGTATTATTGGAAACAAACAACACCAAGAAAAGAAATATTTAGCCTCTTAAACCTTGCTTTGCCTTTTGCTTTCTTTCATTCTTTTGCTTGTTGTTTCTGCATCTCTCATTTAGAAGAGGAACTTGTTGAATCTTAGGGGATGATAACCTTATGTTAAGGAAATATCCTTAAGAACAATGTTTATAAATGCCTTGAGTTTATTTGTTGTTTATGTTCGTCATGATTTTCTAACAATCTTAATGATATTTAGTATCATTGACAAAAACACTATTGCTAGCAACGTTGTTGCCAATAACGCTTATGTTGTTGAGAACAATGATGCTACAATCTCTACTTTCATGGCTCCTTTCGTGACCTCTTTTATTGCTCCACCTGTGTCATATGCTAAGCCTTTCCATAATATTTTAAGATTGAAGTTTTTAATGGAGAAAACTTCATAAGGTGGTAAGAGAGGATCTTTGATGTCCTTGACATGCATGTAGTTGCTTGGGTTCTTACCGATCCTAAAACCAATGATAATGTCGAATCATGGACACATGAGAATAAAGTTTGTAGTCATTCCATTTTAAGCACTCTTTCTAATGAGTTATTTGATGTGTTTTACAGCTACAAGGAAGTGAAGGAGATATGAAGCAATATGATAATAAAGTATACTGCTGAAGATGTGAGAAAACAGAAGTTTGTCATTGGAAAATTTTACCAATAGAAAATTATGGACAATAAATACATCAAGACTCAAATTAACGAATATCATAGAATGCTAGAAGACATAAAAGCTGGAAATATCAACCTTTTTGAAGGACTCATCACTGAAATATTAATAAAAAAACCACTCAACTCATGAAGCAACTACAAACAATAACTGAAGAACAAACATAGACAATTATCTTCGATCGATCTCATCACCTACATCATCATTGAAGACACAAATAGAAAGAAGTTGCAAGCTACTAGAAAGAATGAGATAACCACCAAAGCAAACTTAGTAGAAGGGAGTTCACATAAGAAAAGGTATGAAAATAAATTTAAAAATAATTATAAGTTCAGTAGTAATAATTATGTTCAAACCCAAACCCAATAATTTTAAGAAAAAAAAGAAATTGTTTTTTATATGGAAAACCTGGCCACCTCTCATGTCAATTCCAAAATAGAGTAAGAGACAACAATCCTCCTAAAACTAAGGTAATATGGTTGAGGGAGAAGACATCATTGATACAGTTATTTTTCAAGTCAATATGATGACTGATGATAAAAACTAGATGGTAGAATATGGTGTTATTAGGCACATATATGCAAATAAAAGATTCTTCTCCACTCATACACCTTTTAAGGATGGAGAAAAAGTGGTTTTACCTTGGAGACTCAAGAACTGTAAATGTTTTTGATAAAGATAAAATCCTTATGTAATTGACTTTGGGTAAGTTACTAACTTTGTTGGTTAGGATCAAAGTGTCATTTGAATCTAATAAGATTGTAATGACAAGAAATTATGTATTTGTGGGGAAAAGAAATTGTAATCATGGATTTTTTGTACTTAATATTGCTAATGTAATGAATGAAAATGCATCTTATTCTGCTTACTTACTTGACTCTATTGATCTATGACATACTAGATTAGCACATGTTAGCTTATCTTATCTTAAGAAATGAATTCATTTGGTTTAATTTTTTACTTGAATTCTTCATCCATGAATAAATATAAAATATGTGTTGAAGCTAAAATTACTAAGAAAATATATGTATCTGTTAATAGAGAAACTAAATTACTACATAGGGACTTAGAAGATTTAAAACAAATTATGATTAGAGGAGGTATGCAATATTATGTGACTTTCTTAGATGATTTTTCAAGATATACCAAAATTTATCTACTTAAAAGTAAAGATGAAACTTATAACATGTTCTTATTATATAAGACAAAAGTAGAAAATCAACTAAAAAAAGCATAAAAAAAGTTAGATATGATAAAGAATGTGAGTATGTAATGATGAATGACTATTTTGAGAAAGAAGGTATGATACATGAAGACACTCCACCTTATTCATCCGAGTCTAATAGGGTAGCTGAAAGAAAAGATAGAAATCTAAAAGAAATGATGAATGCTATGCTAGTTAATTCTTTAGCACCTAATAATTTATGGAGTGGAGCTATTTTATTTGCATGTCATTTATAAAATTAAATTTCTTATAAGAAAATTGGTTTAACACCTTATGAATTATGAAAAAGTTACTCTTCTAATTTCAAATATTTAAAAGTGTAAGGGTGTCTAGCTAAAGTTATGGTACCTTAACAAAAAAAGAAAAGAAAAGAAAGATAGGTTCAAAAATTTCTTATTGTATATTTATTGGTTATGTTGAAAATATTGTTGCATATAGGTTTCTAGTTTTAAAAAGTTATGTGCTAGAATGCAATACTATTATTGAAACAAAAATGTAGAATTCTTTGAACATATTTATCCATTAAATAAAAAGACTTCTCATGCACTTCAAATTGATTCGCTTTTATAATATCAAATTTAAGAGATTTTTATTCGCTCCCAGGTGCAAAACTTATTGTTTGCAAATGGATTCTTAAAAGAAAATATTTTCATGATGGTTTTATAG
Organism: Populus simonii; assembly: GCA_007827005.2. Lineage (NCBI taxonomy): Eukaryota > Viridiplantae > Streptophyta > Magnoliopsida > Malpighiales > Salicaceae > Populus > Populus simonii. The sequence continues at coordinate 3,769,298 of CM017480.2, forward strand.
AAAAATTCAAAGCAAGATTGATTGCAAAAGGTTTCAGTAAAAAAAAAAAGGATTATTTTGATACATTTTCACTTGTAACTAGAATTTAATCAATTCAAGTTTTAATTGTTTTAGCTTGCTTATATTCATAACCTTTTTATACATCAAATGGATGTTAAAATTGCTTTTCTAAATGATGATGATGATGATATATATATATATATATATATATATATATATATATATATATAACTTGAAGGTTGTATAATTTATGAACAAGAGAATAAAGCTTGCAAGTTGAAAAAGTCTTTATATGATTTAAATCGAGATCCTAAACAATGTCATGAGAAATGATGGTTTTTCTTCAATTAGTGTAGATAAATGTGTGTATACTAAGTCTATTGATAATGAATAAATGATTATTAGTTTCTATGTAGATGATATGCTTGTTTTTGGTGTTAGAATGAATGTCGTGCATAACATTAAACATTTCTTAACCTCTAAATTTGATATAAAAGACATGGGTGAAGTTGGAATGATATTGGATATTAAAATTATATGAAGAGACAATGGTATAATGTTAACACAATAACAATTTATAGAGAAAATTCTCAACAATTTTGGTTACTTTGATATGAAACCTGTGAGTACTTCTTATAATGGTAACACTCAATTAAAAAAAAATAAAGGTGAAGTTGTTGCTCAGCTTGAGTATGCTCAAATTATTAGGAGTATGATGTATTCAATAAACTTCACTCAACCCGACATAGCATACGTTGCATGTAGATTGTGTGTGTGTGTGTGTGTGTGTGTGTGTAATCCTAATCATAAGCATTGGGTGACAATGGTTCGACTAATGAAATATTTTGAGAGGTACCATGGACGTATTCTATGTAGTTGATTTCCCGCTGGATTAGAAGGAACCAATGCTAACTAGATTTTAGATTTAGATGAGATTAAATTCACTAGTGGCATATCTTTATTCTTGGTGGTGGTGCATTGTCTTAGGAGTCATCCAAGCAAAGTTTAAATTGGTTGAGGATTTTTCTAACTGAAATTCAATTCGGAATAAAACCAACTCGTTTTGTATCAATGCATTGTGATTGATAAGCTGTGATAACCTTTGCTAAGAATAAATTTTTTTAATGGTAAAAATCAACATATTCAATTAAAAGACATGTTGTTATAAAGTGGTTGCTAAAAGATATAATTATTTCATTTGATTATATGAAGTTAAAAATGAATTTAGCTGATCCTTTGACTAAATCATTTGGTAGAAAGATGATATTCGAGAAATCGAGGGGAAAAAAACTAACGTTAATTGGGAAATCAAAATGATGGTAACCTAACCTATATGATTGTGTAGCCCTATAAAACAAGTTCTTTCCTATGATGTGAGAATAGTGCTAGACTGTAATTAAATAATGCATGGGTGTACTAAATTTTTTTTAATGAATTTCATATTCCTCTGTATAATGTTCAAATTACAATGAATATTTGATAGAATAACATATATGAGTGTGAAGTGAGGCTCCTCTAATTAGATACTAATAAATCTTTAGAGTATTCATGAATAACCAAGTGCATTCATGATTTATTAGCGCAAAACTGAGTCAAACAATAAAAAATCATGAAGATATAATGCAATTGGTAAAATATCTAACTTACAATAAGAAATTTTGATTAATAAAAATTAATAACTTCACCAATATTTATATAAGTTAAATCTCATTCTTCTCGCTTCAAAAGACACTAGGTTTCCTTTCCTTTTTTTTTTTTTTTTTTTTTTCACAAAATCAACCCATTTAAAACTCAAAAGTTACTCATTAGCTAAGAGTAAAGATTTTTCCATCTCAACATATGCATTTGGCTCCCAAAATAAAGTTGCCGACTTTGTGATCACTGCCATGGCCTGTTTCTTCGATCACTTTATTCCCCACACATACTCAAGCATCCTTAGTCACATCAAATAGCTTCCAGCATGGTGTACAGCTAGTTGATTCACACCTTTTCCTACTAGCGAGCGAATCGTACAAGCAACTCCTTTGTACTCGGTGTTTGGACGGAACACTCAAAATTAGCAATAATATGGTCGAAGTGGAGATCCTCTGCATACTGTGGTTCTAGCAGGCGCAGTCCTTGTTAAATTGAATTGACGAGACGTGGAACATTTATAATTGTTTATAATTTCATTTTTTTTTAAAATACATTTTTAAAACATAAAAAAAAGGGGCTCGAAGACAACTAGCATAATTCATGTTTTTTCTTCAGCTTGTGCTATCTTAAAACTTGTGTCCCAGCTAAGCAATTGCGTAGATGGAACGCATTTAACTTATGCAAACCCGATATTCCCCTTCTATAATAATTGTCAGTCGTCTAGCAATATCTATAATAATTGTTGAGAAAATCTTGGACTAAAATCTATGTTTATGTCTAAAAGTGATGGAAATCGAATATGAAAAATATACCTAAACCTTAAAACTCAATCAAGACATTATACGAGGGGTTGCAATCCTACTACGCTTGATTTTACGTAATTTTTGGGCTTTAAGCGAAAAAGCAAGACATTTTAAATCCTGCCATTAGATTTAGGACCCCTGATTTAACTTGTTTTTTTAGAATGCGGTGCAAACCATGTTTTAAAAAATTTTAAATTTTTTATTTTAAAATAAATATTTTTTTATGTTTTTAGATCGTTTTAATGTGCTGATGTTAAAAATAATTTTTTAAAAATAAAAAATTTTATTTTAATATATTTTTAAATGAAAAGTATTTTAAACCACCACCACTATCACAAAAATTCCAAACAAGCATGTTAACTAGTTCAGCAAAACACTAAACTATTAATATAATTTATAATTCTAGCGGGATGGCAGGCAAGGTTGAGATGGCCGAGTTGGTCTAAGGCGCCAGATTAAGGTTCTGGTCCGAAAGGGCGTGGGTTCAAATCCCACTCTCAACATGTTTTTTTTTTTTTTTTTTTTCATATATATATATATATATATATGATTTATTTGATGAACGCTCATAGTTTATATGGAGTAGTAAAGTAGCAATTAAATTGATTTCATAAAATCTACAAGCAGAATTCCTTCCAAACATATTAATTCATATTATAAATTTCCTTCTTTTATGTTATAGGTATTAGCTTGTCTGAAGATATATGCATGATTTAATTCTATAATCTCAGTGATAATTGCAAGCAGCGGCTACTTATAGGATTTCATTAGGCTGTTTTAGAGTGTGGTTGCAGTTATATTTTAAAGTATTTTTTTATTTATAAATACATTAAAATAATATTTGTTTTATTTTTAAAAAATAATTTTTGATATTAGCATATTAAAATGATCTAAAAACATTAAAAATATTAATTTGAGGTAAAAAAATAAAATAAAATTTAATTTTTTTAAAATATTCTTAAAATGGAAAAATAAAAGGTGACATAAAAGTCAATTTATTACCACTAATAAATACATCAATTTGCAATTCCTTTTCCGCGAAGGCAATGTATTCAATTATTTTAATTTTTAGGCTCGGGCATGTCGGCCATGCCGTACAAAATAATTAGCAGAATACCCCACATGATGGAGATCATAATATGCTGCAATCAAGTGAGTTTTGAGATTAATAATAATAATAATAATAAACATTAAGACTATGTTTTGTAAACTGTATTTAAAATTATCTTTTAAAATACATTAAATTTAAAAAGCATTAAATTGATATTTTAGATGAATTTTCACTAAAACTAAATTATTTCATTATCAAAAAGAGCACGAAAAAGGGAAATGAACAGGCAATATTTTTATTTTGAAATGTGAACAAGACAATCGGCAACATGTTTTTTTCAAACAGATATCACATCACTTGGAAAACTTTGTCGTAAAGTTGCTATCAATTTTATTACCACTGAGGAGCCATCATCCCACGGACAATTTTGAAAAATCTCAACACATGTGAAATGCCTTTTTCACGTGCCAAAAGTTTACGATGATGCTGTTGTATCACAAGAAGTAAACTCGTAAAATCACCATAATTTTATTTCGAGGCATGTGATTTTTTATTTATTTTTTTTGTGTGATGAGCAATTTTGAGGGCTCTGATCTTAATATAAAACCACAGCATTGATTCGGCATGCCGTACACAACATTGGTTCGGCATATAAAGGATAACATGTTTGTATTTGTTTTTATAAGTTGATATTAAAAATAAATTTTTATTTAAAAATATTTTTAATATTTTTTTAAATAAAAAATTATTTTTAAAAAAAATTATTATCACCATAGGGAGGGAGTTATTTCATCCTTTGTTTGTGTTATGTGTTCTCGTCGAGGCCTTATGCCCACACCGGCAAAAATCATGCAAATTTTGTCAAAATCATCATGGTTTTGTTTACGAGTGTCCCTTTTCTTGCGTGTTTATATATATATATATATGCCCATATCTTTAATTTTGACTTATCCTAGTGATATGATTTAATAATCTTAAATTACTTATAAATATTTTTTTAAAATATTCTTGGAATTATTTTTGTTTTTTGTTTTATTATATAATATAATATTTTTATTTTTATTATTATATTATCAAATATAAATTGGATGGAACCGACCCAACCATCCAGGTTTCAACGAAACAGGTCCAGCTTAACTTACTCGGGTTGGGCCGACTGACACCCAACAAAACCTTCTTCTTTCCTTTTTTTTTGTGGGCGGGAGCCCACCCCATCTGGGATGGGCTGAAATATATAGGCTGGGTTGAAACAACTACAGCCCATAACCCATATGGTTGCTGGCCCAGCCTAACAAACATGTTAATTAATTTGCTTTATGCATGTAGAACGAATTCTCTTTATGCATACAATGGTTGGTCTTACGGCGGGGAGAGAAGAGTTTGACCTAGAGTAGGTGGTCATGGCTGGTGGTCCTACTAGTGGTGCACGACGTGGTTACAGGTGGTGCTAATGGAAGAAAAGCCTGCGATGAAAAGAACAAAAAAAATTGCAATGACTATTTCTTATGTGGAGGTGGTCGGTTGGTGGTCGTACTGGCAGCTTGTGGTGGAGCTATCAGTGGAGAAACAAGCATTGAGGTGGTTAGTGGCTGTAGAGGCCAAGGTCGTGGTGGCAGAGGAGAAAAAAAATGATAATGACAAATATTTTCACCGATGTTTACCGATGGCTACTGTAAGGGCATATTAAGTCGGGAAAATTCATCGTAATTTACCAATAAAATATTTTATCCTATGTGTCTATTTGTATCTATCAATTTTTTAGCAGTGATCTTACAAAAATCGTTTCAAAGCGATCATGAACTCTAAATTTTATTGCAACTAAAAAGCAATTAGATCTCATATACTTCTGAACTAGCTTGAAGTCCTAGCTGGTGGAATATGAAAAACACAGAATCATTAAAAGGTGAGGGGTCAATTGGTTTTATACGTTAAGATTTAGACTTCTTTTGGACAAGAACCTTTCTGTGCCTCTTGAAGACCTTACTTGACCACAGGAGAGGTTGAGAGAGCTTTACAAGCACCTGAAGATCCAGAATTCTTAACTAAGCCTGACCTGATAAGCTGGAGTTGGACTGACGAATTTTGAAGTTTATGAATTTGGGCCCATTGACAAACAGGTCACAATGACTAAGTGCTTCATTGGTATTCGTTTTATTTAGTAATGAGCTCTTTTTGTTTTTTTTAATTGTTATTGTGGTGATTCAAGTTAATGGCTTGATAGTGTTATGTGTATCCTATACTTAAGTTAGGGAATAAATTTTGTAATCTTATTATTTGATATGGTGAAAAATTATTGGTGGACTATATTGTGGTTTTTTTTGTTCACAATGTAAAAAATCTATGTATTGATTGTGCGGTTATACATTTTATTTTTAATTATGTAGAGAGAAAAAAAAAGTATAGAATTTGTGTTTTTTGAATGCATTTGAAAGCCGAAGGTACTATTTATTTTTATGTTTTAAAAGTGTTATTGAAAAAAATTGATTTTTTTTCTTTGTTTTAAAATAATATTTTTTTGGTGTTTTCAGATCATTTTGAAGTGCTAATGTCAAAAATAATTTTTTTTTAATTTTGATGTATTTTAGAGTAAAAAACACTTTGAAAAATATCATACTGCACTCCCAAACACCCCCATAAACATGTGACTTTTCCCAACGTATTTTTAAACAACTTTCAAGTTATTGGTTTTATGGTTTGTAAAATGATATATTTTTTACATTAATATCATTTTGGATTTCAATTCAAGCTAAGAAATAAATTTTTTTGTGAATGCATGTATGGGTGTGAATTATCTGCTGAGAATCCAATCGAAGCAGGATTTGATCCCAAAACATCAAGCCTAAAAAAACCTAAACCATTTAAAACAAAACTAGAGGGAGGAAAATCATCCTTATACCATGCCAATACATGTGCAGAGTGCTATTGCACAACAGTTAGAAATGGACATTATTACCGAGAAAAGTTTAGACTAGAAAGTCTCAATTTATTGAATATTATATGATAGTTTTTATTTTTCAAAGTATTTTTTTTAATTTTTTTTGCATGAAAAAACATTAAATTGATGTATTGCTAGTGTCAAAAATAAAAAAATTATTATCTTAATATATTTTCAATTGAAAAAAACTCCTCTACCGTATTACCAAAACATACGAACTATTTGGACCGTAGTGAAATATGGTATTGATGGGCCTCCTCCCGAACCTTTATTTCAGGTTATAGGACAACTAAGATGCTACGTGACCTGCCTGCTTATGGGGAAAACATTTAGCATTATATTTAGTGTTTGCAATGTGACACTCATCTTATGATGAAATCATGGAAATATATAGATGTGTTGATTCCATATGCTGAAGGACTTTCTTATTATAGATGAGTATAATAAGAAATTGTGCTGGCGATCATGAAGAATTCTAGGATTTCCTGCACTTGAGGGTCTAGCTGCTATGGTCAACCGTGTGACTTGTTCTGCCCCCGTCCCGGGTTCGACCCTCTATGTGCACGCCTGTCACCCCCGCAGTGCCTTACCTGCTCCTGGGCTTGTAGGATGTCCAGTGGGCCGTGGGAATAGTCGTGGTGCGCGTAAGCTGGCCCGGACACCCCACGTAAATCAAAAAAAAAAAAAAACCATTATTATTCTTTTACACACACAAACACACATTTTTTATAAAATAAAGAGTAATATATTAATCACTTTTATTACCCGCTAGATAATTTCTTAAGGTAACATTGAGTGACAATTTATTTATCTTGGATTATTTTTTTGAATTAATTCAATTAACACATAACTAGATTGCAAGGATAATGCATAATGATAGTTTATTTTTCATATGTTTATATCTGGATAATAAAATCAATTAATATGGAACCAAAATTACAAGGAAAAACATGATAAAGTAAGGGTTTAAATATACACAAAATTAAAATAAAATTATATATTAAAAAATTCTATTATTTTTTTGGTTGACATCTAAAGATAATACCCAGTAACAGTTTATTTATTATAATTGATTTATGATTAATAAAATTCTTAATACACACAAAAATATTTTAAGAAGAAAACAACAACAACACTAATAAAATTATTTATCATTCAAGATAAAAAAGAAAAAACAATTTGAAAATATTTGCATGCAATAAAGTTATGCACCACGAAATTTCACTATCTTTTAGGTCAACATCCAAGTATAACACCATCTAGTGTAATCCCAACACTTTTAAATAATAAAACCTTTAATACATAATAAAATTGCATATTAAAACTCTGACCATAATATATTAAAAACAACAATAACATAACAAATTAAAAGCATTGTTAAAAAAAATATTTCTTCCTATATTGGTTGTGAAGCTCACCATCCCTTGAGGCGAGAGATCAAGCCATGTCAAGTTTCAATCTTATTCCTCTTCTCTCTCTCTTCACCGATGAGTGTTACTGCTTGCTATTGTTGTGAAGATCTATATTAATGATAGAACCATTGCTCGGTGTGTTTTTGTGGAGCTAATTAGCAAAAGGTTATGGTGGTGGATGGTTAGGGTTGTTTTGGCCAAAATAGAAAAGAATAAGGGGCTGCCATAACTAGAAAATGAAGAGATTGACATCGATTGGAAAGGGTTGTGGTGTGGTGGTCATGCTACCATCCACAGTGTTGGTGGCCAGTCGATTTCAACGTCGGAGATGGTGTGAGAAATGGAGGAGAGGGAGAAAGGGTTAGAAATGTTCTTGTGAACTCTTTGATTTCTAAGAGAATGATGTCAAATTTCTAGTTCCCTAGAATTTTATAGCCTAGAAAAATCCATCATTCAAAGCACCTAATTATCTGTTAAGGCTAGAACAGAACAAAACCTTTTGTTATAGGACATGTAAACAAAAGATGGTCTTTATTTTCACCTGCAAGGTTGCAAATGAACACTTTGTGTTAATCACACTTCCCATCTTAGCTTTGTGTTGTAACTTAATTTTAACCTTCATTTCGATCAATTTCTTCTTTAAAAATACAAGAATTTCTCATAAATGCATTTTGACACTATTTGGCCATTTCGTTTTTTTTGTTTTTTGTTTTTTTGCTTATTTTATGCAGGTTGATAAATTTTCAAAATAAAAAAAGTTCTAAGAAAAATTATAAAAAGTAAATCAATAAAAAAAAAACTCTTAGTGAGCATAGTGATCAAGGTTGTGAAAAATATTTTTTTGACATGACACGGAACATACAATATAATCTCGAATCGTAAAATTACAAGTAAAATTTTTAAGCTAAAAATCATAAAATTACAGTTCAATAAATGGAGAGCATGCATGTTGAATTATCCTACAGTTCAAATATGCATGTTGTATCCTGTAGTTCAATACACTTGAATACAAATTAATCAGACATGCTAATTGTGCAAGGACAAGAAATTTAATAAATGTTGAGGCTGCCAACACCACCACAATGAAGCAACAACTAAATTTCTCAATTTTAATGAAACCTTTTTGGTTACAAATCTAGGTAACAATTGACTAGTCGAAATGGGCATGCGAAATTTCCATGGAAACTAGGTTACAATACAACTCTTTTCACTATAAAAATATAAAAAAACTGAACTAGTGTAAAGATTGACAGAAAAGGAAAAGACATTATAGACCCAGTAACAATTCTCTTTATCCTTTCATAAAAACCAGAGTCATCAGGTGGACAACAAATTAAGGTCCCCTTAACATGATGGTGTTAGGTTCAATTCATGCTCCCTCCACTCTCTCTCCACTCCAAATGATGATCGTTTCTTCTTCAGATAATAAGAGCCTAGTTCTTGGAAGACGAAGAACCATAGCCTTTGGTTCCAGCGTTGCAGTACTGGCTTCCTTACTCAACTTGCACAATCCCGATTCAAACCCTCATTTGCTTCACTCTGCTTTTGCCCAACAACAAGATGAACTTCAGCAACAGGAGGATAGAGTCGCCAAGAAAGCTTGGGGTTGTGAATAAATTCTTACCTTCATCTCGCCAAGAACGCTCTGGATCTAGGGAAAGTGATTTCTTAATCTGTTGGGGAAAGGGGAAGGGAGTCAGGGATGAAGGGTGGAGACGTGGAGTCACTGGAGTGTTGGTCATGGGTGGGGTGGGGACTGGGAAAAGGGAGTGCTGAGTCAGGGGAAAGGGGAAAGGGGAAGGGAGTCAGGGACGAAGGGTGGAGACGTGGAGTCACTGGAGTGTTGGTCACGGGTGGGGTGGGGACTGGGAAAAGGGAGTGCTGAGTCAGCACAGACACAATAGCATATGGTTTTAAATTTCATGTGAAATTGTGAAAACGTTACGAGTTTAATGTTTTTTTTATGATTCGACCTGATTTTATGCGAGTTTGACCGATTTTGATCGATTTTACTGATTTTCGAGTTTTAACCCTAATTTTACATATTTTATATGTTTTGACTCCTAAAATCAGATGATTTTACGAGTCAAAACACATTTTTAACAATCATGGTAATGATAATTGAGGAAATAGTGAGGGATTAAGGAGGAAAATCTAATACCATTCTAAGGGATACCATCCTAAGTGTGCAAAGAGGTTTAAAAACACTAAGCTATTGAATAAAGCCATAAAAGATTCTACATATATGGTCTTTTGTGTTGGCACTTGAGTTTTGATATTGAGTTTTAAATGATTGATTTTGTTCATTTTAGTTTCAGCTGCAAGATGCTATTTTGATATCTAGATTTCTTTGTATAAGTTGCTTGACAAACAAATTTCTTTCATTTATAAAAAAAAAATTAAAAAACTTTTGTTGACGAGCGCATTATCTGCTTGCCTAGATTTTAACCATGAAAGAGGTGATTGATAAATTAAATTAAGGTTTTTTGGATAAAAAACTATTTTTTTAATAGAGATTGTAATGAGTACCCACCGCTTGAATTTCTTGATATCCATATTCTATCCGCTACCCATCGGATAAGAAATTTAGATATTTATAAGCTATTCATCAGGTTTTCAAGTATCTATATGGGTATTTATTTTCTAAATAAAAAAAATTTGATTCCAAACAAATCCAATGTAGAGGGATGTAATTAAGAAAAAAAGTTAATAAAAAGAAGAAAAAAAACAACCAGTAAAATTGATAAGACAACTAAACTCTATGACCTAAATCATGTGAATTAGATAACCTAATAGAAAGTAAATTGAAAAAAGATTACAAATCTTAATTCTAAAACAATTCAACACTAAAGGAAGAGACACAACAAATATTAAATTAAAAAAGAAACAATCCTAAAGAAATTTAAGGCAACATAGACTAATTTTCCAAACTTGCGATCTAAGTAAAGAGACCAGGATAAACGAATATAAAAGAAATTGAAGAAAATCATGAAGCTTAATATAAAAAGAACTCCAACCTTGAATGATGGAACTAAAAAGAAAAATTAATCTCCAACCAATCTATTGTTAAATAATAAAATTGAAAAAAAAAGTTTTGAGAATCTAGCTACCAAAGTAAATTCAACAAAGAAAAACAAATAAAAAGAATCGAGATAACCTAAGTCATTTTTAAAATTAGTGAGAAATTCTATAGAAAACAAATAAATAAAAATAACAGATCCAATCTCCAATTGAATAAATGTAGAATGATGAAACTAAAAAAACATGAGTTTAAAAAAAATAAAAAAAAACTCAAGCAAACCGGGGCAAGTCTCCAAAACGTGGGTTAGTCTTTAAAACTTGCAATTCATGAATTTTCTAGACTTGGACTCAATCAAGAAGTTCAATTTGTAACCAATTTAATGTTGAATGATGAAATAAGATAAAAAATATCAATTTAAAAAATTTACCAAAGTAAAAAATATCAATAAAAAGAATGAGAATAAAGTTTGATAGGAAAAAAAAACTGAAGGGGATGAAAATGTAAAAAAAAATCAATCTAAATAATTATCTCAAATAAAACAAATAACAATAAAAAGAATGTAGACCAAATTTGAAAGATGAAAAAATGATGAAATTGAAAAAGAATTTCAATTTTATAAATTATTCCAAATAAAATAAATAGTAATCAAAAGAATATGAACTAAATTTGAAAGAATAACAAATTGAAGGGTTGAGTTGAAATATTGAAAGGGTAGACGCGAAAATTGAGGAGGAGAGAGAAAAAAAGAAAATAAAAGAAAAAGTTTTCGTCTTCAACCCGGAGGTCCGTTGGCCACATGTGCCGTCACATTATAGAGGGAAGGCGAAGAGGATTCAAACGTCGTCATGAAAGGTGATGTTTGGTTACAAGATAACCCTGCACGCACCACTCAAAAAACACAACTACCACCCACTTGTTCGCGCGTGCGTTGAATGAGCTAGGTAATGTTTGTCTTAATAATATTTAATTTCTATTTAAATTAAAAAATTCCCCTAATTCAACTTGACACCAACCAAAAAAACTTGAATGAAATGATGGAAAATCCCATAAAGATAGTTTTGTATATTTTTTCAATAAGGATAATTAAGTACTTTTATAATGTTAAAAAATTGAAAAGATTTTAAAGCCTTTGAATGTAATTTTTTTCCTTCAAGGTAACAAAGTTATTTTATTTTGCAATGTTTTTTTTTTTAAAAGACTAATCTATGTATAATTTGAAAATAACAATTGAATTATGGTGAAATAATAATATTGCTCCTAATTACTAGTTCAAATGTATCATGATTGAAGGACAAATCTATTATTGTACTATTATAATCAATAGTAATTTGTAAATAGATTCACAACTATTTTGTTTCGAGATTTTGTGTGTGTTAATTGTTTAATCAAATAGTCCCTCCCTATGATTTTATCAAATTATATATTTTTTTCTTAATCATTGTTATTATGTATAAATCAATCATATATATTTTTTTAAAAATATCTTTAACTCAAATTTTTATCTTATCTATTAATTTTTTAATTTATTAAAAAATGAAAAAAAAACAAATGATTAAATTATAAATGCTTTCAATGAAATTATAGGGTGTAATTAATTTGTTTTGCCAAGCTATAATAACTAAGTTATAATTACCTCCACATATATATATATATATATATATATATATATATATATATAAACAAACAAACGTGTTTAGAAGTATAATTGCGATTGTTTTTTAAAGTGATTTTCATTCAAAAATATATTAAAATAATATATATTTTTAAAAAATTATTTTTGATATCAACATATAAAATATATAAAAATATTAATAAAAAATAAAAATAAAATAAAATTTTTTAAAATATTTTTAAAACATGAAAACAAACTAAAACAATATTCTCACATGAGAATTCCAGTCGACAGTGGGAGTTCCTCGATTAGGACCGTAGCCTAGCTTTATTGCAAGCCAAATAAAAAAACGCTCTGCGATCAGAGCAAATGAACAGACAAAACTAATAGTAAATGAGAATAAGCCAAGCCTTTATCCTTAAGAGCAATCGGCTCCTGGTGAGAACTGAAATCCTGATGCGAACTGAGATCTTGGAGCTAAGGCTAAGGCCCTTCCTAAAGCCGATGGGGACGTAGTTTCTTGTCCAAATCAAAAGTCTTAAGTCTCCGCTAGGGCTCAGGCTGATCCAAAACGACAGAAAAGCCAAAATAGATGTGGCAGAAGGCGGCCGCGGCTTTAAATATAAAACAGCCAAGGAATCTAACGTCCTCGCCTACGTTAAAAAGCCACATGGATTAAGGAATATAATCATTCATTTCATCCCTTATTTTCAAATAATGTTATAATTTGATCCCTTTTTTAAAAAACTTACATATCAGTCCCTTATCGTCTTAGCACTTGATGACGGTTTTCATGTACAATGTTTCTCCATGTTTATTTAAGGTCCCATTATGATTTTATTTCTTCAAGAACTTAATTTTCAAATGATACAAAGAGTAAAAAAAGAGGGATTAAATTATAAAACGATTAAAACATCAGTGACTAAAGAATAATTTACTCTGAACTAAGAAGACAAATTTTCTTTCTGCTTACGTGTAGACAGTAGGAGAAGCTAAGCTTAAACACTTCCTACGAAGCAGCCAGTCCCACCAGGCAGACAAGTTTCATTTGCTCTTTTTGGAGTGCAAATATTATTAATTTATTAACCACTAAATAAATATACTAGTGAATTCAACTTAAGATTGATAAATTTATTTCAAGAACAATAATTTGAGAGTGGTACAGAGTGAGAAAGATGGGTTGGAGAGGGATTCTGGGTTTTGAATATGGGATTGTACAAGCACCATTAGGACCTGATATTTCAGGTCCAGAGCTTGTTGCTGCTGTTGCTAATGCTGGTGGGCTTGGTTTGCTTAGAGCTCCTGATTGGGTATGTTTCTTCTTTTGTTTTGTAATCACTGTTATCAAGAAATGTGTTCTATGATCGATCAATGGTGTTTTGAATGGCGTTCTTTAATTTTTGTTCCTTCTGATATTTGCTGATCATTCCCTGAACGATGTTTTGAAATTTATCTTTTAAGCTATGAAAGTGCAAAATTAGAGAGTATAAAGCTGGGTTTTCATTGGATAGCGAGTGAACAGACACTAACACTTAGCCTGGCAATGGACTGTGATTGGTTACCTAGGTTGATTCATCCTGGCATTGGAATTCACTCTTGGTCTAAAATTATGAACTTTGATGAATACTTGTATAAAGGAGCTTATCAATTAAAAAAAAAGGAAAGGAAGGAAAGCTAGGAAATTTATATACATCTAATGGCCTTAAGTTTTTCGCGCAGAAAAACAACTACAAGACTATTTCATAGTTTTATACAAATAGGACAATTATCTTTCATGAAGAAAGGAAGATTGAGGTTTGAGTCCTGGAAATTATTGTAGGGTTATGAACTTTTAGATGGCTAAACTGCTGATTAAATGTAAAAAGTTGTACTATTTGGGATGTCTCTACTTTTACAACATATTGGAAGAGTTTATAGTGGCTATGCAGTGTATGTCTAGAAGATGTTCTAGCATGCATCCTATTTTTCTAAATTTCCATATCCTACAAATAACAGCACTGCAGATAATGTAATCTGTATCTCATTTGCCACGGGCCCCTATTCGTAATGGGGGAAGTGAGTTAAGGTCCAGCTTCAAATTCTTTATGTATTTTGAAAAAAAAATTACGTTCTTAGCGTTACACGCATAATAGATGTTTGAATATTGCAGATTACTTGCTATGTATTCTAATTGTTGGCACAGAATCTATCACCAAAAAGAAAAAAAATCAAATCACAGTAGATGATAGTCTCAAATTTCTTTTTATCAGGAATCACCTGATTACATACGGGAACTGATAAGGAAAACACGAAGCTTAACTGACAAACCATTTGGGGTTGGTCTTGTTCTGGCATTTCCACATGAGGAGAATCTAAAGGTTATATTGGATGAGAAGGTAGCCGTTTTGCAAGTTTATTGGGGTGAATGTTCAAAAGAGCTTGTGCTTGAGGCTCATCTTGCTGGAGTCAAGGTTGTTCCACAAGTAAGTCTCACATATGTATTTGTGCTAATTGGTTATTTTTGGCCAACATGAATAAGATTTTTCTATCCTGCAAATCTTGATTGGTTATATATCAAAGAGGCACTTAGACAGCCACAGTCATGTAGAGTTTAATCATTATATATCTTATTTTTAGACACCCTTGTATTCATAACCAGCACAATAATCATGCTTTTTAAGATGCTTAATGGTGAATCATGAACCAGGCTGCTAAGATGTAGCTTAAAAGGAGATAATATTCCGAACATGCTATACAACATGGTTTGTCTGTAATATGATTTATAGAATTCAGAGGAACAGAGTTGTATTACGTGCATTGCTTTCCTTGATTTGACTTTAAGCTAGTTTCTATTGAATATTGTCTTACATCGCTCTCTGTTTTCTTGTTGATGTCTAATAAATCATTTGTAAATCCATTGTAGGTTGGGAGCTTTGAAGATGCAAGAAAAGCAATTGATGCAGGTGTAGATGGAATTATTGTTCAAGGACGTGAAGCTGGAGGGCATGTAATTGGTCAGGTATGAGAGTTTCTGCTGTTCATAATTTAATTACTATATTTGTTCAGAGATTGTATGGTTATTGCTTGCCATTGTTTGGGGAGTTGATGATAGTGGGGCAGGGATGATCAAGTAGTAAAACTAAAGGCTGAGAAAATAACACACTCCCTTCTAGAATTCTCTGCCATCAAAATGTATTCTGCCCAAATAAATTATTTTGATGATCTGATGATTAAAGTGTTACCAGAGATTCAACTTAGCTGGTTTCACAAATCAGCAAACTTCATTACTCATAATTGAAAACATTGTAATATATTGGAGATCTTTTTGAGCACAACGCATGTCAATCTGTATATAATTTCTCGATCTGCTATTCTGTTTTTCTCCTTGTTTGTTACTTCTCATACTGCTTTCATGATCTTAAATTGTTGAATGCCTTTCTACCCTTGACTTTCAGGAATGTTGAATCCCTTTGAATTTGTTGTTGATATACTTTTAGGAAGGTTTAATTTCAATATTGCCAAGGGTAGTAGACATTGTTGGTGATCGCGATATACCTGTAATTGCTGCTGGAGGTATTGTTAATGCACGTGGCTATGTTGCAGCTTTGGCTCTTGGAGCTAAAGGGGTCTGTCTAGGCACGAGGTATGAAGAACCATCCTCTTACATACTTAAAACTTTTCAGTTTACAGTCTTTCATGTTCGTTATTATCTTTACGGTCTTAAAACTAAAATCATATGCACAGGTTTGTTGCGACTGAGGAAAGCAATGCTCATCCCACATACAAAAGGAAGTTAGTTGAGCTTGATAGAACTGAATATACAAATATATTTGGTCGAGCGAGGTGGCCGAATGCACCACAGCGTGCTCTGGTTACTCCTTTCTTCAATGATTGGAAGTCCCTTCCACCTCATGAAAATGAGATCAACCAACCAGTCATTGGTCGTTCAACAATTAATGGAGAGGTGAGTCTTTCTGATCCTTTCTTCTGTGCTTTGAGGTTTTAATCCAAAACACTTACCATTGCTTTCAAGGCCAACATAAATCCCTTCTTCTTAATATCTTATCTTCACAAATAGGAAAAAGAGATTCGGCGTTTCGGAGGTCCTGTTCCTAATATGACCACGACAGGTGACATTGAGAGCATGGCAATGTATGCAGGTCAAGGAGTAGGCCTTATCAAAGAAATTTGGCCTGCATCTGAAGTGATTAAAAGGCTAGTTGAAGGAGCTCAACAACTGATCCGTGGAGAATTTGCTGGCCTGTAATTCAACCAAGTTACAAAGCCCCGGTTAACTTTCAAATATTGGTTGATCTGGCTTCTTACATTGATGGATTACTCACTCAAGCTTGTAAGGATGTTAAGAATTTAACCATTTTGAAATAATGCACGAAAATGTTTGGCAATCTGCTGATATGTAAAAACCCTTTCCACAAAAAAGTGTAGCAATAATTTTATCAATTCCTTCCGAGCTTGTTTGATTTCTCAGAAAGGCCATTTGTTCACCAGAATACTCTGTAATAAGTTTGGAAGAGTCGTCCACTGGTGGAATTACATGTTCATACTCAAGTGCTCTCCAGAGACGCTTTTTTCTCAAACATCAGTTTCTTTACTAATTGTTTGGCAGGCAGACGAAGCTTCAGTGGATGGAGCTAACGTTGGTTCATATTCCTTCAATAAAACGTTTTCTCTGCACTATGTAATAATGAGTTCATTTGGGCAATTACCATAAATTCCCTACTTTGTCTTTGACTGGATTGTAACTATAAACTTAGAGCTTGTTTCGCAGTGTGGTTGCAGGTGCTTTTCAAATAGCTTTTCGTGTCGAAATGCATGCCAATGATGTTTTTTTATTTTTTAAAAATTATTTTTGACATCAGCACATCAAAACGATTCAAAAAGTACAAACTGTATTCAATTTTTTTTAAAAAAAAATTCAAATTTTTTGAAAACACAACCGCATTCCCAACCGCTGCCTTAAGTCTTGATGCGAAATTTTGAATTTTCATAAATCCTTCAATTTGGACATGAATGGCCTGCCTTTATTGGGCTCTAAAAAGGATATCCGACTAGGTCCTCATTGTCATGTCTTTTTCATGAGATGGATGTAGGAAGAGATTAGAGGTCTCCAGCAACCTTCAAAGTTTGCACTCTCAACTATTTCGTCAGCATTTGGGAATGGCTACACCATATGGTACTTGCCTTTTTGGTCTCCATTTGAAAAAAAATCTATCCTCAGGATACAGGGATCCTGGGTTTCACCCCATACTGATATTGTACACATACAATTTCACCTATTAAAAATACACTAAAAATAATATTAAAATTATAATAATAATTTAGATTACAAGAAAAAATGAAAACTCTCTTAGCATCTTCTTCACGCACAAATTTTTTGATTAATGATCAGATCTGAAACTTGTTTTGGGTGAGAAGATATATTTATACGAGCTCGGAAGTTTTAACTGTGTTAAATTTTAAATTTGATTTGAAAAAAGAAAGGACTTTGATCCTTTGTTTTTTTAATTTGATTTGATGAAGGAAAATACTTTGATTCCTTGCTTTATTGATTTTATTTGAATTTTTTTTAATAGAATTTCCAAGTATTTGTACTTGGTCTTTAGTCTCTACCTTTTCTTCTCTTATGTCTTTTGTTTTTTTCTTCCTATTATTGTCTTCTTTGCTTGTGTCATTTTTTTTTAATTTGATGGCTTTGTTATTTATTTATAGATAAGTTATGTGCAATTTACCTTAAATGTCCTTTATCTAAAGTGTATTTTAGGAAAATTAACATGGAAATGACTTGAAACAACCTTAGTTAGAAGGATATTAAAGTAAAACCCATGAAATGTATTTGAGTTGAGTTTTTAATTTAAATTAGGCCACACACAATAAATTTAATATAGACTCAAACCTCAATAAATTCATTTTGTTTGTTCATAGAAATCTTTGATTCATGGGACAGACTTGTAGAAATTATAATATCTACAAATGCCCCTCAGATTTATTTACTTTTGTGGTTTTGGTGCAATAATTTAATTTATCTTAAAATTATCCTTTCACTTGGAATTATGGTGGGATCAAATTGTTTGCGTGAATTGTAAATTGATAGGAACAAATCAGAGTGATTCTGGGGAACAATCAGAGATATTATTCACCTCTAAAATGGTTGAAGCTTTGTCCAAAGCTCAGACCCCAACCATGATCTCTAAACCTATGGCTTTACCGATTGACATAAAGTTAGATGGTTTCAACTATGGCATATGGTCCTAACTTGTCGAGATGTACATCTATAACAAAGACAAGTTGGGTTACATCAATAGTGAACTAACCATGTCTTCTCCTACTGATTTGCCCTTTTGAAAATGGCACACTAACAACGCCATTATCAAAGGATGGCCGATCAACTCCATGGATTCAACCTTAATTGAAAATTTTATTAGGTTTCGTATAGCCAAATAGGCGTGAGACTTTGCTTCCACCACCTTTTTTTATGACGGGGACACCTCTCAGGTTTATGATCCTCAATGTCGTGTCTCACGTCTCTATGGATCCTTAGGAAAATACTATACTGACTTGCAAAGGCTTTAGCGTGAGATTGATTTCAGACATCCAAATCCAATGGAATTCCCTGCTGACATTCAAAGGTATAATTATCTCATCTAAGAAGATCAAGTCTGTATATTTTTAGATGGTCTTGATGATAAGCTAGACAACATTTATAGTGATATGTTGCAGTTACACATGTTTCCCATTATAGAGAAAACTTATGCTCATTTTCGTAGAGAAGCCTTTTGAGAAATGGTGATGAACTCAAGTGACCATGAACCAGTAACCTCTTTAAAAGAAGTGTTTTTTTTTTAAATGCCTCAAAGCCTGGGACCTCTAGATCAACCCCTTAACATACTGGAAAATCTGGCTCTAAAGCCCAATCATCATCTGACCGACAAAAGTGCACTCATTATGGCAATCTGAAGCACACACATGAAAATTGCTTCCAACTACATGGATATCCTGTCTAGTGGCATGAGCTCTAAGGTAATAAAAATAAAAAATATAAACAAGACACTGCTAGCACAACTGTAAACATAGGCAAAGTTGTTGTAGCAGCAGCCAAACCATGTCTCTCCCTTATCCCTCAATAGAAGTCCTCCTCTATAAATCAAGGTAATCTTAGTGATGCCTTCATTAGTCATCACTGCAATACCGAATGTGATGATTGGTTACTTGATTCTAAGGCCACAAATCATATGACCTTTGACCTGTGGATCTCTCAAACCATTCTCCTCTACGACACACTTGTGATGCTATCACCCTCTCTTTAATTATCCAATACTTTACTTGTTCCTTCATTAAGTCACAAGTTACTATCTATGAGCCAAATTACTAGAGACCTCAATTGTGTGGTAGTCATATTTGCTGATTTTTGTCATATAAAGATTATTCTCACTAAGAAGATAATTAGGCATGATAGATTTGGTCGTGACATCATTGTTTGGGACATCTATCATTCGGGTATCTAAGGCATTTGTTTCTTGATTTATTTTCAAATATGGAGGCTTTTGAGTGACATCGTGATACCTGTATTTTAGCCATAAGTTATAAGGATAGTTATCCATTAAGTCTGAATAAAAATGATACTCGTTTTACTTTAATTCATTTTGATGTACGAGGACCAACTTCTATTTCTATTACCTTTAGTGTACGTTGGTTGATGACATTCATCGATGATTGCGCACATATGACATGGTTATATTTACTGAAACATAAGGATGAAGCATTTAAGTTTTTTCAATTATTTCATGCTATGATTCAGACTCAGTTTTCTGCTTAAATCCAAATTCTTTATTCTAATAATAGTGAAGAATATACAACTCACCACTTTCAGTTTTACTTTCAACTCCACAACCTTATCCATGAGACTTCATGACTATAGACACCATAACAAAATGAGGTAGCTGAAAGGAAAAATTGACTTATTTTTTATACTACCCGAGCTCTTCTTCTTGGTGCACATGTTCTTACAAGACATTGGCCCGGTGCGATTACCACTATTGTTCATATGATCAACCATCTTCCATCCAAAGTTTTAAATTTTCAAACTCCATCATAATCCCTATCAACCTTGATTTCTCTACTTACTACTCCCATGCTCACACCTTGTATATTTGGATGTGTGGCGTATGTACACCTTCCCAATAACCAACATACCAAATTGATCCTTGTGCTCTTTGGTGCCTCTTATTGGGCTATGTTATGCATAAAAAAAGGCTACCGTTGCTATGATACTACCTTTCAGCATATAAATCTAATTATGTATGTCATTTTTCTAGAGTCTGCCCATTTCTACCCTCTCTTGATATCTACTTTTCTCTACAGCAGGAGACACCAGATGAAGAGTCTAAGCGGCTAACTTTTGAATGGTTTGAAAATCAAATTGACCCACCATCAGGAGAGGAGCCATTAAAGGAAGAACCTATAGAAACTGAACTTACACCACCAGGAGAAAAGTCAAAACCCCCTGTCTCTTAGTACATGCAGACCATCTTATAAGAATATTTTTGGCGTAAGTAATATTGGCTTACCTTCAATTATCAATACTATGAATACTTCTGCTAGGTATAACTTACCTTTCAGGCATAACCAGGTCAAGAGACCAAACAAATATTCCCAAGAAATTAAAGAAAAATAAGTCGAGATACCCAATTGCCAACTATGCTTCCACCAAAAAATTACTTTAGCCTCTCAAGAATTTTTCACATGAGCTTTTTGCATGTCATATTCCTACAAGAGTTTAGGAAGCATTAACGGACCCTAAATGGATGAAAGCAATAAAAGAAAAATGAAGGTACTACTTAAAAAAAAAACATGGACTTTGATCCACTACCCCAAACAAACAAAGAAGAAAATTGGGTGCATATAGATCTTCTCAATTAAACATAAGGCATATGGATCTATAGAACAATACAAAGTAAGGCTAGTTGTAAAAAGATACACCCAGACCTATAATGTAGATTACCAAGAAAATTTTTTATTGGTGGCTAAATTAAATACAGTTAGGGTTCTACTATCTCTTACAACTAACCTTGATTAACCATTACATCAATTAGAAGTAAGGAACACTTTTCTCCAAAATAACCATGAAAAGGAAGTCTGCATAGATACTTCTTCATGCTATACAACATCTTTAAAAATAAAGGTTCTGTGCAAGCTGCCACATGCACTATATAGTTTGAAACAATCACCCCGAGCATGGTTTAGGCGATTAAGTCAAACAATAAAAAAACATGGCTTTGCCAAAGTAATTCAAATCATGCATTATTGTTTAAGCATGGAAAGGGAAAAGTTACAACTTTATTGTATATGTGATGACAATATCATTACAAGAATGATACAAGGGAGATTGCTAAGCTCTATAAACAATTAACAACTGAATTTGAGATGAAAAATCTTGGAGGACTTAAATATTTTCTAGGAATAGAGGTTGCTAGATCAAAGCAAGATATATATATATATATATATATATATATATATATATATATATATATATATATATATATTAGACTTACTATGTGATGTGGGAATGCTAGATTACAAGCCAACAAACACTCTAATCATTCAAAATCACAAGCTTGGGGAGTATCCAAGCCAAATACCAACAAATAAAAGAAGATACTAGATGTCAGTTGGGAAACTTATTTACCTTTCACATTCTTGTATTGATATTGCTTATGTAGTGAGTGTAGTAAGTGGATTTATGCACCAACCTAGTAAGAACAACATAAAGGCAGTGGTTTAAATTTTTCGATACTTATAATCCTCCTTGGAAAAAGGACTTATGTTTGCAAATTATAATAATCTTAGAGTTTGTCGCGACGACCCTTCCCGGATCGGGAGATTGATGTTAGGGTCTTTGTTTTGTGTAAAAAGGGAGTCACCATCTAGTATTATGGTCACTAAGAACCCTAACTGATCTTTCAGAGATTCTAAGGCAAGGGACTGGTTGTGTAAATGGAAGGTATTAGCACCCCTAGTACGCCCTACCTAAGGTAAACTGCTTGGTGCTTGGTTTGCCTTATAATTGTTATGGTGTTGGTGTTCTCTTAATTCCATTAGTTTTCCTAGGATAAGTTTGCTATGATGAACAAATTTGGACTTAAAGTCTAAAAAGAAAGAACCCTTGGTCAATGTGGATCATACCCTTAGATATGTCTACAAAGTACCAGGAGAACCAATGCAGATCTCTTAAAATCTGTGTTTGATTCAGACTAAATTTATTAAGATAAAAATTCAAGGAGATTCCATGTGCTTTAAAAGCTCATTTTTCCCTTAGTATTTCAAGAGTTTGCGACTCATAAATCGTAAGGAGGAGGGACAAAAATTTATAAATCTAAGGAAATTCAGGACGCTTTAAAAACCTATTTTTGCCTTAGTGTTTCATACTCTCACGGCTCGTAAACCGTGGAGTCAAAAATTGAAATGTCCTCAATTATAATCAAGGTTTTTTTCAAGGATGTGTGATGACTTATTATTCCTTGAAAATTATTTTGGATATTTACCACTTAAGGTTTCTTTATCCAAATATTAACAGTGAATAATAACAACTTATTCCCAATAATATTTTGGATATTCATCCTTTTGGGATTTCTTTATCCAAACATTAACGGATTTCTTTATCCAAACATTAACGGTGAATAATAGATGAATTCCCCTCAAAATAAGATTTTTGTATTTTTTGGAATATTGGCCAATACCCTTTGGAGTTTTACAAACATGATGTAAAATCCAGAAATGTAAGAAAATAATTTTTTTGTTGTGTTTAAGAAATCCATGCGAAAACACATTTTCGAAACTTCAAATATTTGTTTTTTTTTTATATAAAAAAAACATTCAAAACATGTTAGGATATTGACCGTATGCAACACACAAGAAAATATTTTTATTATATCAAAACACAAACATCACAATAAACACAATTAAAGATGACAAGCCATCACATATATTTCTAACATTGCAAGACTTAAACAGTGCGTGTAAAACAAAGCAGGAGGAACCCGGAAGGGGAAAAAAACTTTCCAAAGCCAAATCTCATCCAACAGACTTCGGTCCATCAACTCAAACTCAGAAACTAAACATAGAATGACCCATTATTTGCAACAGAAAAGAGTAAGCCCATATACACATGAAAATCAACCCTTTGAACCCAATCCTATAGAAAAACCCGTGACTCACGCCTCTCCCTTTTCTTAATCTTAGGCACTGCCATGTTTGTTTCACTCAAAAGGAAAGAACGTATAGTAAATACTAAGACTAAAAAAATGCATGCTATCTTATTTTTACAAAACAGAGCATAGGACAACGTGAACCCCGAACCTGCTGAAAAACAACAAAAGTCCCTTAACTGAAAAGTGCTCTCCCTTACGTTTTTTAATTTCTTTCTCCTCTGTATAAAACTACGCTTGTAAGCCACAACTATTCCTATGCAACGTTCTAAAACAGAGAGCACTCGAACAAAGGAATTGAGGAATAATAAAGACCTTTAAAGTTCATAGTTCCTCTCAACAAGAGAGCAAAACAAACGCAGCTCTAACATAAATAATAATCTGAACTCAAAGACTGGGAGGAACAGTGGGCAAGCATACAACTTTGTTGCTAAGATGGAAAATAAACATTCCAAAACCGAAGCAGAAACAGATTCTTGAAAAGAAACAAAAGCAAACAAACAACTTTACATATGTTAAAGAAAAAGAAAGTCAGAACTCATACCTGCAGATCCTTCACGTTTTGAATGCAAAAGATGAGATACAACCCGATGGAAAAGCTTCATCCTTTTTACCTCTAATAACCAAAGAAAGCCTTCCTTTTTTTGCCGTTAAGAACTTTTTCAAAAAAACCTCTTAGAGTTTTTGTAAAGCCCTATTCGACAAAGTAGGATAGACTCAAAATAATCCCTTCTCATTCTCGTTGTTTTCTCTATTTCTCCTACCCCGACCTCCTCCTTGTTCTCTCTGTTTTTTCTTTTCTCCTTCGTCTCTCTTCTTTTTATCTCTGGGTTTTAACTCTCAACTGTTTTTTTTCTCCTTCTCTCTGTTAGGTCAGTAGAGGGTTTATATAGCATAATCACAACTCTTTATTAGGAAAGATTCAATGCATTAATCTAGGATGCAAATCCCAGCTGATTTGCAGCCAAATAATGCAAATGAGGAAACTATAATATTCTCATTGATTATGTGCTGATTCTAGAGATTTCTTTCCAACATTAACTCATCATCCCAACCATCTATGTTAGGGATAAAATCCCAGCCATTAGATGATGGTGAGGTTCTTCTCTTCATGGCATTTTACAGCTATCAAAAGCTACTGTCTCCTATGAATTAAAACTGCACAAACGTGATTTCCAGCTTCAAAATGGCAACTAGCAGTAAGTTGCAGAGAGAAGGAAAGAAATCAAACGGGGAGGGTTGTGCAAAGAAAAAAGGAAAGAAATCAGACGTGATAGTCGTGCTCAAAATTACCATGAATAGTACCCTACTAATTAAATCCTATGGGGTTGTTTTACACTGCCAAGTAACAGACATTATTGATGTTTTTTGATCCAGTCCCTGTTTTTTTTATTCCTCGAACGAAATTGATTTACTTTCCAAAGTTTTAAATTTATCTTTAATTAATCCGATAAATCCTTAAAACATTAAATTGAATCCCTTGAATCAGACCTGCAAACTCAGGTCTGGATCCTTCTTGCGATATGATTCTCTACTTTCACGCTAGATATTCAAATGAGAATATATTGAGCTTCTGATATCGAAATCAAGCAATTCAAAAGCCCAAATTCATCTACACATACAGGAATACAAATTTCATGAAGGATTTAAAGTGAGATAAAATTGTTTTAGAGAACAGAATCTGGCAGCAATCTGGTTGGTCAAAAAGGGTTTCCTGATCTGACAATGCCGAGCATCCAAATCTGACTGAGAGTCTGCCATAAGAATAGTGAGCCCTAGGACCCAATAAAGGTGTAGGTCAATTCTTCAACATGTCATGAGTGACAGAATATAGCTAGGATGATCAGATATCGTACGAAACCAAGTCAGAATCAAAGCTTAAGTTGGAACAAAAAATTTATGACAACAGCAGAATCAGTTTTTTAGTGCAAATTTTGAGGGATTTATCCAATTAACAACAAGATAAAGAAGGAACAAATTTAGCATTATGAAGACTCCTAGTCAGTCTAAGAAACCTGACGATTTTTACAGCGAAAGGGAAGGATAAAGAGGGTAGAAAACAACTCAAACAGGGTTCGACAAACATTTCTTCCTTCTCTGCTTTTGTCAATCTTGCAGCAAACATGAGCTAAACTCCTGCACTCTGTTCAAGAGGGATACACACCATCTCCAGCATGTGGGGCCCTAAAATGAGTAATAACAGAGTTAATGGTTATACAGATATAGATTGGGCAGAGAATATCACAGATAAAAGATCCACCTCAAGCTACTTCATGTTTGTTGGGGGGAATCTTGTTACTCGGAAAAGTAAAAAGAAAAAAAGGTGGTGGCACTATCAAGTGCTAAAGTAGAGTTTTGAGGAATGGCTAAAAGACTTTGTGAAATTCTATGACTAAGAAGACTTCTAACATAAATTGGCTTTGCACCCACTTCTAAGATGAACCTGTTTTATTATAACATGACAACTATTGCTATTGCTCATAATCCTAGCTAGTATGATCACACTAAACACGTGGAGATTGACATACACTTGATTAAAAAAAATATCCAAGCTAAAATCATTCGGTTTCATTCATGAAATCCAAAGATGAATTCATGGATATTTTTATAAAAGCCATATCAAGCAACGATTTCTACAACTCACTACACAAGTTACACATTGGAGATTTAGATGCTTCCACTTGAGGGGAGTGTTGGTTTGAGTTGTAAATTGAGAATCAATTAGAGATATTGTAGGAAAAAATCAAAGTGATTCCAGGGCACAATCAGAGATATTATAAGAACAAATTTCAACTTTGACTTTAGCCTTAAACTTTGTATACCCAAGAATAGCATCATTAACACACACACACACACACTCAATATCATTGTAAATAAATAAAAAAGAAAGGAAAAGTTATCATAAAGTGTGTCCAGTTGAGATAAGTACTTCCAAAAAGAAGTATACCTCTTGGTATAACAAGACACTTATTATAAAGAAAGTTAAATGGCATGAGAATTTCACTGTAGCTCTAGACACAGAATACTACGGATTGCGACAATGAAATTGCATGGGTATATTGTGTAATTAAAAGGACCATGGGGGCGTTTTAGTATTTTCACATTGTATTTTTTATTTTTTAATTGAAAAGCTGCTGGCGCGTGTTCCATACACCCTAACAAGTGGGCGGCGCCCGTGCCATTAAAGAGGCGCGTAAGACACTTCTCGGTGGCCAAATTTGGCATCCGCCTTCTAACTAGATGCACAACTGTGCTTTTTTCCACATGGTGCAGCACATGTAGACATATCATGGTTAGATTGCTGTTGGTGATCAATTGTTTGCGTTTTTCTTTTCTTTTTTTTTTATTCTCCTGACAATTAAAGTGCATAATTATCCTCTCTTTGTTTGTTGTTTGCTTGAATCTGACATGAGTTGCTAGACCCAAACACCTTGAGTCTAGTATGATTGAGAGAGGAGAGAGAAAGTATTTGCTAGCCACACTCTATCAGTAGAAAAGATTGAGTTTGATTTCAATAGGTTCATTAGGGGGAGTTCAACGGAGGAAGTTATGCCTTCCAAGCATGTCAAAAAGAAAGTTGAGACATAAATTTTATTTTGACTTGGTTTAATTTTCAATTTTTAAACTAATTAAAGCCTGTTTTAGTTTTGGAAATTTCTTTACATAGGATTCTATTACTTGCGTGGCCTTTTTTTCAAGTGCTAATAATATTCCCAGAAAAGGGGGCACACACCTCCTTTTTTTTTTTTTTTTTATCTATAAGAAGGAACACGTCTTTCTCTCCTTCCTCAACACCCAATCTTCTTGTGTGTGATCGGAGAGATGGTGTCCATAGACTTGGCAAATAAACCCCATGCCGTGTGTATCCCTTTTTCAGCCCAGGGTCACATAAACCCAATGCTAAAACTAGCAAAACTACTCCACTTCAAAGGTTTTCACATAACCTTCGTTAATACAGAGTATAACCACAAACGTTTACTCAAGTCTAGAGGCAGCAGCTCTCTTGATGGCTTGCCAGACTTCCATTGATATTCAACATTTACTTACTTTTTGACATTTTCTTACATTAATATTCAGAATCTTCTTACACGTAGAAAATTGTCTTGTGATTGTTTATTATTCTAACATGGAAAAATAATTATTCAATCCACGTTTTGTCGCTACTAGTACTAGCCACCCTTGACCTTCATGATTTCAAATAAATGGTCCCACTGTACTGGAGTGTCTACCATGTATGTGATGTTTTAAATATGAAATAATTAATTTAAAAACATTAAAAAAATTAAAAAATACTAAAAAATATTAATTTGAAAAAAAATTAAATTCTTTTAAAAATATTTTTAAAATATAAAAACAAACTATCAGACCAATAATATTTGCATCCAACTTTTGTATGGTTAGTATTTACTATTTAGCATTAAATGCTCACATCCTCTTATTATAATTGGTGATGAGCAATGTTGTATGTCAGTGTGGTGATGATCTGTGAGCTGATTTATTTCAGTGTGTATATCACGTAGGACGGGAGTTTGGGCTATGATGCCAGCATGGATGATGAGAAGGTTAGAAATATCTGCATGTACACGTGGCTTGGATTTACTGGTGATTGAGTCGTAAGTTGACGTGGGGGAAAGAAACGGTCAGGTCGGACCCACTTGATGAATTGAGAAAGAAGTGTGATTGACTGCTCGGATTGGCTCAGAATTACAATGGTGGGTGATCGGACGGGGTGCGATGTGTCAATTAGATGTTTGAACGTGGCAGAATGTTATTGGGTATTATTCTTGACTTGACGTGGAGAGTGGAGCGCGAGAGTCTAGCTTGCTCTGTGGACATGTTTGGTTGGCACTGATGAGATTAAAAGCCCTTTCTCTCTGCACAAAACAACCAACAACGTCATATTCATCCCTCCCACGCCCTGCCACATTGGATCCCTTCATTATTGCCTCTCCTTTTCATTTCTTATCTTTCACCTAACCAGAACCCTTTCATTATTTTTTTAGAGTATGGTTGACTCAGGTTAAGCTGATTAATAAAACCTAAAACCTGATTTTCTAGTCAAATTAACATTCACGTCAGATTTAATAACTATCTTATTTAAATATTCATAAATCACGATATAAGGTAAGTTTCATTTTTTAGCATTCTTTTATTATCTTCTTTGTCACTTTTCTCGCAAACACAACCTTTAAAATGTTATTATTCTTACAACCTCATTAAAGAATTCTTTAGGTTCGGCTTCTTAATTCACAAAGTCTAACAATGAAATGCACCCTGGAGAGCAAACTTTAACAGAAATTCTAGAGCGTGTTTGAGAGTGTGGTTGTGGTTATTTTTTAAAGTATTTTTTTACTCGGAAAAATATTAAAATAATATTTTTTTATTTTTTAAAAATTATTTTTAATATTAGCGTATCAAAATGATAAATAAATATAAAAAAAATATTAATTTAAAAAAAATAATTTTTTTTAATAATATTTTAAAAAATATAAAAACAAACGGTGTCGACCAACAATATTTGCACCCAACTTTTATAGGGTTAGTATTTAGCATTAAATGCTCTCACATCCTCTTATTATAATTGGTTCATATGACAAAGTCAGGCATGTCCTTGTCTGATGGAGGACCCGTATGTCAACGTCCTTTTGATTCAATAATACAATGGGCTTTTATCTTAAATGATTGTGATTTCAAACCAAGTATTAAGGTATTTTCACTTAACCTTTATTTATATGCAAGCTGGAGTGTTTCATGACCTTTTAAATATTCATAAATCACGAGATAAGGGAGGTTTTAACTTCATATTTTTTAGCATTCTTTTATTATCTTCTTGGTCACTTTTCTTGTAAACACAACCTTTAAAATGTTATTATTCTTCCAACCTCATTAACTTTCTCTAGCATTATAGGGTTAACTATGTTAAAAAAAATCATCTCAACTCAATAATTTAAGTTGTTAAGAGAGATTTCAAGATATAATTTATATTATTCTCTAATACACTCTTTCAAGTGAAAGCTCTTTGACCTTGAAACTTGCACAGACCCAACTTAATTTGTGCTTAATTTTTATCAAATAAATAAAAATAATAAAATTTAAATTCATAATTGTTTGATCATTAATACTTTGATATCATGTTAAAAAACTATATTAACCCAATAATTTAAAAGATACAATTTATAATTTATATTATTATGACAACCTAATCCCAACATAGTACTTGTTTATAGGATTTCGCAATTTCCGATGATTACTAAGCCCAACAAGTCTATTTCAACATTTCATATCATTAACAGAAAGGTTAGAAGTTTTCCTTAATACTCGTGAACAATGAATTCGGAAAGTGTTACGGATAAGTTTTGTATTTTTCTTTCTCACATTATTGAACCACCATGCTAATGCGAATGGATGAGGAGCATGGGCATGCGCGTTAATGGCTCCTTGTCGTGGAGATTAGCAAACTATTCAATTGGCTGAATGGAAAAGTGGATTATGTAACAGCATGATGATCAATAAAATAGCTAAAGGTAGACAACCAGATGTAACAACAATTTCATCAAAGAAGCTAATTCAAGGTTTTCGGAAGCGGAGCACGTCGTTGACAAGTTTGTCAAAATTCATGGATGATGAACCATTAATACCAGTTGTCGCTTCAGCCTTTGACTTCCATTCCATTGCCTTCCTTTTCATTTCCTTACCTTTCTCACCATCAATTAACTCTATTACAAGCTTCTCTACATCATCTCTATTTGCATCACTTTCAATTTCCATGCCAACACCCCAATCAACGCAAGCAAACTTACAGTTAGTTTGTTGTTCGGAGAAAAAAGGCCAGCATAGCATTGGCACGCCGTTGGACAAGCTTTCAATGGTGGAATTCCACCCCATGTGACTTAAAAACCCTCCTATCGATGAATGCTTCAGGACTTTTTCCTGCACACACCAGCTCGCCATCAGGCCTCTTTCTCTAGTCTCTTCAAGAAACTCTGGAGGCAAAACCGCTGATTCGCCCCTGACAAGATCAGGCCTGATTATCCATAAAAAATTCTTCTTGCTGTTAGCTAGTCCCCAGGAAAACTCCACTAGTTGCTGTGGATTCATGACAGTGATGCTTCCAAAATTCAAGTAGACAACAGAATTGGGATCCTTGGAGTCGAGCCATTGCAGGCATTCAGTCTCTTCTTTCCACAGATTGGATCCAATTGATGCTAGATAATCTTTCTGTGTTTGATCAAGAAGCAAATTAAGAGGACCAACAGAATAAATCGGAGGAAACATAGATGAGAGAGCAACCAGAACATCATGATCTAAGTCATCAAAAGTATTCACAAGAGCAGCTGAAGCTTTTGAAGCTCTATCAATTATTCTTATCACATAGTTTAGGATAACGTCGTTTCGATCTGTTGTGCGAATGAAGGTCGGAAGGTCCTTCAGACGAATATCTTTCATTCCAGGAATCCAGTCTATTTTTGTCTCCAAATATCCATTTGTCAAATCGCTTTCTTCTGCATCATTGATATCAAAGATAAAAACACGTTACATGAACAATTTACTTCGAAAAGATTCATGATAGTATGAAATTAGTAATAAATTTATCAAGTACGTACCTTTGAGTGGTGTGTAACCTCTTTCAACAAGATGTTTGTAATGTGCATAGGCCAATGTGCCACATGCACTTGAAGTCCAGAAAGTGACGACAGGGATTTGAAGTTCCTCCTTAACATCGAGAGCGAAGGACATGCCACCATCTGCTACTATGCAAGTTACAGGCGGGACAACATTTGATGAATTGAGTTTGGCAAGAAGTTTGCGAAATGGGACTAAGCAAGCCTTTGAGATAGAGTCACAGAGAAATGAAGTGTCTTGGGTAACATCAGCATCGATCTGATCACCTAGACCATCTGGAATGGTTTCAAACTGGAAATCAGGCAAGACATCAAGGGAGTTACGGCCTCTGGACTTGAGCAAACGTCTGTGATTGTATTCAGAGTTGACAAAGGTGATGTGAAAGCCTTTGTGATGGAGTAGTTTTGCTACTTTGAGCATAGGAGTTATGTGACCTTGAGCTGGATATGGGACGCACACGGCATGAGCCTTGGTGCTCTTTGGAAGAGATCCCATGTTTCTCACTCTCTGAGTTTTTGTATTTCACACCTTCTATGAGTTAGAAGACTGAATTGATTGGTCACCAGTTATATAAGGAATTGTGATTACTTCTTATGTGGTCCAAAATCAAGACGCTTGAGTTTTTTTTATTTTTTTATATTCAATACACTTTAGTTATAAAAATGATTAATTAGTTTGCAATTATGTGGCAGTGAATTATTTATTATATAAGTTTATTCAATCAAGGTATTGGTGAGGATGTTATGGCCGGTGATTTGCATTATATATTAATTAATATTTTCATATTAATTAACATTAAGTACCTTTTTTTTCCATATTGCAAAATTATGCTGACCTTCGATGGAAGAGAGAATAATGGTGGTCAGGGTTTGTGATTGATCGTGGTAGCCAGGAATGAAAGTAAATTATAATTCATTCATTGTAGTTTCATAAAAATAATATAAATTATATTATAGGTAAAGTAAATATGTTCACATTTTAAATTTAAAAGATTTTTAGTTATGTTAAAAAATAATATAAATTATATTTTAAAATTTTTATTTAATAATTTAAATTTTTAATATTAAATTATATTTTCAAACGTAAAGTAAGGGTGAGAAAAAAAATAAAAAACTGATTTAACCAAGAAAACTAAAAAAAAATTAATTAAAAAAACCGAATTATAAAAAAATTAATTAAACCGATTAGAATATTTAAAAAAACTTTTAATTTAATTTTGATTTTATAATATTTAAATTGAACAACCCAAACCAAACTAAACCGTTTTAAATTAAAAACAAATCTATAAATACTCCTCAGATACACAACACAACCTGCACGGGCCACACCACATTTCCATCCTCACAGCGGCACAGCCTCCCACAACACTCAAAAGTCTACAGACTCTACACCCAATTAATTATTCGTTCTTCAACGAACCCCACCCAAGCTCTCACAATTCACTCACGTCTCACAATTAATTCTTCACAGCACACAGCACAATTAATTCTTCATAGCACACAGCACTCACAATTAATTCTTTCTTCAAAGTTCAACCACCCCAATTTACGCCACACCTAACCTACGCCACACCTAACCTTCTAATCTTCATTCTTCAATCATCTCCAATCTATCATCCCAACAACACCACTAAATCTTAACAGCACTAAGATTTCTTTAAGTTGCAGGTGATTAGTGGAGGCAGTAAAAGTGGGGGTTAGGCTTAATTTTATAATTTGGGTTATTGGCAATTACTGAGTTTTTCTTTTATAAAAAAAATTAGTAAAAAAAGTGGCAGTGGGCACTGGACAATATTTATTGTGGTGGTGATGGTTTGTATTTGAAAGTATGTTTTTGATGATGTAGGTTTTTGGGTTTGTGATAGTGAGGAGTAATTAATTATTGTAAAAAAGCGTGATGTATATTTGTGGTTTTGTAAGAGGCTATTTGCTAAAGAAAAGGCCGGTATGGATTTAATACTGTTGTTGCTGCTGCTAATGAAAATGTGTTTGATTTTGTGGTTTTTGGATGTTAAAAAATAATATAGATTTTTTTGGTTTTTAACATAGAAAACCGATCCGAATCAAAATTGATCGGTTGAAACCAGATTCGGTTTAATTTCATTTTTTTATAAATTTTATTTTTAATTTAGTTGTTTTTATAATTAAAAACTAAACCGAACAAAAAATATCACCTAGTAGACAAGACAGTGATAATATCTTTTGGGTTGCTGTGTGCCCCTTCAGCTGCTCACGAGTTACTAAACGACAAAGTAAGCTCCCCTCATAATTTGGGAAAACCTGTTATCGTCTCTATTCACTAACATGAGTGTTTATTATCGCTGGAATTGTCGCTAGCTACTATTAGCATGTGCTGCTAAAATTTTAAATTTTTTGATAAAATTTTAAGAAATAATCCGTATTATTTTTTTAATATATTTTAAAGTAAAATTTTTCAAAACTTGAAACTTATATAAATTTATACTATTTTATATTTAATTTTTATTAGATAAATATAAATTATAAAATTTAAATTTATCTGAAACTACATTTTCAAGCAATACTGGATGTTGGAGTTACGAGTAACGACTATAGTTTAACAAAAATATAGCACCAAATATATACATATATATTCAAGAATTAAATGAATAAAATCATTTTCAACAAGTCAAAATGATATCCCACGTCAGTTTTATTCAAAATTTTCCCTTGGGCGAGGTTAGGGAAAACATGTGAGACCAACTCAATGTTGTTTTGGACTGTGTGGACTATAACGTTTGACTATTGCTGTTATTATGATTATCCTACGGCTTGAGAAACTTCTTTCCTCTCCTTTTATATTATCACCGCATCTCTTCTTCTCTTTGAATTGCTTTAAAAATCATAATCACAGACTAAATGAGAACAAAGCTAAAGAGATAATACCATCAATATCCAAAACTCATAAAGGAAATTTACGGAATCAAAACCAATTAGCACCCATCACTGCTACGCAAACTTCCAATGCTGATATTCTCGTAGTCTTGATCTTGAGTTTCACAGCGAACCATATTGTTTGCGAAACTCAATGCATCATGTGGATCACCATCAATCTTGAACCCCACTTGCTAATAAAGAAAGAAGCTCGTAGAAGAAAAAGAAATTGCAACCAATCAAAATTTGCCATGTTTCATTTTTCATTTTACTTTTTTAACATAAAAAATAAAATAATTACATGGAAAATAAATTGGCTTTTATATGTGTTTTGGCTAATCGAAAATTGATACATGAGATTAGATATTTAAAATTTTTTTTTTTCATAAATATAAGATTTTGTAAATAAAAATCAATAAATAAAACAATGTCATACAACATTGACAAAAGACTGGGGTATAGAGGGCCTCACACCAGACAAAAGAAAACGATTATTGGAGATACAAGTTCTTCAAGTAAGAAAATTCTCTCAAAAGTTCTCAAGCATCCTTCATCTACGCTTGAAGTCTACAAAGAACAAAATTTTGTTGGATCAAGCCTAAACACTTTAAAGACAAATAAAAGGTAATCTTAAGAGCATCAAATCTCGTTTGGCAATTTAAATCTAAATTCATGTTATTGCAAAGCACAAATCTTCGCTTGATTTCACAAATAAATTAAGTCACCATATATTAAGTTCAAGAGAAGAATTAGAGGATTGCTATATTAAATAGAGATTGTACGTAGTCATATGTTTTAATAAAATGAAATATTTATACATGTGTTTGTCGCACGTGTGAGGCGTTGCAACAAACATCCACTCTCATTTGTTTGAGGTAATCAGGAAAATAGGGGAGATAAGGACTCCTTGTCTTTTATCCGTGGAAAGCGGGAATGAGAGTCACCGCCTAGTATTTTGGTCACTAGAAACTCTAACTGGTCTCAGAGATCGGGTACGGAGATTGGTTGCGTAAAGGGAAGGTATTAGCATCCCAAATACGCCATACCTAAGGTAAGCTGCATTGTTTAATTGTCTGATATATGCAAAGTTATTGTCGTATTTTCTAATTATTGGTCCATCTAGAGTTTAAGAAAAGTCCTTCTCGGTAAGGAGATCCTTATCTTATTGGGAAAAAACCTAACCGTTCTATGTCAATAAAAGAAATACCTTTTTAATATTGGGAATACATTTTATGTGTAAATTTATAGTCCCATATAATAAAAGAAAACAAAATAATTTTTTGATATTTTTAAAATATTGGCCTAGTTCTCATAGCTTTAATAAACCGGTTATTAAAGCCAAATGCATGCTAAAACATTTTTTGCAATTTTCTTTGTTGTATGAAAATACAAAATGTTTTTTTTTTTTTTTTTTTTTTTTTTTTTTTTTTTTTTATCTTTGAGATACTTTGCCGTATGCAAGAAAACAAGACATCTTTTTTGTTTTTTCCTGTGTAATTTGTTTTTTGCAACTTTTCAGAGAAAATCAGGTATTTTAATACCAGATTTATATCTTTACATTATAGATATACAAACCAATATTAAGCTAAATTTTGATAAAAAAAAATACACGGGAAAGTCATAGACTTTTTGAAAGGATTTTTGGAATTTTTTTGGAAATTGTTTTTAAACTGAGTAGTCCAAGCCCAGTCCTTTTGATTTGGGTTAGACTTGGTCCGACCTATGAACAGTGGCTCTCCATTATTCATATGCAATGTGAATAGTGACTTTGCAGAATAATAAAGACGGGGGAATGAAGCAAAAGAAGAAGTAGGAGAGGGGAGGCTGAGCTACTGACAGTGTTGACGGTGCTGGTGGCTCTCGGCGGCGGTGTTGTGGCGGCAGACGATGTTTCCAATGATAAAGAGAGAGACTAGAGAGAGAGAGGTTACTATTATTCTCTTCTCCCCTGTTTTCCTTCTTTCTCTTCTGTTGTGTTTTTCTTTCTTTCTTGTTCCTCTCTGTTCGTCTGTCTTCCTTCTGTTTCTACTTTCTTTTCCTCTCTATTATCTCTTCTCTTTCCCTCTCTTTCTTTTATGTTCTTTCCTTTATTCTTTCGTCAACTCAAATCTTCCCCTCTCTGTTCATCTCCCATGTTTTCTTTCCTTGTTCGTTTTTGTTTTTCAAAACAATCTCCCCTCTCTGTTTTTTCGTCTCTTTCCTCCCCTATAATCTCCTCAAAATTTTCTCCCCTGTTTCTTTTTTTTCAAAACCTCCCCCCTCTTTTCCCTTCTCTCTACTGACATTTATAAGGAAAAGGAGGGAGAGATACCCCTGTCCAGTCATGGTATTTATAGGGAAAAAGAAAAAGATCCTCTTTTTATGTGTGTTGGTTAGGTTAACCTAAGATCCCATTTGGCGATCTCTTTTAACTAGAACCAAAGTCGGTATGTAGCTTGGTCAACTTGAAATCCCATCTGGCGACTCCCTTCAACCAAAGCTAAAATCCATGTGTGGTGGTTAACATGAGATCCCTTATGGCGATCCCCTTTAACTAGAACCAATAATAAAGATCCCTCATCTGAATACTATTCGTTTTCCTTTTTCATGGTCCAATTTTCAAGGAGTGTTGAGAAGTATTAATGTTATTTCTGTCTAGGAATTTGCAAACTCGATCAATTTTCTTCTTGTTTGACAATATTTCTTCTTCTAGAATTAAATCTCATATTTCAAAGATCATGTCTATTCAAGTCTAATTGTTGAAATGAAATCAGAGAGATGACAGTTTTGGAAAAGATCTTTTTAAAATCAAGCTTTTTGGTCAAAGACCCAACACACGTCATTAAAAATATGCAGTCATTTGATTGTCTTGTATTTTGGAAATAGAAATTGACCCATTGTAAGATTAAAATGGCTTTTTCCATGGTTCTTTTTATCCATTTCAAACTTTGATTTTGGGCATATCTTTTGATGGTCTATGATGGGGTGACCTTTTTGTGAATTTCAAAAACAAGATGCTCAAGTAAAACCTTAAGCTTTATCAAGAAGGTTGTTTCTTTTCTTTTTAGCACTTATTTTTTCAGCATGCATAATAACAAGTAGCTTAATCCATGAAGCCACAACCCTTATAGAAAAGCTTTTAAAGTTTTGAGAGCGTCATTTATTAGTTTAAATTTCTTACTTGATTAAAAAGGACTTTTAGAAACACGTAATACAGGCTATGGTTTATGGCTATGAAAAAAAGGAAATTCACCAACTCAAAAGGTGTTTGAGGGTTTCAAAGACCTAGGATTAACATCAACCATCCATCAACTCTCTTTCTCTTGTCATCTTATAGAGGAAATGACATACAACCATGTTAAAGATAAAAATAAAATTTTCTTAACATGAGTCACAATCCAACTTTTCTTTAATGAATAATCAATCTCGATCACTTGATGACATCAAAGGCTTTATCATGGATATCGAAAGTCATGTTTGTAGCTTAGTATTTTTTTTTTCTGGTGTTTGACTTTCGGTGTTTGTTGTGTCTATTAACTGTGACATGATTAATTTTAGCACCCATCTTCACTACTTTGTCTAGATGATAATGAAAGACCGACATCAGTATTTTCTCATCTCCCCAGTCTATGTCTCCTTTTCTTTTAGCCCTTTCTAAAATGTTGGACTTTTGTTCTTAGCCTTCCCTTTTCTATTGATTCTATCAGTGTCTTCAAAATATCTCTCGTTTGCCACCAATGTGAGGGTGTGATCCATGTCTGAGTTTCATTTTTTAAAGAAAAATTCTATCACGCTTAAAATGGGATTGCAAGGGATAAATATTTCAAGAATTGCGAAAAGATAACAAAGATGACCTTTTCTCATTTTAAGCAAAGTCAATTAGAAGGGATAAATTTTTACCTCATCTAGTGTAATGATTGGACTTGTAAGAGTCATGATTTAATAACTACTGAATCCACTATGTGTCATTATACATATTGCTAAAACTTAGCTATATAGAGTGTAGTTCAATTTTGTGTGTGAGCTCAAAATTTGTTTGGTCACCTCTTGCTATTTTAACGAACATCAAGTCATTTCTCGAATCAAAACACTTTTAATCATTCAGGATTGATTAGCTTTAATCGCAAGTTGGAGTTTGATCAAAAGTATTATCAAAATATAATGCTAAACATCTTATTATTCCAAAAAAAAAAAAGACAAAGAAAAGACATATTTCATTAAATGATGAGATGTGATTCCAAGACAAAAAGGTGAACAACAAAATTGACAAAACAACATTTATAATCAACTTCTTCACCAATCATCCATGTCTTGTTATCCCTTATTGGTGATGGAATATTGACAATATGATCGTTGATATCATCCTTCACAAAATCTACCCGCCTCTTGCTCACCAACTTTTGGACTTAATCCTTAAATTTCTTGCAATTCTTCACATCTCATCTTGATTATTCTGTTTAGAGAATAATGTCTTGGGGCAATGAACTAACTGTGCTTTTTCTTTAGCAGCAAGGGTGAGCTGGAATGGGAAGCACCCATGGAGCAAACCTTTCCTTAATCGTAGCATGTCAATGTCTTCGTTCTTAAAGTTGAAGAATGTCACGTTAGGAAAATATTTGCCTATCAGCATAACATCAACATTGCAAAAGGCCAAGGATTTGCGTGGGGTTCTTTCCTTGTTAAAACCCCTATGTTTATTGAATGCCTCTTGCATGATATTCGTTCCTGATCATGCCTTGGATAAGGAAACTAGAGACAAAGTTAGTTCTTTGGCTATGCAGCTTTGTGAAAAGAGACTCATAGGTTAAGTTGTTGTACTCTTTAGAAAGAAGCCTACATTTCCCCACAATCTCCATTGGTGAGCGTGTCAGAACTTCATAGATGGCATCTCGATATATGTCACCAGCTGAGGCTCTGATAAAACAGAAAATCCTATTACCACAAGCTATATTTCTGGATTAGAGGCTTGAGCGAATCCTTTTTGACACTGTCAAATGTCAACAACTCTTGACTCCAGAGAGGAAAATAGGATTGTGGGGCCTTTATTTCAAACTGTGAACATGCATGTTTAAACATATGAGTATGTTTTATATGATGAGCTCGCCCTTCAAGGGTTGACACATGATCATAACTCTTGTATGATGAGACAAGAATTTTGATTCCTGTTCAATACTTTACAGTGGAAATTTCCCGAGTAGCGACCATTGTGTCAACCACAAGTCTTGAGTTCAAGATACTTGAAGAAAGGCTTACTTTGATACAAAACCAAGGTAGCACATACAACCTATATTTATGTAGTCTTATTTATTAAGGATAGAATAGTACTTTTAGTTTAACTTATATATACTTTATTTGTATTTAGGTTAAGACTAAGCACTCATAATATACAGATAATTCAGAATTTTAGCCTCCTTTTTGTGTTTGATCTTAATTATTTTAACATGGTATCAGAGCTGGTTTTAAGAAACGAGGCTTAATCCCGAACACAACGAGGGATTGACTGTAGTCCGATCGAACTAGGCGGGGCTTACTTTGAACCAAACACACTAGCATCACATGTTGCTTATGCCATGAATCTCTTCTATCAAACTTCTGATAAAAATCCTTTGAACTGTGATTTCTCACAATTAGCCACTCTCTCGTCCAACAACCCCAGTAAGTTCCCTCAGAATACTTTTACTTGTTGGTCTTGCTAATCCCTCTGCATTTTACTGCATTTACGCATAAACTATAGTCTCTGTAACATTCCTTTATTCTGTTCTATAGGTTATAATGCTTGCACTTACCCCAGTGGCAGTGGAAGCAACTAAATAGTAGGTCTTTTAGGGTGATAGCGCTTTATGATTTGTGCTGTTCTTATCCCTACTTCAAGTTGAGAAGGCATTATCTTTTTTTAGTAAATTATGGGATATTATATATATGAGGAGCATTTCATGCCAGGAACACTAATTCTCCATGTATTTGTGAAATTAGCTAGTTAAATTTCTCACAGCTGAGTAATTTTAGAGGTTATGGAGCAAGATAAATCTCAGTAGTCTTGTTGCAAAAGGTGAATAAAAATACCATGTCTTCATTGCAAACCAAGGTTCGTCACCAAACTTAAAACATTAACCACTAATCCGACAATCTGTTCACTAAATTTTTTGGAGGGAGATTTTGTCTTCCGCTTCTGCAAAATTTGGTATTTAGTCTTTCTTTTAGCCTCTGCAATTTGATATTTGTTTTCAGTTTTTGCAATTATTTTGGTATTTTGTCTTCCCTTCAGTTTCTGCAATTTGGTATTTGCATTCAGTTTTTGCAATTATTTCGGTATTTCATCAAGAAGATATTTGTTTAGTTTCTGCAATCTCTGTTTAGTTTCTGCAATTTGGTATTTTATTTTTCGCTGCTTTTGCATTCGCATTCTGGTTCTCTGTGACTGTTGATTATGGCTACTGAAAGAGATGATTCGCTTCAGTCTGTGAGTGTGAGGTTGGACGGGAAGAACTATTCGTATTGGAGTTATGTAATGAGAAATTTCCTTAAGGGTAAGAAGATATGGGGGTATGTTAGTGAAACTTATATGATACCTAATAATATTGATGAGGGGGATGCTATTTTGATAGATATATGGGAAGCAAATAATGCAAAGATCATTACTTGGATCAACAATTCTGTTGAGCATTCGATAGGTACGCAGTTGACAAAGTATGAGTTAATAAAAGAGGTTTGGAATCATCTGCAAAGGTTATTCATACAATCAAATTTTGCAAACCAATATCAATTAGATAATGACATACGAGCTCTTCATCAGAAGAGTATGTGTAATCAAGAGTTTTATTATGCTATGATAGATCTTTGGGATCAATTGGCTCTTATAGAATCGGCAGAATTAAAGGCATGTGGTGCCTATATTGAGCGTAGAGAGCAGCAACGATTGATACAGTTTTTAACAGCACTTTACAGTGATTTTGAAGGACTTAGAGGTTCAATTCTGAATCGTTCTCCACTGCTTTCTGTTGACTCTGTTGTCAGTGAGTTATTGGCTGAAGAAATATGTCTTCAGTCTTATTCTAAAAAGGGAATTCTTTCTACTTCAAATCCTTCGGTACTAGCAGTACCTTCTAAGCCATTCTCTAATCATCAGAACAAGTCTTACACAAGGGTTAGTTTTGATGAGTGCAGTTTCTGTAAGCAGAAAGGCCATTGGAAGGTTTAGTGTCCTAAGTTGAG
Organism: Populus simonii; assembly: GCA_007827005.2. Classification (NCBI taxonomy): domain Eukaryota; kingdom Viridiplantae; phylum Streptophyta; class Magnoliopsida; order Malpighiales; family Salicaceae; genus Populus; species Populus simonii. The sequence goes on from CM017480.2 coordinate 3,810,674, forward strand.
ATATTAGAATCAAGCTTGGAAGCCTAGCAGTCAGTCACAATCTAATGCTCATAGACCACCTCAGGGTTATAAACCACAACACCATAATACCGCAGTAGTAGCTTCCCCAGGCTCTATTACCGATCCTATTACTTTGGCTGAACAATTTCATAAGTTTCTCTCCTTGCAGCCACAAGCAATGTCTGCTTCTTCTTGCATAGGTTAGTTGCCTCATAGTTCCTCAGGTATGTCACACTCTGAATGGGTCTTGGCTTCTGGTGCTTCCCATCATATGTCTCCAGATCCCTCATCTTTTACATCTGTGTCCCCTTTGTCCTCCATTCCTGTTATGACTGCTTATGGCACTCCTATACCCTTAGCAGGTGTTGATTCTGTTGGCACACCTCATTTGTCTCTCCCTAATGTTTATCTTATTCCAAAACTCAAATTGAATCTTGTGTTTGTTGGTCAAATATGTGATTCTGGTGATTATTTAGTCATGTTTTCTGGTTCTTTTTGTTGTGTACAGGATCTGCAGTCTCAGAAGCTGATTGGGACAAGCTGTAGGGAGAATGGACTATATATTTTGAATGAGTTAAAAGTGTCAGTAACTGCTGTTGCTGCTACTACTACTACTGTTGATTTGTCTTTCTTTCATTTGAGTCTTTCATCTTCTAGTTTTTATTTATGGCATTCTCGTCTAGGTCATGTTTCATCTTCTCGTTTGAGATTTTTGGCATCCACAGGAGCTTTAGGAAATTTGAAAACTTATGACATTTCTAATTGTAGTGGATGTAAACAGGCAAAATTTTCCGCTTTACCTTTTAATCGAAGTATATCTGTTTCTTCTTCACCATTTGATTTGATTCATTCTGATGTATGGAACCTTCTCCTGTTGCCACAAAAGAAGGGTCTCAATATTATGTCTCTTTTATTGATAATCATACTCGTTATTGTTGGGTTTATTTAATAAAACATCGTTCTGAATTCTTTGAAATATATGCAGTTTTTCGAGCTCTTATCAAAACTCAACATTCTGCTATGATCAAAATGCTTTAGGTGTGATTTGGGTGGGGAATACACCTCTAATAAATTTTTCCAATTGCTTGCCTTAGATGAAACCATCCACCAAACTTCATGTACAGATACTCTTGAGCAAAATGGTGTTGCTGAAAGAAAACATAGGCACATTGTCGAAACTGCTCGTTCTCTCTTGTTGTCTGCTTTTGTTCCTAGTGAGTTTTGGGGAGAAGCTGTTCTTACTGCTGTAAGTTTGATTAATACGATTCCATCTTCTCATAGTTCGGATCTATTTCCTTTTGAAAAGTTATATGGGTATGTCCCTGATTATTCATCATTTAGAGTCTTTGGTTGTACTTGTTTCGTTCTTCTTCCTCATGTAGAACGCAGTATGCTATCCTCTCGATCCGCTATTTGCGTCTTTCTGGGTTATGGTGAAGGTAAAAAGGGGTATCATTATTTTGATCTAATAACTCAGAAACTTTATGTGTCTCGTCATGTTGTCTTCCTTGAGCATATACCTTTCTTTTCAATTCCATCCACTACTCATAGCCTGACTAAAACTGATCTTATTCGTATAGATCCCTTTTTTGAGGATTCTGGTAATGATACCTCTCTCCATGTTCAATCAATTTGTACTCATAACTCTGCAGGTACTGGTACTTTACTCTCTAGCACACCTGAAGCTCCATTCTCATCTACAGCCCCTCAAGCTTCATCTGAGATTGTGAATCCACCTCCATGTCAGTCTATCCGCATTCGTAAGTCCACAAAACTACCAGATTTTGCTTATTCTTGTTATTCTTCAGCATTTACTTCCTTTTTAGCTTATATTCATTGTCTCTTTGAGCCCTCTTCCTATAAAGAGGCAATTCTTGATCTGCTTTGGCAGCAAGTTATGGATGAGGAACTTTCTGCTTTGCATAAGACAGATACTTGGGATCTGGTGCCTCTACCTCCTGGTAAGAGTGTTGTTGGTTGTCGTTGGGTGTATAAGATCAAGATTAATTTTGATGGGTCTCTTGAGCGATATAAAGCTAGGTTGGTTGCAAAAGGATACTCTCAACAGTATGGTATGGACTATGAGGAGACATTTACCCTGGCTGCAAAAATGACTACTATTCGTACTCTTATTGCCGTAGCTTCGATTTGTCAGTGGCATATTTCTCAGCTTGATGTTAAAAATGCCTTTTTGAATGGAGATCTTCAAGAAGAAGTTTATATGGCACCCCCTCCTGGTATTTCTCATGACTCTGGATATGTTTGTAAGCTTAAGAAAGCATTATATAGTCTCAAACAAGCACCCCGTGCTTGATTTGAGAAATTCTCTATTGTGATATCATCTCTTGGTTTTGTTTCTAGCAGTTATGATTCTGCTCTTTTTATTAAGTGCACTGATGCAGGTCATATCATTTTGTCTTTATATGTTGATGACAATGATTATTACCGGAGATGACATTGATGGTATTTCAGTTTTGAAGACAGAGTTGGCTAGACGATTTGAAATGAAGGATTTGGGTTATCTTCGATATTTCTTGGGTATTGAGGTAGCATACTCACCTAGAGGTTATCTTCTTTCTTAGTTGAAATATGCTGTAGATATTCTTGAGCGGGCTAGACTTACTGATAACAAGACTGTAGATACTCCTATTGAGGTTAACGTGAGGTACTCTTCTTCTAATGGTTTACCTTTGATAGATCCTACTTTATACCGCACTATTGTTGGGAGTTTGGTATATCTCACCATTACTCGTCCAGATATTGCATATGCTGTTCATGTTGTTAGTCAATTTATTGCTTCTCCTACTACTGTTCACTGGGCAGTTGTTCTTCATATTTTGCGATATCTTCGGGGTACAGTTTTTTAAAGTCTTTTACTTTCATCCACCTCTTCCTTGGAGTTGCGTGCATACTTTGATGCTGATCATGGTAGTGATCCCACAGATCGTAAGTCTGTTACTGGGTTCTGTATCTTTTTAGGTGATGCTCTTATTTCTTGGAAGAGCAAGAAATAATCTATTGTTTCTCAATTATCCACCGAAATAGAATATTGTGCCATGGCATCTACTACCAAAGAGATTGTTTGGTTATGTTGGTTTCTTGCTGATATGGGAGTTTTCTTTTCTCATCCTACTTCTATGTATTGTGACAACCAGAGTTCCATTCAGATTGCTCACAACTCTGTTTTTTATGAGCAAACTAAGCACATTGAGATCGATTGTCATTTTACTCGTCATCATCTCAAGCATGGCACCATTGCTTTGCCTTTTGTTCCTTCTTCCTTGCAGATTGCAGATTTCTTTATCAAGCCGCATTCCATCTCTCGTTTTTGTTTTCTGGTTGGCAAACTCTCGATGCTTGTAGCTGCCGCAACGTGAGTTTGAGGGGTGATGTTAAATAATATTTATGTAGTCTTATTTATTAAGGGTAGATAGTACTTTCAGTTTAACCTATATATACTTTATTTGTATTTAGGTTAAAACTAAGCACTCATAACATATAGATAATTCAGAATTCTAGCTTCCTTTTTGTGTTTGATCTTAATTATTTTAACAATAACATGATTTAAGTGTGAGGACATGATGGTAGAAAATATAGGAATATAGAATCCTAGATTGATGTGGTTGTAATGCATATTGACTAAAGATTGGGTTAAATTATGTTGTTGTAGTGTTTTACATTGATTGATTTGAAGTATAAATAATAGGGTATATTGTTTTGGGTGTGAATATGAAAAATGAAAATTTAATCATGTAAGTGTTAGAAATTGCATGATTAGACTTATTTAGGTGTTGGAGTTAAGTTTTGATAAGTTCATCTATACAGAAGTTAGAAATTTTAAGTTGAAGTAAATTGATTGTTACAATAAAAATTAGCTGTCTAGTTAAATAAGAGTTTATTGTTATTATGAGGAGTTATAGAAAAAGCATTCAGAGTGGGGTCGACTTCTTATGAGCACGTAAGCAGGAGCTCAATGCAAGAGATTTCCTCTCCCTTGCCTTTTGCTTTATTATAAACACATTTGTGATTTATTAGATTTACAATATTATTTAATTGTGTTATGTAAAACTGTTTATTTTAAGAATTATGCCTATGAGGTAGAAAGTTGTGTATAAGTAATGTATAGGAAATATAATTGTCTGCAATGGTGTGTGTGTGTGTGTGTGTGTGTGTGTGTGTGTGTGTGTGTATAAAACAGTGGAAACTAGTATTTGATTACGTTGGTCCGCAACAATGGTAACTAATGCGTGCGTGTATTTGCTAACAATTACAATAGATGATATCCACCTATAAACTTATAAACGATTGTAACGTCATAGAGTAATGTGTGAAGTTTAAATAAATTATAATAGTGAACTTGATAATGATACGTATTCAACCCTTATGATGGGGACTATGAACTTAGTTGGTTAGAGACGACAACTAAAGATTATTGATTATATAGTATGCCCTTGTAACGAGGGCTACATTCTTTGTTGGGCAACGATGGCAACTAAGAGATTTAGTCGGTCCTTATAATGGGAATTGTAGACTTAGTTGGTTAGGGATATTAGTTGGTCGGGAATTGCAGACTTAGTTGGTTAAGGATATCAATTAGTCAGCAACTAAGAGATCATTGATTACTTAATTGACCTTGTGGATGGTGACTATATACAATACTTGGTCAATCATGTAAATAGAACTAAAATTATGAGTATGATTCTTAGTTTTTTTTTTTTTTTAGTTTAACGTGGGTGTCTTGGTCAGCGTGCGCGCACCTCGACTAATCCCACGGGCCCTGAAGTTAACGACCATGTAAGCCTCCAGTGGCCATCATATGAACAACCACATGGCTCAAACCTGAGACCACAGAGGGAGTAAACCTCTTGGTCCCAAGCTCTTACCACTGGGCCACCACCTAGATGCCCATCGTATGATTCTTAGTTCACTACCAGAAAACCGGAGAAAACCAACTGAATTACCGATGGACTATTTCCGTCGGTAATATATACTGACGAAAATAATTCCGTCTCAAAATCTGTCAGTATATACCGACGGAATAACTCCGTCGGCGAAACGATGGTATATACCAACAGAAATATTCCGTCGGTATATACCGACCATTTCGCCGACGGGGTATACAGTTTGTCTGGAAATATGCAACGGCGTGGTGACGTTAGATGATTTTACCGACGGAAGTACCGAGGGATTCAAACTGAGATAGTCGTACAGTGACGTGTTACTTTCACCGACGGAATCACCGACGGCATCACCGACGGAAGTAATCCGTCGGAAAAGACCATTATATCCCACCGTTCTGCCGACACTCTCTTCCTCTGTTTCTCCTTCTTCTTCTTTCCCATCCCACCTCTCCCCTCCCAAACTGCAGCCAAACACCCATCCCAACTCTCCACTATTCTCATCACGAGCACTCAAGTTTCTTATATCTTGTACGTGGTCACAATATCCATTTCTTGTAGATTTTATCATTTTTTTGTAAGTAAATCTATCCTTTTTAGTTTTAATATTTAATTGTGAATTTTATTGTTTTAGTATATGTATTTTGTTAACGTTTGTACTTGTTTAATTGTTATTTGTCAAAGAAACTTTTTTGTATAATTTTATAGTTGTTATAGTTTGTTTTAGATTTTGTCAAATTATATTTGTTTGTAAATTGTTGAAATTTTGTTTGAATTACACCGAATTAAATGTGTCGTTGTGATGAAATAAATAATTAATAGCTTGTTTATCGAGTCTTGTTTAATTGTTATCAATTCTATTTTGAAGTTGTGATTTCTGTAAATTTATATATGTATAAATTTGTATGTATGAACGTTGATAGTTGATAATTGATAATGAATATTTAACATAAGTGTTATTTTAGTTTGTTGGATAATGTTGGGGAAAACCAATATTTTTGTTATGTTTTATAGAGGTTCAATAGAAGTCATGGATGATCGTTCATGGATGTATCAGGACTCACCCCAAGGATTGTGGAGGATGGATTATTGTAATGGTGTCCAGGGTTTTATTAATTTTGCAACATCTATTCCGAGGAATTTTACTGATGGCGGTATTAGGTGTCCATGCAGGAAGTGTAAAAATTTAAAGTTTCTGCATCAAGATATTGTAACGATGCATCTTCTAACCAAAGGGTTCATGGAAGATTACCTGTGTTGGTATGCTCACGGAGAACTATTTGTTCCTGATGAGAGCATGGAAGAACAGGTGGTTGGGTCAACTTCTAGTGCTAGCAACATGCATGAAGTTGGAAATGAGAACAGTAATCCTTACAGGAATATGGTTATGGATGCAATGAGAATGAGTGAAGGTAATGTCAGGGAATGTCCAATCGTAGAAGAAGAACCTAATGCAGATGAAGCAAGGTTTTTTGATCTGTTGAGAGATTCTGACGAACCATTATGGGATGGCTGCACGAACCACAGTAAATTATCAGCCGTAGCACAGGTGTTCACCATCAAGTCCGATCACGGGTTGAGTGAGGCCGGTTATGACAAGATTATTGAATGGGCGAGAAGCATTTTACCTGAAGGGAACAGGCTGAAAAAGAACTTCTATGCTGCCAAGTCCATGATGAAACCCCTCGGTTTAGGATACCAGAAAATTGATATATGCCCTAACTTCTGCATGTTATACTACCTTGAAAATGTTGAGATGACCGAGTGCATGACATGCGGGCATTCCCGTTACAAACCCAAAACTGGTAGAGGGAAGACTCTCGTGGCATATAAAAAACTTAGATACTTCCCAATCACACCTAGACTGCAGAGGTTATTCATGTCACCAAGGACTGCTGAGCACATGACATAGCACCAATCACACCATACGGTTGATGGAGTGATGGTTCATCCTTCTGACGGTGAAGCCTGGAAACACTTTAACAGTATGCATCCTCACTTTTCAGCTGAATCAAGGAACGTGCGTCCTGGGTTGTGTACAGACGGATTCAACCCATTCGGGTCATTTGCTGCTCCTTATTCTTGTTGGCCGGTCATACTGACGGTTTATAACTTGCCACCGGGGATGTGTATGAGGCCGGAGTTCATGTTTTTATCTATGGTCATACCAGGTCCGAGCAGTCCGGGGCGGAATATAGATGTTTGTCTTCGTCCGTTGATTGATGAGTTGACGCAATTGTGGTCTTCTGGAGCTTTGACTTATGACATCTCGAGGAAACAAAATTTTGTTATGAGAGCGGCTTTGATGTGGACTATCAATGATTTCCTAGCTTATGGAATGGTTTCTGGTTGGAGCACGCATGGGAAACTCGCATGTCCATACTGCATGGAAAACAACAAGGCATTCACGCTAGCAAATGGAGGTAAAGCTTCTTTTTTTGACTGTCACCGTCGCTTCTTGCCACTTAATCACAGGTACAGAAAGAACAGAAAGGATTTCTTTGTTGGCAGAGTTGAAAATGATGTTGCACCCCCGCGTCTTTCAGGTGAAGAATTGTTTGATGTTGTGTCAGAGTACGGTGAAATTGTGTTTGGTCTCCAATCAGGTAAGCAGAAGTTTCCTGGTTTTGGTTTGACCCATAATTGGGTGAAGCGAAGTATCTTTTGGGAGCTTCCTTATTGGAAGACCAATCTTCTTCGCCATAACCTTGACGTCATGCACATTGAAAAGAACGTGTTTGAGAACATTTTCAACACCGTCATGGATGTGAAGGGGAAGACAAAGGACAACATCAAGGCTAGATTGGATGTAGCACTGTTCTGTAACCGTAAAAATATGGAGTTGGTTTGTGATGGGTCACGGGTCGCAAAACCAAGAGCAAACTTCGTGCTAAAGAAAAACGCACAACTACTAGTCTACAAATGGCTTAAGAGTCTGCGTTTCCCCAATTGACATGCCTCGAACATATCAAGGCTGGTTAATACGGAGGAATGCAGATTATATGGAATGAAGAGTCATGACTGCCATGTGTTTATGCAAACACTCATCCCATTAGCTTTTCGTGATTTGTTGCCAAAGGGGATATGGGATGCATGATTAGTACTTAAAAGTGCATTTTTATCAAGGTTTTATATCATCATTTTGCACTTGAAGTATCAATAACTCCTTAACTAAAGCATGTTTTATAATAACATATCTAATTATATAAGATACCTTTAATTTATGGTAAATGTTCATCTTAAATGCAGGCCTATCACATAAATGAAAGAATTGATTGATGAGTTGAAGTACTGAAATTGAAAGGACAAAGAGATGGCCAAACTTAGAAAAGAGATGCTGGTGCAGTCCAAACTGGAACACTTTTCGGTAATTGGGTCATATCTGGAGTTGTAGATCTTGGATTTAGGTCCATTTTATATGGATGGAAAGATAAGACATAGGCCTACAACTTTCATGTGGAGCCCAAGATTTAACAAGGCCGTTTTCAAGTCCAAATTGCAGCAACAAAGAAGAAGTCCGAATCTGTCCTACAGCCCAGACACTGTTCAGTGTTCAGTCCATATCTCGAGTTCTAGAAGTCCAAATGATCTCAAATTTTTACCCTGGAAAGATGAGACAATTTCCTAGAACTTTCATGATTGAAGTCTGTTCAAATTATGACGTTATCAATGACGTTTTGGCAGACAAGAAGATAAGAATTGTCACCAAGTCAAGATGTGGCCACCCACTCATCAATTAGTCAACAAATCAATAGTTCCAAATTTTGGCCTATAAAAGGAGGCATTTGCCATGTATTTAGGCATCTTGGTGTTCAGATCAAGATCATGCTCTTGCTTTCTCTCTTTGTATTGCTTATGCTTTGCTTTCATTAATATCAAGTTTATGCCTTGCATTTCCTTTCCTTTACTTAGTTAACTTTTATCTTACTTATGTTCTTATCTTGTTTATTTATGTTTCTTTCTTTCATTATGTCTAGCTAAGTTAATTATGTCAAGGTGAAAAGGTTACACTAATGGTGTAAGGATAAGTATAATATAAACTCAACATGGACTTTAATGTTGGATACTAACATGCTTTATATTTGTTATCTTGTTCACTTTTAATACTTTGCTTGTTAAATGGTTAATCTAGATTTATGTTGTATAACACTTGTTACAACAAATACTTGGCACTTTCATAGCCCATACTGTATGGTATAACCGACACCTGAGCTATGAAAGGAACTTGATTTGTTGTTAACATAAGTTATAATCATGAATGCCTGAAAACATTTACAAGTATTAGCATTATTCGAATAAGATAGCTAATGTAATCATGTTAACAATTGAATAATAAGAGTTTATACTATACTTGTTTGAAATACCATTAGTGGATCCTCTAACCTTGACATTTGTTGTTATCATTGTTTAATCCTTACGTTAATCTTCCATCTCAAAGTTCTCATCAACTTCTTCTTCATCATCATCTTTATTATTATCATTATTAATAGTATTATTGGTATTATTATCATTACTACTACTATTACTATTATTAGTATTACTACTACTACTACTAGTATTATTATTATCATTATTATTGTTATTGTTATTGTTGTTACTATTGTTGTTGTATTATTGTTGTTTATAATTTATACAAGTAACCTCCCTGTGGTTCGACCCCGGTCTTGCCGGGTTATTTATTACTTCGACACTCCTGCACTTGGGAAAAGACATCAATCTTTTGGTCGTGTCAATGCACTAACGGAGATGAGTCATTTCTTCAGAGACATATGCTCCAACAAGTTGAATGTTGATCACATTGAAAGGCTTGAAAAGAATATCGTCGAGACAATATGCAAACTTGAGATGATATTCCCTCCATCATTTTTTGACTCAATGGAGCATCTACCCGTACATTTACCGTTTAAGGTAAAAGTTGGAGGACCGGTCCAGTACAGATGGATGTATCCAGTCGAGAGGTTAGATATTACAGTTGTTATGACATTTATAATTAAATGTTTTTATTTTTATTTTAATGTTTTTAATTGATATATACATATATATATATATGTGCAGGTACTTGTTCAATCTTAAAAAAAAGGTTAAGAACAAGGCGCATGTTGAGGCGTCAATATGTGAGGCGTATATTGTTGAGGAGATCTCAACATTTATCTCATACTATTTCGAACCTCATTTGAGAACGAGGATAAACCGTGTTCCACGGCATGATGATGGTGGTGAAGTGCATCCAAGTGGGAACTTGTCAATATTCTCTAATCCTGGATGACCCACACCTAAAAATGCCGCGAGGGGAAGATATTTGTCTGAAATAGAGTTCAGACAAGCACACAATTATGTCCTATTTAACTGTGATGAGCTGAGACCTTTTATTAAGTAAGTAGATGTTCGACTTAAACTTTGTCAAGAGTGTACTATTTATGTTTTGTGATACCATACACTCATACACTCATATAATTTGGAACAACCTTGCAGGCAACATCGACGATACTTACTGTCCAATAACTCACAACTGACCGAATCCCAGATCTTTCAATTACAAGATGAACAATTTGCCACATGGTTTAGAACACATGTAAGTCCTATCACAAACTCATTATCTCTTGCAATGTAATTAATTGTAGTCAATGTTACATAATATCCGTTTAGTGATTATTGTTGTATTTAATTTACAAGCTAGGTTTATCAAATGGGAGGTAGTGCTGCTATTTCACTATCTTTACTATGTCTGGGCCCTGAAAGAAAAGTCAAGTGCTATAATGGATATTTTGTCAATAGATATGTCTTTCATACTGAAGAATACGGGCATGGAAGAAAGACATATAACAACGGTGTTTGTATTAAGGGATCAACTTCTAGTGAGTTTGAAGTTGACTACTACGGTAGATTGGAAGAGGTCATCGAACTGCAATATCATAGCGAGCAAAATAGAGTGTTTTTATTCAAATGCTATTGCGTATGACACAACTGACAGAGGAATCAGAGTAGATCCTCACTATGGTCTCGTTGAAATCAACTCAAAAGCTAGACACCGCAACGTAAACGACGTCTTTGTTTTCGCAAAGCAATGCCAACAAGTTTATTACACATACACCCCTTCCTTTAGAAAGGACTGATCAAGAGTTGATTGGTTATCTGTTTTAAAAACAAAACCCAAGGGTCGTGTCGAGGTTGTTCAGGATGAGAACGAAGACACAAGTGTGATAGATGAAGTCTTTCAAGCTAGTGAGTTGGTTGAACCATACCGAGTGGCTCCGTCGATTGACTTAGAAGAAAATTTGAATTTTCGTGTTTTCAACGATAGTCTCGTTGATGTTGACGCAGAGGAGTTGAATGTTGTTCTGAGCTCTACTAGTGGAAAAAAGAATGTTGTTGAAGAAGATGATAACGAAATTGAAGAGTGCGATGAAGCTGATGATAACAATTCAATAGAGGACAAAGATGAAAATTCCGACTAACTAAACATGTTATAAAGCCTTATTTTATAATGTAATAATTTGAAACATGAAATATTTATTCTTCTTTAATGGTCAGCCCTTGTTATTGTGTTGTGTGTGCTGTAAGATTGCAATTCAAGATTTTTTGACACGGTTACATACAAAAAATAAGAAAAATTTACGGTTTCACCGACGGGTATACCGACGGAATATAACCCGTCGGTATTTCACAGAGAGTTGCAAAAAATTTACGGGATTGTGCCACATTCACCGACGGATTTTCCGACGTCCAATACCGACGGAATCACCGACGGCCTAACGCACATACCGAAGCGCACGCATGTCTGACACGTGTCCGTCTACATGAATACCGACGGATCGAAAAGTTTGGCGGGATTTTCGAAATTTTTTGGTGCGCATTTCAATTAATTGCCGACGGAATTACCGACAGAATTTAATGCCACCAACAACAATTAATGTCCGTCGGTAATTCCGTCGGAAAAATTGCTATATAAATCCCCCCTTCCCCCCATTTGATTCATTTTTTTCTCTTGGCTCCGTTTCTCTTCTTCTTCATTTCTCTTCTCCTCTCCGTTTCTATTTGGCAAATTGAAGAGATTTTATTGTTTTGGTGGTTGTGATTTTACCAAGGTATGTATTCTTTTTTCTTTATCTTTGTATTTTTTTTATTTTAATTATGATTTTTTTTGGTGTTCTTTGTTTTGTGTATTGTTTGTAGATAAAATCTTAAATTCAACACACTATTAAGCTAATCATTTTTTATTCTCAAATTTATTTTGAATTGATATAGTGTTTTTTAGTTTTGTGTATTGTTTGTTTTGTGTTTATGTTGTTTTGTGTAGTGTTTTTTAGTTTTTTAATTTTATTTTTTAATTTAGGATATTATTGTTTGTATTGCTATAATTTTTATTGTTGAATTTATGTTAAAAATGTTAATTTATATATATAATTGTTATTGTTGAATTTATGTTAAAAATGTTAATTTATATATATAATTGTTATTGTTGAATTATTTTAAAAATGTTAAATTTATATATATAGAATTACATTTAATTAGTTTATCTTAATTTAGGATATTATTGTTTGTATTGCTATAATTGTTATTGTTGAATTTATGTTAAAAATGTTAATTTATATATATATATAGAATTACATTTAATTAGTTTATCTTAATTTAGGATATTATTGTTTGTATTGCTATAATTGTTATTGTTGTATTTATGTTAAAAATGTTAATTTATATATATAGAATTACATTTAATTAATTTATCTTAATTTAGGATATTATTGTTTGTATTGCTATAATTGTTATTGTTGTATTTATGTTAAAAATGTTAATTTATATATATAGAATTACATTAATTAGTTTATCTTAATTTAGGATATTATTGTTTCCATGTCATTGTTATTGCTTGTTATTACATTTTTATATTTATGTGTACACGTTAATTTCTATTTTGAGGTCCATTAGGGTCGATCGTGTTAGGAATGATATTGATTTAGTTATCTTTTGCTTATGACCATGTAATTATTTATAAATTAAGAGTCTTGTCTCCTAAAACTTGAAATGTAATATTAATCCGTAAATTTGAATGTATGACTTTAATCTAATGTTTGTAACTCTAAGTACCAATTTAACAATGAATGTTCATAGTTGAAATTGATTCTTTTACTTGAATATCATTTTATGATGTTATTGAATAAAATGTTGTGTTGATGATGATGAGTTGGGTTGAGATCCAAGATGATTGGATCGGGATGTGAAATAAAATTAGAAGTGTAATATGATTTTATCGATAACTTGGGACCCCCCCAGTATAGGGGAGACTCTGTCAATTTTTTTTTAAATAATCGAAGTTAATTATGTAATTATTCATATAAATTTGTGTAGATGCGTAGAATGAAATCTACAGCACGTCGTCAGAAGACGGTTGTAGCTAGTTCTTCTAGCAGCGAGGAGGACGTATCCTTAGGTGCTGATCACGGCGAGGAATCAACGCCAACTTGTGATGCTGCCTCTTCTAGCGCGGTTTCACAGCGCAGAAGCGGTGTGCCTTCATAGCGGGGTCAATTCACCCGCAAGTACCAGGCACAATGGAAGGATGACCTCTCAATGTAAGTTTGTTTAGGTTTTAGTGTTTTTTTTATATACTTATAACATAATTTATGAATAACTAATTAATATTACTACTTTTATTTAATATCAGGTTCACAAAGATTGAGGCTGCAAGGACTATAACATTGGTGTTTAAATCGTCGATGGAGATTCCATTGTTTCAATGGAGCCAGGTTTCCAGACATCCCGAGTGGAAACCTAATATCGATGCATGGTTTAAGCGATTTCAGGTCGGTGTTAATTTTTAATTTCCAGCTTATTTTTAATAAATGATTTATATAATTTTATATCTTGTACTATTCTTATTTTATATGAATTATTTATATACACAGCACAAATTTGAGTGGGATAGGGCGAACAACAATGTTGTGAGGAGGGTATGGGAGAATCACGCGACAACTAGGTAACATCGAAAATAAAATTTATTTTTGTTTTATAATTTTATATTTTAAATTCTAATTTGTTACTATGGAAGTAGGTTGCGTGATTTTTGATATGGCACCCAAAAAAAATCTAAAAGACAAGCGAGGGATAACGGTCTTGAAGGATGGAATGAGGTGGCGGTTTGGCAGGAATTCAAACCGCCATTCATCTCGGGGGAAATATGGACGGCATATATTGAGCACGTGACCTCAGAGAGGTTCTCACGGCGCTCACAGTCCGGTGCCGACAACCGGAACCGGCAAATTCATGGTTCGGTGACCACGCACACTGGCGGATCCGTCCCATTCAGCGCACATGCAAAGCGGATGGTAAGATTAATTTTAATGAAATATATTGTTAAATAATTTGTCGTTCCTTATAATATATTTAACTTTCAACCTATTTTTTCCTTACAGGCTGCGTCTCTTGGACGTGAACCGAATCCAATGGAGCTGTTTGTAGAGACGCATGTGCGGAGTCAAGACCGCCAAAAGGGGGTGCAACAGTTCGTGGACAACCGTGCTCAGCACTTCGTGGTATGTTCGTTCATTCATTTTATTTTGTAAGTTATTAATTTCTTGAATTGCATCTTGAATTGCATTTGATGATTTTTTTACCGACGGAATTTTCAGGAGACCTGTAATAGTCGGTTGAGGGAGAGATATGGGGACAATCCGTCGACCCATCCAGATTTCGATCCAGATTTGTGGATGGAGGCGGGATCGTCTGGTGGACCCGATAAAAATCGGGTCTACGGGCTCTCCAACACTACGGCTGAAAACTTGCGCTCGGCTCGTAGTGTCTCAACTGTTGGAAGCTCTCCATCAGTATCGAACACCTAGTCTGAGGAGTTCATTGCGTTGAAACAACAATACCAACAACTCTCGACGAATTATGATGAGCTCCGTCAAATAGTCATGGAGATGAGATCAAAGATGGGTGACGATACTTGTGCAGCTTCTTTTTGGCCGTATGGTCCCGGGAACAACCAGCCTTCTCCTTCTCCTCCTCCTCCTCCAGCTCCGCCGCTATTCTAGTTTAATTTTGTTTTTTAAACACATTAAATTTGTAATGAATATTATTTAACATTACTTTTATATTTTTAATGTTTAATCCATTTTTATTTGTTTATTAAGGTTTTTTACAATTAATAAATTATTATTTTTTATTTATTTTAAATACATACCGACGGATATACAGACGGATAATATCCGTCGGTATTACACAGAGAGTTGCCAAACAATTACAGCCATGCCATCCTTACCGATGGCATCACCGACGGATACTATCCGTCGGTGATTAAATTCAGACGGATATACCGATGGATACTATCCGTCGGTATTACACAGAGAGTTGCCAAACAATTACAGCCATGCTATCATTATCGACGGCACGTCCGTCGGTGATTCCGTCGGTACATACTGATGAAATTTCAGACGGATTTATTCCGTCGGTAATGTTCCCGCGGGAAACTTTTTTTTGGCGCGCGCGTATCCGTCTGAAAGACCGTCGGTATCCGTCGGTGTGTGTTTTTTTTTATTTGCAACAGACTTAGCGACGGAAATGAGAATTACCGACGACTGTTATACCGACGGATGTGTTCCGTCAGTAATTATTTCACCGACGGATTTCATTGCTTTCACCGACAGAATTAGTCCGTCGGTGAAACTGTATAATGTTGTAGTGGTTTGATTACATGGGTGGTGACTGAGGTGACTATTATGGTATCATAAATAGTCGTTCAAATACAAATTAATAAAAATTATTGTGAATGAAATAGAAAAATTTAATATGAGAAATTATAATTATCCACAACGATTAAATTTAATTAAATAGATAGCAAGGATGAAATTTAGTACTTGAAATGAAGATTAACTACCATTGTGGAATATAAATAAACGGGCGCAACAACAAAATATAATATGAAAAAATTAAATTGACTGCATCAGTGGAATTTAATATGTAAAATTTGATTGGTTGCAATGGTGGCCTAGGAATGAAAAATAATTGTTTAAGGGATATTCCAAGTTTTTTCAGAACTACAAACATAAACGACTTCATGCTTCACTTCCTGATAAGAGAAATAAACAGAACCTCAAGAGCTTCTACTGTCATTATTAACACCTTCAACTCCTTCGAACAAGATGTTTTGGAAGCTTTATCCCCAATGTTTCCTCCAATTTACACACTTGAACCTCTCCAGTTGCTCGTTGATGAGATTCCAAATGGTAATATGAAAAATATTGTCTCCAATCTCTGGAACGAGTATCCAGAGTGCATTGAGTGGCTTGACTCCGAAGGATACAATTTTGTGGTATATATTTTGATGATAACAATATGTTGTAGATCTATTGCTACTTTGTACTTTAATTTTTATTGTTAATTTAATTAGAGATAATGATTTTACATTAATCTTTATCTAATACATCCCATTAAATCAAATAAACAAGCACAAACTCATCATTACTTTACACTTATATTTTTACTTTAAATTTTGTTAGATAGAATATAGATATTAAAATTTAAATTTATAACAATTTAATCATTAAAATTTTAATATCATATAAAATAATTATTGCAATTCCAGAAATTTAAGTTATTATATATGACCTAAGAGTGGTTTTATATCATTATATTATAACTACACTAAAAGTAGTATTTAATAACTAATTATTGTTATCATAAATATTTAAAGTAGTTGAATAGTGTTTGATTAAATTTTATTACGATGCTTTTGAGATATAAAATGGCTATAAAAACTATAACTTACTAAATATATTTAACAAATATATCTTATTTGTATTAAATAATTTACTACTTAATAATCAGGTGCATGCATGTATATAATATTTTTGTTAGATTAATTCTGAAATTCAAAAAATAAAAAGAATGTATATATATATATAGTGATAATGAAATTACACACACACACTACTTCAATAAAAAAAAAAATTCAATATAATTAACAATAAAGAAAAAAAAGGTTTTTCTAAATTGAGTTACCACAACATTAACATTTTTGGCATGTTTTTGTATTTTTTTTAAAATTCATGGAGTATATTTTATTTTAATTATGTATATAAAAAAATCAGAATAAATAATTATTCTGTTGGTTAAAAGCAACATACATTACTTTATTTTAAAAGAAAAATAATTTAATTTTATTATGATATCTATTGTTCTTTGAAAGTAAATAAATATTAAAAAAAATACTCTTTTTAGATAAAAAAAAAGTAGCTAAAATTATCTATGCTCTTGAAATACAACTATACAATAGATATTGACTTATTATTCTAAGTAAAAACTTTTGAAACATCAAACTTACATAAACTTACTAGCAGAGATGCTCATCATCATCAATGTTGTTGTTATTGTTGTTATTATTGTTATTATTATTATTTAATTTGACAAATTAAGAATGATGAAATTTAAATTCTTAGCCTTTTTTTTAATGAAAGTTATAATATTATATTAAAAAAAACTATTAGAATTAAAAAATTTATACTTTATTTATAAAACACTAAAGATACTTTTATATTTCCTTTCTAAAACCAAGTGTGTTTGTCAATTATGTCCTCGATATAAACCAAGAAATGCCTAAAACTACTTGTATTTTAGCACTAATAGACTTGTTTAATGCACTTCTCTAGTTCTACTAGCAGAAATACTTAATCAATGTTGTTGTTATTGTTATTTTTATTATTTCATTTGACAAATTAAGAATGATGAAATTAGCTTTTTTTAAATTAAAGTTATAATATTATATTAAAAAAACTATCAGAATTCCAAAATTTAAACTTTATTTATAAAACACTAAAGATACTTTTATATTTCCTTTCTAAAACCAAGTGTGTTTGTCCATTATATCCTCGATATAAACCAAGAAGTGCCTAAAACTACATGTATTTTAGCATTAATAGACTTGTTTAATGCACTTCTTTAGCTATTTTCCCCAACTCTTGCATAAATGATGATTATTACTTTCTTACTTTTTTCTTTTTAAAAAAATTAATTCAAACACAAAATATTTTAATTACATAATATAATTAAAACATATTGATGTTTTGCCGTCATAACTTGTTCATGTAGCTATTCACAACACTATTTTATTGTTGCTTTTTTTTTTTTTATGTCAACAACTCTTGCATAAATGAAGATAGAATTATTTTTTTTACATCAATCATTGGAATTTATTTCCTTTTATTTTCATCCTTTTAAGTTATGTTAATATAGTTTTATATGTTAAGATGTATTTTGATTTGCATGCTTTTATTTATCCGATATGTCATAAAATATATCGATGGGAAAAAAAGCTAAGACATACGATTCTAGGACTTTTTGAGGTGCTTTTTAGATTTAAAAAAAATGAAATTTGAGTTTTTAAAGTACTAAAATTTAGACCCTGACTTCTCAATTGTGAGAGAAGATTAAAATTTAAATTAAAAAATATGTATCCTTGTGTAGGTGGATAACTTATTGTGTACCGACATGTTGTCTATTCTATTAAAAAAAAAGGGAGAGGATAATAATAATAATAATAATAATAATAAAATAGATGCATGGCTAGGATTTTCTTTGTAGGACCAGGCTTGCGTGGCCTTTTTTTTCAAGTGCTAATAATATTGCCTGTAAAGAGGGCACACACCTTTTTTTTTTTTAATCTATAAGAAGGGGCACGTCTTTCTCTCCTTCTTCAACATCCAATCTTCTTGTGTGTGATCGGAGAGATGGTGTCCATAGACTTGGCAAATAAACCCGATGCCGTGTGTATCCCTTTTTCAGCCCAGGATCACATAAACCCAATGCTAAAACTGTTAGGAAATTTTAGGATGTAAACAAATATGGAATTGGTTTAAAGGCGTGAAAAATATTATCTTTAAGGTATTTATTTGTCCCACATATAGATAACATTTTCAGGATGCAACTAAGTCCTCTAAACCTCTAAAAGAATAAGAAGATAAGACCAAGAAAAGAATGAAATACTATGGTTGTTCATCAAACAATATGATCGTTCATCAAATAATATGCCTATTCATGAAACAGTATAACTGTTCATATTAATTTCTAAGTTTCAAATACTATCTTTTGATATTATAAATATCCATATAATAATATTAGGAAGCTAAATATGAGAGTTTGTCTACCATGACTTAATTTATTACACAATACTTAAAAACCCATACTTAAAAACATTAGGGAAAAATATTTCTTTTAAATATGAAATAAATATCTTTTCTTTATTCATTTACAAATTACACCAACAAAAACTAAGCAAAACTACTCCACTTCAAAGGTTTTCACATAACCTTTATTAATACAGAGTATAACCACAGACGCTTACTCAAGTCTAGAGGCAGCAGCTCTCTTGATGGCTTGCCAGACTTCCAGTTTTCCTTTTCTTTTTAGTTCATTAGAAGTTACAATTTTACCAAGACTCAGAAGGTCAGAGCCCGCATAATTTACCAAGAATGAAAATTAATCTTCTTTTCTAATTTTTTTTTTTGCAGACGCGACCGATCTAACAAATGGGTACTTAGAAACATCCATAGATTGGATTCCAGGAATGAAAAATATCCGTTTGAGGGATCTTCCAAGTTTTGTCAGAACTACAGACATAAACGACTTCATGCTTCACTTCCAGATAAGAGAAATAGACAGAACCTCAAGAGCTTCTGCTGTCATTATGAACACCTTTGACACCTTCGAACAAGATGTTTTGGATGCTTTATCCCCAATGTTTCCTCCAATTTACACACTTGGTCCTCTCCAGTTGCTTGTTGATCAGATTCCAAATGGTAATCTGAAAAATATTGCCTCCAATCTTTGGAAAGATCATCCAGAGTGCATTGAATGGCTTGATTCAAAAGGACCAAACTCTGTGGTGTATGTAAATTTTGGTAGCATCACTGTAATAACTGCACAGCAAATGATTGAATTTGCTTGGGGACTAGCCAACAGCAACAAACCTTTCTTATGGATAATAAGGCCTGATCTTATTGTAGGTGAAGCCGCGATGTTGCCACCTGAATTTTTATCTGTAACAAAGGATAGAAGTTTGCTAGTAAAGCTGGTGTCCTCAAGAACAAGTCCTGAAGCATCCTTCCATAGGAGGGTTTTTAAGTCACATGGGGTGGAACTACACATTGGAAAGTATCTGTGGCGGTGTCCCAATGGTTTGTTGGCCGTTTTTCGGTGAGCAACAGACCAACTGTTGGTTTGCTTGTGCTAAGTGGGGTATCGGAATGGAGATAGAAAACAACGTGAAAAGAGATGAAGTGGAAAAACTTGTGAGGGAGTTAATGGAGAGAGAGAAGGGAAAAGATATGAAAAGGAAGGCAATGGAATGGAAAGTCAAGGCAGAGGAGGCAGCTTGGACCGGTGATGCTTCTCATCCGAATCTGGATCGATTGGTAAAAGTTATTGAAATCGTCTGGGAACGCAGTTTGTATTGAATTTTTAAAAAGTTTAAATTTTTATTTGTTAAAATTTAATATGATTTATATGTTTTGGATTGTTTTGATGTGTTAATATCAAAAATAATTTTTAAAAAATAAAAAAAATATTATTTATATGTATTTCAAAAAGTTATTTAAAAAGATATTCTTGTACATTTCTTACATTGATATTCAACATGTACTTACTTTCTGATCTTTACGTTTTGACATTTTCTTACATTCATAATTTCAAAAGAATCCGTAACAAAATTGTACTCTTTACACTTGTTATATTGCAGTTTTATGGACCCAGACATGGATTGCTCGTTAGACTAATCAAGCAAAATTTCTGGAAGTTCTTGATATTATATTCCCATCGCAGCTGATGGCAGTGCTTACTTCAGCATATATACAGAATAAGTGTCTAATACAAAGAAATGGTCCAACTGGATTGGAGTGTCTAACAAATGGGGAATAGCCGACCTGATAACATGAGCATGGGAAGAAAATTGAATAATAATAATAAAAAGATCAGAACCAATATATGATGAATTAATTAACATTATTATTAATTATAATAAACTAAATTATTTAGGGAAAGTACTATAATAATGAACAATACTTTCCTTAAATTTTCCCAATTAAAAATTTCATTTACCTAGAAAATAAAGGGTGTTATAATTTGTTATTAGGGGCAAATCTAACTTTTAACTTTTATTATAAATAATACAATGACTGAACTAGCATTAAAAGCAAAATTTTTTTTAACTTGCATTAGGAGCCTTGTAGACAATTTTACTTTTTTACACCTAATAGAATTACTTAATTGTCATGGAAAATAAATTAAAAAAATATCTCTTAAAAAATATCTTTTTTAAGGTATTTTTTATATTTTTCTTTGATTTTTTGATATATTCAGGATGACTTAATCTTTTGATAAATATAAAGTATTCATAAAAAACAAGTTGCCAAAGTATGGGAGTGTCATGCCATTCATTCTTCTTGTTCTTCTTCGTTTTGTGATTGCTATTTATTTTATTTTTTATTTTTTTAATTATTTTTTTTTTAATCTCATTCCTCATTATGATCTTTATTTTTTTTTATTTTTAATCCTTTAACTAATTAGATTTTATTTTCAATTTCATTCCTTAATATTTCATTTCAATTTATTTTTATGTTTCAAAATCAAAACAAATATATAAGATCCAAAAAGAAAACTAATGACAAGCAAGACTGATGACCCAGAAACCATTAAGAATAACAAAGAAATACAGATTCAAAATCAAGCTATAACTCCTTATGTGCAAAATCCCATGGTGAAATTTGTTGTTGCATCAATCACGCCTTTCCTCCATAAGAAATCCTAGAAGTTTTTCTTTTGAAAAACCATCAGCCACATAAAAACCTCCACCATTGGTGTTGCAATTCATGTGAAATAGAGATTGATTATGAGATATGTCTTTACCCATTCGTGATGATTGGTCACGGAGATACATTTGTATAGAGTTAGGCCATAAATTCACAACGAATATAGAGAGTGTTCATAATCACCGATGAATTTACAGATGGATAATATCCATCGGCATTTCACAAGGAGTGGTGGAAATACCACACTCACCGATAAATTTATAGACGGATATAGTCTGTTGGTATCTCACAGAGAGAGGTGGAAATGCCATACTCACCGACGAATTTCACCGGGAGCTGAAAAATATTTACTGGATATGCCATTATCAATGACAGACTAAATCCGTCGGTATATTTTCAGCGGGAATTTTTTATTTTTTGGTGTGTATTTTCCGTCTGTGAAACAATCAGCAATTTTTTTTTACCGACATTGTTAGCGATGTAATATGGTATTACCGACGAAGGGGATGCAGACGGACTCTTTCCGTCGGTGATGTGGTCGATTAAAAAATTACCGATGGAGTCTGAATCTTACACTGACGGATTATATTCATCGGTAAAACTATGAAATCTTGTACTGATAATTATATGGCACTGAATTATTTATCATATAAGTTTATGCAATCAAGGTATTGGTGAGGATGTCCTGGGCCGGTGATTTGCATCATATATAATTAAGTGCCTTTTTTTCCCCATATTTTCCGGTGGATATACTAGAAGAACACTCGAAATAAGGTGGATAAGTTATTGTTACTCTTATTGTTACTCTAATATAATAAAATAAAATAAGAGCTTGTAAATTATTGTTACTCTCAAGAGATCAATAAGGTGGATAAATTTGTAGCCTGTAACATTCCACGATATCAAACCTTTAACAACATGAGGTGCATAATTTATAAATCGTGAAGGCAAAATTATGCTGACGTTTGATGGAAGAGAGAATAGTGTTGGTCAGGGTTTGTGATTGATTGTGGTAGCCGCGAGTGAGAGCCAAATACAACCCATTCATTGTCACATGTTCTGGGTCATGTATTGGGTTTGTTAGCCCGGGTTGGTTGCTGGGTTCGCTCGATGTTTTTTTGTTATTTATTTTGCCTTTGACAAGTTATTCAACTTTATATTTTAAAATTTGCAATTAAAAAAGTTTTTAATAGGATTTGGATCCAAGTTTTCATAGGTTGCGAACTTTTAAAATTTGATTGTATTTAGGATGTTTCTTCGGGTTTGCTTGACTTTTATATATGTTTTCAATTTCAACCCCTATAATTTTTTTTTATCTTTAAAAGTTGATTCTTATTCTTTTGATTTTTTGTTGCTTTTGCAGGTTTTTTAATTAATATATTTCTAACAATCTCATCCTTTGAAATTAAATTGGTTAAGGATTATGCTTCTTGATTAAATAGATACAACATTTTAGTTTGTCTTCAATATTTTTTTTTTATTTTACCCCCTTTTATTTTTTAAACTATAAATAATCTATCATATTATAAATGATTTTTTATTTCACCCCTGTGATCTTTTAATTGCAATTTTTTAGGGATATTTTTAATTTCATCTTTATTGATTTTTTTTTCTGTTTGACTTTATGCCCATTCCTTTTTTTTTACTACTTTTATTTTGCAAGTTTTTTTATAAGCAGTTTTTTCAACGATTCTATCATTCAAAATTAAATTGGATGACATTTAAGTTTTTTGATTGAACTCGGGTCCATGATCTAACAAGTTGCAGGTTTTTTAGATTAGATTAGGTTTAAGAGGTTTGCCTGAGATTGATTTATTCTTACCCTCTTTTTTAAAGCTAATATTTTCTTTTCTTTTCTTTTGAAGTTTGACTCTCTCTTTTTTCTTGTTTTGCTTCGTTTAGGTTAGTATCGATTTGTTTGATAATCCGGATAGGCTCAGGTATGTTTGTTTCTATTTTTTTTCATTGTTTTTATGGTCAATTTATTTATTTATTTATTGTGGTTGTGTTTTTTTTTCATATTATTTAAATTATCACTTTAACCAATGACTTGAGACATGAATATTTTTTTACCTATCACTTTTTTTACATATAAAAAATATTGTTCCACCTGCGGTGAAGGGCAGGTAACATGTCTAGTGTTAGACTAATCAAGCAAAACTTTAGGAAGTTCTTGAGATTGTGTGTGTGTGTGTGTGTGTGTGTGTGTGATGTTTTGTATTTTTTACTTATTTTGTCGATACACGACATTGTTTAGTGGCTCCTTTTTTTTCTTATTAACAAAAAGATTAATTGGAGGAAATGAAGATTTTATTGGAGTTGCAATCTAATAATTTAAGGGAAATAGAAATCCCAAATTAAATACTAATTGCAAAGATTCAGGTACTAGGTTAGTTATAATTAAGGGAAGGTAGACATCACCCTTAAAACATCCTTTTAAGAGAAAGGTTACCCTTGTGTTTTTATTTTATTTTATTTAAATGCTATAATATTTTGAGTTTATTTGCAATTTGTTTTTTAAGAGGGTTAATGTCAGTCCTAAAAAATAAAAGACATGTCAAACAATGATATCAGTCCCTAAAAATAGGAGACTCGTCTAAAATGTTGATATTTAATCTTAAAAAGGAGATTTATGTCCAAGTTACAAAAAAAAAAATGGACATAATGCATATTTGTTTTTAAACCTTTAACATTGGTCTTTTTTGTAAAAGGAGACGTGTCGACGAATAATATTCATTCCTAAAAAAAAAGATCATGTTGGAAATGCTAAAAAGACATAACTTATATTTGAGAATTGGTCTTTGGACAGGATAAAATAGGTGTTAGACCCGCATCATTATTCTTCTTTATATTTATTTCAGGTATTTTACAAAATACAAATAAAATTTTACAAATACTTGTATAAAAAACCAAATAAATACCCCTAGGAACCCCAAAATTACATGAGTGCCATTGTATAGGAAAAAGACTGAAACACCCCTGAACTTCTCAAGAAATTATGAAAATATCCCTGGTGGCGCGTGTAGCTCACGTGCGCCCACTGTTGGAGGAGTGAAATTCTTCGGTGAGATTCCAAGCCAAAAAAGGTAGCTTTTGGTAGATCTAGGGGAGAGGATGATTAGAAAGAATTGACGATTTGAAGCTTCGGGTGGCCGAAGATGTATCTTTCTAATCTCCCAAGTCGATGCAAACCACTTGAGGTTTGCTCGTGAGGAGCAGATGAATCTTTCTATGGTGATCCAACAGCTTGATGTGGGTAGAGTTAGGAGATTAGAGGAGAGAGAGGGAATCGCTGGCGAGAGGAGAGAGAGAATCTCTAAGATTTGCTATGGTGCCGACGCGAGCATGGTAAGCTGGTGCACCTAAAGCTTGTGGATCACTAATTACTTATGAATTGGTCCTTTGGCTGCGATTGGCTTGATCTGGCGGTCTTGATTAATAGATATTGACTTCGGTGTGATAAGGTGCATTGTGTGCTAGATACACTCTATGACGTGGTAAGATTGGATCAAAGAACAAATGTTTTCAAGGGCTGAGATAGATTTGAGTTTTAATCCAGTGTAGTAAGCTTTATTATATCAGATCCAATCAAGGGCTCCGAACTAAATACTATTAGATTTAATGATAAGGATATTTTTGGTATTTTTTGAATTGTTTTACAAAAAATCAAAATCTTACTCGCATAAAGAAAAAAAAACATGAATGGTTATTAACATTCGTATTCATTTATTCTCTTCATTTCTTTCTTCTTCTTTTTTTCTTTTTTTTCAATGGATTTTATAGCAAGTCGAGAGGATACACAATATTTATGTCCAAGAAACACAACATGAGACACAGAGCATTCCTGAAGAAAAATTTCACATGCACTAACTACTCCATTGACAAAAAAACTTTTGCATTATTAATTTTGTTTTATTATATATATATATATATATATATATATATATATATATATATATATATATATATATATATAGGGTAAAACTAAAAACTCAAATCAATTTTAGAAAAAGCTTATTTTTAACCGTTAAAAAATCAATTTTAATTAGTGAAAAATTAATTTCAAACATCAAAAAACAGTTTCTAACCGGTATCAACCCAGTGAACCGAGTTTTCATAGAAAATAACAGTTTTGACCTAAAATGGCTCGAAACTCATTTTTATCCCGATCGACATGGTTTGACCCGTATTGACTCGGTGGAATCGGTTTTGATCGAAAAATGACTGTTTTGACCCAAAATGGCCTAAAACTTATTTTTTACTTTAGTTGACATGATGTGACCCATATTGCCTAGTGGGATTAGTTTTCATAAAAAATGATAGTTTTGACTCGGAATGGCCTGAAACTCTTTTTTTACCTTGATTGACACGGTTTGACCTGTATTGACCTAGTGAGCTTGTTTTTGTTTTATGGAAAAAGGTGTTTGACACGAGAAAAATATATTTTTGAATTTTAAACTTTTTCTTAATTTTTTTTTTATTTTTATGAATAAAAATAGAAATAAAATAACATTCAAGAAAAATTTACAGAATCCAAAATTGAGTTATTATAGTTGCCTCCTCTTTACAACGCTGATGACACAAAGTCTTGAAAAAGACTTTGCATAGTAAGCTTGTAAATAAAAGAAAACAATGGAGTTAACAAAGGATCTATATACTTGAAAATGAGGTAGTATCGATCCACCAATCTACCTGGATTGAGACAATATCGTATCATCTCAGTGATTCCATGATAAAAAATAAACAAAAAATCGAGAAAAGAGTCGTATCATCTTAGCGATTCTTTTTCATTGATCTAAATATCATGGGCGACCTGCCCAAGAGTTGAAAAAATGCAAAGATTTTTCAGTTAGTCTAATTCTTATAGGCGACCTGCATAGGTGAAAAGAATGAAAGTGTTTTCAGCATTGGTCTTATTTTCCAAGTGACTGACTTGTTTGTGAAATATATGAAAGTGATTCCAACATTGGTCTTATTTTCCTGGTGACCAACTCGTTTATGAAATACATGAAAGTGATTTCAACATTGATCTTGTGAAATACATGAAAGTGATTCCATCATTGGTTTTATTTTCCAGGTGACCAGACCATTTATGAAATACATGAAAGTGATTTCAACATTGATTTTATGAAAATACATGAAAGTGATTCCAACATAGGTTTTGTGAAATACATGAAAGTGATTTCAACATTGGTTTTATTTTCCAAGTGACCATCTTGTTTGTGAAATATATGAAAGTGATTCCAACATTGGTTTTGTGAAATACATGAAAGTGATTCCAACGTTGGTCTTATTTTCCAGGTGACGAACCCGTTTGTGAAATAAATGAAAGTGATTCCAACATTGGTTTTGTCAAATACATGAAAGTAATTTCAATATTGGTCTTATTTTTTAGGTGACCAACCCGTTTGTGAAATACATAAAAGTGATTTCAACATTAGTTTTATTCTCATGGGTGACTTGCCTTGGTAAAAAAATAAATATTTTTCAAATTGGTCTCATGATCGATACAAGGTTCTGAAGGAAGCCATGCATAGACGATATAGAACTGATTTGGTAATGAATCCTAAAGATGAGAAAAGCTTCTCCAGGAAGTCCTATATATACGATTGGGATTTGAGCTTCTATTAAATGATTGTAGGAGTAAATCCTCTATAAATCACACAACATTTGGCACAAGACATCATCAACTTCCTGTATTTCCAATACCTCTAAAGTTCTTAACTTTTGAATCTTTAACCATGTCTTCCTCTTCTTTCAATGCAAACCCAAACCTTGTTCTTGTAGTAAGCCTATAGTTTCGCATACTACCTTTGAAGTGAATGGTCGTCCAGTTACAATAGAGGATATTGTAATGGCAATGAAGATACTATAAAGGCCATTGCTAGAGACATGATCCTTCCTCGTGATGAAACAATGCTGGTAGCCAAGACCGACATTGAAGTAGTAAATCAATCACTTGCTCTTAGTATTATAGCCATATCGTCTTTGGTGAACATTATAGAGCGTCTTCATGCCAGAAGATTTGAGTTGAACAATCAGGTTCTTGATCTCCATCATTAGATATAGAATTTAAGGAATAAACTTTGTGATGAGAGATGTCACAAAAAAACTTGGAGAGGAGAAACCAAGAGCTAAATACACGTGTTGATTTTTGGAGGGACTATGTTTACACAAGACACCATGACTTTGAGGAAGAGATGGAGCGAATGTATAAACAATTTGAGGAATTTTGAGGCATGATTGATCATCATGATGGAAATGTCCCTAATCGTCCTCACACTATTCAACATTTATACTTGTAAACCCCTTTTTCATGAATAAAAATCCCTCTTTCTTGTCTTCATTTTGAATTTTTCTTTTGTAGAATTGCCATATTTGATGTGAATTAGAAGAACTTTAATTCATTTGATTCTCGTTGGATTCCATTGGGAATTTTATTTCCTGAAATATCTACAAAACAAATATGCAATGCTTATGGGGTTAAATGACATGCAATGTATCTTACATGTTTTTGAAATATAAATCTCCATTTCTCCTCAATCTCCTCATTGATGAAGTCTTGCCACTTTTGATTTGGAGTCCTCTTCATCGTTCGGATTCTAGCTTATTCGAGTTGGCTCATGTAGGTCTTTTTCAAGAATATTTGCAATTATTACCCAGCTCAACCTTTATGGTGCCCATCGTGACCCATTTACTTGCTAGATGTTCTCTATCTCTCTGATCATTTTGAGAGGATCATCCATTATTCCCTTGTCTCTCTGCTAAAAACATTCAATGTCACTTGTTGAAAGGATTAAACTGCCTTTTGTAAACAAAAATGCTCCATTGTCTCGTTATAGGAGTTGTTCCTTTTTTACTGTTACCTTGAAGGGATTAATTCACTTTCTAAGCACACCCCCTTGTACTTGGCATTACCTCTAAGTGTTTTATATCAGTGACTTAAACAATTAATGGTTTTGAGTAAACCTTCTCTCCTTTTATCTTTTTGGTTTTGGCGAATGAATCTTTGTCTAAAATGAATATTGAAATCTTGATTTTGCATTTTGAAAACAAAAATTGTTATGATATGAGTTTAAAATAATTTGCTTTTGAAATCTTGCAACTCCTTGGTTATTTTTTTTTTGGAAAGGAGATGATTGGTTATTGTATCAACAATATTGCCATTGGTGGAGGTACATCATGAGGTGACCTTATACTTTTATGGGTTCCAAAATGAAGGGCTCGAGAAAAAGCTCGAGGTTTGGTTTGAGAAAAAAATGTTTATTTTTTTAATACTCATTTTATCAGCATGAATAATAATGATCAGCTTGTTCTCGATGTCATGACTTTTATGAAAAAGTACTTTTTGCATTTTGAGAGAATTGTTTATTGTTCCAGGTTGCTTGCTTGCTTGATTAGAAAAGACTTCTACATGCATATAACGTATGCTGTGGTTTTTGGCTATGAAAGAAAAAAATTCATAAAGCTCGAAAAGTGTGTCAATGTTTCAAAGATTAAGGATCACTATCACCCTTGGACAAATGGTTAGACTAAAGTGGTTAGCCACAACATAAGGATTCCACTATGAATTTTAGCAAGGGACAAACCTATGTAATGATATTTGGCTTTGTAACAAGTGGAGTTCACTTATAAATGCTCTAGAAATTGGACTACTCAACTGTCCCATTAAAGATTATGTATAAACAAAATCTTTCTGGTGTGTTTAAGTTAACACATGTTCCTTGTATTAGATGGTTGATCATTCATGCTAAAGGTATGGAAACTTATCTATGTGAATTACATATACAGGTCAAACAAACTATTTTAGATGGTAATGCCAAGTATAAGATTACCCTAATACTCATTGTAGAAGGAGCCTAGATCTCTCCCCCAAAACCAGTTCCAGCTCAACTGAAACAACCTCCTTTTCTTTCAAAGAACCAACCACTAAACCCAGTTGCATGTTGTCTTTTTTTAGTACTTGAGTGAAGGAGAAGGGTGGCGACTGAAACCATGAAAGAAAAGGGAGCCTAATGCCGGCTAGAAATAGTCAGCAGAGGAAGATAAGCAGAAAACCAAGATTTGAAGGAACAACCATACCACCAAGACTTGCTCAAAAGCTATCTAAAAATATGAAGTAAGACCAATATCCTTCCCTTGGCTGGTTGTTACCCTAGATTTCAAATAAAAAAGGAAAGGAAGAAAACTAAAAAATAAAAGGGGTAGTGTTCTTGCACCTTAACTTAAGGAATATTGACTAAATGAATAAACCTAAGTAGAACAAAGGATGAATGAACACATGCATAAACCCTTACCCAAGAAACATGAATGATTTTGAATGCATAAACCTAAGGGAGGGTCGACCATGGTGAGGGCTGGACAAAATATGAATTAGAGTGACTAGATGCATGGATGACGATCTTGTGAGACTTTCAGGGACATACTTGAATAAAAAAAAATCATACTTGTGTTAATGATGTAAATTCTACATATTTGATTGATGAGGTTATATAGAAAGGTGTTGGAATGTTGTTAAGTGCGAATTATGTTATTAATGAACCTTGGAAGCATGTTGCAGCTGAAATAAAAATTACACCATATAATGCTTCGGTTTTGTTTGTTTGATGAACGGACATGTGTGATTATGAATTAAGAGAATTGTGAATTGTGATTTTGATTATACTTGTGAGAAATATGATGATTCGTATATGTAGCTAAGTGTAAGACCATAAATGACTTAATCATCGCTGCTGATTTCTGGATCGGCAGCGACATAGATGGTGTTGATGATTTCAACGTCAGTTGTAGACATGGGTTGCGTTAATCATTTCTGGGTCGGCAACGACTCAGTTTTTGTCAATGATTCTTGAGTTAATAGTAGGCTGTGTGCGCTGACAATTTCAGCGTCAACCATAAACATGGGTTGCGTTGATAATTTCTGAGTCGCTAGTGAATTAGTTTTCATCGATGATTCTTGACATAGCAAAAGGCTGTGTACGCTGACGATTCCATTGTCAGCCATAGAAATATGTTGCGTTGATGATTTCTAGGTCAGCAATGACTCAATTTTCATCAACGATTTTTGAGTAAGCAGTAGACTAAGTACACTAACGATTTCTTATGTCAGTAGTCAATCCGTTTTTGCTGTCGAATTATATGCCACCAGCGAATCAATTTTTGTTGCTGATTTGTGTGTCATTAGTGAACCGGTTTTCATTGCTGATTTTTGTGTCTTTGCAACCTAGTTTCACTAACGATTATGTATTCTAACGAAGTAGTTCGCTGGCGAGTTTGCATCCCTTGCAAACCAGTTTTGTTGATGCTTTTGTGTTCTAGCGAATCAGTTCATTGACAAGTTTGTGTTCGCAGCAAACCAATTTCGCTGATGATTATGTGTTCCAGCGAATCAATTCGCTAATGAGTTTGCATCGCCAGCAAACCAATCTCAAGGGTTTGATATGTAGGAAGGGTTTGATATCATCATACTTCTTTGTCCGCTAACCTTCATCTTAAAGGTCGTCAACTCTACCCCGTATTTCATTTTCTTAGGAAGGGAATCGTGAAGTTAGCCCTACGATATGTGTTTGGATTGCCCCCAGCTTAATCATGCCCTCAAGTGTTCAAATTGAGACTGTGAAAGAAGCTCTGGTTATTTACAAGTTGTTTTCATGCAGAATTTTTGAAATTTCAACGCTATTCCAGATAAAGAAATCATTTCGACATCAGTTTAAAGCAAACTTGTTTTGAAAAAATTCAAGTGATTCCTATAGACAGGTTTTTAAAAGTGATGAAAACTTTTTTGTTTTGCTTTTGGTGAAAATGTGCAATGATGTTTTGTTGGTCAAAATGGTTCAAGATTCAATCTGAGAGTTTCAAAGAACCAGTCTTCAAAGCATTCATTTTATTTGTATGAATAATAGAGCTTGTTTTGCATGGGAAAGCATTGCCTACTGATCCAGATTGCATGCCTTTGAAAAAAAAAAGAGGGCTTGATTAGGCACCTAATGTAGGCTTTGGTTCTTGGTTATAAAGAAAATGATATTTGTAAGTTCAAAAGGTGTTTAAGGGATTTTTAAGACTAAGGATCATTAATTTCCTGACCTTTTGTCATTTGAATTTATTTGCAAAATGGTTTATCATGGCCCCTAGTGTTGAGCTTTGGCTCTTTCTCTTTGTTTTCTTCATTCTTCACTTGGTTGAGCGTCATCTTATCAGTTACTTTTGTGAGAAGCTCAAATCTTTTAGTTCCTTTGGATTTTTTTATGCCCCTCAGCTTTGTTTGGGCACCTTTGATAATTGAATTTTTTTTTAATGCCCTCCAATGTTATTTGGGCACTTTTAATCATCAATATCTCTCATATTGCCCCCCAGTGTAGGGTGTGATCCTAGTCAAGGTTATTTTCAAAAATATTACCAGGCTCAAAAGGAAACTACAAAGGATATATTTTAGCCTCGTGAAAGGATTATCAAAGATGGTCTTTCCTCATCTCAAACATGCACTTAGGATTGGTAATCCTTGCTTTCATGCGAGTATGAAAAATGGTTTCTCATTATTCAATTAATTAAAACTCAGTTTTTGGAGTCATCTCACGGTGTTTGGGTTTTTTCTTCAAGCTTTCTGGGTGTATGGGTTACCTTTCTATGTGATCATTTGAATTTTTAGAATTTGTTTGTTTGGACAAACACCAATATGATTTTTGTCTCATACCAAAAACTTTGAATTCCCAAAAAATCTTTGTGAACATGTGAGATCATGCATAATTTTGGAAGAAAAAGAAAAAACACAGTGGTTTCGTGAGTAAAGGTTATGCTTAGTGTTTATTTGCATGAAATAAAAAAAGGCATATCACAAACACAAGAAAACACATGATCTTATTAATTAAACAAGGCTTATGAACAAAGAAAATCTTGCGACATGAGCAAGTTGTGGACAAAACTAAAAGAGGTTGAAATCAAAATAAAAAAAAGCTTTGCAAGCATGATTAAACAGAGGTAGTTATTTTTGTACACAACAAGAACAGGCTCCACTCTCTAGAGAGTGATAGGTTAGGTAAAATGACCTTCACCAGAGGCATTTCCTAGTATTTGCTCGAGTAAGTTAGAGGCGAGCCATGCTTGTCTTGAAAGACTCCAAGTCTTCTTTAAAATGGGCTTCATGGTGAGCACACTCTTCATCTTCAATGTTTCTCGTTCAAATTCAGGTGTTGTAAACTCTTTGGGGACCTATATTTCAACCTGATGCATGTGTGTATGGATGTATGTATATAGATGCAAATATATATACATGCGCATTAGGGAGCTCATACTCTGAGGATAGGTTTTGGGCTATTACATGATGGGTAGGCTTTCTACCTGGTCTCAAAATGGTCTCATATCCGCCCAGTGATGGTCTTCGTAAAGACAGTATGGGGACATTACAAGAAATAATTAAGGCACGTATGCCCACCATTACCAACCAAGCACTCAAATATGAGTTGGGTGTTTCATGCATCTGAACCTTGACCAATAGTCATAGGGCAGATCGTTAATCCCCCTCCTAACTTATAAACTTGTGTGTACTTCCTAAAAATTAAAGCGTGATGCATGAGGCAATTCTATACAATGTATGAACAAATATGTACAAAATTTAAAGTGTGTAAGAAAATACATATTAATAGTAAATAAACAAACCAAACAAAAAAAATACAATGATCAGAAAAAAATAAAGCTTAGTCTACTTGGTCCCCAACGAAGTCGTCATTCTATTGCATGTGTGCAGCATCACGACGAATAACGTCCAATCTCATGTATGTGTATATTTGTCTAGCAAATATGGGGTAGACAAGGAAATCTTGTCTTTTATCAATGGAATAGAGGAATGGCAGTTGCCACTAGTATTTTGGTCACTAGGAACCCTAACTAATCTCAGAGATCGGGTACGAGGACTTGTTGTGCAAAGGGAAGGTATTAGCACTCCAACTATGCCCTACCTAAGGTATGTTGCATTATTTTATTGTCTAATATATGCTAATGTTTCATTGTATTTCTAATTGTTGGTTCGTCTACGGTTTAAGAAAAGTCGTCCTCATTAAGGAGGTCCTTATCTTATCGTGTAAAAATCTAATTGTTCTAATGTCTATAAAAGAACTACTTTTTTAATATCAGGAATACGTTTTCCGTATAAATTTGTAATCCCCAATACTGAAACAAAACAATATATTTTTTGGATTTGTTTTTTAAATATTGACCTAATTCTCATGACTTTAATAAACTGCTTATTAAAGCCAGAATGCATGCTAAAACATATTTTGAATTTTTGTTGTATGAAAATATGATATAATATTTTTTTCGAGACACTTGGCTGTATGCAAAAAAGCAAGACATTTTGTTTTTGTTTTTTATAATTTTCATTTTGCAACACGTTAAAGAAAGTTGGGTATTTTAATACCGGATTTGTATCTTTACGGTATAAAAATACAAACTAATATTAAGCAAAATTCAGTAGAAAATATGCAGAAATTTAAAAAAGATTTTTTGGAATTTTTTATTGTTTTTAGACTGGGCCGGACCCAACCCAATGCATTTTGGTCTGGGTCAGTGCTATCCATCCTAGTAAATAGTGGAGCAGCTCTCCATTGTTCACGTGAACAGTGAAGAGTGAATTAATTGACTCTCCACTATTCACGCAGAACAGTGGAGTAGCCAAGGAATGAAGAAGAAGAAGAAGAAGAAGAAGAAGAAGAAGAAAGGGAAGGGGAGGAAGGCTGACTTGCGATTGCTCACGGTGCTGCTGGTGGCGATGAGAGGAAGAACAGTGGTGGTTCGCGATGAGGAACGGTGGCAGCTGCTGCCGTGTAATTTGGCGTTCTGCCTCTGTTTCCTCTTCCTTTTTTTTTTTTCTTGTCTTTGCTTCTGCTCTGTTTCTATTCTTTTTCCTTCCTGCGTAGAGGCGCAAGCCTCTGTGTTTTCCTCATGGTTGTTCTTCCTTTTTCTATCTTCTGTTTCTGTGTTCTAACCCTTCTTCTTTCAGTTCCTGTTTCTCTCCTTTCTCTTTTGCTTATGTTTATCTTCTCTCTATATCCCTCTATTTTTCAAGCAATTCTTCCTCCTCTCTCCCATTTGTCCCCTGTCAACTCCACTCTTTTTTTTTGTTTCTCTCTTTCTTTCGGTATTTGTAGGGAAAAAGTGGGGAGAGAGGTCTATTACCCCTTTCCAGTCATGGCATAGGGATAGGGGGTGTCCGAGTGGCCATGGGGCAACTGCCCGCAGGGCTTGTCATCTGGTACCAGGTGAGGGACATGGGTCGTGTCAAGGTTTAGGCAAGTGAGGAGAAAGAAAGAAATCATAAAAAAATACAGGGCATCAAACCTCTTCTTCCCCTTCCTCTGCGTATGGAGGGGAAGAAGGAGAACAGTGTCGTTCAAACGACACTGTTTCAGTTTTTTTTTTTTTAAGAAAAGGAAATGAATTTGGGAATAACCCAAAAATAGGTTATCTCATACAATAGGTGTTGTTTTGGGCCAAGGAATTGGAAAAACATCTCATGTCATTTATTATGCTTCAAGGGCTTTGAATGATGCCCAAAGAAATTACTTTATTACTGAAAAATAACTTTTAGTTGCTGTTTCTGCTTTGGAAATTTTTTTATCTTAATTACTTGGTACTAAAGTTATTGTTTATTCTTATGATGCAGCTCTTCGTTATTTGATGACAAATAAAGAGGCGAAACCAAGATTAATAAGATGAATACTTCTCTTGATTGAATTTAATGTGGATATCAAAGACAAAGGAGGGATTAAAAATCATGTTGCAGATCGTTTGAGTCATTTAGTTCATGTGGAGGGTGAACTTTATCTGCAAGAAACATCTCCTCATAAGCAATTGTTCTTCATGAGTGTGATACTATCTTGATATGCGAATATTGTAAATTATTTAGTTACTAATAAGTTACCTCCATATATGTCCAAGGCTCAAAGAGATAAGGTTAAGAGTGATGTCAAATACTTTATATGGGATGATGTATATTTATGGAAGCATTGTGCTGATCAAGTGATAAGAAGATACATTTCTAAAAATGAGATTATTTCTATTCTCACCTTTTGTTATTCCAATGCTTGTGAAGGTCACTTTAGAGCTAATAGGGCAATGAGAAAAGTGTTAGAATATGGTTTATACTCGCATGTTTTCATTCTCAATTCATGAGTTATGTTGTTGATGTATTAAGTAAAAAATAGAAAAAACAAAGAGAAAATGATGGAGGAATTGTTGTTAATGTTATAAATTGTTCATGTTCATAATTCCTCCTAAAAATCCAAGAAAAGGGATTTTTCATACATGATATACACAAAGGTGCAGGGAAATAAAATGTGTTCCTTTTTAACAATCTCCTTTTCAATATAGGAGCTATACCTGGTTTAAATGCTTTAAAGTCAAATTGAAAAAGCTACTAAATGGAGTGATTGATTTTACATATCTTATATATTTGAGTTTGAGTTGATGTATTTTTGTTCCCCAGGCCCGTTACAAACCTTGAAAAGTCTTTATGATTTGAGTTATACATGTGATCCTAGTGGTGGAGAATAAGAAGACATGCAAGCCTATGGTAGAGGATTTTCAATAGAATGAATTTAAGTGAAACACATACCTTTCAAACAAATGAAAGTCGAGTGTTTATATCTGTTAGGGTCTACTTAATTAGCTTGCTCTATCTTCAAATGAAAATGCTTGTTAATAATTATAAGTTGTCTAAGAATGTTTATTCATGATATGTTATTATTTTTTAAGAGCTTGGTTGTTCTTTGTTGATGGCATTACAACCTTTATTTTGTTGTTCATGGAAATTGAATTTAAGTTTTCCTCAAGGATGAGCCAAAGTTTAAGTGTGAGGGAATTTGATGAGAATGCAAAATTTCATATTTTTCTCTGTTAATGTGTAGTATTTTATACTTATTTGATGCCTAAATATACTCATTATTTTTATATTTTGATTTAGGATGTAAATGGAGTCGTTAATGGCGAAACAAAGTTAATTGGGATGATTCTAGACAGTTTTAACACAACTTCATAATTGGGGTATAACAATCTCATCCAAGCTCTGATTAAGGTGATCCAAAATGCTATGGAACCCTAAGGAATAGATCTACTACTTTCATGTTTTGAGTTTGGAGAGATACTAACTACATCGAGTTTGCAATTCGGCATAAAGACGTTGCACCTGTGCTGCTAATGTGCTGGAACGTCCTTAGGCATGCAAATCTAATATTATGTGATTAAATTTCGAAAGCTTCCAGACTTGATGCATGAATTATAGATGAAGACATCACTTTTATTGTTATATTAGGACTCTATTTTATTATTTAATAATTTCAGTGAATATTCAGATTTTGTGATTATTATTATAGAGTATTTTTAGAAGATTTTGTAGGCTTCTAAAAAGGAAAAAAAATGTGTGAAGGAGAAAAAGGGAGATCATATCGGATTTTATCTCCCCTTTCTCTTTTATATTCCTCTTCCCTCTTCCCTAATTTCTTTCTCTTCTTTATGATATTCATGATGGTATTGTGTAACTAAATTTGACTTGGTCGAAGGAAATGGAAGCCTCAGAATCAATACAATTGTAAGATCAAATTTATTTTCATTGTTCAATTTATGCTTTGTGTATTGGATGTTCTTTGGTGTCTATTTTTCATGATTGTCTTGTTTAATTATTATGAGGCTTCTAGTTTATTATTCATTACAATCTACTACTAGGTTAGATATTAAATGTGTAATTGCTTGATCTCTCTAATTTGTGAAGTAATTGAGATTTAATAATTTGTTGCGTTAGAAATTAGTAAATTTTAGAAAGATTTTTTGACTAAATTAAATGTAACTGCTTGTACTTATGTTGGTTAGCTTCATCAATTTCTCTAATTTTTAAGGCTACTACTAGATTACATTTTAGCGCTCGTCTTAATTTGTTTAGTAGTTAGGATTAATTAGATTGCTTGTTTTCTAATTGACTACAACTAAGGAGA
Source organism: Populus simonii (assembly GCA_007827005.2). Lineage (NCBI taxonomy): Eukaryota > Viridiplantae > Streptophyta > Magnoliopsida > Malpighiales > Salicaceae > Populus > Populus simonii. The sequence goes on from CM017480.2 coordinate 3,848,345, forward strand.
GATAATAAAATAGTTTTAATGATGAATATTTAAAGTGTGAATTGATATATATGTATCGATAATTAGTTATAAAATACTTGATGGTTGATGTTGATTTAGACCAAGGTTTTTTTTTTATAATTAATTTTGATATTTTAAATTTAGTTGTTCCTTAGTTTTTTTTTAAAAAAATTATTTTTATTATTCTTAAACCCCTTTATCTTTATAGGCCAACAATCAACGAGAAAAGGACAATCAATGACTTGATCGTGGCCTATTCAACTTCAGTAACATTTCCCACTACATGGACATCTGACATTATTAAAACTACATATCCCAGTTTTAAGAGGCGCCAATCTTTTGGACTTCTCATACTTTCATGCGCTAACCTTTAAGCCTTCCATGCGATCAACCATATATTTACTCAACTAATAAAATTACAAGACAACTTAAAAAGAAAGGAATTGTTTTTTAGGAATACAATCCCAACTAAATATAAACTCAGACAGTTAGATGAAGAAATTCTTTATGTTGTTTCCATCACAAAGACTTGAGGGTAATTAATAAGTTTAGAATTCACACTTAAAAAACCAGGACCATGGCATAGAGTATGAGGTAACGCCTAAACCCAAAACCTAAATGATCAAATAAATAGAGATGGTGAGATTCGAATTCATGACCGTTTGGTTATTAAAATTCTGATATTATGTCAAAAAATAATTTCAACCCAATAACCTAAACTGTTAGATGAAATCTCAATATTTTCACAATTTATGATGATTACTAATTAAGCCCAACAAGTCTATTTCAACATTTCATACCATTACAGAAAGGTTAGAAGTTTTCCTTAATCCTCGTGAACAATGAATTCGGAAAGTGTTACGGATAAGTTTTGTATTTTTCTTTCTCACATTATTGAACCACCATGCTAATGCGAATGGATGAGGAGCATGGGCATGCGCGTTAATGGCTCCTTGTCGTGGAGATTAGCAAACTATTCAATTGGCTGAATGGAAAAGTGGATTATGTAACAGCATGATGATCAATAAAATAGCTAAAGGTAGACAACCAGATGTAACAACAATTTCATCAAAGAAGCTAATTCAAGGTTTTCGGAAGCGGAGCACGTCGTTGACAAGTTTGTCAAAATTCATGGATGATAAACCATTAATACCAGTTGTCGCTTCAGCCTTTGACTTCCATTCCATTGCCTTCCTTTTCATTTCCTTACCTTTCTCCCCATCAATTAACTCTATCACAAGCTTCTCTACTTCATCTCTATTTGCATCACTTTCAATTTCCATGCCAACACCCCAATCAACGCAAGCAAACTTACAGTTAGTTTGTTGTTCGGAGAAAAAAGGCCAGCATAGCATTGGCACGCCGTTGGACAAGCTTTCAATGGTGGAATTCCACCCCATGTGACTTAAAAACCCTCCTATCGATGAATGCTTCAGGACTTTTTCCTGCGCACACCAGCTCGCCATCAGGCCTCTTTCTCTGGTCTCTTCAAGAAACTCTGGAGGCAAAACCGCTGATTCGCCCCTGACAAGATCAGGCCTGATTATCCATAAAAAATTGTTCTTGCTGTTAGCTAGTCCCCAAGAAAACTCCACTAGTTGCTGTGGATTCATGACAGTGATGCTTCCAAAATTCACGTAGACAACAGAATTGGGATCCTTGGAGTCGAGCCATTGCAGGCATTCAGTCTCTTCTTTCCACAGATTGGATCCAATTGATGCTAGATAATCTTTCTGTGTTTGATCAAGAAGCAAATTAAGAGGACCAACAGAATAAATCGGAGGAAACATAGATGAGAGCGCAACCAGAACATCATGATCTAAGTCATCAAAAGTATTCACAAGAGCTGCTGAAGCTTTTGAAGCTCTATCAATTATTCTTATGATATAGTTTAGTAAAACGTCGTTTCGATCTGTTGTGCGAATGAAGGTTGGAAGGTCCTTCAGACGAATATCTTTCATTCCAGGAATCCAGTCTATTTTTGTCTCCAAATATCCATTTGTCAAATCGCTTTCTTCTGCATCATTGATATCAAAGATAAAAACACGTTACTCCACCTCATACATCTTTTCGAACAATTTAATTCGAAAAGATTCATGATAGTATGAAATTAGTAATAAATTTATCAAGTACGTACCTTTGAGTGGTGTGTAACCTCTTTCTACAAGATGTTTGTAATGTGCATAGGCCAATGTGCCACATGCACTTGAAGTCCAGAAAGAAACGGCAGGGATTTGAAGTTCCTCCTTAACATCGAGAGCGAAGGACATGCCACCATCTGCTACTATGCAAGTTACAGGCGGTACAACATTTGATGAATTGAGTTTGGCAAGAAGTTTGCGAAATGGGACTACGCAAGCTTTTGAGATAGAGTCACAGAGAAATGAAGTGTCTTGGGTAACATCAGCATCGATCTGATCACCTAGACCATCTGGAATGGTTTCAAACTGGAAATCAGGCAAGACATCAAGGGAGTTACAGCCTCTGGACTTGAGCAAACGTCTGTGATTGTATTCAGAGTTGACAAAAGTGATGTGAAAGCCTTTGTGATGGAGTAGTTTTGCTACTTTGAGCATAGGAGCTATGTGACCTTGAGCTGGATATGGGACGCACACGGCATGAGCCTTGGTGCTCTTTGGAAGAGATCTCATGTTTCTCACTCTTTGAGTTTTTGTATTTCACACCTTCTATGAGTTAGAAGACCGAATTTATTGGTCACCAGTTATATAAGGAATTGTGATTACTTCTTATATGGTCCAAAATCATGACGAATGAGTTTTTTTTTTATATTATCAATACACTTTAGTTATAAATATGATTAATTAGTTTGCAATTATATGGCACTGAATTATTTATCATATAAGCTTATTCAATCAATGTATTGGTGAGGATGTCGTGGCCGGTGATTTGCATCATATATCCAAAAATCATAATCACAGACTAAATGAGAACAAAGCTAAAGAGATAATACCATCAATATCAAAAAATCATAAAGGAAATTTACGGAATCAAAACCAATTAGCACCCATCACTGCTACGCAAACTTCCAATACTGATATTCTCGTAGTCTTGATCAGTTTCACAGCGAACCATATTATTTGCGATACTCAATGTATCTTGTGGATCACCATTAATCTTGAACCCCACTTGCTACTAAATAAAGAAGCTCGTAGAAGAAAAAGAAATTGTAACATGTAAAACCTCTAGGCGAAAAATTATAAATTGACTAATTTCATGTAAAACAAAAAGAAAAATTCATAACTCTCGATCGGGTTATCAGAAAATTCTGAAAATTTGCGTGGAGCCTTCTAATATGATACCTTATCTTGGGTTAAAATTTCAGAATTTTTAGAGAAATTCAGAAAATTTGATGAAAAATCACAATTTGACTAGTCTTACATTATTGGACGTAATTTTAAATCCGGCTATCAGATTGAGCTGAAATTTTATGAGGAACCTTAAAATATATTGAATAAAATATGGTTAAAATTTTAGGATGAACGGAACTCGGTAGTGCTAGCAAAGAATAAGGTCCGTCAAATGGAAGCAAAAAGACTCATTAAGGGTAAAATGGTAATTTTCCATTAAAACTAAAACAAGGCAGCCCCTTTTCTATTATGAACTGCCGACTGGGCAGTAACAAAAGTGGAAAGAAAAAAAGAAATAAGAGAAGAACGTGAGAAATCAAGAGAAAAACAAGAAAAAGTGAGAGAGAGCTTTGAAACTTGTAAGACTGAAAGACTTGGAACATTAAATTAAAGAAGAATCAAGTGAAGGAAGATATAAGAAAGATGAGGAGGGCTGGCCACAGTAGGAGGAGAAGAAAAGTTGGGAGAACTTAACTTGGTAAGCATGAAAAATTTAGATTCTTACTTGAATGAAGTGTTTTTGGATTTATTTGAGTAAGTTATCAAACAATGACAATTAAATTTGATTTAATTTCTTATATTCTTGATTTTTGTTAAATTAGGGTTCTTATGAGAATTTGGGGGTTTTGAGAAAAGTAGTAAACATGATGGAATTGAGGTAGAATAGTATAGAAATAGTGAATGTAAGTAGCAATTAAGAAAGAAATTGAATAATTTTGAAGAAAAGAACTTCTAATTAAGGATGAGGAAATATAGGGATGAGGTTTTGATTATTTTATGTTTGAGAAATGATGTTCTTTATCTTATTTGAAGTATTCAAAATATGAACAAGTGAAGAAACATCATGAGAATGTGAAAAGAAGAAATAAATAAATGGTGGAATAGTTCATGGGAGAATTCTTTAAGTGAATTAAAAGAAGAAAATTAATTAAAACTATTTGTTGAAAATGAAGTGATAAATGAATGAAAATTTTGGTGTAAACCCCAATTAAATAAAAAAATATTACGTGCTTCAAATTTAGGCACGTAGGAGAAATAATAATGTAGTGCAATTTGATTTATTCAGGAGTTGTTTCGGGAGCAGGGCATCAGGCAGGAGGAGCTGGGCCATCACGAGCAGACGGTATGTGATTCATCTCTTTCTTTAAAATTCAAAGTTTCATTTTTAGTTATGAGTTGTTTATGACATGTTGATATGGAAGAAGTAGAAGAAGAAACTGTTGGTATTATAATGGGGATGTCGGGTGGTTAGTATGGAATTACCGGTTAGTATGGAATTACCGGTTGGTTAGTATGAATTACCGGTTTGTATAGAATTACCGGTTAGTATGGAATTATTGGTTGGTATAGAATTACCGGTTGGTTAGCATGAATTACCGGTTTGTATAGAATAGTATGGAATTACTGGTTCGTATGGAATTACCGGTTAGATTGGCTATTATAAAGAATATCTGGAGATTGGGTAATTCGTATGGAATTACCGGTTATATTGGCTATTGATAGAGAATAGCCGGATGTTGGGTAATTCGTGTGGAATTACCAGATGTTGGGTAATTCGTATGGAATTACCGGTTAGATTGGCTATTATAGAGAATAGCCGGATGTTAGGTAATTCGTATGGAATTACCGGTTAGATTGGCTATTATAAAGAATATCCGGATGTTGGGTAATTTGTATGGAATTACCTGTTAGATTGGTTATTGATAGAGAATGGTCGGATGTTGGGTAATTCGTATGGAATTACCGGTTAGATTGGTTATTATAAAGAATATCCGGAGGTTGGGTAATTCGTATGGAATTACCGGTTATATTGGCTATTGATAGAGAATAGCTGGATGTTGGGTAATTCGTGTGGAATTACCAGATGTTGGGTAATTCGTATGGAATTACCGGTTAGATTGGCTATTATAAAGAATAGTCGGATGTTGGGTAATTCGTATGGAATTACCTGTTAGATTGGCTATTATATAGAATATCCGGATGTTGGGTAATTCGTATGGAATTACCGGTTTGATTATTGGCCATTTAAGAGGGTTAGTCGAGTTTGAGGTAAAATTTGTGAATTACCAAATTAAAAAAATTAAGCAATGAGTGTTGATTACAGAGGTCTTATAAGTATAAGATTAATGAATTATAAATGGGTTATTAATGTTGATATATTTTGAAGACTTGTGAACATAATAGCTTTATCATTTTTAATGTGTTATCTTCCTTATTTCTTATTAATGTTATGTATACAGGTTGTTCACGAGGTGATGCGGAGCGTTAGATATAGGCTTTGTGTTTTAATCTGTTTATTTTATGGGATGTAATATATTTGCTTTATATGTAATTTGTATTATACGTAGATTGTAATATATGTGTCATGAAGATGTTTGCTTTTGGCACTTATATATTTAAAAAGTATGAGTAAGGAATTAATATTATTAAACTATTCGAAAAGAATATTTAGTAATTATAATCATGCATGTTTAAAAGATGGATGCATGTTAATGTATTGTAATTAATGTTTTATATGTTGATGATGTAAGGTTGAGAAAATACAATGAAGTATAGTTATGTGGAATATTGTATGATGAGATGAGATATGATCCAGGATGGTTGGATCAAAATGGAAGTTTTGAGTATTGTGATTGAATGAAGTATAGTCGATAACTTGGTAACATTAGAAAAAAAAGGAAACTCTGCTGAAATTTTCAAAAAACAAATCCCACAATCTTAGACATATTATTCAATACTTGATATTAGTAAAGAAATGATTGAGATTTCATGACATCATAATTTGAGGGTGTTACACAACCAATCAAAATTTGCCATGTTTCATATTTTATTTTACTTTTTTAACATAAAAAATGAAATAAATTACATGGAAAATAAATTGGCTTTTATATGTGTTTTGGCTAATCGAAGATTGATACATGAGATTAGATATTTAAAATGTTTTTTTTTCATAAATATAAGATTTTATAAATAAAAATCAATAAATAAAACAATGTCATACAACATTGACCAAAGACTAGGGTATAGAGGGCCTCACACTAGACAAAAGAAAATGATTATTGGAGATACAAGTTCTTCAAGTAAGAAAGTTCTCTCAAAAGCTTTCAAGCATCCTTCTTCTACGCTTGAAATCTATAAAGAACAAAACTTTGTTGGATCAAGCCTAAACATTTTGAAGACAAATCAAAGGTACTCTTAAGAGCACCAAATCTCGTTTAGCAATTTACATCTAAATTCATGTTCTTGCAAATCACAAATCTTAGCTTGATTTCACAAATAAATTAAGTCACCATATATTAAGTTCAAGAGAAGAATAAGAGGATTGTTATACTAAATAGAGATTGTACATAGTCATATGTTTTAATAAAATCAAATACTTATACACGTGTTTTTGCTTAATTTTTAGGTACTCAAAATTATATCTATAAATTTCTGGCGACTCATTAACCACCGCCTAATTAACCATCATATAAATAAGTGTTTTGTGTTAAAAGATAATATCATGATGCTATATAAGAATGGAGACAACATTTTTATGACAAAATAACAGCTTCCAACATCATGATTATAGTGAGTTTAGGTTCACAACAATCACTATTTGTGATAAATTTTAGCTCCTTTGAACCTATATAACTTAACATCATTTTGCCTATGATCATCACTGTTGTTACCCATTTTTGGGTTCCAAAAAAAAAAGAGAAAATACAAATATATATATATATATATATATATATATATATATATATATATATATATATATATTCGGAAGAAATCCAAAAATTAATAGGAGCGAGAAAAGGATGCTTGTAATGCCGAAAAAAAGCCAAAATTGGTTAAGGAGATTTAAAAATGCAAAAGGTTGAAATTTGACAATGAGAGCCCTGTTGACAAGGAAAATTCAATTTGAGGAAGAAAAGTCCAAAATAAGATGTTTATGGACTCAATTAAATCTTATCTAAGGTTTAATTTAATTTATAGAGGGTTTGATTGCAAGACAAATTGATTTTTAAGTCAATTTAGGCTTTTATTGGATGAAATTAAAGTTCTAGGGTCCAATTATAATTTTGAAGAGTTAATTTGGTAAAATCAGGGGTTTAATTGTATAATTATTGAAGTTTGATGGCCAATTTGGGACTTAATTGAAACAATCCACACCAAGGACCAAACCGGAAAAGGCGCTAAAATCAGGGGATCCAATTACAATTTATCCGGGGACTTGATTATAAAAAATACAAAACTCCAATGACCAAATCAAAAATATACATTTTGAATAGGAAAACGGTGTCGTTTCAGAGGCACTATTCATTCTCTTCTTCTAGAGCCGTTTCAACAGATAGAGGAATTGATTCAGCAACAAAAACCGCAGATTGCTTCAGTTATGGAGAGCGTTTCACAGCTAATACACGCCGGCTGTTACTATATTCATGCAATAACGCATGCATCCTCCGGCTCTAAAAGCCAGAGGAGAGACCGAAAAAAAGAGAGGAAAAAAGAACGACAAAGGAAAGAAAAAAAAAAAGACAGAGAGAGAGGGGAATGTAAGGGGGAAAATAGAGATGAGCTGAGGAGAACAGAAGGGAACTGAAGGGAAAAAAAAAAGAGAGAACAGAAAGGGAAGACAACGAGACAGTGAGGAGAAAACATAGAGAGGACAATGGAAGAGAGAAAAGAAACGAGAGAGGAGAGGTGACAGTGAGGAAACACATAAGGAGAGACAGATAGAAGAGGGAAGAGACAGATGAACGAAAAAAACAGAGGGGGAGATGATAGAGACAGGAGGCAGAAGGGAAAGGAAAACACACAAAAAAAAAACAGAGAGGAGCCGTGGGGAAAGGAAGAAAACAGAGGGGGAAGAGAGGAAAGCAGAACAGGGGGGGAAACATAGGAAAAATAGAGACGAGACAGAGAGGGAAGGAAAGAGGATAGAAGAGAAAAAGAGAGAGGGGAGTACAGGAGAGAAAAGCAGAAAGAAAAGGAAAGGGAAAGACGGAGAGGAGGAGAACACAGGGGCTTCATCATTTAAAAAAAAAGCAGAGAAAAAACCAGAAGAAAAAAAGACCCAGCGTTGATCGTCTTCATCGTCCCCAGAACCAGTCACCACCGATCCTGCGCAGCAGTTTCATCGCCAACGTCTTCATCTGTCTTAGTTACCAGGTAAGCTTCACACATTTCTCTTCACCTTGCATTTTTTTTTTCTGTCATTGCATGCATTTGTTCTTTCATTGTTATGTGTTTACTGTTCAAGTGAATTATAATTCACTTGAACAGTAATTGTTGCATGCACGCGTGAGGAAGCTCACGCATGCCTCTTATCTGCCCAGCTGGGTCACTGGTAGGCCTACTGGGTCCAGCCCAAAAAAAATTTCTTCAAAAGTTATTTAAAAAAAATATGTGATTTTTCGCAAATTTTTTACTTCATTTTGATCAATATTGGTTTGTATTTTTATACTGTAAAGATACATATCCGGTATTAAAATACTCATTTTTCGTCAAAACATTAAAAAAAAATTATTTTCATGCATCCGGCCAAGTCTCTCAATAATAATAATAATAATAATAATAATAAATCATATTGTATTTTCATTTAACAAAGAAAATTTCAAAAATATGTATTAGCATGCATTTTGGCTTTAGTAACTAGTTTATTAAAGTCACGAGAACTAGGCCAAATTTCAAAAATTCCAAAAAAATTATTTTATTTTCTTTTAATATCTGGGGTTATGACTTTATACGTAAGACGAATTCCGGATATTAAATTCTTTTGTTGGTGTCAGAATTACCCAATAAGATAAGGATCTCCTTACCGAGGAGGACTTTTCTTAAATCATAGACGGACCAACAACTAGAAAACACGACAAGGCCTTAGATTTTATCAGACAATAAAACAATGCAGCTTACCTTAGGTAGGACGTATTTGGGGTGCTAATACCTTCCCTTTATGCAACCAGTCCCCGTACCCGATCTCTGAGACCAGTTAGGGTTCCTAGTGACCAAAATACTAGGTGGCAACTCCCATTCTAATTTTGCATTGTTAAAAGACAAGAATTCCTTGTCTCCCCACATTTGCCACATTAGATAAGATTTTGAGGGTGGATGTTTTTGCCGCGACGCCGCACACGTGCGACAATCACCATGTCTTTAAGTCAAGCTTTGCATATCACACATGTACCTCAAGGTAATGACTTGAAGCCTAATTCATGTGAGAATCATGACAACAAAGGATGGACTTTGGCCACTTATAAAGAAAGGGAGGAAGAAGCATGCACAAATGACAAAGATAATTATAATAAGAATCTTAATAGTGAAAAAGGCAATTGACAAGCTGATTCATTAAAGGATGTGAAAAAAATCCATAATAGTTAGAAAAGAGGTTTTGTAACTCAAAGCTTAAGGAAACTTATTACACTAAATGAGTACATGCCAAAAGAGCTAAAGAGGATGGGAAATATGTTTGTTGCTTGCTATCAAATTGGTGGAGAGAAAACTCATATCAAATAAGTCATAGAGAAAAGCCATGATGACTTCATACTTGCCTCAAGGTGTATATGACATGAAGATATTCTTAAAAAATAAAGACCTATCGTTTGGATCAAAACTTCACAATCTATTTCTTTTTATCAAAGGTTATGTCATAAAAAAGATAGTGAATTGTATTTTGGTGAATGATGGTTCAACTGTCAATATACTACCTATTAAAACTTAAAAGAGCTTGGGATTCCTATTTATGAACTCTTTCCAATTCATCTAATGATTTAAAGCTTTAATTAAGGAGGCAAAACACCATGAGAAAGATAAGATTTGTGATACACATTGAAGATATGAAGTCCAATGTTGATATGCTTCACTAATATGTTGAATGCTATGTTGACGACCTTATGGTGGAGTCAAAGGAAAAAGAAAGTCGTTACAAGATCTCTAACTTGAAACCGATTCCAACTAAAGATGAACCCACTAAAGTGTGTATTCGGTGTCACCTCAGACGAATTCCTAGGATTCATAGCTTGATATCAAGGAATTAAAACTAATCAATTTAATATTGATGGCATCCTAGAGATGTTAGAGCCAAGAAACATCTAGGAACTGAACAGTCTCCAAGGAAAGTTGGCTTGTATACGAAGATTCATTTATAACTTAGTTGAAGGATACATTGTTCTATTGGGATAAATCCTGCACTAATGCCTTCAACAAAATCAAAGAGTACTTGTTAATTCACCTCTCCTACAAGCACCAACATCATAACGTTTATTTATCTAATATATTGCGACTTAAATGTGTTATTTGGGAGTGTTGCTAGCATAAAAAAATAATGAAGGTTAAGAGAGCGCTCTCTACTACCTTAGTAAGACTTTAAATAGAGTCGAACTAAATTATTCTCTAATAGAGAAGACGTGTCTAGCGTTAAAGTTTATTGTCGAACCCTCGCGGCGGAGAGGCGATCCTCGATTGATTTTGGGGTCCTTTTGTTTTTATGAATAAGGGAGTCGCCATTTAGTATTATGGTCACTAGGAACCCTAACTGGTCTTTCAGAGATTCTAAGGCAAGAGACTGGTTGCGTAAAGGGAAGGTATTACCACCCCTAGTACGCCCTACCTAAGGTAAGCTGCTTGGTGTTTGGTTTGCTTTATAATTGCTATGGTGTTGGTGTTTTCTATTCCCATCAGTTTTCCTAGTTTTGATTTAAACTAAATTTATTAAGATAGAAATCCAAGGAGATTCCATGTGCTTTAAAAGCTCATTTTTCCCTTAGTATTTCAAGAGTTTGCGACTCGTAAATCGCAAGGAGGAGGGACAAAAATTTAAGGAAATTCAGGGCACTTTAAAAACCTATTTTTGCCTTAGTGTTTCATACTCTCACGGCTCGTAAACTGTGGAGTAAAAAATTGAAATGTCCTCGATTATAATCAAGGCTTCTTTCAAGGATGTGTGATGACTTATTATTCCTAAAAAATTATTTTGGATATTTACCACTTAGGGTTTTTTTATCCAAATATTAACAGTGAATAATAACAAGTTATTCCCAATAATATTTTGGATATTCATTCCTTTGGGATTTCTTTATCCAAATATTAACGGTGAATAATATATGAATTCCCCCCAAAATAAGATTTTTTTTTTATTTTTTTAGAATATTGGCCAATACCCTTTGGAGTTTTACAAACATGTTGTAAAATCCAGAAATGTAAGGAAATAATTTTTCTTGTGTTTAAGAAATCCATGCGAAAACACATTTTCAAAACTTCAAATATTTTTTATATAAAAAAGAGCGTTCAAAACATGTTAGGGTATTGGCCGTATGCAACACACAAGAAAACATTTTTTTGATATATATGTTTATTTGTCACATTGCGTCGAAAACCGGGTATTCTAAATACGAGATTTCTATTTTTACAATATAAAAAAAACACACAAAAAAAATACCCATGCCTTGCCTGGTTACTGTTCAAGTGAATTAAATTTCACTTGAACAGTAACAAATGCAACTAAGAATGCATGCAAAAGCTGGGAATAAAAGACAGCTTACATGGTATGCTGGTGATACCGTTTTTTTCAGTCCCCCGCTGTCTGCGTTCGTTTGGCATTCTTGTGTGTTGCTTGCCTCTTTCTCCTTTCTTCTCCTTGTTTTCTTCTCTTCTCTTTCCCTTCTTCTCTGTTTTGCTTTCCTTTTCTTGAAAGCTGGTGCTGAGACAGACGAAGACGACAGGTGCTGAATCTTCTACGCTCAGCCAATGGTTGCTGCTTTTGGGGACAGCGAAAGCGATGGCCACGCCGGTTTTGGTCTCTGTTCGTTTTCTCTCCTTCTGTTGATGCTTTCTCTCGAGATGATGAAAATGATGGCGATGAAGGCGTGTTGTGCTGGTGGAGTTTTCGCCCTTGCCTCTGTGTTTTCCTTACTTTCGATAGTGTCGTTCTTATGGCTTTCTCTACCCTGCCTCTCTCTCGTTTCTTCTTGTCTTTCTTTTCTTGTTTTTCCTCTGTTCTCTCCTCTCTTTTTCTGCCCTGCTTCCCTTCTTCTTTTTTTCTTTTTTTTTCTCTCCTCCTCTTCTACTGTCTGCCCTCCTGATCTCACAGCAACGCAAGGATGAAGGAAAGAAACTCCCTCTATTTTCTGTGTTTTTTTTACTGCCTGCCTCTCTTGTGTTTTTCTTGTCTGTCTTTCGTTGTCCTCCCCCTCTCCTTTAGGTCAACAGCCGAGGCTTCTATATAGCCTATACATGGCTTTATTTAGGAAACAAATATTACATTAACTCTAGGGTGTTATATCGAGTGAGCAGAAATAGGAAACCAAAATATTTTGATTCTGATTCTCGATCATCAGTGATTTCTTTCCAGTATAGAGGATGATGCAGCTCCTTTCTTTCCTTTCATAGCTGGGACCATGAAGCACCAGCTGCTCCCTTTAAAATGAGGCAATAAAAACTTGGTTTACAGATAAAAGAAAAGAAGATAATCGGGGTAGCTGTGCAGAGAAAAAGGAAAGAAAGAATTGCAGACTGGGAGGCATTGTTTTCCTTTTCTGATCTAATTCCTGTTCTTCAATTTCATCTCCCGGCAAAATTGCTTCTAGTTTTATCTTCAATCAACTCCCTTATTTTAACACCTTTTCCATTTGGTCCTTGGCCCATAAAAGGGCTTCAAATTCGCCTGCAATTGGTCTTCAATCTTTAAGCATCTTGCAATTGTGTCCCTGCAAACTTGGGCAAAAATCCTTCTCACGGCAGGAATCCCTACTTTCACAGTAGATATTCAAACGGGAATATCTTGAGCTTCTGATATCAAAATCAAGTGATTCAAAAGCCTAAATTTATCTACGCATCCAGGACTACAACTTTGATGAAGGAGTCGAAGTGAGATAAAATCCTTTTAGAGAATAGAATCTGGCAATGATCTAGTTGATCAAAAGGGTCTTCTAATCTAATTCAGAAACAGACAATGTCGAGAATCCCGATATGACTGAGAGTATGACCTAAGAACAAATCAACAAAATTTATGACAGAAATAGAGTTTTTAGTGCAAAACTCGGGCCATCATCCTTCTCAAAATAGAATTCTCTACTTTCACGTTAAATATTCAAACGAGAATATCTTGAGCTTCTGATATCGAAATCAAGTGATTCAAAAGCCCAAATTTATCTACGCATCCAGGACTACAACTTTGATGGAGTCAAAGTGAGATAAAATCTTTTTAGATAACATAATCTGGCAGGAATCTAATTGGTCAAAAAGGTTCTTGATCTGACAATGCCGAGCATCCAAATTTGACTGAGAGTCTGCCCTAAGAACAGTGATCCCTAGGACCCAATAAAGGTGTAGGTCAATTTTTCAACATGTCCTGAGTGACAGAATATATCGTACGAGACCAAGTCAGAATCAGAGCCTAAGTTGGAACAAAAAAAAAATTGCGACGGCAGCATAACCAATTTTTTTAGTGCAAATTCTGAGGGATTTATCCATTCTTAAAGACCAGACAAAGAAGGAACGAATTTAGCATTATGAAGAATTCTGATCAATCTAAGAAAACCTGACGATTTTGGCAGCAAAGGGGAAGGGTAAAGAGAGCAGAAAACAGCTCAAACAGGGTTTCAAAAAATATATATTTCTTTCTCTACTTTTGTCAATCTTCCAGCAAACATGAGTTAAACTCCTACACTCAGTTCAAAAGACATATACAACGTCTCCATCACGTGGGGTCCACAAATGAGTAACAACATTTATGATAAAAAAATTAAGGAATTATAGCCAAGCACATTTAGTACGACTAATTTCTTAAGTCGACCCTCTCAAATACATTATCTTAAGGCTAATACGACCAAGGAGATTGACAAAATGGGCATTATTGCTCCAAGAATTGAAATTTTCTATCTATTACAAAACTATTAGGGGGGAAACATTAATTGATTCTCTTGTCGATTATCCTACTCTTGATGAATGAAAGTTTTCTAAAGACCTACTTGATATGGATTTCTTGTTCATTGAAATGGTAGAACCTTGGAAAATATTCTTTGATCACCCAGCATGACAAAATAGAGTTTGTGCCTAAGTAATTTTCATCACACCTTAAGGAGAGGTCTTGCCATTCACCTTCTTTCTTATTGAATGTTGTTCTAACAAAATGGTCGGATATCAATCCTTGATTCTTTGGTTGAAAAATGAGAAATTATAAGGAATAAATTATTAATACTGGGATGAAAAATCACAATAAATTTTTTTAGATCATGGATGGAGTAGAGAAATAAATTGGTATGCGAAACAATATCCGAATTATAAATCGTGTAAGTTTTCTAATCAGGTAAGATAGTTATTTAAAAGAAAAAGTTTTATGAATTGTGATTAAAACAGTTAGAAAACAATTAAAAAATAGAATGAAACTCTGAACAAACTAATATATGATTTTACACGTGAATATCGTACAATCGCATAGTTTTTAACCGAAAAGAGAGGGAATTTAGGGGGAGAATTTTTATTATGAATAGGGATGTAAGTCCCCAATGAATTATTTTGAAGATCTTGACAATTTTAATAAATAAAATAATACCTAAATTTGGGTTTTTAGTGTAAAATTACCTATTGTTCAAATTTACAATATCAATAATAACTCTTGTTGCACGTGTGCAGCGTCACGGTGATCGCCCACCACCCTCATCATCAGGTGTGGTATGTCTATCTATTCTGGAAAAAATGGTGAGACAAGAAATTCTTTGTCTCTTAGTTGTGAAAAATAGAATGGGAGTCACCACCTAGTATTTTGGTCACTAGGAACCCTAACTGGTCTTAGAGATTGGGTACGGAGACTAGTTGTATAAAGGGAAGGTATTAGCACCCAAATAAGGCTTACCTAAGGCAAGCTGCATTGTTTTATTGTCTGATAAAAATCTAAGGTCTTGTCATGTTGGTCCGTCTATGGTTCAAGAAAAGCCCTCCTCAGTAACGAGGTTCTTATCTTATGGGGTAAAACCTAACCGGTCTAATGTCTATAACAGAACTATCTTTTTAATATCTGGAATACGTTTTACGTATAAATTCGTAATCTCAGATATTGAAACAAAACAAAATATTTTTTGATTTTTTTTATTGGCCAAGTTCTCATAACTTTAATAAACTGGTTATTAAAGTCAAAATGCATGCTAAAATATAATATTTTTTTTAAGCTTTGAGAGACTCGGCCGTATGCATAAAAAAAACATTTTTTATATATGTTTTCAAAGTTTTGACAAAAACTAGGTATTTTAATATCGGATTTGTATCTTTTTTAAAAAATACAGACTGATATCAATCAAAATGGCGTAAAACAAATATGCGGGGAAATCGCAATTTCTTCAAAAATATATATTTTTCTTTTTAAAAAAAAGAAAAAGAAAAAATGAAAATGAACTAGGCTTGGTTGGACTCAGCCCAGCCACGTGGGCTGGGCTGATGTTCCAGCACTAAAAAAATAAACTTGGCCGGACCTAGCTCAATTGTGTGGGTTAGGCCTGTATTGGCCCAGCTACAAGGCTAGACTAAGCCTAGCCGCGTGGGCTGGGCTGATGTTCCAGCCCGACAGAATAAAAGGGCTGGTTATTGCACGGTAACCAGCCAAAATATAATTAGCTAGTTACTGTGCACAACACAGTAACTAGCTAATTAAGCTTCATTTGCTGCAGAACGTGAGTCACGTTCTGCATGTAAATGGAAGAAAGGCTTAGGCACGTAAACTAGGGGCAGCGGCGGTGAGAAGGTTACCTGGAGTGGCGAGACACAATCGTGGCCGTCAACGGTGGTTAAAGGCGGCGGCGGCGGCAGCGGCGGCGGTTTTCTTCCTTCTCTGCTGTCTCCTCTGTTTCTTCTCTTCTTAGCCCTCTCCTCTGTTTCTTCGTGGCAGTCAACGGCTGTCAGGTGGTGTGTTGTGGCGGTGGAGAGGAGGCACGGTGGCTGCTGTGGGTGTTCTTCTTATATTTTTCTCTGTTTTGTTTTGGTTTCTCCTCTGTTGCTGCTCCTGTCTCCTCTTTCCCTCTTTTTTTCTTTCTTTTTCCTTTCTTCCTCCTCCTCTGTTCTTCCCTGTTTTATTCTTTTCGTTTCTGTCCCTCTCTCTCTCGGTCTCCCTGTCAATATCTCCCTGGCTTTTTCTAGTTTCTACTGCTTCGGTCCCTTCTCTTCCCTCTTTTTGTTTCTCTCAGAAAACCTACTGTTTCCCTCCTTTCGCCCTCCCCTTTCTCTCTCAAAAAACTGTCTGCCTCTCTCTCCCGGTTTCTCTCTCTTTTCCCCCCTTTCCTTCCTTTTTTTTTTCTTCCCGGTTTTCCTCTCTTTCCCCCCCTTTCCTTCCTTTTTTTTTCTTCCCTCTTTTCACCTTTCGGAACAGTATTTATAGGGGCAGGGAGAGCGAGATCAACCCTGCCCCATCCCATCGCTGCACATGGGGTGCACCCCAGTCCCCTTGCTCTGTCACGGCACTGGGAGAGGTGGCCAATGGTGGCGTCGCTTGCAGGGCATGACTTCTCTGCTTTCTCATCATGAGGAGGTGCGGGTGGCATCCGGTTTTGGTTGTAACAGAGCACGTGGGGAGGGAGATGAAGAAACAAGGAGAAGAAAACAAAAAACATCTCTTCCCCTGCTGCATGTCCAGGGGAAGAAGAAGAAGAAACAATGCCGCCTCAAAACGGCTGTTTGTTTGTTTTTTTAAAAAAAATATGAATGAAATGATGTCGTTTTGCCCAAAACATGTCGTTTCATTTAAATGGAAACTGATGCCAAAGTGTCCGATTTCAAGTTGGTCCTTCAATTAGCGCACTTTTCAGTTTAGTCTTTGGTTTTGGATTTCTTCAATCAAGTCCCTAATTGGCCATCAAACTAGATTTGCAAGAGGTGCAGATCTCAAACCCTTTGCTATCACGCCACGCTCCTTGGGGACCAACTAACTAAGAGATTATTGATTACATAGTCGCCACGGGAATTGCAAATTTAGTTGGTCAGAGAAAGCAACTAAGGATTATTGATTCCATAATCAACTCTTGTGATGAGGACTATGAATTTAGTTAGCTTAGTTAGCTGGAAATGAAAAGCAAGAGGTCATTGATTACTTAGTTGATCTTGTAGATGGTGACTCAAAGTTATGGATACGAAGGCATCATTAGTGGTCGTTCAAATAGAAACTACTGTGAATGAAATAGAAAATTCTAACATGAGAAATTAGAATTATCCACAAAGATTAAATTTAATTAAATGGATTGCAAGGGTTAAATTTAATACTTGATCGAAATGAAGATTAACTACGTACCATTGTGGGATATAAATAAATGGACGCAACAGCAAAGTATAATATGAGAAAATTGAATTGACTGTATTGGTGGAATTTAATATGTAAAATTTGATTGGTCGCAATGGTGGCCTAGGTTGAAAAGTATTTAGGTTGGGAAAAATAATATAATATGCCAAAAGTATCCGTAGATTGAATTCCAAGTTTTTTCAGAACTACAGACATAAACGACTTCATGCTTCACTTCCTGATAAGAGAAATAAACAGAACCTCAAGAGCTTCTGCTATCATTATTAACACCTTCGACTCCTTCGAACAAGATGTTTTGGAAGCTTTATCCCCAATGTTTCCTCCAATTTACACACATTACTTCAATAAAAAGAAATTTCAATATAATTAACAATAAAGAAAAAAAAGGTTTTTCTAAATATAGTTACCACAACATTAACATTTTTGGCATGTTTGTGTATTTGTTTTTTAAATTCATGGAGTATATTATATTTTAATTATATATAAAAAAAGAAATCAGAATAAATAATTATTCTGTTGGTTAAAAGCAAAATACATTACTTTATTTTAAAAGAAAAATAATTTAATTTTATTATGATATCTATTGTTCTTTGAAAGTAAATATATATTAAAAAAAATACTATTTTTAGATTAAAAAAAAGTAGCTAAAATTATCTATGGTCTTGAAATATAACTATACAATAGATATTGACTTATATTTTTAAGTAAAATCTTTTGGAACATCAAACTTACATAAACTTACTAGCAGAGATGCTTATCATTATTAATGTTATTATTATTATTATTATTTAATTTGAAAAATTGAGGATTATGAAATTTAAATTCTTAGATTTTTATTAAAGTTATGATATTATATTAAAAAAAACTATTTGAATTAAAAAATTTAAACTTTATTTACAAAACATTAAAGATACTTTTATATTTACTCTCTAAAACCAAATGTGTCCATTATGTGCTCGACATAAACCAAGAAATGCCTAAAACTACATGTATTTTGGTACTAATAGACTTGTTTAATGCACTTCTCTAGATATTTTCCCCAACTCTTGCATAAATGATGATTATTACTTTCTTACTTTTTCATTTTTAAAAAACTTAATTCAAACATAAAATATTTTAATTATATAATATAATTACAATATATCGATGTTTTGGTTCATAACTTGTTCATGTAACTATTCACAACACTATTTTATTGTTGCTGTTTTTTCTTTATGTCCCTGAATTTTTTTTTACATCAATCATTGTATTTTATTTTCTTTCATTTTCATCCTTTTAAGTTATGTTAATATAGTTTATGTTAAGATATATTTTGATTTGCATCCTTTTATTTATCCGATATGTCATAAAATATATCAATGGTAAATTAAAAATTGATTTTATAAAATAAAATTTTAGGTTATTGTTTACAAGAATTAAAAAATCAAAGACCAAAATTAACATAAATAAACCTTTTTTTTTACATTGTTCAAAAGGCTTTTTAAAAATTGTATTTGATCCCTTAACTTTTGATTTTTGCATTAATTGGTTCCTATTCTTTTAAGATTTTATATTGGTTCATGGATATCATCAAGAGAGGAGAGAGAAATCGATTGATTAGTAATATTTTATCTATAAAAAGATTGAGTTTGATTTTAATGGGTTAATTAATTGGAGTTCAATGGAGACAATTAGGTCTATGTTAAAAAAATATTTTGACTTGACTTGATTTATGATTTTTAAACTAATTAAAAGTATGGATTAGTTTTGCAAATTTCTTTATATAGGATTCTAGGACTTCTTGAGGTGCTTTTTAGATTTTTAAAAAATAAAATTTGAGTTTTTGACTTCTTAATTGTGAGAGGATAAAAATTTAAATTAAAGAATATGCATCGCTATCCAGGTAGATAACTTATTGTATAGCGACTAGGGGTGAGTATTTTCTGTTCGATCCGGTTTTGGGTTAAAATAAGTAATCGAACCAAAATTAATTTTTTTCAAGTTTTTGAACCGAACCGAACCGAAAACCGGATCCAACTGACCATGTTTGGTTTGGTTTGGTCCGATTTTTTTCCTTCCAAACCAATGTAAATCGAAAATTATTTCTGAGTTTTTTCACTAATTATATTTTTTCAAGGATTCTATTTTCGTTTTATTTCTAATTTTACAGATCTGTGCTTTTTGTGTATTTTCTAAGAAATCTTTGCTTTCTCAATAGGCATGGTTCTTTTTTAAATTGGTTGGGCATGCATGATATCCTGAAATTCAACCCCGATTTTCTTTTTGTTAGATCTTTGCTCAAAAATTAAACTTTGTAAAAAGATACACAAAATAAAATGAAAGAATAGAAGTCATTTGACTGGAGAAAAAAAAAACAAAGAAAATATCAAAAGATATCTGTTATTAAAATGTAAAATCATTAAAACATTATTTTTTGAAAAAGAGGAACAAATCAAAGAGGAAGTGCCAAACCCTTACACACTAGTTTAAAAAATCCCCTTTTTTTCCTCTCCAATCTTCCCTCCACTTCGTTTTGGAGCCACCACCACACACCTGCAAAGAAAAAACCTTAAACTTGCTCTCAATGGCGACCGATCCAACCCAGTTGCACCATCTCAGCCTCCTTCTCCAATCAAAGAGGAGAGATGCATAGAGAAGGGGAGGGGAGAGATGCAGAGAGAAAGGGAGGGTGAGGGGAGAGATGCATAGAGAAGGGGGCGGCGGCTGCTCTTGGGTGTAGGGAATGCAGCACCAACTCAGTCTCCTTCTCCAATCAAGGAGGAGGGATGCATAGAGAAGGGGAGGGGAGAGACGCATAGAGAAGGGGAGGGGAGAGGGGGGCGGCTGCTCTTATGTGCAGGGAATGTAGAGAGCAAAGTTTAAGTTTTAGGTTTAGGGTTAGAAAAAGTATTTTATTTATAGTTGTTTTTTAATTAAGGGTTGGTCTGGTTGAACCGGTTCGGTTCGGTTCGGTTCAATCGGTTTCTGACTTTAGAAACCGAACCGAACCGGAATTTTTTTGTGATTTTTAATCTATTAACTCGGTTTTGTTTCAGTTTGGTTTTTTCGGTTATTTTTTTCTGGTTTTCTCGGTTTCATTGATTTATCAGTTTTTTTGCTCACCCTTGGTAGCCACATGTTGGGAGAGGATAATAATAATAATAATAATAATAGAAGCATGGCTAGGATTTTCTTTGCAGGACCAGGCTTGCGTGGCCTTTTTTTCGAGTGATAATAATATTCCCACAAAGTGGCACTCACCCTTTTTTTTTATCTATAAGAAGGGGCACGTCTTTCTCTCCTTCCTCAACATCCAATCTTCTTGTGTGTGATCGGAGAGATGGTGTCCATAGACTTGGCAGATAAACCCCATGCCGTGTGTATCCCTTTTCCAGCCCAAGGTCACATAAACCCAATGCTAAAACTAGCAAAACTTCTCCACTTCAAAGGTTTTCACATAACCTTTGTTAATACAGAGTATAACCACAAACGCTTACTCAAGTCTAGAGGCAGCAGCTCTCTTGATGGCTTGCCAGACTTCCAGTTTATGACCATTCCTGATGGTCTTCCACCATCAGATACTGCTGATGCCACTCAAGACATCACATCTCTTTGTGACTGCACCTCCACGACTTGCTTAGCCCCATTTCGTGATCTTATTGCCAAACTCAACTCCTCCAGTATTGTGCCCCAGGTGACATGTATTATCTCTGATGCTTGCATGAGCTTCACTCTTGACGCCGCTGAAGAATTCGGAATTCCTGAAGCGCTGTTTTGGACACCTAGCGCCTGTGGTGTTTTGGGCTACGCACAATATCGTTCTCTTATCGAAAGAGGCTTGACACCTCTGAAAGGTACACAGCTTTTTAAACGGAAAATTCAAAATGTGGGTGCATGAATTTATGATCAAGTTTTACATTTCTTTTTAGTTACGATTTTTGAAGTTACGATTTTCCCAAGACTCAGAAGGTCAGAGCCTGCATAATTTACCAAGAATGAAAATTAATCTTCATTTGTAATTTTTTTTTGCAGACGCGACCGATCTAACAAATGGGTACTTAGAAACATCCATAGATTGGATTCCAGGAATGAAAAATATCCGTTTGAGGGATCTTCCAAGTTTTGTCAGAACTACAGACATAAACGACTTCATGCTTCACTTCCAGATAAGAGAAATAGACAGAACCTCAAGAGCTTCTGCTGTCATTATTAACACCTTTGACTCCTTCGAACAAGATGTTTTGGATGCTTTATCCCCAATGTTTCCTCCAATTTACACACTTGGTCCTCTCCAGTTGCTTGTTGATCAGATTCCAAATGGTAATCTGAAAAATATTGGCTCCAATCTTTGGAAAGATCATCCAGAGTGCATACAATGGCTTGATTCAAAAGGACCAAACTCTGTGGTGTATGTAAATTTTGGTAGCATCACTGTAATAACTGCACAGCAAATGATTGAATTTGCTTGGGGACTAGCCAACAGCAACAAACCTTTCTTATGGATAATAAGGCCAGATCTTATTGTAGGTGAAGCCGCGATGTTGCCACCTGAATTTTTATCTGTAACAAAGGATAGAAGTTTGCTAGTAAGCTGGTGTCCTCAAGAACAAGTCCTGAAGCATCCTTCCATAGGAGGGTTTTTAAGTCACATGGGGTGGAACTCCACATTGGAAAGTATCTGTGGCGGTGTCCCAATGGTTTGTTGGCCGTTTTTCGGTGAGCAACAGACCAACTGTTGGTTTGCTTGTACTAAGTGGGGTATCGGAATGGAGATAGAAAACAACGTGAAAAGAGATGAAGTGGAAAAACTTGTGAGGGAGTTAATGGAGGGAGAGAAGGGAAAAGATATGAAAAGGAAGGCAATGGAATGGAAAACCAAGGCAGAGGAGGCAGCTTGGACCGGTGATGCTTCTCATCGGAATCTGGATCGATTGGTAAAAGTTCTTGCAAGCGAGCAAATAAGTTAGAAGCCTGAATGGCAAATAACTTCAAGCATCGAGTAACCTACTGTATTATTTTTGGCAGAGAAATATAATATTAAAAAATATCTTGATATAATAAATTAATCTATTATTTGCTACATTTTCTTTATTTAATTTGCTTCTATTACATTCAACATAATTTTGGCTAAGATCTTAGCAAGAAAACTTGTGTGATACTTAAAAGTTTCGGGAAAAGATTGGTTGATAACAGTTGTCAATGAATAAAGATGACAACATGAAGTGGATGGTATATAAAATTGTAAAATATATGTCCATAAGGCGCTGTGGGTGACATTTCACGCGTTGATTGGAACATGAATGCCAACGAGAAACTTTTCTATATAGTGTATAGTACTTTTCTATAATAATACTATATAGTATTAAAAAAGATACACAAGAAGAAGAGATAAATATGAAAAAAGAATTCTTATCATTTTTTGTGGGATAATATATAATTTTCTCTTTTGAATTTCTCTTTTCTTCTTATATTTATATATTTTTAAATATTCTAAATATTAATAGTTATGACTTAAATACCATAAATGTTTTCTTGAATGATATTTTCAGATGAAAACCAAGATGGTGGTCATTTATGATGAATTGCTGTGGAACAACAGGCACTCACAAGCTCTTAAACAAGCTCTTAAACAATAATTACTTTGAAAGTATAGTTACGATTTATTTTAAAATATTTTTTATTTAGAAATATATTAAAATAATATTTTTATTTTTTAAAAATTATTTTTAATATTAACGCATCAAAATAATCTAAAAAATTAAAACATATATAAATTTTAAAAAAATAAAATTTTTAAAAACACGAATTTTTCCAAACAGTCCAAAAATAATCTCACCACATTACTTGGAACATCCAGGTTACCTGTTGTCATCACTATTCACTAATAACAGCTGAATAGTTTTGTCAGCTTGTCAGTAACAAGAAGCTTTTGCTTTTAAAAACTGTTTGGAATGCAATTTGTACAGTATTTTAAAAAATTTATTTTTTTTTTGTTAAAATTTAATATGGTTTGTATATTTTGAATTGTTTTGATGTATTAATATTAAAAATAATTTTTAAAAAATAAAAAAAATATTATTTATATATATTTTATTATTTGAAAAGTTAGTGATTATGATTTCTTACATTGATATTCAACATGTAATTACTTTCTGATCTTTACGTTTTGACATTTTCTTACATTGATATTCAGAATTTTCTTACACGTAGAAAATTGTTTATTCTAACATGGAAAAACAATTATTCAATCCACGTTTTGTCGCTACTAGTACTAGCAACCCTTGACCTTCATAATTTCAAAAGAATTTCTTTGTAACAAAATTGTACCCAGACATGGATTGCTCGTTAGACTAATCAAGCAAAATTTCTGGAAGTTCTTGATATCATATTCCCATCGCAGCTGATGGCCGTGCTTACTTCAGCATATATAGAATAAGTGTTTAATACAAAGAAATGGTCCAACTGGATTGGAGTGTCTAACAAATGGGGAATAGCCGACCTGATATTAGATTTGATATTTCAAAAAAGTTAACCCCAATAATTTTCTTCCTTTTCATCTCTTCTTTCCTAAGTATACAGTAAGCCTAACCTCACTCGAATAACATGAGCATGGGAAGAAAATTGAATAATAATAATAATAAAAAAGGTCAGAACCAATAAATGATGAATTAATTATTATTATTAATTAACATAAACTAAATTATTTAGGGAATTAATAAACAATACTTTCCTCAAATTTTCCTAATTAAAAATTTCATTTACCTAGAAAATAAAGGGTGTTATAATCTTTTTTATAGGGATACATTTGTTATTAGGGGCAAATCCAACTTTTAACTTTTATTATAAATAATACAATGACTGAACTAGCATTAAAAGCAAAAAAAAATTTAACTTGCATTAGGAGCCTTGTAGATAATTTTACTTTTTTACACCTAATAGAATTACTTAATTGTCATGGAAAATAAATTAAAAAATATCTCTTACAAAATATCTTTTTTTAAGGTATTTTTTATATTTTTCTTTGGTGTTTTGATATATTCAGGCTTAATCTTTTGATAAATATAAAGTATTAATAAAAAAACAAGGTGTCAAAGTATGAGAGTGTCATGCCATTTATTCTTCTTGTTCTTCCTCGTTTTGTGATTGTTATTTATTTTATTTTAATTATTTTTTTTTAATCTCATTCCTCATTATGATCTTTATTTTTTTTATTTTTAATCCTTTAACTAATTAGATTTTATTTTTAATTTCATTCTTTAATATTTCATTTTAATTTATTTTTATGTTTCAAAATCAAAACAAATATATAAGATACAAAAAGAAAACTAAAGACAACCAACTAATGACAAGCAAGACTGATGACCCAGAAACCATTAAGAATAACAAAGAAATACAGATTCAAAATCAAGCTATAACTCCTTATGTGCAAAATCCCATGCTGAAATTTGTTGTTGCATCAATCACGCCTTTCCTCCATAAGAAATCCTAGGAGTTTTTCTTTTGAAAAACCATCAGCCACATAAAAACCTCCACCATTGGTGTTGCAATTCATGTGAAATAGAGATTGATTTTGAGATTATGTCTTATGTAGTTCTCAAAGGCATCTAGGGTGGCCCGCTCATTCAAGTGTCTGTAATGTATATTGTAAAGATGGAATACAAACCTTGTGCAAACCCTGACAATAGGAAATTGTACTAGTACTTGAATATATATATATATATATATAAAGGGTTTGAATTTCTATCACTTGTGACAAAATACTCCGATAGATGCATTTGTACAGAGATGGGCCATAAATTCACAACGAATACAAAGAGGGGTCATAATCACCCACAAATTTACAGATGGATTAGCATTTAATAGAAAGAGATGCATTCATCAATAAATTTACAAACAGATATTGTCCGATATTTCATCAGTAACTGAAAAATATTTATTGGATATCCTATTATTAATGACAGAATAAATTCTTTAGTAAATTTTTAATTGAAATTTTTCTTAGCTTTTATTTTTTATCTATAAAACTATTGATAAATGTTTTTTTACTGATATCATTAACGATGGAATATGATATTACCGATTAAAAGGATACAAATAAATTCTTTCCATCGATGATGTGGTTAATATCTATCAATAAAACTGTGAAATCTTACCGTGATAATTAGATGATACTGAATTATTTATCATATAAGTCTATGCAATCAAGGTATTGGTGAGGATGTCCTGGCCGGTGATTTGCATCATATATAACCCCCCCCCCCCAAATAAGAGCTTGTAAATGATTGTTACTCGTAAGAGAATAAGGTGGATAAAAATATATTTTTTTATTTTTTCAAATAATAATAATTTATAATGAACTCGTTTATGTCGTTGAATTATATATTCAAACGTACAAGACAGTGCTGATATCTTTTTGGTTGTTGTGGACCTTCAGCCACTCACTGCTCTCCTAAACGTCAAAGTAAGCTCACCTCAAAATTTGGAACTTCTAGTCGTTTCTATTCACTAACAACAGCTGGCTGGTTTTGTCAGTCGAGTCACAACCTGTGAAGCTGGAAGTTATTTTAACAGCTGGCTAGTTTTGTCGCTAGCTACTACATGACGTCTATAATTTCCAAAGAATTAAATTCTAGTCGTATGTACCCAGACATGGATTCCATTAACAAATCTAAAACTGACGCTGGTATTGTTGTGCTTTAAGAAAAAGTTTATTATTCATTATGATTGGTCCTATATTGTTTTTTAGTTAATTTATCTTTGGTTTTCTTTCCGGATAGGGTGATTTTTTTTTCCATGAAATAAAATTCTTTGAATTGAATTTTATATTTGATTTCATCACTGCTTATTTGATTTTTGAATTTTGTTTTTCAAATTTGGTGCCCATTCTTTGAATTGGTATTTGTTTTGTTTTGAATCATTTTCTTGATTGATTTTTTTTACAATTCTACCCCTAGACATTTATTTTCATTTACTTTTTGCGTCAAATTTGGTCATGCTGTTTTCTAATTATTTTCTTAATGGGCTGGTTTTTTAGAATTCCATCCATGAATATTTAATTTCATTTGATTTTTATGTCAAATTTAGTCCTAATTATTTTAATTGCTATTTTTTTGCATCATTGTTTTTTATTGATTTTTTTCTCAATTTCATACCTCGATGTTTGTTCGGTTAAGAACCTGGCTTCTTTGTTTTTTGGGTTTGCCTTTGATGGGGTTACACTAGTCTCATGACTCGGTTCATAGATCTAAAAGATTAGCCCAAGTCGACTTTTGTCAACATTTAAGCATTTGACAATCTGATATCTGTATTAACACAATACAATAACATTCATGATAAAGTATTTCATAATTCAACGTTATGAAAAAGAAAGGTGAAAGTCACCTACCTGCTCCACCTGCGTGTTGTCCTTGTCTTGACGATGGTCCTATCCTGACCACACCACCTAAGACATCAATGGTCACAAATCAGTACATTTGTATCTTTGAATCACATTCATCGCCATACTTCTTTCAAGAGTTCATATGTTCACATTCAAGTGTTCCAAAATTTACACCTTCATACAATTAAATTGTTACAAGCATTAGAGCCATTTCAGTTCGGGAGGCCTATTGTAGAAATCGCCAGCGAAGACTGACTCGTTGCATGCCGGACAATTCAACAATGAAAACTGGTTCGCTGCGGGCTACACAATTCGGTAGTGAAAACTGGTTCGTTGCCGCCTACACAATTCGGTAGCGAAAATTGTTTCGCTGTTGGCGCCATAATTTCAGCAGCGAATGCTACTTTGCTGAAGCCAACACATTTTTGGCAGCGAATGCTAATTGCTGCAGAAAATTCAATTATGACAGCGAGTCATAAATTCGCAGAACTTCGGCAGCGAATCATAATTTTGTTATAGAACACACTTTCGACAGCGAATGTTAATTCACTACAAACAACTTAATTTCAGCAGCGAATTACGAAGTCGTTGTAGACAATTCAACTTCAGCAACAAATCTCTAAGTCACTGCAGAACAAACAATTCGGCAGCGAATGTTAATTCTCTACAAACAACTCAATTTCGGCAGCGAATTACAAATTCGCTACAGACAATACAATTTCAAAACACATAATTGGCAGACAACTCAATTTCAGCAGCAAATTACAAATTCGCTACAGACCATACAACTTCGACAAGGAATCAAAACTTGTTGCAGTACATACAATTCAACAACGAATGCTAATTCACTGCAGACAACTCAGTTTCGACAACGAATCAAAATTTTCTTGCAGACAATACAACTTTGTTAGTGAATCACAAATTCACTACAGAACACATAATTCGGCAGCGAATGCTATTTCGCTGTAGAGAACTTAGTTTCGGTAGCAAATCACAAATTCGCTGCATACAACTAACCTTCGGCAGCGAATCACAAATTTGGTGTAGACAACTCAGTTTCGGCAACAAATCACAATTTCAGTGTAGACAACAGACCTTCAGTAGTGAATTGCAAATTCGTCGTAGAACATACAATTCGATAGTGAATACTAATTTGCTTTAGAGAACTCAGTTTTGACAGCAAATCACAAATTCGCTGCAGACAACTCAACTTCGGCAGCGAATCGCAAATTCACCGTAGAACACACAATTCGGCAGCGAATACTAATTCGCTGCAGAGAACTCAGTTTCTGCAGCAAATCACAAATTCTTTGCCAGCTTCAACAGCAGATCATAAATTTGTTGCCGACAACAAAACTTCAGTAGCGAATTGTTGGCAGGGAATCACAAATTCGCTACAAAACACACAATTCGACAGCGAATGCTAATTTAGTGCAGCAACACAACTTCAACAGTGAATCACAACATCGCCATAGAACACACAATTCGGCAGCGAATACTAATTTGCTGAAGAGAACTTAGTTTCGGCAACGAATCATAAATTCATTGTAGACAACTCAACTTCGGTAAGGAATCAGAAATTCATTGCAGATAACTCAACTTCGGGAGCGAATCACAAATTCGCTACAGACAACTTAGTTTCGATAGCGAATCACAATTTCACTGCCGACAATACAACTTCGGCACTGAATCACAAATTCACTCCAGAACACATAATTTGGCAGCAAATGGTAATTCGCTACAGACAACTCAGTTTTGACAACAAATTACAATTTTGCTATAGGCAATACAATTTCGAGAGCGAATCATAAATTCGCTACAGAACACACAATTCAACAGCGAATCACAAATTCACTGCAGAACACACAATTTTTCATTAGGTTCTAACAAGCTCACATGATTTCAGCATGAACACACACATACGCATGCAATAATCAATCCCAGCACATAAACTGTCACTAAATTCCAGCAGAATACACACTTGCAATAATCAATTCTAGCACAAAATCTTTCATCAAATTCCAGCAGAATACACACTTGCAATAATCAATTCCACCATAAAATCTTTCATCAAATTCCAGTGGAACACACACATATATGGTGTCCAACCCCATAGCTAAGGCCGACACTCTCCCATGATTTGTTCTTTCCATTCTATTCATTTTTCTTTATTAGATGTTTTGGAAATTGGCCTCATTTTGTTTCTGTTTCCTTATCCTCTTAGTTAATTTCAGTTTCCTTCACAACTAGCTTAGGTCTTAAGTCAGTTTTCTTAGGATCTTCTTCTTCATTCCCAATGGTGTTTACATACGACTCTTGGATGTGAGCCAAGCCTAATAGAGCTTTTTGTGGAGACCCACTTGCAGAGTGAAAATTGCCAAAAGAGGATGCAACAATTCATTGACAACCACACTCAACATTTTGTTGTATTTTCGTTCAACCATTTTCTTTCGTAAGTTATTATTTTCTTGAATTCAATTTGATGCTTTTAGTTTTTATTTCCAGGAGACATAAAATAGCCGGTTGAGAGAGAGATACGGGGACAATCCTTTGACCCACCCGGATTTTGATTCGGATTTGTGGATGGAGACAGGATCGTCTGGTGGACCCGATAGAAATCAGGTGTATAGACTCTCCAACACTACGATCGAGAACTAGTGGATGACTCGTAGTGTCTCAACCATTGGGAGCTTACAATCAGTATCGAGTACCAAGTCTCAAGAGTTCGTAGCCTTGCAACAACATATGACTCATCTCACCGAAAAATATGAGCAAATCTTGGCGGATTATGAACAACTGTGCCAAATGATCATAGACATGAGATCACAGATGGGTGCTACATGTGTACCCCATTTTTGGCCGTATAGTCCCAGAAATGACCAGCCTTCTCCTCCTCCTCCTCCAACACTACCATTGTTCTAGTTTGATTTTTATTTGAACATATAAATTTGTAACGAATATTTGGATTTAATTTTTATATGAACAACAAACAATTTTTTTTAATTATTTTTTTGTTCAAAATATTTTTTTAAAAAATCATTTTTTAATTATTACAGACGGATATATCGTCGGACATAATCCGTTGGTATATTCTGAGGCAAGGGGAACAATTTACTTCATATGCCACTATAACACTATTACATCATCGATGACATTATTTCATCGGTATTTTATAGAGGGTTGGAATAAAATTATAATAAATGCCATTGCTAATCATCAATGGCATAATTCTATTCATGTATTAAAGTTTTTTTTTACCAATTGAAATGACATTACCGATGAACAATTGTCATTCATAAATTTGTCAGTAAAAATGTTGCCGACAGAATGTTAGTGTAAATACCGATAAAAAATTTTGTCGGTAAAACTATTAAATCTACTAAATGCTTTCAATATATGAGTTTTACATGGTTTAAATGCTTTAAAGTCAAATTGAAGAATCTACTAAATGGAGTGATTGATTTTACATGTCGATCAGTTGATGTATTTTTGTTCCACTAGTTTAGATTTGAAGTACATTTCCAAATGTTTTCCATCATGATCCTAAGCCCCATTACAAACCTTGAAAAGTCTAATAAATTCTTTATGTTGTTCCATCATAAAGACTTAAGGGGAAATTAATAAGTCTAGAATTCACACTTAAACACCAGGGCCAAGTCATAGTGTATGAGGTAAGGCCTAAACCCAAAGCCTAAATGATCATGGATTGCACTAGGAGGTCTAGAGCCCGAGTGCACATTTTACATTTTTTAAGCCTAGATAGACCATATGACCCAATGCTGTCTTAAACTTGGGATAGGTTGCTTAATTTCCAATGATCCTAATTGATCCAACTGGCCTACAATCACTTATTCTCCAAGATGGGTTCGGTTTCTTCACCAAGTCTAACAATGAAATGCACCCTGGAGAACAAACCCAAACAGAAACCCGAAGGCACTAGGCAAGGCTTGGTAAGTAAAGTCCGACCAACAATATTTGCACCCAACTCTTGTGTAGTTAGTATTTAGCATTAAATGCTATCATATCTTCATATTATAATGGAGGATTCGTATGTCAATGTCCTTTCGATTCAACGATACACTACCAACTATTATGGGCTATTATCTTAAATGATTGATTTCAAACCAAGTATTAAAGTATTTTTCACACTTTACCCTTATCTATTGCAGGTTAGAGTGATTCATCACTTTTTAAATATTCATAAATCACGAGGTAAGGTAGGTTTTAACGTCATATTTTTTGGCATTCTTTTATTATCTTCAAAGTCACTTTTCTTGTAAACACAACCCTTAAAGTGTTATTATTCTTACAACCTCACTAACTTTAGCATCAGAGAATCTTCTAGTTTACAGGTTTTCGTGATTTCTGATGATTACTAAGCCCAACAAGTCTATTTCAACATTTCATACCATTACCAGGAAGGTTAGAAGTTTTCCTTGAACCTCGTGAACAATGAATTGTGAAAGTGTTAATTTTTTCCATGCATACGCATAAGTTTTGTATTTTCCTTTCTCACATTATTGAACCACCATGCTAATGCGAATGGATGAGGAGAATGGGCATGCGCGTTAATGGCTCCTTGTCGTGGAGATTAGCAAACTATTCAATTGGCTGAATGGAAAAGTGGATTATGTAACAGCATGATGATCAATAAAATAGCTAAAGGTAGACAACCAGATGTAACAACAATTTCATCAAAGAAGCTAATTCAAGGTTTTTGGAAGCGGAGCACGTCGTTGACAAGTTTGTCAAAATTCATGGATGATGAACCATTAATACCAGTTGTCGCTTCAGCCTTTGACTTCCATTCCATTGCCTTCCTTTTCATTTCCTTACCTTTCTCCCCATCAATTAACTCTATCACAAGCTTCTCTACTTCATCTCTATTTGCATCGGTTTCAATTTCCATGCCAACACCCCAATCAAAGCAAGCAAACTTACAGTTAGTTTGTTGTTCGGAGAAAAAAGGCCAGCATAGCATTGGCACACCGTTGGACAAGCTTTCAATGGTGGAATTCCACCCCATATGACTTAAAAACCCTCCTATCGATGAATGCTTCAGGACTTTATCCTGCGCACACCAGCTCGCCATCAGGCCTCTTTCTCTAGTCTCTTCAAGAAACTCTGGAGGCAAAACCGCTGATTCGCCCCTGACAAGATCAGGCCTGATTATCCATAAAAAATTCTTCTTGCTGTTAGCTAGTCCCCAAGAAAACTCCACTAGTTGCTGTGGATTCATGACAGTGATGCTTCCAAAATTTACGTAGACAACAGAATTGGGATCCTTGGAGTCGAGCCATTGCAGGCATTCAGTCTCTTCTTTCCACAGATTGGATCCAATTGATGCTAGATAATCATTCTGTGTTTGATCAAGAAGCAAATTAAGAGGACCAACAGAATAAATCGGAGGAAACATAGATGAGAGAGCAACCAGAACATCATGATCTAAGTCATCAAAAGTATTCACAAGAGCAGCTGAAGCTTTTGAAGCTCTATCAATTATTCTTATCACATAGTTTAGGATAACGTCGTTTCGATCTGTTGTGCGAATGAAGGTCGGAAGGTCCTTCAGACGAATATCTTTCATTCCAGGAATCCAGTCTATTTTTGTCTCCAAATATCCATTTGTCAAATCGCTTTCTTCTGCATCATTGATATCAAAGATAAAAACACGTTACATGAACACTTTACTTCGAAAAGATTCATGATAGTATGAAATTAGTAATAAATTTATCGAGTACGTACCTTTGAGTGGTGTGTAACCTCTTTCAACAAGATGTTTGTAATGTGCATAGGCCAATGTGCCACATGCACTTGAAGTCCAGAAAGAAACGACAGGGATTTGAAGTTCCTCCTTAACATCGAGAGCGAAGGACATGCCACCATCTGCTACTATGCAAGTTACAGGCGGGACAACATTTGATGAATTGAGTTTGGCAAGAAGTTTGCGAAATGGGACTAAGCAAGCCTTTGAGATAGAGTCACAGAGAAATGAAGTGTCTTGGGTAACATCAGCATCGATCTGATCACCTAGACCATCTGGAATAGTTTCAAACTGGAAATCAGGCAAGACTTCAAGGGAGTTACGGCCTCTGGACTTGAGCAAACGTCTGTGATTGTATTCAGAGTTGACAAAGGTGATGTGAAAGCCTTTGTGATGGAGTAGTTTTGCTACTTTGAGCATAGGAGTTATGTGACCTTGAGCTGGATATGGGACGCACACGGCGTGAGCCTTGGTGCTCTTCGGAAGAGTTCCCATGTTTCTTACTCTCTGAGTTTTTGTATTTCACACCTTCTATGAGTTAGAAGACTGAATTTATTGGTCACCAGTTATATAAGGAATTGTGATTACTTCTTATATGGTCCAAAATCAAGACGCTTGAGTTTTTTTTTTTATATTCAATACACTTTAGTTATAAAAATGATTATTATTATTATTTTTTTGATTTACGTGGGTGTCCGGGCCAGCTTGCGCGCACCACGACTAATCCCACGGCCCACTGAACACCCTACAAACCTAGTGAACATGTAAGGCACCGCGGGGGTGACAGATGTGCATATGAGGACTTGAATCCAGGAACAGCAGGAAAAGACAAGCCCCTTCTACCGCCACACCAAGACCCTCAGTGCTATAAAAATGATTAATTAGTTTGCAATTATGTGGCAGTGAATTATTTATTATATAAGTTTATTCAATCAAGGTATTGGTGAGGATGTCATGGCCGGTGATTTGCATTATATATTAATTAATATTTTCATATTAATTAACATTAAGTACTTTTTTTTCCATATTGCAAAATTATGCTGACCTTCGATGGAAGAGAGAATAATGGTGGTCAGGGTTTGTGATTGATCGTGGTAGCCAGGAATGAAAGTAAATTATAATTCATTCATTGTAGTTTCATAAAAATAATATAAATTATATTATAGGTAACGTAAATATGTTCATATTTAAATTTAAAAGATTTTTAGTTATGTTAAAAAATAATATAAATTATATTTTAAAATTTTTATTTAATAATTTAAATTTTTAAATTGAAATAAATTTTTAATATTAATTTATATTTTCAAATGTGAAGTACGGGTGAGAAAAAAACGAAAAACTGATTTAACTGAGAAAACTGAAAAAAAATTAACTGAAAAAACTAAATTATAAAAAAATCAATTAAACCAATTAGAATATTTAAAAAAATTTCTAATTTAATTTTGGTTTTATAATATTTAAATCAAACAACCCAAACCAAACTAAACCGTTTTAAATTATAAACAAATTTATAAATACTCCTCAGATACACAACACAGCCTGCACGGGCCACACCACATTTCCATCCTCACAGCGGCACAGCCTCCCACAACACTCAAAAGTCTACAGACTCTACACCCAATTAAATATTCGTTCTTCAACTAACCCCACCCAAGCTCTCACAATTCACTCACGTCTCACAATTAATTCTTCATAGCACACAGCACTCACAATTAATTCTTTGTTCTTCAAAGTTCAACCACCCCAATCTACGCCACACCTAACCTTCTAATCTTCATTCTTCAATCATCTCCAATCTATCATCCCAACAACACCCCTAAATCTTAACAGCACTAAGATTTCTTTAATTTGCAGGTGATTAGTGGAGGCAGTAAGAGTGGGGTTAGGCTTAATTTTATAATTTGGGTTATTGGTAATTACTGAGATTTTTTTTTATAAAAAAAATGAGTAAAAAAAGTGGCAGTGGGCACTAGACAATATTTATTGTGGTGGTGATAGTTTGTATTTGAGAGTATGTTTTTGGTGACGTAGGTTTTTGGATTTGTGATAGTGAGGAGAATTAATTACTATAAAAAGGCGTGATGTATTTTTGTGGTTTTGTAAGAGGTTATTTGATAAAGAAAAGGCCAGTATGGATTCAACACTGTTGTGGCTGCTGCTGATTAAAATGTGTTTGATTTTGTGGCTTTTGAATGTTAAAAAACAATATAGGTTTTTTTGGTTTTTGACATAGAAAACTAAGCCGAATCAAAACTGGTCGGTTGGAATCAAGTTCAGTTCGGTTTCTTTTTTTTTTATAAATTTTGTTTTTGATTTAATTGTTTTTTTAATTAAAAACCAAACCGAACAAAAAAAAATCACCTAGTAGACAAGACATTGATAATATCTTTTGGGTTGCTGTGTGCCCCTTCAGCTGCTCACGAGTTACTAAACGACAAAGTAAGCTCACCTCATAATTTGGGTAAAACCTGTTATCGTCTCTATTCACTAACATGAGTGTTTATTATCGCTGGAATTGTCGCTAGCTACTATTAGCATGTGCTGCTAAAATTTTAAATTTTTTGATAAAATTTTAAGAAATAATAAGTATTATTTTTTTAATATATTTTAAAGTAAAATTTTTCAAAACTTGAAACTTATATAAATTTATACTATTTTATATTTAATTTTTATTAGATAAATATAAATTATGAAATTTAAATTTATGTTCATAATAGCTCTGATATAATGTTAAAAAACTAGTTAAATAAAAAATTTTAAGTTGTTAGATGAAGTTTAAGATATGATTTATTTATTTTGTAACAGTAGCCGTTCATGACCTCTATAATTTCAAAAGAATTCGCAATAAAATAATAGTGTTACGGTCCCAGACATGGATTGCATGGTAGACTAATCAAGCAAAATTCCAAGAAGTTCAACATTTGTTTAATAGCAGTCTGATAGCAGTGCTTACTTCAGACAAAAAGAAATGGTCCAACATTTGTGTAATCAAGCGATCTAATTGTTTTACTCGGCATTTCAAAATATACTATCAATTTGTTCGTAAAGTAGCTGAAACTACATTTTCAAGCAATACTGGATGTTGGAGTTACGAGTAACGACTATAGTTTAACAAAAATATAGCACCAAATATATACATATATATTCAAGAATTAAATGAATAAAATCATTTTCAACAAGTCAAAATGATATCCCACGTCAGTTTTATTCAAAATTTTCCCTTGGGCGAGGTTAGGGAAAACATGTGAGACCAACTCAATGTTGTTTTGGACTGTGTGGACTATAACGTTTGACTATTGCTGTTATTATGATTATCCTACGGCTTGAGAAACTTCTTTCCTCTCCTTTTATATTATCACCGCATCTCTTCTTCT
Organism: Populus simonii; assembly: GCA_007827005.2. NCBI lineage: Eukaryota > Viridiplantae > Streptophyta > Magnoliopsida > Malpighiales > Salicaceae > Populus > Populus simonii. Next base: position 3,884,469 of record CM017480.2, read on the forward strand.
CTTTGAATTGCTTCAAAAATCATAATCACAGACTAAATGAGAACAAAGCTAAAGAGATAATACCATCAATATCCAAAACTCATAAAGGAAATTTACGGAATCAAAACCAATTAGCACCCATCACTGCTACGCAAACTTCCAATGCTGATATTCTCGTAGTCTTGATCTTGAGTTTCACAACGAACCATATTATTTGCGAAACTCAATGCATCATGTGGATCACCATCAATCTTGAACCCCACTTGCTAATAAAGAAAGAAGCTCGTAGAAGAAAATGATTATTGGAGATACAAGTTCTTCAAGTAAGAAAATTCTCTCAAAAGCTCTCAAGCATCCTTTATCTACGCATGAAGTCTACAAAGAACAAAAATTTGTTGGATCAAGCCTAAACACTTTGAAGACAAATCAAAGGTAATCTTAAGAGCATTAAATCTCGTTTAGCAATTTAAATCTAAATTCATGTTATTGCAAAGCACAAATCTTGGCTTGATTTCACAAATAAATTAAGTCACCATATATTAAGTTCAAGAGAAGAATTAGAGGATTGCTATATTAAATAGAGATTGTACGTAGTCATATGTTTTAATAAAATGAAATATTTATACATGTGTTTGTCGCACGTGTGAGGCGTCGCAACAAACGTCCACTCTAATTGGTTTGAGGTAATCAGGAAAATAGGGGAGATAAGGATTCCTTGTCTTTTATCTGTGGAAAGCTGGAATGAGAGTCACCACCTAGTATTTTGGTCACTAGAAACTCTAACTAGTCTCAGAGATCGGGTACGGAGATTGGTTGAGTAAAGGGAATGTATTAGCATCTTAAATACGCCATACCTAAGGTAAGCTGCATTGTTTAATTATCTGATATATGCAAAGTTATTGTCGTATTTTCTAATTATTGGTCCATCTAGAGTTTAAGAAAAGTCCTTCTTGGTAAGGAGATCCTTATCTTATCGGAAAAAAACCTAACCGTTTTATGTCAATAAAAGAAATACCTTTTTATTATTGGGAATACATTTTATGTGTAAATTTATAGTCCCATATAATAAAAGAAAACAAAATAATTTTTTGATATTTTTAAAATATTGGCCTAGTTCTCATAGCTTTAATAAACTGGTTATTAAAGCCAAAATGCATGCTAAAACATTTTTTGCAATTTTCTTTGTTGTATGAAAATACAAAATATATATATATATTTTTTTATCTCTGAGAGACTTTGCCGTATGCAAGAAAACAAGACATCTTTTTTGTTTTTTCCTGTGTAATTTGTTTTTTCCAACTTTTCAGAGAAAATCAGGTATTTTAATACCAGATTTATATCTTTACATTATAGATATACAAACCAATATTAAGCTAAATTTTGATAAAAAAAAATACACGGGAAAGTCATAGACTTTTTGAAAGGATTTTTGGAATTTTTTTGGAAATTGTTTTAAAACTGAGTAGGCCAAGCCCAGTCTTTTTGATTTGGGTTAGACTTGGTCCGACCTATGAACAGTGGCTCTCCATTATTCATATGCAATGTGAATAGTCACTTTGCAGAACAATGAAGACGGGGGAATGAAGCAAAAGAAGAAGTAGGAGAGGGGAGGCTGAGCTACTGACGGTGCTGGTGGCTCTCGGAGGCGGTGTTGTGGCGGCAAACGGTGTTTCCAACGATAGAGAGAGAGGTTACTATTATTCTCTTCTCCCCTGTTTTCCTTCTTTCTCTTCTGTTGTGTTTTTCTTTCTTTCTTGTTCCTCTCTGTTCGTCTGTCTTCCTTCTGTTTCTACTTTCTTTTCCTCTCTATTATCTCTTCTCTTTCCCTCTCTTTCTTTTATGTTCTTTCCTTTATTCTTTCGTCAACTCAAATCTTCCCCTCTCTGTTCATCTCCCCTATTTTCTTTCCTTGTTCATTTTTGTTTTTCAAAACAATCTCTCCTTTTTGTTTTTTCATCTCTTTCCTCCCCTATAATCTCCTCAAAATTTTCTCCCCTGTTTCTTTTTTTTTCAAAACCTCCCCCCTCTTTTCCCTTCTCTCTACTGACATTTATAGGGAAAGGGAGGGAGAGAGGTCTACTACCCCTGTCCAATCATGGTATTTATAGGGAAAAAGAAAAAGATCCTCTTTTTATGTGTGTTGGTTAGGTTAACCTAAGATCCCATCTGGCGATCTCTTTTAACTAAAACCAAAGTCGGTATGTAGCTTGGTCAACTTGAAATCCCATTTGGCGACTCCCTTCAACCAAAGCTAAAATCCGTGTGTGGTGGTTAACATGAGATCCCTTCTGGCGATCCCCTTTAACCAGAACCAATAATAAAGATCCCTCATCTGAATACTATTCGTTTTCCTTTTTCATGGTCCAATTTTCAAGGAGTGTTGAGAAGTATTAATGTTATTTCTGTCTAGGAATTTGCAAACTCAATCAATTTTCTTCTTGTTTGACAATATTTCTTCTTCTAGAATTAAATCTCATATTTCAAAGATCATGTCTATTCAAGTCTAATTGTTGAAATGAAATAAGAGAGATGACAGTTTTGGAAAAGATCTTTTTAAAATCAAGCTTTTTGGTCAAAGACCCAACACACGTCATTAAAAATATGGTATTACCGACGAAGGGGATGCAGACGGACTCTTTCCGTCGGTGATGTGGTCGATTAAAAAATTACTGATGGAGTCTGAATCTTACACTGACGGATTATATTCATCGGTAAAACTATGAAATCTTGTACTGATAATTATATGGCACTGAATTATTTATCATATAAGTTTATGCAATCAAGGTATTGGTGAGGATGTCCTGGGCCGGTGATTTGCATCATATATAATTAAGTGCCTTTTTTTCCCCATATTTTCCGGTGGATATAGTGGATAAGTTATTGTTACTCTTATTGTTACTCTAATATAATAAAATAAAATAAGAGCTTGTAAATTATTGTTACTCTCAAGAGATCAATAAGGTGGATAAATTTGTAGCCTGTAACATTCCACGATATCAAACCTTTAACAACATGAGGTGCATAATTTATAAATCGTGAAGGCAAAATTATGCTGACGTTTGATGGAAGAGAGAATAGTGTTGGTCAGGGTTTGTGATTGATTGTGGTAGCCGCGAGTGAGAGCCAAATACAACCCATTCATTGTCACATGTTCTGGGTCATGTATTGGGTTTGTTAGCCCGGGTTGGTTGCTGGGTTCGCTCGATGTTTTTTTGTTATTTATTTTGCCTTTGACAAGTTATTCAACTTTATATTTTAAAATTTGCAATTAAAAAAGTTTTTAATAGGATTTGGATCCAAGTTTTCATAGGTTGCGAACTTTTAAAATTTGATTGTATTTAGGATGTTTCTTCGGGTTTGCTTGACTTTTATATATGTTTTCAATTTCACCCCCTATAATTTTTTTTTTATCTTTAAAAGTTGATTCTTATTCTTTTGATTTTTTGTTGCTTTTGCAGGTTTTTTAATTAATATATTTCTAACAATCTCATCCTTTGAAATTAAATTGGTTAAGGATTATGCTTCTTGATTAAATAGATACAGCATTTTAGTTTGTTTTCAATATTTTTTTTTTATTTTACCCCCTTTTATTTTTTAAACTATAAATAATCTATCATATTATAAATGATTTTTTATTTCACCCCTGTGATCTTTTAATTGCAATTTTTTAGGGATATTTTTAATTTCATCTTTATTGATTTTTTTTTCTGTTTGACTTTATGCCCATTCCTTTTTTTTTACTACTTTTATTTTGCAAGTTTTTTTATAAGCAGTTTTTTCAACGATTCTATCATTCAAAATTAAATTGGATGACATTTAAGTTTTTTGATTGAACTCGGGTCCATGATCTAACAAGTTGCAGGTTTTTTAGATTAGATTAGGTTTAAGAGGTTTGCCTGAGATTGATTTATTCTTACCCTCTTTTTTAAAGCTAATATTTTCTTTTCTTTTCTTTTGAAGTTTGACTCTCTCTTTTTTCTTGTTTTGCTTCGTTTAGGTTAGTATCGATTTGTTTGATAATCCGGATAGGCTCAGGTATGTTTGTTTCTATTTTTTTTCATTGTTTTTATGGTCAATTTATTTATTTATTTATTGTGGTTGTGTTTTTTTTTCATATTATTTAAATTATCACTTTAACCAATGACTTGAGACATGAATATTTTTTTACCTATCACTTTTTTTACATATAAAAAATATTGTTCCACCTGCGGTGAAGGGCAGGTAACATGTCTAGTGTTAGACTAATCAAGCAAAACTTTAGGAAGTTCTTGAGATTGTGTGTGTGTGTGTGTGTGTGTGATGTTTTGTATTTTTTACTTATTTTGTCGATACACGACATTGTTTAGTGGCTCCTTTTTTTTCTTATTAACAAAAAGATTAATTGGAGTTGCAATCTAGTAATTTAAGAGAAATAGAAATCCCAAATTAAATACTAATTGCAAAGATTCAGGTACTAGGTTAGTTGTAATTAAGGGAAGGTAGACATCACCCTTAAAACATCCTTTTAAGAGAAAGGTTACCCTTGTGTTTTTATTTTATTTTATTTAAATGCTATAATATTTTGAGTTTATTTGCAATTTGTTTTTTAAGAGGGTTAATGTCAGTCCTAAAAAATAAAAGACATGTCAAACAATGATATCAGTCCCTAAAAATAGGAGACTCGTCTAAAATGTTGATATTTAATCTTAAAAAGGAGATTTATGTCCAAGTTACAAAAAAAAAACAATGGACATAATGCATATTTGTTTTTAAACCTTTAACATTGGTCTTTTTTGTAAAAGGAGACGTGTCGACGAATAATATTCATTCCTAAAAAAAAAGATCATGTTGGAAATGCTAAAAAGGCATAACTTATATTTGAGAATTGGTCTTTGGACAGGATAAAATAGGTGTTAGACCCGCATCATTATTCTTCTTTATATTTATTTCAGGTATTTTACAAAATACAAATAAAATTTTACAAATACTTGTATAAAAACCAAATAAATACCCCTAGGAACCCCAAAATTACATGAGTGCCATTGTATAGGAAAAAGACTGAAACACCCCTGAACTTCTCAAGAAATTATGAAAATATCCCTGGTGGCGCGTGTAGCTCACGTGCGCCCACTGTTGGAGGAGTGAAATTCTTCGGTGAGATTCCAAGCCAAAAAAGGTAGCTTTTGGTAGATCTAGGGGAGAGGATGATTAGAAAGAATCGACGATTTGAAGCTTCGGGTGGCCGAAGATGTATCTTTCTAATCTCCCAAGTCGATGCAAACCACTTGAGGTTTGCTCGTGAGGAGCAGATGAATCTTTCTATGGTGATCGAACAGCTTGATGTGGGTAGAGTTAGGAGATTAGAGGAGAGAGAGGGAATCGCTGGCGAGAGGAGAGAGAGAATCTCTAAGATTTGCTATGGTGCCGACGCGAGCATGGTAAGCTGGTGCACCTAAAGCTTGTGGATCACTAATTACTTATGAATTGGTCCTTTGGCTGCGATTGGCTTGATCTGGCGGTCTTGATTAATAGATATTGACTTCGGTGTGATAAGGTGCATTGTGTGCTAGATACACTCTATGACGTGGTAAGATTGGATCAAAGAACAAATGTTTTCAAGGGCTGAGATAGATTTGAGTTTTAATCCAGTGTAGTAAGCTTTATTATATCAGATCCAATCAAGGGCTCCGAACTAAATACTATTAGATTTAATGATAAGGATATTTTTGGTATTTTTTGAATTGTTTTACAAAAAATCAAAATCTTACTCGCATAAAGAAAAAAAAACATGAATGGTTATTAACATTCGTATTCATTTATTCTCTTCATTTCTTTCTTCTTCTTTTTTTCTTTTTTTTTTCAATGGATTTTATAGCAAGTCGAGAGGATACACAATATTTATGTCCAAGAAACACAACATGAGACACAGAGCATTCCTGAAGAAAAATTTCACATGCACTAACTACTCCATTGACAAAAAAACTTTTGCATTATTAATTTTGTTTTATTATATATATATATATATATATATATATATATATATATATATATATATATATATATAGGGTAAAACTAAAAACTCAAATCAATTTTAGAAAAAGCTTATTTTTAACCGTTAAAAAATCAATTTTAATTAGTGAAAAATTAATTTCAAACATCAAAAAACAGTTTCTAACCGGTATCAACCAAGTGAACCGAGTTTTCATAGAAAATAACAGTTTTGACCTAAAATGGCTCGAAACTCATTTTTATCCCGATCGACATGGTTTGACCCGTATTGACTCGGTGGAATCGGTTTTGATTGAAAAATGACTGTTTTGACCCAAAATGGCCTAAAACTTATTTTTTACTTTAGTTGACATGATGTGACCCATATTGCCTAGTGGGATTAGTTTTCATAAAAAATGATAGTTTTGACTCGGAATGGCCTGAAACTCTTTTTTTACCTTGATTGACACGGTTTGACCTGTATTGACCTAGTGAGCTTGTTTTTGTTTTATGGAAAAAGGTGTTTGGCACGAGAAAAATATATTTTTGAATTTTAAACTTTTTCTTAATTTTTTTTATTTTTATGAATAAAAATAGAAATAAAATAACATTCAAGAAAAATTTACAGAATCCAAAATTGAGTTATTATAGTTGCCTCCTCTTTACAACGCTGATGACACAAAGTCTTGAAAAAGACTTTGCATAGTAAGCTTGTAAATAAAAGAAAACAATGGAGTTAACAAAGGATCTATATACTTGAAAATGAGGTAGTATCGATCCACCAATCTACCTGGATTGAGACAATATCGTATCATCTCAGTGATTCCATAATAAAAAATAAACAAAAAATCGAGAAAAGAGTCGTATCATCTTAGCGATTCTTTTTCATTGATCTAAATATCATGGGCGACCTGCCCAAGAGTTGAAAAAATGCAAAGATTTTTTAGTTAGTCTAATTCTTATAGGCGACCTGCATAGGTGAAAAGAATGAAAGTGTTTTCAGCATTGGTCTTATTTTCCAAGTGACTGACTTGTTTGTGAAATATATGAAAGTGATTCCAACATTGGTCTTATTTTCCTGGTGACCAACTCGTTTATGAAATACATGAAAGTGATTTCAACATTGATCTTGTGAAATACATGAAAGTGATTCCATCATTGGTTTTATTTTCCAGGTGACCAGACCATTTATGAAATACATGAAAGTGATTTCAAAATTGATTTTATGAAAATACATGAAAGTGATTCCAACATAGGTTTTGTGAAATACATGAAAGTGATTTCAACATTGGTTTTATTTTCCAAGTGACCATCTTGTTTGTGAAATATATGAAAGTGATTCCAACATTGGTTTTGTGAAATACATGAAAGTGATTCCAACATTGGTCTTATTTTCCAGGTGACCAACCCGTTTGTGAAATAAATGAAAGTGATTCCAACATTGGTTTTGTCAAATACATGAAAGTAATTTCAATATTGGTCTTATTTTTTAGGTGACCAACCCGTTTGTGAAATACATAAAAGTGATTTCAACATTAGTTTTATTCTCATGGGTGACCTGCCTTGGTAAAAAAATAAATATTTTTCAAATTGGTCTCATGATCGATGCAAGGTTCTGAAGGAAGCCATGCATAGACGATATAGAACTGATTTGGTAATGAATCCTAAAGATGAGAAAAGCTTCTCCAGGAAGTCCTATATATACGATTGGGATTTGAGCTTCTATTAAATGATTGTAGGAGTAAATCCTCTATAAATCACACAACATTTGGCACAAGACATCATCAACTTCCTGTATTTCCAATACCTCTAAAGTTCTTAACTTTTGAATCTTTAACCATGTCTTCCTCTTCTTTCAATGCAAACCCAAACCTTGTTCTTGTAGTAAGCCTATAGTTTCGCATACTACCTTTGAAGTGAATGGTCGTCTAGTTACAATAGAGGATATTGTAATGGCAATGAAGATACTATAAAGGCCATTGCTAGAGACATGATCCTTCCTCGTGATGAAACAATGCTGGTAGCCAAGATCGACATTGAAGTAGTAAATCAATCACTTGCTCTTAGTATTATAGCCATATCGTCTTTGGTGAACATTATAGAGCGTCTTCATGCCATAAGATTTGAGTTGAACAATCAGGTTCTTGATCTCCATCATTAGATATAGAATTTAAGGAATAAACTTTGTGATGAGAGATGTCACAAAAAAACTTGGAGAGGAGAAACCAAGAGCTAAATACACGTGTTGATTTTTGGAGGGACTATGTTTACACAAGACACCACGAGTTTGAGGAAGAGATGGAGCGAATGTATAAACAATTTGAGGAATTTTGAGGCATGATTGATCATCATGATGGAAATGTCCCTAATCGTCCTCACACTATTCAACATTTATACTTGTAAACCCTTTTTTCATGAATAAAAATCCCTCTTTCTTGTCTTCATTTTGAATTTTTCTTTTGTAGAATTGCCATATTTGATGTGAATTAGAAGAACTTTAATTCATTTGATTCTCGTTGGATTCCATTGGGAATTTTGTTTCCTGAAATATCTACAAAACAAATATGCAATGCTTATGGGGTTAAATGACATGCAATGTATCTTACATGTTTTTGAAATATAGATCTCCATTTCTCCTCAATCTCCTCATTGATGAAGTCTTGCCACTTTTGATTTGGAGTCCTCTTCATCGTTCGGATTCTAGCTTATTCGAGTTGGCTCATGTAGGTCTTTTTCAAGAATATTTGCAATTATTACCCAGCTCAACCTTTATGGTGCCCATCGTGACCCATTTACTTGCTAGATGTTCTCTATCTCTCTGATCATTTTGAGAGGATCATCCATTATTCCCTTGTCTCTCTGCTAAAAACATTCAATATCACTTGTTGAAAGGATTAAACTGCCTTTTGTAAACAAAAATGCTCCATTGTCTCGTTATAGGAGTTGTTCCTTTTTTACTGTTACCTTGAAGGGATTAATTCACTTTCTAAGCACAATATTGCCCCCTTGTACTTGGCATTACCTCTAAGTGTTTTATATCAGTGACTTAAACAATTAATGGTTTTGAGTAAACCTTCTCTCCTTTTATCTTTTTGGTTTTGGCGAATGAATCTTTGTCTAAAATGAATATTGAAATCTTGATTTTGCATTTTGAAAACAAAAATTGTTATGATATGAGTTGAAAATAATTTGCTTTTGAAATCTTGCAACTCCTTGGTTATTTTTTTTTTGGAAAGGAGATGATTGGTTATTGTATCAACAATATTGCCATTGGTGGAGGTACATCATGAGGTGACCTTATACTTTTATGGGTTCCAAAGTGAAGGGCTCGAGAAAAAGCTCGAGGTTTGGTTTGAGAAAAAAATGTTTATTTTTTTAATACTCATTTTATCAGCATGAATAATAATGATCAGCTTGTTCTCGATGTCATGACTTTTATGAAAAAGTACTTTTTGCATTTTGAGAGAATTGTTTATTGTTCCAGGTTACTTGCTTGCTTGATTAGAAAAGACTTCTACATGCATATAACGTATGCTGTGGTTTTTGGCTATGAAAGAAAAAGATTCATAAAGCTCAAAAAGTGTGTCAATGTTTCAAAGATTAAGGATCACTATCACCCTTGGACAAATGGTTAGACTAAAGTGGTTAGCCACAACATAAGGATTCCACTATGAATTTTAGCAAGGGACAAACCTATGTAATGATATTTGGCTTTGTAACAAGTGGAGTTCACTTATAAATGCTCTAGAAATTGGACTACTCAAGTGTCCCATTAAAGAGTATGTATAAACAAAATCTTTCTGGTGTGTTTAAGTTAACACATGTTCCTTGTATTAGATGGTTGATCATTCATGCTAAAGGTATGGAAACTTATCTATGTGAATTACATATACAGGTCAAACAAACTATTTTAGATGGTAATGCCAAGTATAAGATTACCCTAATACTCATTGTAGAAGGAGCCTAGATCTCTCCCCCAAAACCAGTTGCAGCTCAACTAAAACAACCTCCTTTTCTTTCAAAGAACCAACCACTAAACCCAGTTGCATGTTGTCTTTTTTTAGTACTTGAGTGAAGGAGAAGGGTGGCGACTGAAACCATGAAAGAAAAGGGAGCCTAATGCCGGCTAGAAATAGTCAGCAGAGGAAGATAAGCAGAAAACCAAGATTTGAAGGAACAACCATACCACCAAGACTTGCTCAAAAGCTATCTAAAAATATGAAGTAAGACCAATATCCTTCCCTTGGCTGGTTGTTACCCTAGATTTCAAACAAAAAAGGAAAGGAAGAAAACTAAAAAATAAAAGGGGTAGTGTTCTTGCACCTTAACTTAAGGAATATTGACTAAATGAATAAACCTAAGTAGAACAAAGGATGAATGAACACATGCATAAACCCTTACCCAAGAAACATGAATGATTTTGAATGCATAAACCTAAGGGAGGGTCGACCATGGTGAGGGCTGGACAAAATATGAATTAGAGTGACTAGATGCATGGATGACGATCTTGTGAGACTTTCAGGGACATACTTGAATAAAAAAAAAATCATACTTGTGTTAATGATGTAAATTCTACATATTTGATTGATGAGGTTATATGGAAAGGTGTTGGAATGTTGTTAAGTGCAAATTATGTTATTAATGAACCTTGGAAGCATGTTGCAGCTGAAATAAAAATTACACCATATAATGCTTCGGTTTTTTTTGTTTGATGAACGGACATGTGTGATTATGAATTAAGAGAATTGTGAATTGTGATTTTGATTATACTTGTGAGAAATATGATGATTCGTATATGTAGCTAAGTGTAAGACCATAAATGACTTAATCATCACTGCTGATTTCTGGATCGGCAGCGACATAGATGGTGTTGATGATTTCAACGTCAGTTGTAGACATGGGTTGCGTTAATCATTTCTGGGTCGGCAACGACTCAGTTTTTGTCAACGATTCTTGAGTTAATAGTAGGCTGTGTGCGCTGACAATTTCAGCGTCAACCATAAACATGGGTTGCGTTGATAATTTCTGAGTCGCTAGCGAATTAGTTTTCATCGATGATTCTTGACATAGCAAAAGGCTGTGTACGCTGACGATTCCATTGTCAGCCATAGAAATATGTTGCATTGATGATTAGCAATGACTCAATTTTCATCAACGATTTTTGAGTAAGCAGTAGACTAAGTACACTAACGATTTCTTATGTCAGTAGTGAATCCGTTTTTGCTGTCGAATTATATGCCACCAGCGAATCAATTTTTGTTGCTGATTTGTGTGTCATTAGTGAACCGGTTTTCATTGCTGATTTTTGTGTCTTTGCAACCTAGTTTCACTAACGATTATGTATTCTAACGAAGTAGTTCGCTGGCGAGTTTGCATCCCTTGCAAACCAGTTTTGTTGATGCTTTTGTGTTCTAGCGAATCAGTTCATTGACAAGTTTGCGTTCGCAGCAAACCAATTTCGTTGATGATTATGTGTTCCAGCGAATCAATTCGCTAATGAGTTTGCATCGCCAGCAAACCAATCTCAAGGGTTTGATATGTAGGAAGGGTTTGATATCATCATACTTCTTTGTCCGCTAACCTTCATCTTAAAGGTCGTCAACTCTACCCCGTATTTCATTTTCTTAGGAAGGGAATCGTGAAGTTAGCCCTACGATATGTGTTTGGATTGCCCCCAGCTTAATCATGCCCTCAAGTGTTCAAATTGAGACTGTGAAAGAAGCTCTGGTTATTTACAAGTTGTTTTCATGCAGAATTTTTGGAATTTCAACGCTATTCCAGATAAAGAAATCATTTCGACATCGGTTTAAAGCAAACTTGTTTTGAAAAAATTCAAGTGATTCCTATAGACAGGTTTTTAAAAGTGATGAAAACTTTTTTATTTTGCTTTTGGTGAAAATGTGCAATGATGTTTTGTTGGTCAAAATGGTTCAAGATTCAATCTGAGAGTTTCAAAGAACCAGTCTTCAAAGCATTCATTTTATTTGTATGAATAATAGAGCTTGTTTTGCATGGGAAAGCATTGCCTACTGATCCAGATTGCATGCCTTAGAAAAAAAAAGAGGGCTTGATTAGGCACCTAATGTAGGGCTTTGGTTCTTGGTTATAAAGAAAATGATATTTGTAAGTTCAAAAGGTGTTTAAGGGATTTTTAAGACTAAGGATCATTAATTTCCTGACCTTTTGTCATTTGAATTTATTTGCAAAATGGTTTATCATGGCCCCTAGTGTTGAGCTTGGGCTCTTTCTCTTTGTTTTCTTCATTCTTCACTTGGTTGAGCGTCATCTTATCAGTTACTTTTGTGAGAAGCTCAAATCTTTTAGTTCCTTTGGATTTTTTTATGCCCCTCAGCTTTGTTTGGGCACCTTTGATAATTGAAAATTTTTTTTAATGCCCTCCAATGTTATTTGGGCACTTTTAATCATCAATATCTCTCATATTGCCTCCCAGTGTAGGGTGTGATCCTAGTCAAGATTATTTTCAAAAATATTACCAGGCTCAAAAGAAAACTGCAAAGGATATATTTTAGCCTCGTGAAAGGATTATCAAAGATGGTCTTTCCTCATCTCAAACATGCACTTAGGATTGGTAATCCTTGCTTTCATGCGAGTATGAAAAATGGTTTCTCATTATTCAATTAATTAAAACTCAGTTTTTGGAGTCATCTCACGGTGTTTGGGTTTTTTCTTCAAGCTTTCTGGGTGTATGGGTTACCTTTCTATGTGATCATTTGAATTTTTAGAATTTGTTTGTTTGGACAAACACCAATATGATTTTTGTCTCATACCAAAAACTTTGAATTCCCAAAAAATCTTTGTGAACATGTGAGATCATGCATAATTTTGGAAGAAAAAGAAAAAACACAGTGGTTTCGTGAGTAAAGGTTATGCTTAGTGTTTATTTGCATGAAATAAAAAAAGGCATATCACGAACACAAGAAAACACATGATCTTATTAATAAAACAAGGCTTATGAACAAAGAAAATCTTGCGACATGAGCAAGTTGTGGACAAAACTAAAAGAGGTTGAAATCAAAATAAAAAAAAGCTTTGCAAGCATGATTAAACAGAGGTAGTTATTTTTGTACACAACAAGAACAGGCTCCACTCTCTAGAGAGTGATAGGTTAGGTAAAATGACCTTCACCAGAGGCATTTCCTAGTATTTGCTCAAGTAAGTTAGAGGCGAGCCATGCTTGTCTTGAAAGACTCCAAGTCTTCTTTAAAATGGGCTTCATGGTGAGCACACTCTTCATCTTCAATGTTTCTCGTTCAAATTCAGGTGTTGTAAACTCTTTGGGGACCTATATTTCAACCTGATGCATGTGTGTATGGATGTATGTATATAGATGCAAATATATATACATGCGCATTAGGGAGCTCATACTCTGAGGATAGGTTTTGGGCTATTACATGATGGGTAGGCTTTCTACCTGGTCTCAAAATGGTCTCATATCCGCCCAGTGATGGTCTTCGTAAAGACAGTATGGGGACATTACAAGAAATAATTAAGGCACGTATGCCCACCATTACCAACCAAGCACTCAAATATGAGTTGGGTGTTTCATGCATCTGAACCTTGACCAATAGTCATAGGGCAGATCGTTAATCCCCCTCCTAACTTATAAACTTGTGTGTACTTCCCAAAAATTAAAGCGTGATGCATGGGGCAATTCTATACAATGCATGAACAAATATGTACAAAATTTAAAGTGTGTAAGAAAATACATATTAATAGTAAATAAACAAACCAAACAAAAAAAATACAATGATCAGAAAAAAATAAAGCTTAGTCTACTAGGTCCCCAACAAAGTCGTCATTCTATTGCATGTGTGCAGCATCACGACGAATAACGTCCAATCTCATGTATGTGTATATTTGTCTAGCAAATATGGGGTAGACAAGGAAATCTTGTCTTTTATCAATAGAATAGAGGAATGGCAGTTGCCACTAGTATTTTGGTCACTAGGAACCCTAACTAATCTCAGAGATCGGGTACGAGGACTTGTTGTGCAAAGGGAAGGTATTAGCACTCCAAATATGCCCTACCTAAGGTATGTTGCATTATTTTATTGTCTAATATATGCTAATGTTTCATTGTATTTCTAATTGTTGGTTCGTCTATGGTTTAAGAAAAGTCGTCCTCATTAAGGAGGTCCTTATCTTATCGGGTAAAAATCTAATTGTTCTAATGTCTATAAAAGAACTACTTTTTTAATATCAGGAATACGTTTTCCGTATAAATTTGTAATCCCCAATACTAAAACAAAACAATATATTTTTTGGATTTGTTTTTTAAATATTGACCTAATTCTCATGACTTTAATAAACTGCTTATTAAAGCCAGAATGCATGCTAAAACATATTTTGAATTTTTGTTGTATGAAAATACGATATAATATTTTTTTCGAGAGACTTGGCTGTATGCAAAAAAGCAAGACATTTTGTTTTTTATAATTTTCATTTTGCAACACGTTAAAGAAAGTCGGGTATTTTAATACCAGATTTGTATCTTTACGGTATAAAAATACAAACCAATATTAAGCAAAATTCAGTAGAAAATATGCAGAAATTTAAAAAAGATTTTTTGGAATTTTTTATTTTTTTTAGACTGGGCCGGACCCAACCCAATGCATTTTGGTCTGGGTCAGTGCTATCCATCCTAGTAAATAGTGGAGCAGCTCTCCATTGTTCACGTGAACAGTGAAGAGTGAATTAATTGACTCTCCACTATTCACGCAGAACAGTGGAGCAGCCAAGGAATGAAGAAGAAGAAGAAGAAGAAGAAGAAGAAGAAGAAGAAAGGGAAGGGGAGGAAGGCTGACTTGCGATTGCTCGCGGTGCTGCTGGTGGCGATGGAGAGGAAGAACAGTGGTGGTTCGCGATGAGGAACGGTGGCAGCTGCTGCCGTGTAATTTGGCGTTCTGCCTCTGTTTCTTCTTCCTTCTTTTTTTTTTCTTGTCTTTGCTTCTGCTTTGTTTCTATTCTTTTTCCTTCCTGCGTAGAGGCGCAAGCCTCTGTGTTTTCCTCATGGTTGTTCTTCCTTTTTCTATCTTCTGTTTTTGTGTTCTAACCCTTCTTCTTTCAGTTCCTGTTTCTCTCCTTTCTCTTTTGCTTATGTTTATCTTCTCTCTATATCCCTCTATTTTTCAAGCAATTCTTCCCCCTCTCTCCCATTTGTCCCCTGTCAACTCCACTCTTTTTTTTTGTTTCTCTCTTTCTTTCGGTATTTGTAGGGAAAAAGTGGGGAGAGAGGTCTATTACCCCTTTCCAGTCATGGCATAGGGATAGGGGGTGTCCGAGTGGCCATGGGGCAACTGCCCGCAGGGCTTGTCATCTGGTACCAGGTGAGGGACATGGGTCGTGTCAAGGTTTAGGCAAGTGAGGAGAAAGAAAGAAATCATAAAAAAATACAGGGCAGCAAACCTCTTCTTCCCCTTCCTCTGCGTATGTAGGGGAAGAAGGAGAACAGTGTCGTACAAACGACACTGTTTCAGTTTTTTTTTTTTAAGAAAAGGAAATGAATTTGGGAATAACCCAAAAATAGGTTATCTCATACAATAGGTGTTGTTTTGGGCCAAGGAATTGGAAAAACATCTCATGTCATTTATTATGCTTCAAGGGCTTTGAATGATGCCCAAAGAAATTACTTTATTACTGAAAAATAACTTTTAGTTGCTGTTTCTGCTTTGGAAATTTTTTTATCTTAATTACTTGGTACTAAAGTTATTGTTTATTCTTATGATGCAGCTCTTCGTTATTTGATGACAAATAAAGAGGCGAAACCAAGATTAATAAGATGAATACTTCTCTTGATTGAATTTAATGTGGATATCAAAGACAAAGGAGGGATTAAAAATCATGTTGCAGATCGTTTGAGTCATTTAGTTCATGTGGAGGGTGAACTTTATCTGCAAGAAACATCTCCTCATAAGCAATTGTTCTTCATGAGTGTGATACTATCTTGATATGCGAATATTGTAAATTATTTAGTTACTAATAAGTTACCTCCATATATGTCCAAGGCTCAAAGAGATAAGGTTAAGAGTGATGTCAAATACTTTATATGGGATGATGTATATTTATGGAAGCATTGTGCTGATCAAGTGATAAGAAGATACATTTCTAAAAATGAGATTATTTCTATTCTCACCTTTTGTTATTCCAATGCTTGTGAAGGTCACTTTAGAGCTAATAGGGCAATGAGAAAAGTGTTAGAATATGGTTTATACTCGCATGTTTTCATTCTCAATTCATGAGTTATGTTGTTGATGTATTAAGTAAAAAATAGAAAAAACAAAGAGAAAATGATGGAGGAATTGTTGTTAATGTTATAAATTGTTCATGTTCATAATTCCTCCTAAAAATCCAAGAAAAGGGATTTTTCATACGTGATATACACAAAGGTGCAGGGAAATAAAACGTGTTCCTCTTTAACAATCTCCTTTTCAATATAGGAGCTATACCTGGTTTAAATGCTTTAAAGTCAAATTGAAAAAGCTACTAAATGGAGTGATTGATTTTACATATCTTATATATTTGAGTTTGAGTTGATGTATTTTTGTTCCCCAGGCCCGTTACAAACCTTGAAAAGTCTTTATGATTTGAGTTATACATGTGATCCTAGTGGTGGAGAATAAGAAGACATGCAAGCCTATGGTAGAGGATTTTCAATAGAATGAATTTAAGTGAAACACATACCTTTCAAACAAATGAAAGTCGAGTGTTTATATCTGTTAGGGTCTACTTAATTAGCTTGCTCTATCTTCAAATGAAAATGCTTGTTAATAATTATAAGTTGTCTAAGAATGTTTATTCATGATATGTTATTATTTTTTAAGAGCTTGGTTGTTCTTTGTTGATGGCATTACAACCTTTATTTTGTTGTTCATGGAAATTGAATTTAAGTTTTCCTCAAGGATGAGCCAAAGTTTAAGTGTGAGGGAATTTGATGAGAATGCAAAATTTCATATTTTTCTCTGTTAATGTGTAGTATTTTATACTTATTTGATGCCTAAATATACTCATTATTTTTATATTTTGATTTAGGATGTAAATGGAGTCGTTAATGGCGAAACAAAGTTAATTGGGTGATTCTAGACAGTTTTAACACAACTTCATAATTGGGGTATAACAATCTCATCCAAGCTCTGATTAAGGTGATCCAAAATGCTATGGAACCCTAAGGAATAGATCTACTACTTTCATGTTTTGAGTTTGGAGAGATACTAACTACATCGAGTTTGCAATTCGGCATAAAGACGTTGCACCTGTGCTGCTAATGTGCTGGAACGTCCTTAGGCATGCAAATCTAATATTATGTGATTAAATTTCGAAAGCTTCCAGACTTGATGCATGAATTATAGATGAAGACATCACTTTTATTGTTATATTAGGACTCTATTTTATTATTTAATAATTTCAGTGAATATTCAGATTTTGTGATTATTATTATAGAGTATTTTTAGAAGATTTTGTAGGCTTCTAAAAAGGAAAAAAAATGTGTGAAGGAGAAAAAGGGAGATCATATCGGATTTTATCTCCCCTTTCTCTTTTATATTCCTCTTCCCTCTTCCCTAATTTCTTTATCTTCTTTATGATATTCATGATGGTATTGTGTAACTAAATTTGACTTGGTCGAAGGAAATGGAAGCCTCAGAATCAATACAATTGTAAGATCAAATTTATTTTCATTGTTCAATTTATGCTTTGTGTATTGGATGTTCTTTGGTGTCTATTTTTCATGATTGTCTTGTTTAATTATTATGAGGCTTCTAGTTTATTATTCATTACAATCTACTACTAGGTTAGATATTAAATGTGTAATTGCTTGATCTCTCTAAGCCTTCCATGCGATCAACCATATATTTACTCAACTAATAAAATTACAAGACAACTTAAAAAGAAAGGAATTGTTTTTTAGGAATACAATCCCAACTAAATATAAACTCAGACAGTTAGATGAAGAAATTCTTTATGTTGTTTCCATCACAAAGACTTGAGGGTAATTAATAAGTTTAGAATTCACACTTAAAAAACCAGAACCATGGCATAGAGTATGAGGTAACGCCTAAACCCAAAACCTAAATGATCAAATAAATAGAGATGGTGAGATTCGAATTCATGACCGTTTGGTTATTAAAATTCTGATATTATGTCAAAAAATAATTTCAACCCAATAACTTAAACTGTTAGATGAAATCTCAATATTTTCACAATTTATGATGATTACTAATTAAGCCCAACAAGTCTATTTCAACATTTCATACCATTACAGAAAGGTTAGAAGTTTTCCTTAATACTCGTGAACAATGAATTCGGAAAGTGTTACGGATAAGTTTTGTATTTTTCTTTCTCACATTATTGAACCACCATGCTAATGCGAATGGATGAGGAGCATGGGCATGCGCGTTAATGGCTCCTTGTCGTGGAGATTAGCAAACTATTCAATTGGCTGAATGGAAAAGTGGATTATGTAACAGCATGATGATCAATAAAATAGCTAAAGGTAGACAACCAGATGTAACAACAATTTCATCAAAGAAGCTAATTCAAGGTTTTCGGAAGCGGAGCACGTCGTTGACAAGTTTGTCAAAATTCATGGATGATAAACCATTAATACCAGTTGTCGCTTCAGCCTTTGACTTCCATTCCATTGCCTTCCTTTTCATTTCCTTACCTTTCTCCCCATCAATTAACTCTATCACAAGCTTCTCTACTTCATCTCTATTTGCATCACTTTCAATTTCCATGCCAACACCCCAATCAACGCAAGCAAACTTACAGTTAGTTTGTTGTTCGGAGAAAAAAGGCCAGCATAGCATTGGCACGCCGTTGGACAAGCTTTCAATGGTGGAATTCCACCCCATGTGACTTAAAAACCCTCCTATCGATGAATGCTTCAGGACTTTTTCCTGCGCACACCAGCTCGCCATCAGGCCTCTTTCTCTAGTCTCTTCAAGAAACTCTGGAGGCAAAACCGCTGATTCGCCCCTGACAAGATCAGGCCTGATTATCCATAAAAAATTCTTCTTGCTGTTAGCTAGTCCCCAAGAAAACTCCACTAGTTGCTGTGGATTCATGACAGTGATGCTTCCAAAATTCACGTAGACAACAGAATTGGGATCCTTGGAGTCGAGCCATTGCAGGCATTCAGTCTCTTCTTTCCACAGATTGGATCCAATTGATGCTAGATAATCTTTCTGTGTTTGATCAAGAAGCAAATTAAGAGGACCAACAGAATAAATCGGAGGAAACATAGATGAGAGCGCAACCAGAACATCATGATCTAAGTCATCAAAAGTATTCACAAGAGCTGCTGAAGCTTTTGAAGCTCTATCAATTATTCTTATGATATAGTTTAGTAAAACGTCGTTTCGATCTGTTGTGCGAATGAAGGTTGGAAGGTCCTTCAGACGAATATCTTTCATTCCAGGAATCCAGTCTATTTTTGTCTCCAAATATCCATTTGTCAAATCGCTTTCTTCTGCATCATTGATATCAAAGATAAAAACACGTTACTCCACCTCATACATCTTTTCGAACAATTTAATTCGAAAAGATTCATGATAGTATGAAATTAGTAATAAATTTATCAAGTACGTACCTTTGAGTGGTGTGTAACCTCTTTCTACAAGATGTTTGTAATGTGCATAGGCCAATGTGCCACATGCACTTGAAGTCCAGAAAGAAACGGCAGGGATTTGAAGTTCCTCCTTAACATCGAGAGCGAAGGACATGCCACCATCTGCTACTATGCAAGTTACAGGCGGTACAACATTTGATGAATTGAGTTTGGCAAGAAGTTTGCGAAATGGGACTACGCAAGCTTTTGAGATAGAGTCACAGAGAAATGAAGTGTCTTGGGTAACATCAGCATCGATCTGATCACCTAGACCATCTGGAATGGTTTCAAACTGGAAATCAGGCAAGACATCAAGGGAGTTACAGCCTCTGGACTTGAGCAAACGTCTGTGATTGTATTCAGAGTTGACAAAAGTGATGTGAAAGCCTTTGTGATGGAGTAGTTTTGCTACTTTGAGCATAGGAGCTATGTGACCTTGAGCTGGATATGGGACGCACACGGCATGAGCCTCGGTGCTCTTTGGAAGAGATCTCATGTTTCTCACTCTTTGAGTTTTTGTATTTCACACCTTCTATGAGTTAGAAGACCGAATTTATTGGTCACCAGTTATATAAGGAATTGTGATTACTTCTTATATGGTCCAAAATCATGACGAATGAGTTTTTTTTTTATATTATCCATACACTTTAGTTATAAATATGATTAATTAGTTTGCAATTATATGGCACTGAATTATTTATCATATAAGCTTATTCAATCAATGTATTGGTGAGGATGTCGTGGCCGGTGATTTGCATCATATATCCAAAAATCATAATCACAGACTAAATGAGAACAAAGCTAAAGAGATAATACCATCAATATCAAAAAATCATAAAGGAAATTTACGGAATCAAAACCAATTAGCACCCATCACTGCTACGCAAACTTCCAATACTGATATTCTCGTAGTCTTGATCAGTTTCACAGCGAACCATATTATTTGCGATACTCAATGTATCTTGTGGATCACCATTAATCTTGAACCCCACTTGCTACTAAATAAAGAAGCTCGGAGAAGAAAAAGAAATTGCAACATGTAAAACCTCTAGGCGAAAAATTATAAATTGACTAATTTCATGTAAAACAAAAAGAAAAATTCATAACTCTCGATCGGGTTATCAGAAAATTCTAAAAATTTGCATGGAGCCTTCTAATATGATACCTTATCTTGGGTTAAAATTTCAGAATTTTTAGAGAAATTTAGAAAATTTGATGAAAAATCACAATTTGACTAGTCTTACATTATTGGGCGTAATTTTAAATCCGGCTATCAGATTGAGCTGAAATTTTATGAGGAACCTTAAAATATATTGAATAAAATATGGTTAAAATTTTAGGATGAACGGAACTCGGTAGTGCTAGCAAAGAATAAGATCCGTCAAATGGAAGCAAAAAGACTCATTAAGGGTAAAATAGTAATTTTCCATTAAAACTAAAACAAGGCAGCCCCTTTTCTATTATGAACTGCCAACTGGGCAGTAACAAAAGTGGAAAGAAAAAAAGAAATAAGAGAAGAACGTGAGAAATCAAGAGAAAAACAAGAAAAAGTGAGAGAGAGCTTTGAAACTTGTAAGATTGAAAGACTTGGAACATTAAATTAAAGAAGAATCAAGTGAAGGAAGATATAAGAAAGATGAGGAGGGCTGGCCACAGTAGGAGGAGAAGAAAAGTTGGGAGAACTTAACTTGGTAAGCATGAAAAATTTAGATTCTTACTTGAATGAAGTGTTTTTGGGTTTATTTGAGTAAGTTATCAAACAATGACAATTAAATTTGATTTAATTTCTTATATTCTTGATTTTTGTTAAATTAGGGTTCTTATGAGAATTTGGGGGTTTTGAGAAAAGTAGTAAACATGATGGAATTGAGGTAGAATAGTATAGAAATAGTGAATGTAAGTAGCAATTAAGAAAGAAATTGAATAATTTTGAAGAAAAGAACTTCTAATTAAGGATGAGGAAATATAGGGATGAGGTTTTGATTATTTTATGTTTGAGAAATGATGTTCTTTATCTTATTTGAAGTATTCAAAATATGAACAAGTGAAGAAACATCATGAGAATGTGAAAAGAAGAAATAAATAAATGGTGGAATAGTTCATGGGAGAATTCTTTAAGTGAATTAAAAGAAGAAAATTAATTAAAACTATTTGTTGAAAATGAAGTGATAAATGAATGAAAATTTTGGTGTAAACCCCAATTAAATAAAAAAAATATTACGTGCTTCAAATTTAGGCACGTAGGAGAAATAATAATGTAGTGCAATTTGATTTATTCAGGAGTTGTTTCGGGAGCAGGGCATCAGGCAGGAGGAGCTGGGCCATCACGAGCAGACGGTATGTGATTCATCTCTTTCTTTAAAATTCAAAGTTTCATTTTTAGTTATGAGTTGTTTATGACATGTTGATATGGAAGAAGTAGAAGAAGAAACTGTTGGTATTATAATGGGGATGTCGGGTGGTTAGTATGGAATTACCGGTTAGTATGGAATTACCGGTTGGTTAGTATGAATTACCGGTTTGTATAGAATTACCGGTTAGTATGGAATTATTGGTTGGTATAGAATTACCGGTTGGTTAGCATGAATTACCGGTTTGTATAGAATAGTATGGAATTACTGGTTCGTATGGAATTACCGGTTAGATTGGCTATTATAAAGAATATCTGGAGATTGGGTAATTCGTATGGAATTACCGGTTATATTGGCTATTGATAGAGAATAGCCGGATGTTGGGTAATTCGTGTGGAATTACCAGATGTTGGGTAATTCGTATGGAATTACCGGTTAGATTGGCTATTATAGAGAATAGCCGGATGTTAGGTAATTCGTATGGAATTACCGGTTAGATTGGCTATTATAAAGAATATCCAGATGTTGGGTAATTTGTATGGAATTACCTGTTAGATTGGTTATTGATAGAGAATGGTCGGATGTTGGGTAATTCGTATGGAATTACCGGTTAGATTGGTTATTATAAAGAATATCCGGAGATTGGGTAATTCATATGGATTTACCGGTTATATTGGCTATTGATAGAGAATAGCTGGATGTTGGGTAATTCGTGTGGAATTACCAGATGTTGGGTAATTCGTATGGAATTACCGGTTAGATTGGCTATTATAAAGAATAGTCGGATGTTGGGTAATTCGTATGGAATTACCTGTTAGATTGGCTATTATATAGAATATCCGGATGTTGGGTAATTCGTATGGAATTACCGGTTATATTGGCTATTGATAGAGAAAAGCCGGATGTTGGGTAATTCGTATGGAATTACCGGTTTAATTATTGGCCATTTAAGAGGGTTAGTCGAGTTTGAGGTAAAATTTGTGAATTACCAAATTAAAAAAATTAAGCAATGAGTGTTGATTACAGAGGTCTTATAAGTATAAGATTAATGAATTGTAAATGGGTTATTAATGTTGATATATTTTGAAGACTTGTGAACATAATAGCTTTATCATTTTTAATGTGTTATCTTCCTTATTTCTTATTAATATTATGTATACAGGTTGTTCACGAGGTGATGCGGAGCGTTAGATATAGGCTTTGTGTTTTAATCTGTTTATTTTATGGGATGTAATATATTTGCTTTATATGTAATTTGTATTATACGTAGATTGTAATATATGTGTCATGAAGATGTTTGCTTTTGGTACTTATATATTTAAAAAGTATGAGTAAGGAATTAATATTATTAAACTATTCGAAAAGAATATTTAGTAATTATAATCATGCATGTTTAAAAGATGGATGCATGTTAATGTATTGTAATTAATGTTTTATATGTTGATGATGTAACGTTGAGAAAATACAATGAAGTATAGTTATGTGGAATATTGTATGATGAGATGAGATATGATCCAGGATGGTTGGATCAAAATGGAAGTTTTGAGTATTGTGATTGAATGAAGTATAGTCGATAACTTGGTAACATTAGAAAAAAAAGGAAACTCTGCTGAAATTTTCAAAAAAAAAATCCCACAATCTTAGACATATTATTCAATACTTGATATTAGTAAAGAAATTATTGAGATTTCATGACATCATAATTTGAGGGTGTTACACAACCAATCAAAATTTGCCATGTTTCATATTTTATTTTACTTTTTTAACATAAAAAATGAAATAAATTACATGGAAAATAAATTGGCTTTTATATGTGTTTTGGCTAATCGAAGATTGATACATGAGATTAGATATTTAAAATGTTTTTTTTTCATAAATATAAGATTTTATAAATAAAAATCAATAAATAAAACAATGTCATACAACATTGACCAAAGACTAGGGTATAGAGGGCCTCACACTAGACAAAAGAAAATGATTATTGGAGATACAAGTTCTTCAAGTAAGAAAGTTCTCTCAAAAGCTTTCAAGCATCCTTCTTCTACGCTTGAAATCTATAAAGAACAAAACTTTGTTGGATCAAGCCTAAACATTTTGAAGACAAATCAAAGGTACTCTTAAGAGCACCAAATCTCGTTTAGCAATTTACATCTAAATTCATGTTCTTGCAAATCACAAATCTTAGCTTGATTTCACAAATAAATTAAGTCACCATATATTAAGTTCAAGAGAAGAATAAGAGGATTGTTATCCTAAATAGAGATTGTACATAGTCATATGTTTTAATAAAATCAAATATTTATACACGTGTTTTTGCTTAATTTTTAGGTACTCAAAATTATATCTATAAATTTCTGGCGACTCATTAACCACCGCCTAATTAACCATCATATAAATAAGTGTTTTGTGTTAAAAGATAATATCATGATGCTATATAAGAATGGAGACAACATTTTTATGACAAAATAACAGCTTCCAACATCATGATTATGGTGAGTTTAGGTTCACAACAATCACTATTTGTGATAAATTTTAGCTCCTTTGAACCTATATAACTTAACATCATTTTGCCTATGATCATCACTGTTGTTACCCATTTTTGGGTTCCAAAAAAAAAAGAGAAAATACAAATATATATATATATATATATATATATATATATATATATATATATATATATATATATATATATATATTCGGAAGAAATCCAAAAATTAATAGGAGCGAGAAAAGGATGTTGTAATGCCGAAAAAAAGCCAAAATTGGTTAAGGAGATTTAAAAATGCAAAAGGTTGAAATTTGACAATGAGAGCCCTGTTGACAAGGAAAATTCAATTTGAGGAAGAAAAGTCGAAAATAAGATGTTTATGGACTCAATTAAATCTTATCTAAGGTTTAATTTAATTTATAGAGGGTTTGATTGCAAGACAAATTGATTTTTAAGTCAATTTAGGCTTTTATTGGATGAAATTAAAGTTCTGGGGTCCAATTATAATTTTGAAGAGTTAATTTGGTCAAATCAGGGGTTTAATTGTATAATTATTGAAGTTTGATGGCCAATTTGGGACTTAATTGAAACAATCCACACCAAGGACCAAACCGGAAAAGGCGCTAAAATCAGGGGATCCAATTACAATTTATCCGGGGACTTGATTATAAAAAATACAAAACTCCAATGACCAAATCAAAAATATACATTTTGAATAGGAAAACGGTGTCGTTTCAGAGGCACTATTCATTCTCTTCTTCTAGAGCCGTTTCAACAGATAGAGGAATTGATTCAGCAACAAAAACCGCAGATTGCTTCAGTTATGGAGAGCGTTTCACAGCTAATACACGCTGGCTGTTACTATATTCATGCAATAACGCATGCATCCTCTGGCTCTAAAAGCCAGAGGAGAGACCGAAAAAAAGAGAGGAAAAAAGAACGACAAAGGAAAGAAAAAAAAAAGACAGAGAGAGAGGGGAATGTAAGGGGGAAAAATAGAGATGAGCTGAGGAGAACAGAAGGGAACTGAAGGGAAAAAAAAAGAGAGAACAGAAAGGGAAGACAACGAGACAGTGAGGAGAAAACAAAGAGAGGACAATGGACGAGAGAAAAGAAACGAGAGAGGAGAGGTGACAGTGAGGAAACACATAAGGAGAGACAGATAGAAGAGGGAAGAGACAGATGAACGAAAAAAACAGAGGGGGAGATGATAGAGACAGGAGGCAGAAGGGAAAGGAAAACACAAAAAAAAAAAAACAGAGAGGAGCCGTGGGGAAAGGAAGAAAACAGAGGGGGAAGAGAGGAAAGCAGAACAGGGGGGGAAACATAGGAAAAATAGAGACGAGACAGAGAGGGAAGGAAAGAGGATAGAAGAGAAAAAGAGAGAGGGGAGTACAGGAGAGAAAAGCAGAAAGAAAAGGAAAGGGAAAGACGGAGAGGAGGAGAACACAGGGGCTTCATCATTTAAAAAAAAAGCAGAGAAAAAACCAGAAGAAAAAAAGACCCAGCGTTGATCGTCTTCATCGTCCCCAGAACCAGTCACCACCGATCCTGCGCAGCAGTTTCATCGCCAACGTCTTCGTCTGTCTTAGTTACCAGGTAAGCTTCACACATTTCTCTTCACCTTGCATTTTTTTTTTTTCTGTCATTGCATGCATTTGTTCTTTCATTGTTATGTGTTTACTGTTCAAGTGAATTATAATTCACTCGAACAGTAATTGTTGCATGCACGCGTGAGGAAGCTCACGCATGCCTCTTATCTGCCCAGCTGGGTCACTGGTAGGCCTACTGGGTCCAGCCCAAAAAAATTTTCTTCAAAAGTTATTTAAAAAAAATGTGATTTTTCGCAAATTTTTTACTTCATTTTGATCAATATTGGTTTGTATTTTTATACTGTAAAGATACATATCCGGTATTAAAATACCCATTTTTCGTCAAAACATTAAAAAAAATTATTTTCATGCATCCGGCCAAGTCTCTCAATAATAATAATAATAATAATAATAAATCATATTGTATTTTCATTTAACAAAGAAAATTTCAAAAATATGTATTAGCATGCATTTTGGCTTTAATAACTAGTTTATTAAAGTCACGAGAACTAGGCCAAATTTCAAAAATTCCAAAAAAATTATTTTATTTTCTTTTAATATCTGGGGTTATGACTTTATACGTAAGACGAATTCCGGATATTAAATTCTTTTGTTGATGTCAGAATTACCCAATAAGATAAGGATCTCTTTACCGAGGAGGACTTTTCTTAAATCATAGACGGACCAACAACTAGAAAACACGACAAGGCCTTAGATTTTATCAGACAATAAAACAATGCAGCTTACCTTAGGTAGGGCGTATTTGGGGTGCTAATACCTTCCCTTTATGCAACCAGTCCCCGTACCCGATCTCTGAGACCAGTTAGGGTTCCTAGTGACCAAAATACTAGGTGGCAACTCCCATTCCAATTTTGCATTGTTAAAAGACAAGAATTCCTTGTCTCCCCACATTTGCCACATTAGATAAGATTTTGAGGGTGGATGTTTTTGCCGCGACGCCGCACACGTGCGACAATCACCATGTCTTTAAGTCAAGCTTTGCATATCACACATGTACCTCAAGGTAATGACTTGAAGCCTAATTCATGTGAGAATCATGACAACAAAGGATGGACTTTGGCCACTTATAAAGAAAGGGAGGAAGAAGCATGCACAAATGACAAAGATAATTATAATAAGAATCTTAATAGTGAAAAAGGCAATTGACAAGCTGATTCATTAAAGGATGTGAAAAAAATCCATAATAGTTAGAAAAGAGGTTTTGTAACTCAAAGCTTAAGGAAACTTATTACACTAAATGAGTACATGCCAAAAGAGCTAAAGAGGATGGGAAATATGTTTGTTGCTTGCTATCAAATTGGTGGAGAGAAAACTCATATCAAATAAGTCATAGAGAAAAGCCATGATGACTTCATACTTGACTCAAGGTGTATATGACATGAAGATATTCTTAAAAAATAAAGACCTATCGTTTGGATCAAAACTTCACAATCTATTTCTTTTTATCAAAGGTTATGTCATAAAAAAGATAGTGAATTGTATTTTGGTGAATGATGGTTCAACTGTCAATATACTACCTATTAAAAACTTAAAAGAGCTTGGGATTCCTATTTATGAACTCTTTCCAATTCATCTAATGATTTAAAGCTTTAATTAAGGAGGCAAAACACCATGAGAAAGATAAGATTTGTGATACACATTGAAGATATGAAGTCCAATGTTGATATGCTTCACTAATATGTTGAATGCTATGTTGACGACCTTATGGTGGAGTCAAAGGAAAAAGAAAGTCGTTACAAGATCTCTAACTTGAAACCGATTCCAACTAAAGATGAACCCACTAAAGTGTGTATTCGGTGTCACCTCAGACGAATTCCTAGGATTCATAGCTTGATATCAAGGAATTAAAACTAATCAATTTAATATTGATGGCATCCTAGAGATGTTAGAGCCAAGAAACATCTAGGAACTGAACAGTCTCCAAGGAAAGTTGGCTTGTATACGAAGATTCATTTATAACTTAGTTGAAGGATACATTGTTCTATTGGGATAAATCCTGCACTAATGCCTTCAACAAAATCAAAGAGTACTTGTTAATTCACCTCTCCTACAAGCACCAACATCATAACGTTTATTTATCTAATATATTGCGACTTAAATGTGTTATTTGGGAGTGTTGCTAGCATAAAAAAATAATGAAGGTTAAGAGAGCGCTCTCTACTACCTTAGTAAGACTTTAAATAGAGTCGAACTAAATTATTCTCTAATAGAGAAGACGTGTCTAGCGTTAAAGTTTATTGTCGAACCCTCGCGGCGGAGAGGCGATCCTCGATTGATTTCGGGGTCCTTTTGTTTTTATGAATAAGGGAGTCGCCATCTAGTATTATGGTCACTAGGAACCCTAACTGGTCTTTCAGAGATTCTAAGGCAAGAGACTGGTTGCGTAAAGGGAATGTATTACCACCCCTAGTACGCCCTACCTAAGGTAAGCTGCTTGGTGTTTGGTTTGCTTTATAATTGCTATGGTGTTGGTGTTTTCTAATCCCATCAGTTTTCCTAGTTTTGATTTAAACTAAATTTATTAAGATAGAAATCCAAGGAGATTCCATGTGCTTTAAAAGCTCATTTTCCCTTAGTATTTCAAGAGTTTTCGACTCGTAAATCGCAAGGAGGAGGGACAAAAATTTAAGGAAATTCAGGGCACTTTAAAAACCTATTTTTGCCTTAGTGTTTCATACTCTCACGGCTCGTAAACCGTGGAGTAAAAAATTGAAATATCCTCGATTATAATCAAGGCTTCTTTCAAGGATGTGTGATGACTTATTATTCCTAAAAAATTATTTTGGATATTTACCACTTAGGGTTTCTTTATCCAAATATTAACAGTGAATAATAACAAGTTATTCCCAATAATATTTTGGATATTCATTCCTTTGGGATTTCTTTATCCAAATATTAACGGTGAATAATATATGAATTCCCCCCAAAATAAGATTTTTTTTTTATTTTTTTAGAATATTGGTCAATACCCTTTGGAGTTTTACAAACATGTTGTAAAATCCAGAAATGTAAGGAAATAATTTTTCTTGTGTTTAAGAAATCCATGCGAAAACACATTTTCAAAACTTCAAATATTTTTTATATAAAAAAGAGCGTTCAAAACATGTTAGGGTATTGGCCGTATGCAACACACAAGAAAACATTTTTTTGATATATATGTTTATTTGTCACATTGCGTCGAAAACCGGGTATTCTAAATACGAGATTTCTATTTTTACAATATAAAAAAAACACACAAAAAAAATACCCATGCCTTGCCTGGTTACTGTTCAAGTGAATTAAATTTCACTTGAACAGTAACAAATGCAACTAAGAATGCATGCAAAAGCTGGGAATAAAAGACAGCTTACATGGTCTACTGGTGATACCGTTTCTTTCAGTCCCCCGTTGTCTGCGTTCGTTTGGCATTCTCGTGTGTTGCTTGCCTCTTTCTCCTTTCTTCTCCTTGTTTTCTTCTCTTCTCTTTCCCTTCTTCTCTGTTCTGCTTTCCTTTTCTTGAAAGCTGGTGCTGAGACAGACGAAGATGACAGGTGCTGAATCTTCTACGCTCAGCCAATGGTTGCTGCTTCTGGGGACAACAAAAGCGATGGCCACGCCGGTTTTGGTCTCTGTTCGTTTTCTCTCCTTCTGCTGATGCTTTCTCTCGAGATGATGAAAATGATGGTGATGAAGGCGTGTTGTGCTGGTGGAGTTTTCGCCCTTGCCTCTGTGTTTTCCTTACTTTCGATAGTGTCGTTCTTATGGCTTTCTCTACCCTGCCTCTCTCTCGTTTCTTCTTGTCTTTATTTTCTCGTTTTTCCTCTATTCTCTCCTCTCTTTTTCTGCCCTGCTTCCCTTCTTCTTTTTTTCTTTTTTTTTTCTCTCCTCCTCTTCTACTGTCTGCCCTCCTGATCTCACAGCAACGCAAGGATGAAGGAAAGAAACTCCCTCTATTTTCTGTGTTTTTTTTACTGCCTGCCTCTCTTGTGTTTTTCTTGTCTGTCTTTCGCTGTCCTCCCCCTCTCCTTTAGGTCAACAGCCGAGGCTTCTATATAGCCTATACATGGCTTTATTTAGGAAACAAATATTACATTAACTCTAGGGTGTTATATCGAGTGAGCAGAAATAGGAAACCAAAATATTTTGATTCTGATTCTCAATCATCAATGATTTCTTTCCAGTATAGAGGATGATGCAGCTCCTTTCTTTCCTTTCATAGCTGGGACCATGAAGCACCAGCTGCTCCCTTTAAAATGAGGCAATAAAAACTTGGTTTACAGATAAAAGAAAAGAAGATAATCGGGGTAGCTGTGCAGAGAAAAAGGAAAGAAAGAATTGCAGACTGGGAGGCATTGTTTTCCTTTTCTTATCTAATTCCTGTTCTTCAATTTCATCTCCCGGCAAAATTGCTTCTAGTTTTATCTTCAATCAACTCCCTTATTTTAACACCTTTTCCATTTGGTCCTTGGCCCATAAAAGGGCTTCAAATTCGCCTGCAATTGGTCTTCAATCTTTAAACATCTTGCAATTGTGTCCCTGCAAACTTGGGTAAAAATCCTTCTCACGGCAGGAATCCCTACTTTCACAGTAGATATTCAAACGGGAATATCTTGAGCTTCTGATATCAAAATCAAGTGATTCAAAAGCCCAAATTTATCTACGCATCCAGGACTACAACTTTTAGAGAATAGAATCTGGCAATAATCTGGTTGATCAAAAGGGTCTCCTAATCTAATTCAGAAACAAACAATGTCAAGAATCCCGATATGACTGAGAGTATGACCTAAGAACAAATCAATAAAATTTATGACAGAAATAGAGTTTTTAGTGCAAAACTCGGGCCATGATCCTTCTCAAAATAGAATTCTCTGCTTTCACGTTAGATATTCAAACGAGAATATCTTGAGCTTCTGATATCGAAATCAAGTGATTCAAAAGCCCAAATTTATCTACGCATCCAGGACTACAACTTTGATGGAGTCAAAGTGAGATAAAATCTTTTTAGATAACAGAATCTGGCAGGAATCTAGTTGGTTGTCTCACGTCATAAAAACCCGCGCGCGGCGTCGGCTTGGCGATTTTTCGTTTGTCGTTTTGCTTTGATTGGTTCGTTGGAGTCGCCACCTAGTATTTAACTGAAGGCTACTAGGAAACCCGGGTACTGGTCTTATCAGAGATTTGCGGGTAAGGGACTAGTTGTGGTTAGGGAAGGTATTAGCACCCCTAACGCACCCTACCTGAGGTAAGCTGCTTCGTGGACTTGATGTGTTAAAGAAGTTTTAAAAATTCTGTTTTTTTCATCGAATTTAGAAATACGACTTACATGTAAGTTCATAATTCTTTATCCGTGATCAAATCAAAATATTAAATTCTTCTTTATTCTTGCAATTTTATCATACAAAAAAAAAACATTCAATAATAAAATTCAAATCACACATTCACTTTTCACTATACTTTTCTTTTCTTTCTTTTCCTTTTCTTTTTTTTGTTCTTTTTATACATCACATTACAAAATTATAAAAAATTAAACACTAAACAAAAATTACATTACATAATTTAAAATTACAAAATAGTCCCTAAAACTCTAGAAATTGCAAGGGAACCCTTCTGCACAGGAATTGGAGGCAGGAACAGCTGGCGGCGCGTGTTCCAACGCGCCACCGTCACTGGCGGCGCGTGGACCCACGCGCCACCGCTGGAACTCCAAAAACGGGCGGATCTGCCCCGCCTTCTCCTTCTCTTCCCTTCCCTGCCGTCTGTGAGGAACACCACTACCTGCAAAACACAGAAAAACGCAAGCAACGGTCTGTTTTGCTTCACTGCAGAGCCGACTTCTTCGGGTCTGTCACGGGTGGATCTGCTTCAGGTGGCTGTTCTTTCTGCCGGTGGCAGATCTAGTGGCGGAGCTGAGGAATGGCTGGGCGGCCGAGAGAAGGAAGAAGGACGGCGCTGCTGGAGGCGGTGAGCTGGGTTCGTTGTTGGAGGCTGATCGGTGAAGACAAGAGCAGCTGTGGGAACTGGTTTCCGGGCCGAAGGAAAGTAGCTACTGGGTCGGCGGAGGAAGGATGGACGGGTGCTGCAGGAGGCCGGTCTGCGACCGATTGGTTATGGGATCGCCTTCTCCTCCTCTGTTTCGGATGGCAGATCGGGTGCAAGGGATGAAGAAGGAGCTGAGGCTGCCTTGGCTTCGATGGAGAAGATGGGTTGAAATGGCTGGTTTGTTGCCGAAGAGGGAAGAAGAAGGAGAAAGGAAATGTCGTGGAGGAGCTCTCTGGCTGAAAGAAGAAGAAAAAACCGGGGGGCGCCGGTCTGTTTTGTTTCTGCCGAAAGAGAGGGGAAGTTGGTTTGAGGGAGAAGGAGAGATGGTGGAAGGAGCTAGAGTGGAGGCTCTTGGTCGGTGAGAGAGGGGAAACTTCTGCCAAAAACAAAGGCGAATGGGGGGCGGCTTGATTCCTTTGGCCGGCCAGAAGGAGGAAAAATCTATCAAAATCAAAGGGAGGGGGACGGCGGCTGCAGTGAGGTGGAGAGTAAGAGATGGGTTTAGGTTTTTTTTGTTTAGGGTTTGTCTCCCTTTTTTGTTTTGTTAAAAATGCCCTCCTCTCCTTGTTTGAGTTGTGAACCAGTATTTATAGGTAAAATATTGCATGGATCTCAAAATTGGTCCCTCAACTTTCTTTCTTTTTTTGTAAATTTGATTTTTCTTAATTTTTTTGTATTTTTTGAAAACGAGCAATATCAACGTCGACTCAATGAAGAAAATCAATGATTTTTAAAAATAACGCGTTAAAAGTTGAACGCGTTTCAAATGTCTTTGAAAATTTAAATTCTTTTGAGACGATGCTAAAAATGCTAAAAACGATGCAAATGTATTAAAAATGTATTTTTTTGGATTTTCAATGTTTTTCGCTATTTTTGGATTTTTCTGAAAATTTATCAAAACATGGGTCAAAAATTGGGTAGCAACATTGGTCAAAAAGGTTCTTGATCTGACAATGCCGAGCATCCAAATTTGACTGAGAGTATGCCCTAAGAACAATGATCCCTAGGACCCAATAAAGGTGTAGGTCAATTTTTCAACATGTCCTGAGTGACAGAATATATCGTACGAGACCAAGTCAGAATCAGAGCCTAAGTTGGAACAAAAAAAAAATTGCGACGGCAGCATAACCAATTTTTTTAGTGCAAATTCTGAGGGATTTATCCATCCTTAAAGACCAGACAAAGAAGGAACGAATTTAGCATTATGAAGAATTCTGATCAATCTAAGAAAACCTGACGATTTTGGCAGCAAAGGGGAAGGGTAAAGAGAGCAGAAAACAGCTCAAACAGGGTTTCAAAAAATATATATTTCTTTCTCTACCTTTGTCAATCTTCCAGCAAACATGAGTTAAACTCCTACACTCAGTTCAAAAGACATATACAACGTCTCTATCACGTGGGGTCCACAAATGAGTAACAACATTTATGATAAAAAAAAATTAAGGAATTATAGCCAAGCACATTTAGTACGACTAATTTCTTAAGTCGACCCTCTCAAATACATTATCTTAAGGCTAATACGACCAAGGAGATTGACAAAATGGGCATTATTGCTCCAAGAATTGAAATTTTCTATCTATTACAAAACTATTAGGGGGGAAACATTAATTGATTCTCTTGTCGATTATCCTACTCTTGATGAATGAAAGTTTTCTAAAGACCTACTTGATATGGATTTCTTGTTCATTGAAATGTCAGAACCTTGGAAAATATTCTTTGATCACCCAGCATGACAAAATAGAGTTTGTGCCTAAGTAATTTTCATCACACCTTAAGGAGAGGTCTTGCCATTCACCTTCTTTCTTATTGAATGTTGTTCTAACAAAATGGTCGGATATCAATCCTTGATTCTTTGGTTGAAAAATGAGAAATTATAAGGAATAAATTATTAATACTGGGATGAAAAATCACAATAAATTTTTTTAGATCATGGATGGAGTAGAGAAATAAATTGGTATGCGAAACAATATCCGAATTATAAATCGTGTAAGTTTTCTAATTAGGTAAGATAGTTATTTAAAAGAAAAAGTTTTATGAATTGTGATTAAAACAGTTAGAAAACAATTAAAAAATAGAATGAAACTCTGAACAAACTAATATATGATTTTACACGTGAATATCGTACAATCGCATATTTTTTAACCGAAAAGAGAGGGAATTTAGGGGGAGAATTTTTATTATGAATAGGGATGTAAGTCCCCAATGAATTATTTTGAAGATCTTGACAATTTTAATAAATAAAATAATACCTAAATTTGGGTTTTTAGTGTAAAATTACCAATTGTTCAAATTTACAATATCAATAATAACTCTTGTTGCACGTGTGCAGCGTCACGGCGATCGCCCACCACCCTCATCATCAGGTGTGGTATGTCTATCTATTCTGGAAAAAATGGTGAGACAAGAAATTCTTTGTCTCTTAGTTGTGAAAAATGGAATGGGAGTCGCCACCTAGTATTTTGGTCACTAGGAACCCTAACTGGTCTTAGAGATTGGGTACGGAGACTAGTTGTATAAAGGGAAGGTATTAGCACCCAAATAAGGCCTACCTAAGGCAAGCTGCATTGTTTTATTGTCTGATAAAAATCTAAGGTCTTGTCATGTTGGTCCGTCTATGGTTCAAGAAAAGCCCTCCTCAGTAACGAGGTTCTTATCTTATGGGGTAAAACCTAACCGGTCTAATGTCTATAACAGAATTATCTTTTTAATATCTGGAATACGTTTTACGTATAAATTCGTAATCTCAGATATTGAAACAAAACAAAATATTTTTTGATTTTTTTTATTGGCCAAGTTCTTATGACTTTAATAAACTGGTTATTAAAGTCAAAATGCATGCTAAAATATAATATATATTTTTTGAAGTTTTCTATTTTGTATAAAAATACAATATGTTTTTTTTTAAGCTTTGAGAGACTCGGCCGTATGCATAAAAAAAACATTTTTTATATATGTTTTCAAAGTTTTGACAAAAACTAGGTATTTTAATATCGGATTTGTATCTTTTTAAAAAAATACAGACTGATATCAATCAAAATGGCGTAAAACAAATATGCGGGGAAATCGCAATTTCTTCAAAAATATATATTTTTCTTTTTAAAAAAAAAGAAAAAGAAAAAATGAAAATGAACTAGGCTTGGTTGGACTCAGCCCAGCCACGTGGGCTGGGCTGATGTTCCAGCACTAAAAAAATAAACTTGGCCGGACCTGGCTCAATTGTGTGGGTTGGGCCTGTATTGGCCCAACTACAAGGCTAGACTAAGCCTAGCCGCGTGGGCTGGGCTGATGTTCCAGCCCGACAGAATAAAAAGGGCTGGTTATTGCACGGTAACCAGCCAAAATATAATTAGCTAGTTACTGTGCACAACACAGTAACTAGCTAATTAAGCTTCATTTGCTGCAGAACGTGAGTCACGTTCTGCATGCAAATGGAAGAAAGGCTTTGGCACGTAAACTAGGGGCAGCGGCGGCGGGGAGGTTACCTGGAGTGGCGACACACAATCGTGGCCGTCAACCGCGGTGGCAGCGGCGGCGGTTTTCTTCCTTCTCTGCTGTCTCCTCTGTTTCTTCTCTTCTCAGCCCTCTCCTCTGTTTCTTTGTGGCAGTCAACGGCTGTCAGGTGGTGTGTTGTGGCGGTGGAGAGGAGGCACGGTGGCTGCTGTGGTTATTCTTCTTCTATTTTTCTCTGTTTTGTTTTGGTTTCTCCTCTGTTGCTGCTCCTGTCTCCTCTTTCCCTCTCTTTTTCTTTCTTTTTTCCTTTCTTCTTCCTCCTCTGTTCTTCCCTGTTTTATTCTTTTCGTTTCTGTCCCTCTCTCTCTCGGTCTCCCTGTCAATATCTCCCTGGCTTTTTCTAGTTTCTACTGCTTCGGTCCCTTCTCTTCCCTCTTTTTGTTTCTCTCAGAAAACCTACTGTTTCCCTCCTTTCGCCCTCCCCTTTCTCTCTCAAAAAACTGTCTGCCTCTCTCTCCCGGTTTCTCTCTCTTTTCCCCCCTTTCCTTCCTTTTTTTTTTCTTCCCGGTTTTCCTCTCTTTCCCCCCCTTTCCTTCCTTTTTTTTTCTTCCCTCTTTTCACCTTTCGGAACAGTATTTATAGGGGCAGGGGGAGCGAGATCAACCCTGCCCCATCCCATCGCTGCACATGGGGTGCACCCCAGTCCCCCTGCTCTGTCACGGCACTGGGAGAGGTGGCCAATGGTGGCGTCCCTTGCAGGGCATGACTTCTCTGCTTTCTCATCATGAGGAGGTGCGGGTGGCATCCGGTTTTGGTTGTAACAGAGCACGTGGGGAGGGAGATGAATAAACAAGGAGAAGAAAACAAAAAACATCTCTTCCCCTGCTGCATGTCCAGGGGAAGAAGAAGAAGAAACAATGCCGCCTCAAAACGGCTGTTTGTTTGTTTTTTTAAAAAAATATGAATGAAATGATGTCGTTTTGCCCAAAACACGCCGTTTCATTTAAATGGAAACTGATGCCAAAGTGTCCGATTTCAAGTTGGTCCTTCAATTAGCGCACTTTTCAGTTTAGTCTTTGGTTTTGGATTTCTTCAATCAAGTCCCTAATTGGCCATCAAACTTCAATATTTATGTAATTAAGCCCCCGATTTGACCAAATCAACTCTCAACAATTATAATTTGACTCCAGAACTTTAATTTCCTCCAATTAAAGCTCAAATTGACTTAAAAAACATCTTTTTCTTGTAATCAACCCTCCATAAATTCAATTAAACCTTCAATAAAATTTAATTGAGTCCATAAACATCAGATTTTGTACTTTTCTTCCTCAACTAAAATTTTCTTTATCAATAGGCTCTCACCGGTCAATGATATACTGTCAAATTTCAATCTTTATATTTTTGAACCTCCTCAACCAATTTTTGACCATTTTCTAGGCGCCCTGGCATCTTCTTTTCACTGTTATTTGTTTATATTTTTTATTGATTTTTTTTATGCGGGGACCTAAAAATAGGTTACAACAACTCTCAATCTAACCATTTGATCAAGTTGAAATTTTATGAGGAGTCTCCTTACATATGGACTATTAGTGACTTTTTTATAATATTGAGAAAACATCCCCTCCTATTTTTCTTTAAAAAGGGTTTGTTGTTCCAATTGTAAGGTATGGAAAAATTTTAATTTTACTCCATCATCTTCTTCTACTTCATTTTTGTTTTCTTAAATTATTGATAAAGACTTGATTTTGGACTAAATTGTGAATGTTTGGAAAAAATCTCAAATGATGTTTAAATTAGTTGGGGAATCGATTTATGAATTTATGAGAAAATAATTCAAGAGGTTGATTTTGATTATTTTAATTAAACTATGATTTGTTATGAAATCTTGGTATAAAGCATAAACCTAGATGTGTTGTAACTTATGGAAGAATAAGAAAATTATATGCTTGATAACATGATTTCAATGGTGAAAGATTAGGCAAACTGTATTAAATTTGATGTTTATATGGAAGTAGTGTTTGGAAGGATGAAAGAGTTATGTCTAGCATAATGAGAATTTATACAAGATAGGTTATTTAGGAAACGGGTCATCGAATAATTGAGTAAAAAAAGAAGCATGGAAAATGAAGAAAATATATGAAATTAGTGTTTTAAACAACATTAAAGATGTCTGGAACAATTTAAATTGGTTTTCTTGAATTTGCTAAGTATGATTTAAGTTAAATAATTATGATAATGAGAAACCTAGAGACTTGGGATGATTAGGTAATATTTGTATAAATTGATAAGGTGTGGAAGTCAATCTTTGGTAATTAGGATGAAATTGGGGGTTATAACATGATTTAAAGTGTGAGGACATGATGGTAAAAAATATAGGAATATGGAATCCTAGATTGATGTGGTTGGAATGCATATTGACTAGAGATTAAGTTAAATTATGTTGTTGTAATATTTTACATTGATTGATTTGAAGTATAAATAATAGGGTAGATTGTTTTGGGCGTGAATATAAAAAATGCAAATTTATATATGTAAGTGTTAGAAATTGCATGATTAGACTTATTTAGGTGTTGGAGTTAAGTTTTGATATACAGAAGTTAAAAATTGCATGATTAGACAACAAAAAGTAGTTGTCTAGTTAAGAGTTTATTGTTACTATGGGGAGTTATAGAAGAAGCATTATTCAGAGTGGGGTCGGCTTCTTATAAGCATACAAGTAGGAGGTCAACGCAAGAGATTTCCTCTCCCTTGCCTTTGCTTTATTAAAAACGCGTTTGTGATTCATTTTAAGAATTATGCCTATGAGGTAGAAAGTTGTGTATAATGTGTAAATGACTGCAAATGCGGTGACGTATATATGAAGTATAATCATTTGCAATGGTGTGTGTGTGTGTAAAAAATAGTGAAAACCAATATTTGATTATGTTTGTTCGCAACAATGGTAATTAGTGCGCGCACGCGCGTCTATATGCAAACAACTACAATAGCTGATATCCATTTATAAATTTATAAATGATTGTAACGTTATAGAGTGGTAATGTGTGAAGTCTAAATAAATTGTAATAATGAACTTGATAATGATACATATTTGACCCTTGTGACGGGGACTAAGGATTTTGTTGGCCAGGAACAACAACTAAAAGATTATTATTTTTATTTGCTTTTGGATTCGAGGAAAAGCGCACTTTGTGGGTCCAGGTGAGCGAGTAAAACCCCAGCTGTCCTAGACTCTTACAAGAGGTGCACGTCCTGACTCGAACTCGAGACCTACTGTGCAGATCTCAAACCCTTTGCTATCACGCCACGCTCCTTGGGGACCAACTAACTAAGAGATTATTGATTACATAGTCGCCACGGGAATTGCAAATTTAGTTGGTCAGAGAAAGCAACTAAGGAATATTGATTCCATAATCAACTCTTGTGATGAGGACTATGAATTTAGTTAGCTTAGTTAGCTGGAAATGAAAAGCAAGAGGTCATTGATTACTTAGTTGATCTTGTAGATGGTGACTCAAAGTTATGGATACGAAGGCATCATTAGTGGTCGTTCAAATAGAAACTACTGTGAATGAAATAGAAAATTCTAACATGAGAAATTAGAATTATCCACAAAGATTAAATTTAATTAAATGGATTGCAAGGGTTAAATTTAATACTTGATCGAAATGAAGATAAATAAATGGACGCAACAACAAAGTATAATATGAGAAAATTGAATTGACTGTATTGGTGGAATTTAATATGTAAAATTTGATTGGTCGCAATGGTGGCCTAGGTTGAAAAGTATTTAGGTTGGGAAAAATAATATAATATGCCAAAAGTATCCGTAGATTGAATTCCAAGTTTTTTCAGAACTACAGACATAAACGACTTCATGCTTCACTTCCTGATAAGAGAAATAAACAGAACCTCAAGAGCTTCTGCTATCATTATTAACACCTTCGACTCCTTCGAACAAGATGTTTTGGAAGCTTTATCCCCAATGTTTCCTCCAATTTACACACATTACTTCAATAAAAAGAAATTTCAATATAATTAACAATAAAGAAAAAAAAGGTTTTTCTAAATTGAGTTACCACAACATTAACATTTTTGGCATGTTTGTGTATTTGTTTTTTAAATTCATGGAGTATATTATATTTTAATTATATATAAAAAAAGAAATCAGAATAAATAATTATTCTGTTGGTTAAAAGCAAAATACATTACTTTATTTTAAAAGAAAAATAATTTAATTTTATTATGATATCTATTGTTCTTTGAAAGTAAATATATATTAAAAAAAATACTATTTTTAGATTAAAAAAATGTAGCTAAAATTATCTATGGTCTTGAAATATAACTATACAATAGATATTGACTTATATTTTTAAGTAAAATCTTTTGGAACATCAAACTTACATAAACTTACTAGCAGAGATGCTTATCATTATTAATGTTATTATTATTATTATTATTTAATTTGAAAAATTGAGGATTATGAAATTTAAATTCTTAGATTTTTTTTATTAAAGTTATGATATTATATTAAAAAAAACTATTTGAATTAAAAAATTCAAACTTTATTTATAAAACATTAAAGATACTTTTATATTTACTCTCTAAAACCAAATGTGTCCATTATGTGCTCGACATAAACCAAGAAATGCCTAAAACTACATGTATTTTGGTACTAATAGACTTGTTTAATGCACTTCTCTAGATATTTTCCCCAACTCTTGCATAAATGATGATTATTACTTTCTTACTTTTTCATTTTTAAAAAACTTAATTCAAACATAAAATATTTTAATTATATAATATAATTACAATATATCGATGTTTTGGTTCATAACTTGTTCATGTAACTATTCACAACACTATTTTATTGTTGCTGTTTTTTCTTTATGTCCCTGAATTTTTTTTTACATCAATCATTGTATTTTATTTCCTTTCATTTTCATCCTTTTAAGTTATGTTAATATAGTTTATGTTAAGATATATTTTGATTTGCATCCTTTTATTTATCCAATATGTCATAAAATATATCAATGGTAAATTAAAAATCGATTTTATAAAATAAAATTTTAGGTTATTGTTTACAAGAATTAAAAAATCAAAGACCAAAATTAACATAAATAAACCTTTTTTTTTACATTGTTCAAAAGGTTTTTTAAAAATTGTATTTGATCCCTTAACTTTTGATTTTTGCATTAATTGGTTCCTATTCTTTTAAGATTTTATATTGGTTCATGGATATCATCAAGAGAGGAGAGAGAAAGTGATTGATTAGTAATATTTTATCTATAAAAAGATTGAGTTTGATTTTAATGGGTTAATTAATTGGAGTTCAATGGAGACAATTACGTCTATGCTAAAAAAATATTTTGACTTGACTTGATTTATGATTTTTAAACTAATTAAAAGTATGGATTAGTTTTGCAAATTTCTTTATATAGGATTCTAGGACTTCTTGAGGTGCTTTTTAGATTTTTAAAAAATAAAATTTGAGTTTTTGACTTCTCAATTGTGAGAGGATAAAAATTTAAATTAAAGAATATGCATCGCTATCCAGGTAGATAACTTATTGTATAGCGACTAGGGGTGAGTATTTTCTGTTCGATCCGGTTTTGGGCTAAAATAAGTAATCGAACCAAAATTAATTTTTTTCAAGTTTTTGAACCGAACCAAACCGAAAACCGGATCCAACTGACCATGTTCGGTTTGGTTCGGTCCGATTTTTTTCCTTCCAAACCAATGTAAATCGAAAATTATTTCTAAGTTTTTTCACTAATTATATTTTTTCAGGGATTCTATTTTCGTTTTATTTCTAATTTTACAGATCTGTGTTTTTTGTGTATTTTCTGAGAAATCTTTGCTTTCTCAATAGGCATGGTTCTTTTTTAAATTGGTTAGGCATGCATGATATCCTGAAATTCAACCCCGATTTTCTTTTTGTTAGATCTTTGCTCAAAAATTAAACTTTGTAAAAAGATACACAAAATAAAATGAAATAATAGAAGTCATTTGACTGGAGAAAAAAAAACAAAGAAAATATCAAAAGATATCTGTTATTAAAATGTAAAATCATCAAAACATTATTATTTGAAAAAGAGGAACAAATCAAAGAGGAAGTGCCAAACCCTTACACACTAGTTTAAAAAATCCCCTTTTTTTCCTCTCCAATCTTCCCTCCACTTCGTTTTGGAGCCACCACCACACACCTGCAAAGAAAAAACCTTAAACTTGCTCTCAATGGCGACCGATCCAACCTAGTTGCACCATCTCAGTCTCCTTCTCCAATCAAAGAGGAGAGATGCATAGAGAAGGGGAGGGGAGAGATGCAGAGAGAAAGGGAGGGTGAGGGGAGAGATGCATAGAGAAGGGGGCGGCGGCTGCTCTTAGATGTAGGGAATGCAGCACCAACTCAGTCTCCTTCTCCAATCAAGGAGGAGGGATGCATAGAGAAGAGGGGAGAGACGCATAGAGAAGGGGAGGGGAGAGGGGGGCGGCTGCTCTTATGTGCAGGGAATGTAGAGAGCAAAGTTTAAGTTTTAGGTTTAGGGTTAGAAAAAGTATTTTATTTATAGTTGTTTTTTAATTAAGGGTTGGTCTGGTTGAACCAGTTCGGTTCAGTTCGGTTCAATCGGTTTCTAACTTTAGAAACCGAAACCGAACCGAACCGGAATTTTTTTGTGATTTTTTAATCGGTTAACTCGGTTTTGTTTCGGTTTGGTTTTTTCGGTTATTTTTTTCTGGTTTTCTCGGTTTAATTGATTTATCAGTTTTTTTGCTCACCCTTGGTAGCCACATGTTGGGAGAGGATAATAATAATAATAATAATAATAATAATAGATGCATGGCTAGGATTTTCTTTGCAGGACCAGGCTTGCGTGGCCTTTTTTTCAAGTGATAATAATATTCCCACAAAGTGGCACTCACCCTTTTTTTTTATCTATAAGAAGGGGCACGTCTTTCTCTCCTTCCTCAACATCCAATCTTCTTGTGTGTGATCGGAGAGATGGTGTCCATAGACTTGGCAGATAAACCCCATGCCGTGTGTATCCCTTTTCCAGCCCAAGGTCACATAAACCCAATGCTAAAACTAGCAAAACTTCTCCACTTCAAAGGTTTTCACATAACCTTTGTTAATACAGAGTATAACCACAAACGCTTACTCAAGTCTAGAGGCAGCAGCTCTCTTGATGGCTTGCCAGACTTCCAGTTTATGACCATTCCTGATGGTCTTCCACCATCAGATACTGCTGATGCCACTCAAGACATCACATCTCTTTGT
Source organism: Populus simonii (assembly GCA_007827005.2). Lineage (NCBI taxonomy): Eukaryota > Viridiplantae > Streptophyta > Magnoliopsida > Malpighiales > Salicaceae > Populus > Populus simonii. The sequence continues at coordinate 3,927,235 of CM017480.2, forward strand.
GACTGCACCTCCACGACTTGCTTAGCCCCATTTCGTGATCTTATTGCCAAACTCAACTCCTCCAGTATTGTGCCCCAGGTGACATGTATTATCTCTGATGCTTGCATGAGCTTCACTCTTGACGCCGCTGAAGAATTCGGAATTCCTGAAGCGCTGTTTTGGACACCTAGCGCCTGTGGTGTTTTGGGCTACGCACAATATCGTTCTCTTATCGAAAGAGGCTTGACACCTCTGAAAGGTACACAGCTTTTTAAAACGGAAAATTCAAAATATGGGTGCATGAATTTATGATCAAGTTTTACATTTCTTTTTAGTTACGATTTTTGAAGTTACGATTTTCCCAAGACTCAGAAGGTCAGAGCCTGCATAATTTACCAAGAATGAAAATTAATCTTCATTTGTAATTTTTTTTTGCAGACGCGACCGATCTAACAAATGGGTACTTAGAAACATCCATAGATTGGATTCCAGGAATGAAAAATATCCGTTTGAGGGATCTTCCAAGTTTTGTCAGAACTACAGACATAAACGACTTCATGCTTCACTTCCAGATAAGAGAAATAGACAGAACCTCAAGAGCTTCTGCTGTCATTATTAACACCTTTGACTCCTTCGAACAAGATGTTTTGGATGCTTTATCCCCAATGTTTCCTCCAATTTACACACTTGGTCCTCTCCAGTTGCTTGTTGATCAGATTCCAAATGGTAATCTGAAAAATATTGGCTCCAATCTTTGGAAAGATCATCCAGAGTGCATACAATGGCTTGATTTAAAAGGACCAAACTCTGTGGTGTATGTAAATTTTGGTAGCATCACTGTAATAACTGCACAGCAAATGATTGAATTTGCTTGGGGACTAGCCAACAGCAACAAACCTTTCTTATGGATAATAAGGCCAGATCTTATTGTAGGTGAAGCCGCGATGTTGCCACCTGAATTTTTATCTGTAACAAAGGATAGAAGTTTGCTAGTAAGCTGGTGTCCTCAAGAACAAGTCCTGAAGCATCCTTCCATAGGAGGGTTTTAAGTCACATGGGGTGGAACTCCACATTGGAAAGTATCTGTGGCGGTGTCCCAATGGTTTGTTGGCCGTTTTTCGGTGAGCAACAGACCAACTGTTGGTTTGCTTGTACTAAGTGGGGTATCGGAATGGAGATAGAAAACAACGTGAAAAGAGATGAAGTGGAAAAACTTGTGAGGGAGTTAATGGAGGGAGAGAAGGGAAAAGATATGAAAAGGAAGGCAATGGAATGGAAAACCAAGGCAGAGGAGGCAGCTTGGACCGGTGATGCTTCTCATCGGAATCTGGATCGATTGGTAAAAGTTCTTGCAAGCGAGCAAATAAGTTAGAAGCCTGAATGGCAAATATTAACTTCAAGCATCGAGTAACCTACTGTATTATTTTTGGCAGAGAAATATAATCTTAAAAAAATATCTTGATATAATAAATTAATCTATTATTTGCTACATTTTCTTTATTTAATTTGCTTCTATTACTTTCAACATAATTTTGGCTAAGATCTTAGCAAGAAAACTTGTGTGATACTAAAAAGTTTCGGGAAAAGATTGGTTGATAACAGTTGTCAATGAATAAAGATGACAACATGAAATGGATGGTATATAAAATTGTAAAATATAGGTCCAGAAGGCGCTGTGGGTGACATTTCACGCGTTGATTGGAACATTAATGCCAACGAGAAACTTTTCTATATAGTATATAGTACTTTTCTATAATAATACTATATAGTATTAAAAAAGATACACAAGAAGAAGAGATAAATATGAAAAAAGAATTCTTATCATTTTTTGTGGGATAATATATAATTTTCTCTTTTGAATTTCTCTTTTCTTCTTATATTTATATATTTTTAAATATTCTAAATATTAATAGTTATGACTTAAATACCATAAATGTTTTCTTGAATGATATTTTCAGATGAAAACCAAGATGGTGGTCTTTTATGATGAATTGCTGTGGAACAACAGGCACTCACAAGCTCTTAAACAATAATTACTTTGAAAGTATAGTTACGATTTATTTTAAAATATTTTTTATTTAGAAATATATTAAAATGATATTTTTATTTTTTAAAAATTATTTTTAATATTAACGCATCAAAATAATCTAAAAAAATTAAAACATATATAAATTTTAAAAAAATAAAATTTTTAAAAACACGAATTTTTCCAAACAGTCCAAAAATAATCTCACCACATTACTTGGAACATCCAGGTTACCTGTTGTCATCACTATTCACTAATAACAGCTGAATAGTTTTGTCAGCTTGTCAGTAACAAGAAGCTTTTGCTTTTAAAAACTGTTTGGAATGCAATTTGTACAGTATTTTAAAAAAATTTATTTTTTTTTTGTTAAAATTTAATATGGTTTGTATATTTTGAATTGTTTTGATGTATTAATATTAAAAATAATTTTTAAAAAATAAAAAAAAATATTATTTATATATATTTTATTATTTGAAAAGTTAGTGATTATGATTTCTTACATTGATATTCAACATGTAATTACTTTCTGATCTTTACGTTTTGACATTTTCTTACATTGATATTCAGAATTTTCTTACACGTAGAAAATTGTTTATTCTAACATGGAAAAACAATTATTCAATCCACGTTTTGTCGCTACTAGTACTAGCAACCCTTGACCTTCATAATTTCAAAAGAATTTCTTTGTAACAAAATTGTACCCAGACATGGATTGCTCGTTAGACTAATCAAGCAAAATTTCTGGAAGTTCTTGATATCATATTCCCATCGCAGCTGATGGCCGTGCTTACTTCAGCATATATAGAATAAGTGTTTAATACAAAGAAATGGTCCAACTGGATTGGAGTGTCTAACAAATGGGGAATAGCCGACCTGATATTAGATTTGATATTTCAAAAAAGTTAACCCCAATAATTTTCTTCCTTTTCATCTCTTCTTTCCTAAGTATACAGTAAGCCTAACCTCACTCGAATAACATGAGCATGGGAAGAAAATTGAATAATAATAATAAAAAAGGTCAGAACCAATATATGATGAATTAATTATTATTTACACTCATCAATAAATTTACAAACAGATACTGTACGTTGGTATTTTACTGGTAGCTAACAAATATTTATTAGATATATCATTATTAATGATAGAATAAATTCATGATATATTACAATTAGAAATTTTTTTTTAGCGCATATTTTTTCTCTGTAAAACTATTGGCAAATGTTTTTTTACCAACATCATTAACACGACAAAATATGATATTACCGACGAAGATGACGTTGATAGACTTTTTGTATCAGTGATGTAGTCGGTATCTATCGGTAAAACTATGAAATTTTATAGTGGTAATTAATTATATGGCACTGAATTATTGATCATATAAGTTTATGCAATCAAGGTACTGGTGAGGATGTCCTGGCCGCCGGTGATTTGCATCATATACAATTAGCGCCCCCCCCCCCCCCCCCCCCCCCAAATATTTTCCGGTGTAAGAGAATAAGGTGGATAAAAATATATTTTTTTATTTTTTAAAATAATAATAATTTATAATGAACTCGTTTATGTCGTTGAATTATATATTCAAACGTACAAGACAGTGCTGATATCTTTTTGGTTGTTGTGGACCTTCAGCTACTCACTGCTCTCCTAAGCGTCAAAGTAAGCTCACCTCAAAATTTGGAACTTCCTGCCAGGACGTTCCTGGTAACCTGTTATCGTTTCTATTCACTAACAACAGCTGGCTAGTTTTGTCGGTCGAGTCACAACCTGTGAAGCTGGAAGTTATTTAACAGCTGGCTAGTATTGTCGCTAGCTACTACATGACCTCTATAATTTCAAAAGAATTAAATTCTAGTCGTATGTACCCAGACATGGATTCCATTAACAAATGTAAAACTCACGCTGGTATTGTTGTGCTTTAAGAAACAGTTCATTATTCATTATGATTGGTCCAATATTGTTTTTTAGTTAATTTATCTTTGGTTTTGTTTCCGGATAGGGTGATTTTTTTTCCATGAAATAAAAGTCTTTTAAAATTGAATAGGATTATTTTATTAATTGCGTTTTAAAATGTAACCTTAGAATAAAATAATTCAATGCTTTCTATACAAGGATGTTTTTGTATTTTCATATTTAATAGAATAATGAAATTACAACATTACCCATGCCATTCCAATTTTTTAGCTATGAATTTAGGGGCTTGATTGTAATTTCCTCATGGTTTATTTGTTATTGTTGATTGGTCTTAGGGGCATTTTTGGTTTTGTACAAATAAAAAAAACAAAAAAGTTAGAGTGTCAACGCTCCGTCAACTTTGGGTGGCACGTGCGACTGACTCTGGTGGTTGTAATGACGCTTCTGCCACGTCATTTGATTTGTCTCAACGTCCTTTTCCTCCCTGGATTGCACATATTTGCTGGTTTAGCAAGGTTTGACCAGAATTAGCTATTTTTTTCTTTTTTTCTTTTCCTTCTTTTTCTTCCTAAAATCACATGTTGGCCATGCGAAAAGTCATATTAGCTTATCAATTTATTTTTGTTCTTTGGATTTAGTCCTTCTTTTATTTGCAATTTTTTGTATTTATTATTTCTAATTGAATTTTATATTTGATTTCATAACTGCTCATTTGATTTTTGAATTTTGTTTTTCAAATTTGATACCCATTCTTTGAATTGGTATTTGTTTTGTTTTGAATCATTTTCTTGATTGATTTTTTTTACAATTCTACCCCTAGACATTTATTTTCATTTACTTTTTGCATCAAATTTGGTCATGCTGTTTTCTAATTATTTTCTTAATGGGCTGGTTTTTTAGAATTCCATCCATGAATATTTAATTTCATTTGATTTTTATGTCCAATTTAGTCCTAATTATTTTAATTGCTATTTTTTTGCATCATTGTTTTTTATTGATTTTTTTCTCAATTTCATGCCTTGATGTTTGTTTGGTTAAGAACCTGGCTTCTTTGTTTTTTGGGTTTGCCTTTGATAGGGTCACACTAGTCTCATGACTCCGTTCATAGATCTAAAAGATTAGCCCAAGTCGACTTTTGTCAAAATTTAAGCATTTGGCAATCTGATATTTGTATTAACACAATACAATAACATTCATGATAAAGTATTTCATAATTCAACGTTATGAAAAAGAAAGGTGAAAGTCACCTACCTGCTCCACTTGCGGGTTCTCCTTGTCCTGACGATGGTCCTATCTTGACCGCACCACCTAAGACATCAATGGTCACAAATCAGTACATTTGTATCTTTGAATCACATTCATCGCCATACTTCTTTCAAGAGTTCATATGTTCACATTCAAGTGTTTCAAAATTTACACCATCATACAATGAAATTGTTACAAGCATTAGAGCCATTTCAGCCTGGGAGGCCCTATTGTAGAAATCGGAAGCGAAGACTGACTCGCTGCTTGCTGGACAATTCAGCAGTGAAAACTAGTTCGCTGCGGGCTACACAATTTGGCAGCGAAAACTGGTTCGTTGCCGCCTACACAATTCGGCAGCGCAAATTGTTTCACTGTTGGCGCCACAATTTCAGCAGCGAATGCTACTTTGCTGCAGCCAACACGTTTTTGGTAGCGAATGCTAATTCACTGCAGAAAACTCAATTCTGACAGCGAGTAATAAATTCGCACAACTTCGGCAGCGAATCACAATTTCGTTGTAGAACACACTTTCGACAACGAATGTTAATTCACTGCAAACAACTTAATTTCAGCAGCGAATTACCAAGTCGTTGCAGACAATTCAACTTCAACAACAAATCTCAAAGTCACTACAGAACAAACTCTCATAACCCAATTTTTGACCATTTTTATTTTAATTATTATTATTATTTTATTTACTGAAAAGGATAAAAAAAATAATGATGATGAAAAACAAGTAAAATGAAATAAATGAACAATGAATTAAAATTTGGGTTAAGGGCAACATGATTGGAAGTTTTGAGACTTAATTAAGCTTGAAATTAATTTAATTAATCCAATCAAGGTTTTAATTGAAGAATTGATAAGTTTTGAGACTTAATTAAGCTTGAAATTAATTTAATTAATGTAACCAGGGACTTAATTGAAGAAATATCAAAGTTTGGGGTTTAATTGGGGTCCAAATTGCAAACATTAAAATCCAAGGACCAGCTTGAAAATGGCGCGGAAATGCAAGGATCCAATTACGTTTTAACCAAGGGCTTGATTGCAAAATTATAAGAATTCCAAGGACCAAATTGAAAGCAGCCTTTAGAACTAGAAAACGGGGTAGTTTTGCAGCGACTGTTCACCGTCTTCTTCCTCTGCAACGGCTCTACCATTAAAGGTAGAGACATTTCATTCGCTGGCAGCAACGCTTACTCATTGAAGGCGACTTGTTACAGGGCATTTAGGAGGCGGCCGTTACCACCAGTTTTGGCCTTATAAAAGGAGAGGGAATCACAGAACCGAAGGGGGGGGGAACCAGGGGAGGCAGGAGGAACCCAAAAAAACAGAGCAATCAACCCAGAAAAACAGAGCAAACAAAACACAACCCAAAAAAAATACAGAGTCCAGAACGGAAACATCAACCCAAAACAGAGTAAAAACAGAAAAAAAAACTGGGCATAAACCAAAAAATATATGCACAGAAAAGGAGAGAAAGGCAGAGTGGAGTCACATATCAGCCCTGTTTTCGTCCCTACAAGAAAACAATTGATCACCGAACCATTGGTTATTGACAGAAAGCAGTTGAACCCACACCGGCGTTGCAGCCTTCCTCACCATCGCCAGAAACAGAAAGAATTCAAACCCACACCAGTATTGCAGCCTTCTTCACCATCGCCAGAAATGGAAAGCAGTCGAACCCCACCAGCGTTGCAGCCTTCTTCGTAATCTCTAGAAATAGGTGCGCCCGTTTCCATTTGTTTTTGCTCTTCTGTGTTCAAATTGCATTTGAACAGTGCGAAGGTAATTTAATTACCTTCGCACTGTTGATGCACGCGTAAAAGTGCTTCACGCGTGCATCTTCCGTTTGCCCAGCCGGTCACTGGCTTGGGCCAGTGACTGGGCCGGGCTGGCTGGGCCTAGCCCAGCCCCTATGGGGCTGCGCTCAGCCCAGCCACCAATATATATGCTGGGCTGGATTTAGCCCAGCCCAGCCCAAAAATAAAAAAAATAAAAAGATAAAAAAATATATAATAAAAAATGTGCATGCAAAAAAAAATAACATAAGATAAAATAAAATAAATTTATTTGGTATATTCACTGACGCTACAGTCAGGAATAAAAAATACTAATGTAAATTTATTTTATTTTATTTTATTTTGTTTTTATTTAGCTACATAAAAATAAAAATAATGCGTGTGCGTAAAAAATAAATTGATTTTATTTGTTTATTCATTGACGCCAGAGTGAAGAATAAAAAAAATGATGATTTAAATTTATTTATTTTGATACCTACGTAATATTTATCAACGCCAGAGTTGAAATTATCCGTAGTTGAATATTCACTGGCGCCAGAGTCAGGAATATTGCAAGTAAACCATCAGAGCATAAACCAATAAATATTTAGCAATTTAAGGCAAAATCAGCAATGCAGTCTGCCTCAGGCAGAACATTTAAGGGGTGATAATATCTTCCCTTTTATGTAACCAATCTCGTACTATAGAATTTCTATTGACCAATTAGGGTTCCTAGTGACCATAATGCTAGGTGGCGACTCCTTAAACAAGACCTTTTCCCCTAAAAGAACAAGATACCAGAAATCTGTTCTTTTTCCATGTTAATCCAAGTTATATATTTTTAAGGCCGCCGCGATGTCGAGTGCGACAGAATAGCGACTCCACTGGGGACTAATGGACTAAGCTTTGCCTTTTGTTTGTCAACTGCTATAATGTTCGTTATGTTGTGTTTATTTGTTTATTTTTCTTGCATTTACTGCTTTAGCATGCATCCTTGTTTATATTATCATGCATCACGTTAAGAGCACACATCTTAAAATCTAGGATAAGTGGGGAAGTAACGGTACCCCAACGACTTTAGCCTGGGTAAGACTCGTGAAACCATCCAACTCTCGCTTGATTGTTTACTTGGAAGTGATTGATATGCTAAACTGATATTACTCAGGGCCTCTATTTTCACACTACTTGTAAGCCTCATATCAACCTTTCATAGACGATCACTGAGCATGCGAGAGACCCTTTGAAACTAGATAATGACCAACCCTTTGATGCACTCAATAATTAGGATCTTTCTATTAGGTTATCACCCCGTGAAGGGCAAGTCCGCATTTCATACGTATTTTTTTTAATTGCTTCAGCATTTTTGCATAATTGCATGATTTACATTTAGCAGGTTGAAATATAGGTTCCTCATTGAAACCCATCTATAGCACTCGTTCGGGAAAAAGACAAATGGAAAACGAAGAAAGAGCCCAATTGGAAGCCCAACATAAAAAAGAGGTGGACAATCTTAAGGAAGAAGTCGTAAGGCTTACTAGTTTACTCGAGCAGGCCTTGAGAGATAAATCCGGAAAAGCAACACTTATAGCTCAGCCTGAACCTATGCTTGTAAACCCCTTCAATCCACAGAATCTGGGGGCAAATGGGTTGTCATCTGATTTTCAACAAGCCATGCGGTTTCAACTAGCATACCCCACGAGAATGTCGTTTACCATTGATTCTACAGAGAAGGAATCTCAAAAGGGCAAAAGAGTAAAAGAAGATGGTATGAACAAATTAGTTGCCCTAGAGCAAAGGTTGAGAGCATTGGAGGGAATTCACCTATATGATCCTATAAAGGCTGTTAAGATGTGTTTGGTGCCCAACGTTGTCATTCCTAAAAATTTTAGAGTGCCAGAATTTGTTAAATATACGGGAACTCAATGACCTATAACTCATCTCAAATCATACTGCAACAAAATGGCTGAGGTGGTTGATGATGAGAAACTGCTGATTCATTTCTTTCAAGACAGCTTGAGTGATGTTGCCCTCACTTGGTATATGCAGTTGGACAATACCAAGGTTAAAAAATGGAAGGATTTAGTTGATGCCTTCATGAGGCAATATAAGTTCAATATAGACGTGGGCCCTGATCGGTTAAACTTGCAAGCTATGGAGAAGGACAACAAGGAGTCCATAAGGGAATACGCTAGAAGATGGAGGGAGGTAGCTGCACAAGTTAACCCTCCTATGTTGGAAAAAGAGATAATCAGTTTATTTTCTAACAGCTTTAAAGCTCCGTACTTTGAATACTTGGTTAGAAGCTCTGCACAACATGTCACTGACCTGGTTGTTATAGCTGAGAGGATTGAACAAGCCATTGAGTTAAGTAAGATTGCTAACCTGAATGAGAAGAACGGTTTCACTAAACGTGGTTGCCAAGGCACTTATCGTTCCTATAGCTAATTGCTTCACACCAATTCCTAGAAATCAACTATCTTGAAGATAAAGCTATGGTGATATTATTGACTGTTGAAGAGATGCCCTTGTCAAGGAGAATGAATGATTCCAGAAATTCCAATCAATGATTGTTAAATGTTTAGCCCCTTTATATGCTATCATGCCAGTATTCATAGCCCAAGATGTTGTCATAAGTTCTTTGTTGTTGAACTTCTTTTCCAAAGTTTCAATGAAAATAATGAGTTTGTCATTCAATCATGTTTACGACCAGGCATTATTCATTTTCTTGAGAGAGTTTTCTTATAAGAACTCACGAATACACTTTGGAAGCCTCGCGTGATCTTATAGACGCAATTCATCTCTTTTACCAAAATCAGTTCCCTATTGGAGTTTTGAAAAAATTGATCTTGCATTTTGATTCCGAAAATAATTTGATGTTTATTCAAAAACCATATTTTTAACATTCTACTTGTAGAATGACAAGTGAATCAAGCAACTTCATTATTGAGGTGATTAAATTATGAAAAAAAAGAGAGAAAAAAATGAATAAATAAATACCCTTACCCCATGACTCTTGAATCATGTGTTTTTAAATGTATGAATAATGGTATGTAGTGAACTTGTTGCTCATAACTCATTGAATGCATCTTTGCAAAGACCAAACCATCACACTGGATGAGGTCAAAGTTTATTGATCTTAACTGCTTGCGCTTGAAATGAGGAAAGGTCATCTTTGTTATTCCTTTCACATTCTGAAATAAGTACATCCCTTGCAATCCCTTTTTGAGCCTCAATAATTTTTCTTTCATGCAAAAATCCCGACTAGGATCACACCCCACACTTGGGGGCAAGAGAAAATTTCAATGAGAAAAGAGAAAAAGCCGTGAGAAAGCCAAAAAGGCATAAGAGCTCAAGAAACTCAAATGCTAGGGGCATGCCCAAATCACTAGAAAAAGTGACATCCAACATAAAGTGAGTATGCCCTAGCAAAGCAATAATAAAAAAAGAAGCAGCAAATCAAAGAAGAGCGGCAAAAGAAAATATGAATAACGTCAATAGTCAAACTGTTGATAGTGATCCTCAGTCTTTGAAACCCTGAAACACTCTTTGAGCCTTATGAATCCTTTTCTTTCATAGCCAAAAACCACAGCCTACGTTACGTGCCTGTAGAAGTCCATTCTAATCAAGCAAGCAAGCAACCTAGAACAATAAACAATGCTCTCAAAATGCAAAGAATACTTTTTCGTAAGATTCACGACATCAAGAATAAACTACTCATTATTATTCATGTTGATAAAAATGAATGTTCAAAAAGAGACAAGTTTTTCTCATACAAAACCTCGAGCTTTTTCTCGAGCCCTTCACTTTAAAACAAAGGGTCATCTCATGACATATTTCCACCAAAGACCTCATTGCCAAACACAAGAGCAAATAATCTCTTTTTCAAGAAATGAAATAACCAAGGAGTTGCAAGATTTCAAAAGCAAAGTGTTTTAGACTCACATCGAAACAATTTTTGTTTTCAAAATGCAAGATCAAGATATCAAGATTCATTCTAGACCCATACTCCTTTACCAAACTGAAAATGAGAGAAATGAGACAATGACTTCTTAAAACTATTATTTGTCTAAGTTGTTGACAGAGCACACTTGGGGGCAATGACCAATATAAGGGGGCAACATTGTATTTAAGAAAAATCTATCTCTTCTAGAAAAAGAGAGGAACATTTCCTACAACAAGACAAGGGGGCATTTTGGTTTATGAAACACAGTTTGATCTTTTCAGCAAGTAACACCAAACGTTTCTAGCAGTGAAACGAGGAGTAATGAGTGGTCCTCTCAAATTATTTGACGAGACAGAAAATCTTTAGCAAGCAAGTGGGTCATGATGGGCACCAAAAAGGCTGAGTTGTGTAAACAAATCTGGAAATAGACTTACATGGGCCAACTCGAGTGGGATAGAAGCCAAGCGACAAAGAGGACCCAAATCAAAGGTAGCAAGTCCTCATTAATCAAACGACAAGAAGATTAAGAAGAAATGGGGGGCTTATATTTCAAATTAGGTAAAGATGATGCATATCATCTAAACTTTGAGACATTGGACAATGAGTTTTGCAAATTTTATTAGAGAAAATTCTAACAGAATCCATCAAGTGGAGGGCCAATTTGAAATAGCAAACATTGAAATTGCTTTTGAAAAATTTTCACTTTTGAGAATTTTTCAACCTGGGCAGGCTGCCCATGAGAATTAGGCCACCTAAAAAATCTCTGTACTTTTCCACCACCTTTCATTTTCCATTCCTGAGGTAGTGCATTTCCTATCCTACCTCCTTTTGAGTGCGCCTTCAAGCCCTCACTTCATTTCATTTCGAGAGCGCCTTCGAGCCCTCGACCATCAAAGGTAGTGCATTTCCTATCTTACCTCCTTTTGAGTGCACCTTTGAGCCCTCACCTCATTTCTTTTCGAGTGCGCCTTCGAGCCCTCGACCATCAAAGGTAGTGCGTTTCCTACCCTACCTCCACTTAAGTGCGCCTTCAAGCCCTCACCTTATTTCTTTTTTAGTGCACCTTCGAGCCCTCGACCATTAAAGGTAGTGCGTTTCCTACCCTACCTTTTTTTGAGTGCACCTTCGAGCCCTCATTTCCTTTGGAGCGCGCCTCTGAGCCTTCATTTCCTTCGAGCTTCCATCTCTTGAATAGTGTGCCTTCGAGCCCTATCATGACCATCCTGAAAAATTCTCGTATTTTTTCATTGGGCAGGTAACCCATTACAATGTGACCATCTAGGCTAGTAACCCATTACAATGTACCATCTAGGCAGGTAACCCATTACAATGTGACCATCTGGGCTGGTAACCCATTACAATGTACCATCCTGAAAAATCCTTGTATTTTTCCTTTGGGCAGGTAACCCATTACAATGTGACCATCTTTGAAAAATCCTCGTAATTTTCCCACTAGGCAGGTAACCCATTACAATGTGACCACTTTTGAAAAATCCTCGTATTTTTTCACTGGGAAGGTAACCCATTACAATGTGACCATCTTTGAAAAATCCTCGTATTTTTCCCACTGGGCAGGTAACCCATTACAATGTGACCACTTTTGAAAAATCCTCGTATTTTTCTACTAGGCAGGTAACCCATTACAATGTGACCATCTTTGAAAAAATCCTCATATTTTTCCCACTGGGCAGGTAACCCATTACAATGTGACCACTTTGAAAAATCCTTGTATTTTTCCACTACAATGTGACCATTTTTTAGAAATCCAACAGTGTGACCATTTTTGAGAAATCCACGTATTTTTTCAAAACATCGGGCAAGTCGCCTAGAACAATTAGACCACTCGTGAAATTCTTCGCGTTCTTTTATCATCGGGCAGGTTGCCCAAAACAGTTTGATCCATTTAAAAAAAAAACACAAAAAAACAACAAAAAAAACGAAAAAGGTGAATCGTCTTCCAAATGACTTGTTTCTTGATTTCTACATCTCTCTGTAAATCTACTGTTTTTGAAGTTTTCAAGACTAAAAAAGCAAAGGTTCTTTTTGTATCTACTTTTCTTTATAAATTTACTACACAACGCTAAAAGAAAATGAAATTTTCCAATATCTTTACATAGTAAATATTATAAAGAGGGGGCAACTGTCATAACCCAATTTTGACCATTTTTATTTTAATTATTATTATTATTTTATTTACTGAAAAGGATAAAAAAATGATGATAATGATGAAAAAAAAGTAAAATGAAATAAATTCATTGCCGCCTACACAATTCGGCAGCGCAAATTGTTTTGCTGCTAGTGCCACAATTTCAGCAGCGAATGCTACTTTGCTGCAGCCAACATGTTTTTGGCAGCGAATGCTAATTCGCTGCAGAAAACTCAATTTTGGCAGCGAGTAATAAATTCGCACAACTTCGGCAGCGAATCACAATTTCGTTGTAGAACACACTTTCGACAACGAATGTTAATTCACTGCAAACAACTTAATTTCAGCAGCGAATTACCAAGTCGTTGCAGACAATTCAACTTCAGCAACAAATCTCAAAGTTACAGCAGAACAAACTCTCATAACCCAATTTTTGACCATTTTTATTTTTATTTTTATTATTATTTTATTTACTAAAAAGGATAAAAAATGATGATAAAAAAAATAACTATGATGAAAAACAAGTAAAATGAAATAAATGAAGAATGAATTAAAATTTGGGTTAAGGGCAACATGATTGGAAGTTTTGAGACTTAATTAAGCTTGAAATTAATTTAATTAATCCAATCAAGGTTTTAATTGAAGAATTGATAAGTTTTGAGACTTAATTAAGCTTGAAATTAATTTAATTAATGTAATCAGGGACTTAATTGAAGAAATATCAAAGTTTGGGGTTTAATTGGGGTCTAAATTGCAAACATTAAAATCCAAGGACCAGCTTGAAAATGGCGCGGAAATGCAAGGATCCAATTACGTTTTAACCAAGGGCTTGATTGCAAAATTATAAGAATTCCAAGGACCAAATTGAAAGCAGCCTTTAGAACTAGAAAACGGGGTAGTTTTGCAGCGACTGTTCACCGTCTTCTTCCTCTGCAACGGCTTTTCCATTAAAGGCAGAGACATTTCATTCGCTGGCAGCAACGCTTACTCATTGAAGGCGACCTGTTACAGGGCATTTAGGAGGTGGCCGTTACCACCGATTCTGGCCTTATAAAAGGAGAGGGAATCACAGAACCGAGGGGGGGCAAAAAAAAAAAACCAGGGGAGGCAGGAGGAACCTAGAAAAACAGAGCAATCAACCCAGAAAAATAGAGCAAACAAAACACAACCCAAAAAAATACAGAGTCCAGAACGGAAACATCAACCCAAAACAGAGTAAAAAACCAAAAAAAAAAAACAAGGCATAAACCAAAAAATATATACACAGAAAAGTAGAGAAAGGCAGAGGGGAGTCACAGATCAGCCCTGTTTTCATCCCTGCAAGAAAACAATTGATCACCGAACCATCGGTTATTGACAGAAAGCAGTTGAATGTTGTGATGTCGCGGTCGCAAAAATTAATTACCCTAGCTTCAAACACAGCACACAAGATAGTATATAGAGCAAGCAAGGGGTCGATCCCACGAGGAAGATTCAAGTTAGATTTTTATGCTAGATGATATGCAATTTGGGGGGGTTTAGACGTTATCTAGGCTAAAGCAAAAGAAAACAGAAAACTATCAAATGAAATTTATAGAATCAGAAAATTATCAAGAGAACAAACCTTGGTCACAAGCACACATCCACCTACAAAAATCAGAACTGATCATGGAAACGAAATATCAATTTATATTTTGAATATTTATCTCTTCTTAACATTGGTTAGTTAACGGATCTGCCGTATAACTAACCCTAACCATCAAACAACTACAATGTCCGCGCTAGTAATTTAATTCAATGGCAGCCTTAAGAACTAGATAAGTTGATTAATCAAGAAAACATAACTGTCCACAGTCTATGTTTGATTTGATTGAATGTTCTCCCTAAGATTAATAACGTAGATCCGCCACAATTATTAAACTCAATTGCTTCACAAGTTCATATGCCACAACTCCGGTTTTGATATCAAACTTAGCAATAGATTGTCTAAAATAATAACTTAGAGTCTGCTCTAGCAATTAAAATAAACAATCATAGGAAAAATAAGCATAGGAGAACAAACATATTCATCACATAAACTGAAAAGAAAAGGTAAAATAAATCTCACAGTTCTTGAAATCCGAAGGTTTTTGTGTCCTTGCAACCAAGAAAAAGTTTTTAGCCTTGCATGTTTGTTGAACAACTAATCAAAAAGAAGGAAGAATGCATAATTTAGGGTTTTTTAGAGGAAGGGGGCGTTTTTCTCTTCTTGGCTGGCTGCCCCCCTTCTCTTCTCTCATTCTTTTTATATCCTAGGAAACCCTAGGTCTCTATTTTACAAAATAGTCCTCCATTAAGTAGACTGTTTACATTTAAGTACTTCAATAACTATTTTTCTAAAAAAGGAGAAATAGCCTTGCATGAAATCTTCAAGCTTTGACTTAGAGGAGCTAAATTGCTGAAATAAAAACTTGGATATCGGTTTAGATGCTTCAGAATATAATTTGAACTTGTTTCTTCACGAAACCTGTTTGTTGGCAGAATTCAGATGTCATCTTTGAAAAATCATATCTCCCTCATATGACATTGTGTTTGGCTGAAATTTGGAGCATTTATAGAACTTGGAGTCCTGAATCCAAAACAATTGAGTTTGCATCAATTGGACTTCTGTAGCTCCAGAGATTCAAGTTGGAATGGTCGAAGGTCAACACTGGCAGATTGCGAGATTTGACTTTGAAGGCTGCGATTTCGATGCTCTTCCTTATTTTATTTTCTTGCCTTAGATGTCCAGAAAGGTATGGATGTTACCTTTTTAATGCCACTGGAATCACTTCATTTAAACCTCTAGAGCTCACGCTCTGCACAAAACATCGACTGAAGGTTAAATCTATCAATTATCTCCAATTTACTCCTTTTTGCATCTTTTCATCCAAAAGTGCCTTCAAACATAAAACAAAAAATATCAAGGTATTTTATATATAAAACATAGGCAAAACACTAGTTAAATGTGGGTGAAACTATTGAATAATATGGTTGCATCAAATACCCCCAAACTTAGCTCTTGCTCGTCCTCGAGAAAGGATAAGTAAAACCAAATTGAAGTTAAATTAAATGAAATCACTATGACTAATCTTCTAATCTCCCATCAATATCCAAGAATATATGCATTATAAACAAGAACACAATTAAGAAGGATAAAGAGTATAATTTTTCATGAATTTATTTACATGCAAACTTCAAAACTTAATTAATCGCCGGGATTTAAATGAAATCTATGCCATGTCAAAGTGATAGGTCCTCTCATTGATATACACTCCAACACTCACGTGTTTAAGGCTTATGTGTTTAAATCTCTCAAATTCAATCAATGAATATGTTCTACCATAAGCTTGCTCTTCAATCTCATCTCCATTACTAACATATTACAAACAATGCATGAATCAAAAGGTCTTATTTTCTGGTTGTAATGGAGCTAAGGTTAAGGTGAGGTAAAAGAGAGTAAAAGAAAAGGTTCAAACCAAAGAAAGTAGAGCATTCTGAAAAATGATATTTCAAACAAGATATTCCATCAAAGCACATAAATATTCCATCTTTAATTACCAATGCTTAACTTCTTTTGATTTCAAGCTTTTTCAATATAAAATCTTAAGAACATAAAGGAACACTTTTTTCTTTTTCTTTTTCTTCTTCTTTTTTCTTTTTCTTTTTTTTCTTTTCTTTTTCTTTCCTTTTTTTTTCTTTTTTTACCTTTGGCAACTTTGCCCATCTTTTCATCAAGCATCACTTCTTCTTTCTTTTCACATAATTTCCAACCATAATTCCATGAGATATCATAAGTATATGCTCTACTAATCCTTGGCCAGGGAAAAAGGAAAACATATAAAAAGTTAAGGCTTATACATGGATAAAGCAAAGAAAAGATAAACAAGCTCAAAAGGGGCTCACTAAGGATATATGCTTTAGGTTGGCTTTTTGGCTCAAGTGGTTAAAATTCCTAATGCCTTTATCATCTTCATGTATATATGTAATGCAAATGTAATCTCAACAAGATATGAAGCAAGTTCTAAAGATACATATCATTGAAAGAAGGCACAATAAAATAATATAATGTTGAAGGCTCAAAAGCTTACATTGGTATAACACTATAAAGTCAACATGGCATATTCTCAAAGTCAATCTCTAAACCAATTAAACCTTAAAACTTGCATGCACACTCATTCATTTGATTTATATCTTCATCTATCCCAACTAATTCTCATACATGATACTCATATTCTCAAAAACCAATGGGAGTTCAAAAAATCAAACATAATTTATTTTTTTTGAAAAATAACAAAGAAAACCAAAATTAGAAAACCAACATTCTCCCAATACCCCCACACTTAAAACACAACATTGTCCTCAATGTTGAAATAAAAGAAAAGGAATATTGGAGAATGACAAAAATAAAGAAAAATGCGAAAAATAAAAGATAAGGGAAAAAGAAAGCAAATCTGTTTTTTTTTGTGCTGGGTTGCCTCCCAGTAAGCGCTTTTGTTTTATGTCATTGGCTCGACATGTTGCATGCTCATTCTTCATAGATTGGTTCAGCTAACTCCACAGAAGCGGTGAGTTCTGTCGTCCCTTCATAGAAAGGTTTCAAGCGATGCCCATTGACCTTAAGTACTTTGTTGGTTTCTAAACTTGTAATTTCAACTGTACCATAAGAAAAAACATTAGAAACAACAAATGGTCCAATCCAACGAGAGCGTAACTTTCCAGGAAAAAGTTTCAAACGCGAATGATAAAGAAGGACTTTGTCTCCAACATTAAACTCTTTTCTTGTAATCATTCGATCATGGAGACTCTTAGTCTTTTCTTTGTAAATCCTTGCATTCTCGTAAGCATCATTTCGAATCTCTTCCAAGTCTTGCAATTGCAACTTTCTTGCAATCCCAGCAGCATCATAATCCATGTTACATGTTTTAATGGCCCAAAAAGCTTTGTGTTCAAGCTCCACCGGTAGATGACATGCTTTTCCATAAATCATCCTATAAGGTGACATTCCTATAGGTGATTTGTAAGCAGTCCGATAAGCCCAAAGTGCATCACCAAGTCGTAGACTCCAATCTCGCCGGTTAGGTTGCACTGTCTTCTCCAAAATGGACTTGATTTCTCGATTTGAAATTTCAACTTGGCCATTCGTTTGAGGATGGTATGCTATGGAAGTCTGATGAGTCACATGATATTTGCGTAACAATGCTTCCATTGAACGATTGCAAAAATGAGTACCACGATCACTAATGATAGCTTTAGGGATTCCAAACCTGTCAAATATGTGAGTCTTGACAAAATCTAAAACAACCTTAGCATTGTTAGTTCGTATGGCTTTCGCCTCAATCCATTTGGACACATAATCAACAGCAAGAAGGATATAAAGATTGCCAAAAGAAGAAGGAAATGGACCCATAAAATCAATACCCCAAACATCAAAATTTCACTTACAAGAATATTCGTTAAAGGCATTTGATTCTTATGAGTGATATTACCTGTTTTTTGGCATTTTTCACATGATTTGCAAAAATGATATGCATCCTTAAAAATAGAAAGCCAATAAAAACCACTTTCAAGTACCTTGTGGGCCGTTCTTTTTGCTCCAAAATGCCCACCACAAGAATGAGAATGACAAAAGGTAAGAATGGAATGAAATTCATCTTGTGGTACACATCTCTTAACTACTTGATCCACACAAAATTTCCACAGATAAGGAGTATCCCAAAAATAATATTTAGCATCAACTCGTAACTTGTCCTTTTGGGATGTAGACAAACCTGGAGGGAATTCTTTGGTGACTAAATAGTTCACCAAATCAGCATACCATGGTCTTGTAGAGGAATGTAACACATATAACTGCTCATCGGGGAACGTCTCTCGTATTGTTTCAGTTTGTATATCCTCAGTCCTCAGTCGACTCAAGTGATCAGCCACATGATTTTCGGCACCTTTTTTGTCTTTGATCTCAAGATCAAATTCTTGTAAAAGCAAGATCCACCTAATCAATCTTGGTTTGGACTCTTTTTTCTTCAAAAGATACCTTAAAGTTGCATGATCAGTAAAAACAATGACTTTTGTACCAAGTAGATATGACCTAAATTTTTCAAGAGCAAACACCACTGCAAAAAGTTCCTTTTCAGTTGTATGGTAATTGCATTGTGCTCCGTCCAACATGCGGGAAGCATAAGCGATAACATGCAAATTCTTCCCTATTCTTTGCCCAAGGACAGCCCCTACCGCATAGTCACTTGCATCACACATTATCTCAAAAGGCTCATCCCAATTTGGTGGTTGGATGATAGGGGTAGATGTGACACGCCTCTTAAGCTCATCATGAGCATCTTTACATGCTTGATCAAACACAAAATCCACTTCTTTGGCTAATAGTTTGCACAAGGGTGTTGTAATCTTTGAGAAATCTTTGATAAAGCGTCGATAGAAACCTGCATGGCCAAGAAAAGAACGAATTTCCCTCACGCAGGAGGGGTCAGGCAATGATGAAATAACATCTATTTTAGCTTTATCAACCTCTAATCCACGTGAAAACACAACATGCCCAAGAACTATTCCTTGTTCTACCATAAAATAACACTTTTCATAGTCTAAGACAAGGTTAGTTTCAATGCACCTTTTCAAGATAAAGATAAATTTTCTAGACATTTATCAAAAGAATCACCATACACTGTGAAATCATCCATGAAAACCTCAATTATTCTTTCAACATAGTCAGAAAAAATACTCATCATGCATCTTTGAAAAGTTGCAGGTGCATTACAAAGACCAAAGGGCATTCTCCTATATGCATATATACCAAATGGACATGTAAATGTAGTCTTTTCTTGATCCTCAGGATTAATAACAATCTGATTGTATCCACTATATCCATCAAGAAAGCAATAAAAAGACTTACCTGCTAGGCGTTCAAGCATTTGATCCATGAATGGTAATGGAAAATGATCTTTGCGTGTAGCAAGATTTAGCTTTCTGTAATCAACACACATTCTCCATCCACTCGAGATGCGAGTAGGAATGATCTCATCATTTTTGTTTTCACCAACGTGATTCCGGTCTTTTTAGGCACCACATGGATTGGCGCCACCCATTTACTGTCCGTGATGGGATAAATGACTCCTGTATCTAACAATTTCAAAATTTCAGCTTTCACTACCTCCATCATAGGCGGATTCAACCTCCTTTGCATTTCCCTTGTTGGTTTTGCATTGTCCTCCAATAGCATGTGATGCATACACATTGAGGGACTAATGCCCTTGATGTCAGCTAAAGTCCATCCAATGGCCATCTTTTGATCACACAATAATTTCACAAGTTTTTCCTCTTGCGTATTTGTCAAACCTGATGCTATAATAACAGGAAGTGTATTGTTGTCGCCAATGAATACATACTTTAAATTATCGGGCAAAGGTTTCAATTCTAACTTGGGTGCCTGCAAAATAGATGGCAAAAGCTTTTTATGTGAAAGTACTAAATCAACAAAGACATTACCATGGGGAACAGTTTGCAATGATTGCAAAGCCAATGCTGATTCGTGCATGTTTTGGGGAACACATATGTGCCTCTCCATCTCTTCTATCTCGGTAAAATCATAGACATAGCTCAAAGCTACGCTTAATCCATCCTCACAATCAAAATCAAAAACTTGCTGCACACACTTATCAACTTGGTCATAGCATGTGATAGAATAAACATTGCTATAAGGATATTTCATTGCATCATGAAATTAAATTCATTCTTTTCATCTCCTACTTCCATAGACAAAGTATCCTTACCACAATCAATCTTTGTATTGGCAGTTTTCAAGAATGGTCTCCCAAACAATATAGGAGTGCTGTTTGATGAATCACAAGAATCATGTTCCATATCAAGAATATAAAAGTCGCATGGAATGACCAAATTATCAATCTTGACTAGGACATCTTCTATCACACCAAGTGGGTAAACAAAACTACGATCCGCAAGTTGTATTACAATGCTAGTTTTATTCAAAGGCTCAAGACTAAGAGAATCATAAACATGTTTTGGCATAACACTAATGGATGCACCTAAATCGCACAAGGCCCTTTTGAAACTAGCATTACCAATAACACATGAGATAGTAAACACACCTAGGTCTTTTTGCTTCAAAGGCATATTCTTTTGAACAACAGCAGATACAACTTCACCCATACTTACCATTTCATGACCTTTTAGTTTGAAAGCTCTCTTGGTAGTACACAACTCCTTCAAGAATTTGGCATACTTGGGAATTTGCTTGATAGCATCAAGCAAAAGAATGTTGAGTTCTACTTTCTTGAAAACCTCTAAAATCTCTTTTTTTTGTCCTCTTTCTTTGACCTAGAAGAACTCACAGGAAAGGGTGGAATTGTTTTAAAACTGGAAGTCATTGATTGATGACTTACCTTTAGAGTGTTGGTCGTGGTTTCAATTTGTGAAGGAGAAGGATGTTTCTTTTTTGTACTCAATTCAGTTTCTATCTCTTCTTCTTCCTCCATCTCAATTTGTTTCAACCTTTTCTCTTCAAGTTCTTTCCCACTTCGCAGCATGATCGCACTAACATTCTCTTTTGGATTCAATGCTTGGGAGGGCAATTTTCCATTCATTTGTGCTTCCAATTTCCCCACACTTGAAGCTACTTGCCCCATTTGCTTCTCCAAGTTGTGAATACTTGACCTTGTTTCCTGTTGAAAAGACATGACATTTTGTTGCAAGGTCACAGTGTTAGAAGCCAAAGTTTTCATCATCTCACGAAGATCATCACTAGATGACGACCCCATAACATTGGAGTTTGTGAATGGAGGGGGTTGTCTTGCTTGATAATTTTGTTGGGGCTGAAATCCATGGGGATGGAATTGTCGACCTTGATTGCCTTGTTGAGGCTGGTTCCCATACCGTAGGTTGGGATGATCTCTCCATCCAGGATTGTACGTGTGGGAAAAAGGATCATACTTACACAGAGGTTGTCCATTGAATGCTCCATCAACTGCATTAGCTTGTTTAATGTAATCTTCTTGCATTGTTGGGCACATATCTGAAGCATGTCCTTGTAAGGAGCATATGCTACAAACTTTCACTTGTTGTACATTGCCACAAGCCAAAGAACGCACAAGAGAAGTAAGATCATTAACTTTATTCTCAAGGTTAGAAATACTTACCTCATTTACTCGTTTGTTTGCGAAGTCTCCACGAGTGCCAAATTGTTTCGAGTTAGCTACCATGTTTGAGATCAATTGGCGTGCAGCCTCGGGTGTCTTATCTACCAATGCCCCTCCACTTGCAGCATCAATGATACCATGGTCAGTAGGCATCAATCCTTCATAGAAATATTGAATGAGCACCTGATTGGGTATTTGATGATGAGGGCATTGAATACACAGTTGCTCAAATCTTTCCCAATACTCGGAAAGTGTCTCTCCATGAGATTGTCGAATCCCACATATTTCTTTCCTTATGTTGGTAACTCGAGATGCTGGGAAATACTTCTCAAGGAAGATCTTCTTCATGCCATTCCACGTTCCAATTGAACTTGGGAGAATGGAGAAAATCCATGCCTTTGCTGCCCCTTTTAAAGAGAAAGGGAAAGCTTTCAACTTAACCTGTTCTTCATCAACTCCATTCGGTTTCATGCCAAACCATATGGAATTCCTTGAGATGAGTATGAGGATCTTCTCCTGCAAGACCATTGAAAGTTGGTAGCAAATGTATAAAACCAGATTTGAGCTCAAAGTTTAAATTATTGTCGATGTTTATGCACAATGGCTGATTTTCCACGTTAGGAGCAGCAAGCTCCTTGAGTGTTTGTTGTCGTGCAACAACCATGGCGTTAAGGCGAGCTTCCTTTCGTAAACTGCGTAAAGTTTTTTTCTATTTCGAGATCCAACTGCACTTGAATTTGATTAGTAGAACGGGTTACTGGCATAAATCATCAAGAGAACTCAAAAGAAACCAACCACACAAGAGATCGAAAACAATGCAAATTGTACGAAAATCCTACGGTAGACAACAAAAACTGCCTAAAACCCTAGAAAACAATGGAATTTGGCCTTAATAGGGTGGGGCTAGTGGTTTGTTTAGAACGTTGTTTCCCTTCAGGAAACAAAAGGCCAATACCTAATTCCACCAAAAAATATGTTTTGAACAATACCTTTGCCGTAATGAACAGCATCGCAACAAGCAAAAAATTTTTTTTTTTTCAGAAAAAGAAATAACAATCACAGTAAATAAAAATAATAGCACAAGAATCAACTAAAATTACTTCCCCGGCAACGGCGCCAAAATTTGTTGTGATGTCGCAGTCATACAAATTAATTACCCTAGCTTCAAACACAACACACAAGATAGTATAGAGCAAGCAAGGGGTCGATCCCACGAGGAAGATTCAAGTTAGATTTTTATGCTAGATGATATGCAATTTGGGGGGGTTTGGACGTTATCTAGGCTAAAGCAAAAGAAAACAGAAAACTATCAAACAAAATTTATAGAATCAGAAAATTATCAAGAGAACAAACCTTGGTCACAAGTACACATCCACCTACAAAAATCAGAACTGATCATGGAAACAAAACATCAATTTATATTCTGAATATTTATCTCTTCTTAACATTGGTTAGTTAACGGATCCGCTGTATAACTAACCCTAACCATCAAACAACCACAGTGTCCGCGCTAGTAATTTAATTCAATAGCAGCCTTAAGAACTAGATAAGTTGAATAATCAAGAAAACATAATTGTCCGCAGTCTATGTTTGATTTGATTGAATGTTCTCCCTAAGATTAATAACGTAGATCCGCCACATTTATTAAACTCAATTGCTTCACAAGTTCATATACCACAACTCCGGTTTTGATATCAAACTTAGCAATAGATTGTCTAAAATAATAACTTAGAGTCCGCTCTAGCAATTAAAATAAACAATCATAGAAAAAATAAGCATAGGAGAACAAACATATTCATCACATAAACTAAAAAGAAAAGGTAAAATAAATCTCACAGTTCTTGAAATCCGAAGGTTTCCGTGTCCTTGCAACCAAAAAAAAGTGTTTAACCTTGCATGTTTGTTGAACAACTAATCAAAAAGAAGGAAGAATGCATAATTTAGGGTTTTTTAGAGGAAGGGGGCGTTTTTCTCTTCTTGGCTGGCTGCCCCCCTTCTCTTCTCTCATTCTTTTTATATCCTAGGAAACCCTAGGTCTCTATTTTACAAAATAGTCCTCCATTAAGTAGACTGTTTACATTTAAGTACTTCAATAACTATTTTTCTAAAAAAGGAGAAATAGCCTTGCATGAAATCTTCAAGCTTTGACTTAGAGGTGCTAAATTGCTGAAATAAAAACTTGGATATCGGTTTAGATGCTTCGGAACGTAATTTGGACTCGTTTCTTCACGAAACCTGTTTGTTGGCAGAATTTAGATGTCATCTTTGAAAAATCATATCTCCCTCATATGAAATCGTGTTTGGCTGAAATTTGGAGAGTTTATAGAAATTGGAGTCATGAATCTACAAAAATTAAGTTTGCATCAATTGGACTTCTGTAGCTCCAGATATTCAAGTTGGAATGGCCGAATGTCAATACTGGAAGTTTGCAAGATTTGACTTTGAAGGCTGCAATTTCCATGCTCTTCCTTATTTTATTTTCTTGCCTTAGATGTCCAGAAAGGTATGGATGTTACCTTTTTAATGGCACTAGAATCACTTCATTTAAACCTTTTTAATGGTACTGAAGGTTAAATCTGCCAATTATCTCCAATTTACTCCTTTTTGCATCTTTCATCCAAAAGTGCCTTCAAAACACAAAACAAAGAATATCAAGGCATTTTATATATAAAACATAGGCAAAACACTAGTTAAATGTGGGTGAAACTATTGAATAATATGGTTGCATCATTGAACCCACACCGGCATTGCAGCCTTCCTCACCATCGCCAGAAACAGAAAGCATTCGAACCCACACCAGTATTGCAGCCTTCTTCACCATCGCCAGAATTGGAAAGCAGTGGAACCCCACCAACGTTGCAGCCTTCTTCGCAATCTCCACAAACAGGTGCGCCCGTTTCCATTTGTTTTTGCTCTTATGTGTTCAAATTGCATTTGAACAGTGCAAAGGTAATTTAATTACCTTCGCACTGTTGATGCATGCGTGAAAGTGCTTCACGCGTGCAGCAACCGTTTGCCCAGCCGGTCACTGGCTAGGGCCAGTTACCGGGCCGGGCTGGCTGGGCCTAACCCAGCCCCTGTGGGGCTGCGCTCAGCCCAACCACCAATATATATGCTGGGCTGGATTTAGCCCAGCCCAGCCCAAAAATAAAAAAATAAAATGATAAAAAATATATAATAAAAAATGTGCATGCAAAAAAAAAATATAAGATAAAATAAAATAAATTTATTTGGTATATTCACTTACGCTAGAGTTAGGAATAAAAAATACTAATGTAAATTTATTTATTTATTTATTTATTATTTAGCTGCATAAAAATAAAAATAATGCGTGTGTGTAAAAAATAAATTGATTTTATTTGTTTATTCACTGACGCAAGAGTCATGAATAAAAAAATGATGATTTAAATTTATTTATTTTGATACCTACGTAATATTTACCAATGCCAGAGTTGGAATTATCCGTAGTTGAATATTCACTGGCGCCAGAGTCAGGAATATTACAAGTAAACCATCAGAGCATAAACCAATAAATATTTAGCAATTTAAGACAAAATCAGTAATGCAGTCTGATTAGTACTTAAAAGTGCATTTTTATCAAGGTTTTATATCATCATTTTGCACTTGAAGTATCAATAACTCCTTAACTAAAGCATGTTTTATAATAACATATCTAATTATATAAGATACCTTTAATTTATGGTAAATGTTCATCTTAAATGCAGGCCTATCACATAAATGAAAGAATTGATTGATGAGTTGAAGTATTGAAATTGAAAGGACAAAAAGATGGCCAAATAGATGCTGGTGCAGTCCAAACTGGAACACTGTTTGGTAATTGGGTCATATCTGGAGCTGTAGATCTTGTATTTAGATCCATTTTATATGGATGGAAAGATAAGACATAGGCCTACAACTTTCATGTGGAGCCCAAGATTTAACAAGGCCGTTTTCAAGTCCAAATTGTAGCAACAAAGAAGAAGTCCGAATCTGTCCTGCAGCCCAGACACTGTTCAGTGTTCAGCCCATATCTCGAGTTCTAGAAGTCCAAATGATCTCAAATTTTTACCCTGGAAAGATGAGACAATTTCTTAGAACTTTCATGATTGAATTCTGTTCAAATTATGACGTTATCAATGACATTTTTGGCAGACAAGAAGATAAGAATTGTCACCAAGTCAAGATGTGGCCACCCACTCATCAATTAGTCAACAAATCAATAGTTCCAAATTTTGGCCTATAAAAGGAGGCATTTGCCATGTATTTAGGCATCTTGGTTTTCAGATCAAGATCATGCTCTTGCTCTCTCTTTATATTTTGTAATGCTTAAGTTTTGCTTATATTAATCTCTTGCTTATGCTTTTCATTTCCTTCCCTTGTTTATTTATGTTTCTTTCTTTCATTATGTTTAGTTAAGTTAATTATGTCAAGGTGAAAAGGGTACACTAATGGTGTAAGAATAAGTATAATATAAACTTAACATGGACCTTAATGTTGGATACTAACATGCTTTATATTTGCTATCTTGTTCACTTTTAATACTTTGCTTGTTAAATGGTTAATCTAGATTTATGTTGTATAACACTTGGTACAACAAATACTTGGCACTTTTATAGCCTATACTGTATGGTATAACCGACACCTGAGCTATGAAAGGAACTTGATTTGTTGTTAACATAAGTTATAATCATAAATGCCTGACAACATTTACAAGTATTAGCATTATTCGAATAAGATAACTAATGTAATCATGTTAACAATTTATAATCCGATTGGAACCTCCTTTGTGTGTGGTTTCCAGTTGAGTAATAAAAAGAGTTTATACTATACTTGTTTGAAATACCATTAGTGGATCCTCTAACCTTGACAATTATTTTTATCCTTGTTTAATCCTTACATCAATATCACATCTCAAAGCTCTCTTTAACTTATTGTTGTTGTTGTTGTTGTTGTTGTTGTAGTTGTTGTATTGTTGTTGTTTATAATTTATACAATTAACCTCCCTGTGGTTCGACCCCGGTCTTGCCGGGTTATTTATTACTTCGACACTCCTGCACTTGGGAAAAGACATCAATCTTTTGGTCGTGTCACAGTCTGCCTCAGGCAGAATGTTTAAGGGGTAATAAGTATCTTTCCTTTTACGTAACCAATCTCGTACCATAGAATCTCTATTGACCAGTTAGGGTTCCTAGTGACTATCGCACCCGACATCGCGACGGCCTTAAAATAATCTTGATTATGGAAAAAAAAGAACAGATTTCTGGCATCTTGTTCTTTTAGAAAAAATGTGTTGTTTGAGGAGTCGCCACCTAGTATTATGGTCACTAGGAACCCTAACTGGTCATCAGAGATTCTATGGTACGGGACTGGTTACGTAAAAGGGAAGATATTATCACCCCTTTAACGTTCTGCCTGAGGCAGATTGCATTGTTGATTTTGTCTTAAATTACTAAACATTTACTCGCTTATATTATGATGATTTGTTTATAATATTCCTAACTCTGGCGCCAGTGAATATTCAATCTCGAATAATTCCAACTCTGACGTTGGTAAAAATTCCACCCCGAATAATTCCAACTCTAGCATTGGGAAAAATTCCACCACGAATAATTCCAACTTTGGCGTTGGTAAATAGTACGTAGCTATAAAATAAATTTAAATCTGTATTTTTTATTCCTAACTCTTGCGTCAGTGAATAAACAAATCAAATAAATTTATTTTTTACGCATACACATTTTTTATGAAACTAAATAAAAATAAAATACAATAAAATAAAATAAATTTACATCAGTATCTTTATTCCTGACTCTTACGTCAGTGAATAAACCAATAAATTTACTTTATTTTATTTTATTTTTGCATGCATATTTTTTATTTTTATGTAATTTAAAGAAAATACAATGAAATAAATTTGAATCAATATTTTTATTCTGACTCTGGTGTCAATGAATAAAAACAATAAATTCATATTTATTTTTTATTTATACATACATACATCTTTGTTTTTTGTTTTTTGTTTTTTGTTTTTTTACTTTTTATTTTTTTTATTTTTTATTTTTTTAATTTTTTTTGACCCGGCCTGGCCACTGGCCCAAGCCAGTGGCCGGGCTGGGCTGAGCTGCACTGTGCAGGTGAATTAAAATTCACGTGCACAGTATAAAAGACGCTTAATTGAAAAGGAGAGCTTGCTTACCTGGTCTGCGAGGCGATGGAGACGGTGGCGAAGCTCTGGCTGGCCGACTACCTCCTCTACTCTTCTCCTGCTTCTGCTTTCCTTTGTTTCCTTTTGATTCTGTGCCCGTATACTTTAGTTTTCCCGCAGCTCCTGAGATGACGAAGGAAACAATAATGAAGATGCCGGTTTACTGTGATATTCTTTGAATGAATACTGGTCTTTCCTTTGTTTGCAGGGACGAAAACGGTTTCAAAGATAATTCTCATCACTGTGTGTGTGTGCTGCCCTCTTTCTCCCTTGCTCTCTGTGTTTTTATTTCTGCGCGTCTCTCTGTTTTTCCCCTATTTCCCCTGCTTTTCTTCTGTTTCTGGTTACTGGTCTCTCCCCGGTTTTTTTTCTCTTCTCTGTGTTCTAGGTTGTTCTTCACTGGTTTTTCCTCTGTTTTTCTGGGTTTTCTCCTCTGTTTTCCCCTCTGATCTTCCTCTTCCTTTTCTGGGTTTATTTCTCTGTTTTATCCCCCAAAATCCCCTGTTTTCTTCTCTGGTTTTTAGTGTTCTCCCCACTGGTTCGTGGACTCATTTTGGGTATCTGTTTCGTCCTCCTGTTTTTTTTTTCTTTGAGATTGTGTTTGGGAAGAAAGCTTTTGGTCTGTGCTTTTCAATTGGGGTTCTGTTTCTTCCCCGTCCTTTTCATTCCCTCTTCCTCCTCCCTGGTGCGCATCCCTTCTCCTGCTTTTATAGTTGGAGAATGGCATGCGTTTTTCTTGGCAATGAAGACCCCAGGACCGTTATTGCAGGAGCAGTGATGGCAGGGGCGTCCGTTTCTCTGGCTTGGCGAGCAGAAGAAGACGAGCGGTTCTTTTTTTCAACGACGCCGTTTGACTGTTAAAAGGCCATTTATGTTTTAGTACCTGAGGTTTTGAAATTGTCGTAAGAAAGACCCCTGGATAAACTGTATATTGACCCCTGCATTTTCGCGCCATTTTCAATGTCATCCTTGGATTTTAATTTTGCAATTTCAACCCCAAACTTCAATTAAGTCCGTGAATAAGTTAATTCCAAGCTCAATTAGGTCTAAAACCTGTCAACTCCAATTAACCCTTGATTTGATTAATTAGATTAATTCCAAAGTTTAATTAAACCCCAAAACTTCCAATCATGTTGCCTTTAACCCAAAATTTAATTCATTCTTCATTTATTTCATTTTAATTGTTTTTTCATCATTATCATCATTTTTTTTATCCTTTTCAGTAAATAAAATAATAATAATAATTAAAATAAAATGGTCAAAAATTGGGTTATGACAGTGACCATAATGCTAGGTGGTGACTCCTTAAACAAGACCTTTTCCCCTAAAAGAACAAGATACCAGAAATCTGTTCTTTTTCCATGTTAATCCAAGTTATATATTTTTAAGGCCGCCGCGATGTCGGGTGCGACACAAACAATTCGGCAGCGAATGTTAATTCTCTGCAAACAACTCAATTTCGGCAGCGAATTACAAATTCGCTACAGACAATACAATTTCGAAACACACAATTCAGTAGACAACTCAATTTCAGCAGCAAATTACAAATTCGCTGCAGACCATACAACTTCGACAGGGAATAAAAACTTGTTGCAGTACACACAATTCGGCAGCGAATGCTAATTCACTGCAGACAACTCAGTTTCAACAACGAATCAAATTTTTCCTGCAGACAATACAACTTCGTTAGTGAATCGCAAATTCACTATAGAACACATAATTCGGCAGCGAATGCTATTTCGCTGTAGAGAACTCAGTTTCGGTAGCAAATCACAAATTCGCTGCATACAACTCACCTTCGGCAGCAAATCACAAATTTGGTGTAGACAACTCAGTTTGGCAACGAATCACAATTTCAGTGCAGACAACAGACCTTCAGTAGTGAATTGCAAATTCGCCGTAGAACACACAATTTCGGTAGTGAATACTAATTCGCTTTAGAGAACTCAGTTTCGATAGCAAATCACAAATTCGCTGCAGACAACTCAACTTTGGTAGCGAATCACAAATTCACCGTAGAACACACAATTCGGCAGCAAATACTAATTCGCTGTAGACAACTCAGTTTCGGCAACAAATCACAATTTCGCTACAGGCAATACAATTTCAGGAGCGAATCATAAATTCGCTATAGAACACACAATTCAATAGCGAATCACAAATTCACTACAGAACACACAATTTGTCATTAGGTTCCAACAAGCTCACATGATTTCAGCATGAACACACACATACGCATGCAATAATCAATCCCAACACATAAATTGTCACTAAATTCCAGCAAAATACACACTTGCAATAATCAATTCTAGCACAAAATCTTTCATCAAATTCCAGCAAAATACACACTTGCAATAATCAATTCCCCACAAAATCTTTCATCAAATTCCAGCATAACACACACATGCATGGTGTCCAACCCCATAGCTAAGGCCGACCCTCTCCCATGATTTGTTCTTTCCATTCTATTCATTTTTCTTTATTAGATGTTTTGGAAATTGGCCTCATTTTGTTTCTGTTTCCTTATGCTCTCAGTTAATTTCAGTTTCCTTCACAACTAGCTTAGGTCTTAGGTCAGTTTTCTTAGGATCTTCTTCTTCATTCCCAATGGTGTTTACATACGACTCTTGGATGTGAGCCAAGCCTAATAGAGCTTTTTGTGGAGACCCACGTGCAGAGTGAAAATCGCCAAAAGAGGATGCAACAATTCATCGACAACCGCACTCAACATTTTGTTGTATTTTCATTCAACCATTTTCTTTTTTAAGTTATTATTTTCTTGAATTCAATTTGATGCTTTTAGTTTTTATTTCCAGGAGACATAAAATAGCCGGTTGAGAGAGAGATACGGGGACGATCCTTCGACCCACCCGGATTTTGATTCTAATTTGTGGATGGAGACAGGATCGTCTGGTGGACCCAATAGAAATCAGGTGTATAGACTCTCCAACACTACGATCGAGAACTAGTGGATGACCCGTAGTGTCTCAACCATTGGGAGCTTGCAATCAGTATCGAGTACCAAGTCTCAAGAGTTCGTGGCCTTGCAACAACATACGATTCATCTCACCGAAAAATATGAGCAACTCTTGACGGATTATGAACAACTGTGCCAAATGGTCATAGACATGAGATCACAGATGGGTGCTACATGTGTACCCCATTTTTGGCCGTATAGTTCCGGGAACGACCAGCCTTCTCCTCCTCCTCCTCCAACACTACCATTGTTCTAGTTTAATTTTTATTTGAACATATAAATTTGTAACGAATATTTGGATTTAATTTTTATATGAACAACATACAATTTTTTTAATTATTTTTTTGTTCAAAAGATTTTTTTAATTATTACAGACGGATATATCATCGGACATAATTCGTCGGTATATTCTAGAGGCAAGGGGAACAATTTACTTCATATGCCACTACAACACTATTACATCATCGATGAAATTATTTCGTCGGTATTTTACAGAGGGTTGGAATAAAATTATAATAAATGTCATCGCCAATCACCGACGGCATAATTCTATTCATAATTCTATTCGTGTATTAAAGTGGGTAATTTTTTTTTGGCTCGCATATTCAGTCTGTAAAAACATCGAGTTTTTTTTTACCGATTGAAATGACATTACCGATGAACAATTGTCGTTTGTAAATCTGTTAGGAAAAATGTTGCCGACAGAATGTTAGTGTAAATACCGATAAAAAATTTCGTTAGTAAAACTATTAAATCTACTAAATGCTTTTAATATATGAGTTTTACATGGTTTAAATGCTTTAAAGTCAAATTGAAGAATCTACTAAATGGAGTGATTGATTTTACATGTCGATTAGTTGATGTATTTTTGTTCCACTAGTTTAGATGGCTTTTGAAGTACATTTCCAAATGTTTTCCACCATGCATGATCCTAAGCCCCATTACAAACCTTTAAAAGTCTAATAAATTCTTTATGTTGTTCCATCTTAAGGGGTAATTAATAAGTTTAGAATTCACACTTAAACACCAGGGCCAAGTCATAGTGTATGAGGTAAGGCCTAAACCCAAAGCCTAAATGATCATGGATTGCACTAGGAGGTCTAGAGCCCGAGTGCACATTTTACATTTTTTAAGCCTAGATAGACCATATGACCCAATGCTGTCTTTTTTTTTAGTTTAACTTGGGATAGGTTGCTTAATTTCCAATGATCCTAATTGATCCAACTGGCCTACAATCACTTATTCTCCAAGATGGGTTCGGTTTCTTCACCAAGTCTAACAATGAAATGCACCCTGGAGAACAAACCCAAACAGAAACCCGAAGGCACTAGGCAAGGCTTGGTAAGTAAAGTCCGACCAACAATATTTGCACCCAACTTTTGTGTAGTTAGTATTTAGCATTAAATGCTATCATATCCTCATATTATAATGGAGGATTCGTATGTCAATGTCCTTTCGATTCAACAATACACTACCAACTATTATGGGCTATTATCTTAAATGATTGATTTCAAACCAAGTATTAAAGTATTTTTCACACTTTACCCTTATCTATATGCAGGTTAGAGTGATTCATCACTTTTTAAATATTCATAAATCACGAGGTAAGGTAGGTTTTAACGTCATATTTTTTGGCATTCTTTTATTATCTTCTTGGTCACTTTTCTTGTAAACACAACCCTTAAAGTGTTATTATTCTTACAACCTCACTAACTTTAGCATCAGAGAATCTTCTAGTTTACAGGTTTTCGTGATTTCTGATGATTACTAAGCCCAACATTTCATACCATTACCAGAAAGGTTAGAAGTTTTCCTTGAACCTCGTGAACAATGAATTCTGAAAGTGTTAATTTTTTCCATGCATACGCATAAGTTTTGTATTTTTCTTTCTCACATTATTGAACCACCATGCTAATGCGAATGGATGAGGAGCATGGGCATGCGCGTTAATGGCTCCTTGTCCTGGAGATTAGCAAACTATTCAATTGGCTGAATGGAAAAGTGGATTATGTAACAGAATGATGATCTATAAAATAGCTAAAGGTAGACAACCAGATGTAACAACAATTTCATCAAAGAAGCTAATTCAAGGTTTTTGGAAGCGGAGCACGTCGTTGACAAGTTTGTCAAAATTCATTGATGATGAACCATTAATACCAGTTGTCGCTTCAGCCTTTGACTTCCATTCCATTGCCTTCCTTTTCATTTCCTTACCTTTCTCCCCATCAATTAACTCTATCACAAGCTTCTCTACTTCATCTCTATTTGCATCGCTTTCAATTTCCATGCCAACACCCCAATCAACGCAAGCAAACTTACAGTTAGTTTGTTGTTCGGAGAAAAAAGGCCAGCATAGCATTGGCACGCCGTTGGACATGCTTTCAATGGTGGAATTCCACCCCATATGACTTAAGAACCCTCCTATCGATGAATGCTTCAGGACTTTTTCCTGCGCACACCAGGTCGCCATCAGGCCTCTTTCTCTCGTCTCTTCAAGAAACTCTGGAGGCAAAACCGCTGATTCGCCCCTGACAAGATCAGGCCTGATTATCCATAAAAAATTCTTCTTGCTGTTAGCTAGTCCCCAAGAAAACTCCAATAGTTGCTGTGGATTCATGACAGTGATGCTTCCAAAATTCACGTAGACAACAGAATTGGGATCCTTGGAGTCGAGCCATTGCACGCATTCAGTCTATTCTTTCCACAGACTGGATCCAATTGATGCTAGATAATCATTCTGTGTTTGATCAAGAAGCAAATTAAGAGGACCAACAGAATAAATTGGAGGAAACATAGATGAGAGAGCAACCAGAACATCATGATCTAAGTCATCAAAAGTATTCACAAGAGCTGCTGAAGCTTTTGAAGCTCTATCAATTACTCTTATCACAAAGTTTAGCATAACGTCGTTTCGATCTGTTGTGCGAATGAAGGTCGGAAGGTCCTTCAGACGAATATCTTTCATTCCAGGAATCCAGTCTATTTTTGTCTCCAAATATCCATTTGTCAAATCGCTTTCTTCTGCATCATTGATATCCAAGATAAAAACACGTTACATGAACAATTTACTTCGAAAAGATTCATGATAGTATGAAATTAGTAATAAATGTATCGAGTACGTACCTTTGAGTGGTGTGTAACCTCTTTCAACAAGATGTTTGTAATGCGCATAGGCCAATGTGCCACATGCACTTGAAGTCCAGAAAGTGACGACAGGGATTTGAAGTTCCTCCTTAACATCGAGAGCGAAGGACATGCCACTGTCTGCTACAATGCAAGTTACAGGCGGGACAACATTTGATGAATTGAGTTTGGCAAGAAGTTGGCGAAAAGGGTCTAAGCAAGTCTTTGAGGTAGAGTCACAGAGAAATGAAGTGTCTTGGGTAACATCAGCATCAAGCTGATCACCTAGACCATCTGGAATGGTTTCAAACTGGAAATCAGGCAAGACATGAAGGGAGTTACGGCCTCTGGACTTGAGCAAACGTCTGTGATTGTATTCAGAGTTCACAAAGGTGATGTGAAAGCCTTTGTGATGGAGTAGTTTTGCTACTTTGAGCATAGGAGTTATGTGACCTTGAGCTGGATATGGGACGCACACGGCATGAGCCTTGGTGCTCTTTGGAAGAGATCCCATGTTTCTCACTCTCTGAGTTTTTGTATTTCACACCTTCTATGAGTTAGAAGACTGAATTTATTGGTCACCAGTAATATAAGGAATTGTGATTATTTCTTATATGGTCCAAAATCAACAGTATTTTTTTTATCAATACACTTTAGTTATAAAAATGATTAATTAGTTTGCAATTACGTGGCGTTGATTAATTTATCGTGTAAGTTTATTCAATCAAGGTATTGGTGAGGATGTCATGGCCGGTGATTGGCATCATATATTAATTAACAATAAGTGCCTTTTTTTTTCTTCCACATTTTCAGAGAATAAAATAAAATAAAATAAGAGCTTGTAAATTATACTAGAAGAACACTCGAAATCAATTAATAAAATAAAATAAAATAAGAGCTTGTAAATTATTGTTACTCTTAAGAGAATAAGGTGGATAAATTTGGAGCACCTTCATGAATAAGAGTTTGGAATTTGGGTACTTGATCGTGGTAGCCCTGAATGAGAGTAAATTATAATCCATTCATTGTAGTTTGATAAAAATAATAAATTTTTTAAAAATATATATTTTTTATTTTTTAAATAATAATAATAATTTATGATTAACTCGTTTATGTCGTTGAATTAAATATTCAAACGTAAGACAAGACAGTGCTGATATCTTTTGGGTTGTCGTGCCCCTTCAGCCACTCAAGAGCTCCTAAACGACGAAGTAAACTCACCTCATAATTTGGGTACAAATTATATGGTTAGACAAATAATATGGTTATCGTCTCTATCACTAACTTTAGTGTTTATTATTTTAACATGCAGAAACCTCTTATTCAATCCTCGTATTGTCGCTAGCTACTAGTAGTACAAGCCGCCCTTCATGGCCTCTATAATTTCAAACGAATCCGCAATAAAATTATAGTCTTGTGGACCCAGACATGGATTGCATGTTTAATGAAAAGAAATGGTTTAATTATTTGTTTTACTCAACATTTCAAAATATATTATTAATTAATTAATTCTTGAGGTGCTCAACTGATCAAATTTTAAATTTGCTTTTTAAAAATCACTAGTTCGAGTCTCACAAACTTCAGGGTCACTGGAGGTTTACATGGTCGTTATCTCCAGAGTCCATAGAATTAATCGAGATATGTGCAAACTAACCCGAATATATATATATATATATATATATATATATATATATATATATATATATATATAATATTTGCTTCTACGAGCTTCTTTCTCTATTAGCAAGTGGGGTTCAAGATTGATGGTGATCCCCGTGATACATGGAGTTTGGCAAATAATATGGTTCGCTGTGAAACTTATCATTATTGGATGTTTCCAGAGTAGTGATGGGTGCTAATTGGTTTTGATTCCGTAAATTACGTGTTAATTTTTGAACATATATATATTTTTGGTAAATTATAGTCGTACGTACTCGTAACTCCAACATCCAGTATTGCTTGAAAATGTAGTGTCAGCTACTTTGCCAAGAAATTGATAATATATATATATATATATATATATATATATATATATATATATATATATATATATATATATAAATTGCAACCAATCAAAATTTTCCATGTTTCATTTTTTATTTTATTTTTTTACATAAAAAATGAAAGAAATTACATGGAGAATAAATTGGTCTTTATATGTGTTTTGACTAATGGAAGGTTGATACATAAGATATTAAAGATGTTTTTTTATATATATATATAAATACAAGATTTTGTAAATAAAAATCAATCAATAAAACAATTTCAT
This sequence comes from Populus simonii, assembly GCA_007827005.2. NCBI lineage: Eukaryota > Viridiplantae > Streptophyta > Magnoliopsida > Malpighiales > Salicaceae > Populus > Populus simonii. Next base: position 3,963,998 of record CM017480.2, read on the forward strand.
ATGACATTGATAAAAAACCATGATACCTCTATAAATCTCCATAAACAGAGGCCTCATACTGGACAAAAAAAATAATTATTGAAAATACAAATTTTTAAAGTAAAAAAATTCTCTCAATAGCTCTCAAGTATCTTTTTTCTATACTTGAAGTCTACAAAGATTATTGAACAAAAAAATAATAATTAATGGAGTTTTAATGTGTTCAGACTCTGATATCAAGTTGAAGAGTAATAAGATAGTTAATCTATTAATTAGCCATTTTTTTTATTTATACATGTAAGAAAATATATAATAGTTAATTTATAGATTACAATACTAGAGTAGTCATATAATATTTTATATATATACATTCCATAATAGGCTTTGAAACTAGTTGAAGTTTTGGGTCTTTTTTCATGCTAAAAAGATTAATCATTGATGTCCCCGTTTAAAAAATCATGATAGTTGAACCTGTGGTTCGATCCCTTCAACCATAAGAGTAGTGAAAAAATGCTGATTGTTTTCTAGTTCGAAGAAGGAGATGAAACATAAGAATTGCCCTAACTTCCACATTATAGGGCACATTTATCAGCCCCAACTGAAGGACATAAAAGGATAATCACAGTGTCAAACTACATGAGATAGGGCATCAAAACTAAGTAGATTGATATTTTTCTTATTCCTGTAAGATTTTCCTGCTGATTCCAACTTTTAAATTTTAATAGCATGTTTTTTTTTTTATTATTATTCTTATTAATCAAATTCATAATGGAATATAAAATAGCTTAAAAACAATTCACTAATAATAACGTAAATCATCTATATGTTTGATCAAGATTTCGATTTCCATATATGATCTCGGAGATTCCATTCACTACTACAATATTTATATTTACAGAAAAAATTTTCCATCGGTATTTACACTATTATTCAATTAATAATTAATTTACTAATGAATTTACCGATAAAAATACTTTGTTGGTGAATCTTTCGTCGGTAACATCGTGAGTCAAGGCACCTATATTGACTCACGATGCTACCTCTTCCAGTGATGTTCCATAACTCAATGTTATTCCAGAATTAAATGAATAAAATCATTTTCAATAAGTCAAAATGATATCCCACATCAGTTTTGTTAAAAAATTCCCCTTGGGGGAGGTTAGGGAAAACATGTTAGAACAACTCAATGTTGTTTTGGACTCTGTGGACTATAACGTTTGACTATTGCTGTTATTATGATTATCCTACGACTTGAGAAACTTTTTTCCTCTTCTTTTATATTATCACTGCATGCATCTCTTCTTCTCTTTGAATTGCATTAAAAATCATAATCACAGACTACAATTTTATTTTACCTTGTATACAAGCCTTGAAATCCTTGGCACACACTTCAACCCAATTCTGAGATTGAGATAGATAACCAATTAGCACCCATCACTACTCTGGAAACATCCAATAATGATAAGTTTCACAGCGAACCATATTATTTGCCAAGCTCAATGTATCACTTGGATCACCATCAATCTTGAACCCCACTTGCTAATAGAGAAAGAAGCTCGTACAAGGAAAAAAAAATTGCAACCAATCAAAATTTGCCATGTTTCATTTTTTCATTTTATTTTTTTCACATAAAAAATGAAATAAATTACATGGAGAATAGATTGGCCCTTATATATGTTTTGGCTGATGGAAGGTTCATACATGAGATATTAAAGATGCTTTTTCATAACTATAAGATTTCGTAAATAAAAAGTAAACAATAAAATAATGTCATCTAGCATTGATAAAAGATTGGGTTACCCCTATAAATCTCCATAAATAGAGAGTCTTACACTAGAAAAAAAAATGATTATTGGAGATACAAGTTTTTCAAGTAAGAAAGTTCTCTCAAAAAGCTCTCAAGCATTCTTCATCTACACTTGAAGTTTACAAAAAACAAAACTCTGATGGATCAAGCCTAAACACTTTGAAGACAAATCAAAGGTACTCTTCAGAGTACAAAATCTTGTTTCGCAATTCACGTCTAAATTCATGTTCTTGTAAAACACAAATCTTAGCTTGATTTCACAAATAAATTAAGTCACCATAAATTAAGTTCAAGAGAAGAATCACAGGATTGTTATATTAAATAGAGATTTACCTAGTCAAATATTTATACACGTGTTCTTGCCTCATTTTCAGGTACTCAAAATTATATCTTTAAATTTATGATGACTCCACTAGAGTTATCTTTACCTCTTATCTCTTCCATTCAAGAAAGAATTTCCAACAACCTCTCAATGATAACTAGGAAGAACATGATCACTGTTGTTGTTTCTAAAAGCAACAAAATTGCGCAAACTAAGCTGATTCTTGAGACGATGTCTACATTAAATGCATGAGGTGCACGAGAATTTGCTTGTTCAATGAAAAAAATACAAGTAACTCCACCATGAAAATCAAATGTGGGGTGTGAATTTCTTCGACACTCAAGGTGATTAATTCAAAAATTCACTCATGGAGAATTCTCTTTATCATTCACCAAGCAACTTTAGGTTTTGGCACATGTCAGTGATGATGACCGAGACTATATCTTTGGAGTATCAAGTGACTAACTTGACAAAACTCGTTGAGGGGCTTCCGACTTCACTCAAAGAAAAAGACCACAAGATAAGAAAGTTGATGAACAAACTTTAGATCATGAATGAGGGTGGCTAAACTTTGACTACCAAGTTTGTGCAAAAAGATTAGTTGGATGTTGTTAAGGATTTTACAATCGAAGTTAAAAAGAATATTTATGGTATTACTGACAACATCTTTACCACAAATGAACTAAAATACCTTATCAAGGAGACCATCATAAACCAAGTAGAAAGTCTAGTTCAACCTTCATATTCTTATGCAAATTCATACATCTAAAGGATCGATTTGTAAAGGATGCCTCCAAGCTATCAATTCCCAAGTTCTAGCAATTTAATGGAAGAGGCAATCCAAGATAACACGTGTCTCACTTTGTGGAGACTTGCAACAATACTGGAATTGATGGTGATCTCATGGTAAAATAATTTGTCTATTTCTTAAAAGGCAATGCGTTCGATGAGTAAACTGACTTGGAGTCTAGCTCAATCAATAGTTGGGAGTAATTAGAATGCTAGTTTCTTAATCATTTCAACATTATTCATCGTGCGGTCAGCATGATTGAACTCTCTAATACATAATATTTTAAAAAATTAGCTACTCAAGCACATGACATGGAACTTAGCATTGCTGCAGCTAGAAACTCACCATTACCTATACAAGAGCCTTAGAAAAACAAGCCTAAAAGTCATAGATTTGGATAGAGCACTCCAAAAATGGAGGGAAAATAGTCTTTAGTAATTAACTCTGCTGCCATAAATGTACTAACTAGAGCTAAAATGAATAATCATGTAGCACCATTTGCTTTTCAAAAGGGTAAAAGGTAGAAATCATCCCTGAAAAAGTGACAAGAAAAAGAGTATCCATTCCCTAACTCAGACATATCTAGGATACTAGATGATTTGCTTGAAGAAAATATTATTGAGCTAATAGAGCTTAAACATCCCGAAGAAGCAAACCAAATAGAGAACCTAATTTATTGCAAATACCGTCACCTAATTAACCACCATGTAGATAAGTGTTTTGTGTTAAAAGATAAGATAATGAGGCTACATAAGAATGGAGACAACATTTTTATGACAAAATAACAGCTTCCAACATCACGACTATAGTGAGTTTTGGTTAATACCAATCGCTACTTGTGATAAGTTTTGACTTCTTTGAACCTTTTTAACTTAGCATCATTTTCCTATGATCATCACCATGTCTTTAAGTCAAGTTTTGCATATCACATCTGTACCTCAAGGTAATGACTTGAAGCCTAATTCATGTGAGAATCATGAGAACGAAGGATGGACGTTGGTCCCTTATAAAAACAAAAAGGAGGAAAAAGCATGCACAAATGACAAATATAATTATAATAAAGAATCTTAATGGTGAAAAAGGCAATTGACAAGCCGATTCAATGAACGATGTGAAAAAAATCCATACTAGTTAGAGAAGAGGTTTTGTCAACTCAAAGCTTAAGGAAACTCATTACACTAAATGAGTACATGTCAAAAGAGCTAAAGATGATGGAAAATATGTTTGTTGCTTGCTATCAAGTTGGTGGAGAGAAAACTCATATCAAATAAGCTATAAGAAAACCCATGATGACTTCATACCTACCTCAAGATGTATACAACATGAAGATATTCTTAAAAAATAACGACATATCGCTTGGATCAAAACTTCACAATCTCTCTCTTTTTATCAAAGGTGATGTCATAAAAAAGATAGTGAATTGTATTTTGATGAATGATGGTTCAACTGTCAACAAACTACCTAATAAAACCTTAAAAGAGCTTAGGCTTCCTTTGTATGAACTCTTCCTAATTCATCTAATGATTTAAAGCTTTAATTAAGGAGGCAAAACACCATGAGAAAGATAAGACTTGCGATACACATTGAAGATATGAAGTCCAATGCTTTTTTTTTTTTCACGTTGTAGAGACTAAAACTACCTATAACATGCTACTTGGATGATTGTGGATACATGAAAATGATGTCATGAAAGGAGAGGAAAAAGTGAACTCTAGGAGCTTAGAAAGGCCTAAATCATCTATAAATGAAGAAATGATTAATTGTCCAATAAACAATAAAGGAAAGGAAAAGGTAGTAGAAAACTCAGTTGATAATAAGGTATCATATAAGGCCATAGTACTATATCTTGGTGTTAACAAGAAAAAAGGGTCAATATTCTTTCACTAAGGATGAAGAGGAGATCACCGAGAGGCTAAAAAACTTAACCTTGTTAGTTATAAATTTTGCATTGACCAAAGTGTAAAGACCTATATTAAAAGGGTTTGTTCATTAAGTTGAGTTAGTGGTTGCAAATCTCAAATGACTCCCCAATAAATGGGATAACAAGTTTATAAAAAGACTTAATGAGCTTAGAGAGAGAAGAAAACTTCTGAAAAAACTTTAAGGGCTAGTATTGGATATGAATCTTCTATGCCATTTTATTTTAATATTAAGAATGAGACATTATTATACATAAGGGTGGAAAAATTAAACGACAAATAACAAAGTCAGCCTACACATCTTAGATCCTTGGTTTAGGATTGTCTTTGCATGACTACAACTTATGCTTCAGTATTTGATAGGATTGGAACAAAAAAAAGGATACTAAAACAAACTTCAATCCTTGCAAGACTTAGACCATCCAAGTCAAATGGCGATAAGAATATACTCAGTCGTCAACCAATTTTGGTTGAGGGCTCAAAGGATCTTTATAACAACTCCAAAGTGTGTGTTCAAAACAAAGAGCAAGGACATAATAATTCAGTTAAGATTAGAGTAATTGTTTTTTCCTTGCAATCAATCAAAAATCCGGCAGAGTTTCCTTTGTATTTTTAGGTACCAAGTTATCAATTGTTCTTCAACAATTCTCAATTATCAAATTTCCTACTCGTCCTATCATCCAGAACTTTCTCCTCTCATTACATCACAATTTCTCAATATTTAAATTCATACATGTTTAAGCAATTCAATATCACACATTTACATAGATGCAATTCATTGAATTATTCTATAAATTATAACTGAAGTACATTACACAATTTAAAGATTTACAAATAAGGACCATTAATGAAATTATAATTAAAATAAGTACATAATTAAAGAAGAAATTCATAATTAAAATTATACTAGAAAAAAAAAGCTTCCGATAAACTATTGACGCATTAAATTCTAAAATTTATATTACATAACAAAATAATTCATTCATTCATTCATTAAATTCTGAAACTAATCTACTGTTCAATCCGGTTGGGGAATGTACCTTGAAGTTGATTTAATATAATAATTCGATTAGACAAATAAAATAAAATATCAATAAATTCTTTCTTTCTTTCTTTCTTTCATCCTTTGTTTTTGAAAATTTTCTCATAAGATCATTAAATTAATTTGCTCATCTAGTATTATATATTTCAATTAAATTTCAGAATAATCTTTAATTTTTTTGAACATCAACCAAAAATATAATTATTCTTATTGCCCATTAACCTGAGCATTAATTCTACTAATAGGTGATTAATTTTTCACTCGTCTATTTAACAAGCACTAATTCTATCAATCTAGAAAATTAGTTAAATGATTCACCTATTCATCAGGGTACTAATCTCGTTAACCAGGAAATTAATTCCTCATCACGCCCATTTGCCAAGGCACTAATTCCATTAAACTAAGAATTAGTTCAATGATTTGCCCATTCATTAGGGTACTAATCTCATTAACTAGGGAATTAATTCCTTATCACGTTCATTCACCAGGGCACTAATTCCATTAATCCAAGAATTAGTTCATCACATCGCATATCTTATTTCCTCAAGTAAACAATATAACAATTACTAATCTATCAACCATAATTAATCATATAAAAATACATATTGACCAATAATAAATTCAGGCACCTTGTAATTACCTGATGACTGAGCTCGAGCTAAAGTTCCCTGCTGCGATGTTGGCTTGACAGCCTCTCTTGGATTGACAAGTATATCACATCATTTCTTTTCACATCTACAATATATATATATATACTCTTTCTCACTCAAACATCTTAATCAAGTTTATTAATTCATATCAAACTTTAACTAATATCATTATTCTACTTTTCATATTGACACAATCAATAAATGAAATATTTCTAATTATCCTAGCATTAGCTAAAGTTCCAATGTTGGACTTGTTTCTGAAATGACAAAAACCATTGAATTTGAGTTGCTTTCACAGTGAGCGAAAGCCAATGTTGGACTTGTTTCCAAAATGGCAGAAACCATTGAAATTGGGTTACTTTTGCAGTGAACAAAAGCTAATGTTACACATTGTTTCCAAAATGGCGAAAACCATTGAAATTAGGTTACTTTCGCAGTGAATGAAAGCCAATGTTTGACATGTTTTTTTAAATGGCGGAAACCATTGAATTTGGTTTGCTTTTGCAGTGAGTGAAAGCCAATGTTGGTCTGGTTTCCAAAATCACGAAAACCATTGAATTTGGGTTGTTTTCGAGATGAGCAAAAGATAAAGTTGGACATGTTTCTGGAGTTGCGGAAAACCATTAGAATTTGGAATATGCTTTGCATTTGGGTGAAGATCAATGTTGAAATTGAATGTTGGCATTCGTTTCCGTAGTGTTGGAGAACGATAGATTTTGAGTTACCTTCGATATAAGAATTTTGAAATTATAACTTGTATGACTAGAAACTTGTATCATAATATAATTAGACGTGGTTACGTGGTTATTACAAGGGATGTGACTATTATGTATGAGGAAATTTCCTTAACATATCATGAGGAGAATTCTCATTTTTGATACTCTTAGAAGATAAAAATATTTTTCCTTATAAATCTAAAAATCTTGCTTAATTAAATCTTATTGCAGGACTTTGATATATCGATGGACCAAATAACTAGAAGACAAAAGGACTTCAGGAACCTTTTGTTGTGCATGTAATAGACCTTGTAATCTGAATCATTAATTCCCTTTTGCAACAATGTTATCTCACTTAAATATCCTATTTATTGAAGTCCTTTGATGAATGTTTTAAGTAGGACGATAATTTAGTACTCAAAACAAAAAGAAACGATCTCTATGTATGTTTGTTTTCTCAAATTGAACTATTTTATTTGCAATTATATTTATATTTATACTTGTACGTGTATGTCTTAGGTAAATCGAGCATGATTACTAATAATTCTTCTTTTGATCTATGGGATGTTCGACGCTATCCTGTCGAGAATGTGTGTGATCAGAATGTTGAAAAGTGATTAGGCTGTGAAATATTGAAAACATTTTGGGTAAGGAAACGGGGATGAATAACCATTGTGGTTATAGAAGCCTTGAAAGATAGGTAGCAATTGATAACTTGGTATGCTTAGCTATGGGGAAAACTCTGCTGAAATTTCAATAGAAAATTCACTAATCACCAAAAGATTCTAGAATATAAAAAAAATTCATACTATTTGCAATGTCAATTATCATGCGTATTATGCTTTGTCAAAACGGAATGTTACAATAAATGACTAGCTTTCATTGCACAACATCACATAATACCTCATCACAATATTTACTAATAGAAAAAGAAACTAAAACTTGCTTATTTACTTTCATTTCACCACTATTATTCAACAATTCTAATTTATAAAGTATAAGATGTATGCTAGAGTTGAAGTTCAACTTTTCCACCAATTCAGTACTAGTTACATTAATGCAACTACTATCATCTATAATTAAGCTACATATCTTATTCTATATATGACATCTCATATGGAATATGTTCTCCTTCTAACCTTCTGAATCATCCACCGTGACATACATATTCAGTTCTCTCCTCGCCACAAGTGCTTCTCCCTCAACCAGATAGTCACACAAACATCATTAACATCCTCCAATGGTGACATCTTTTCCTCTTCATCCTCCCTATTGGTCTCAACCTCATTGTTAGCTTTCATAATCATGACTCTTTTGTTTTGATATTGTGAAGCAATATGACCAAAACTCAAATAAAGAAAACATTTAATGTCATGATTATGAGAAGTAGGAGTAACATTGTTACTTTTAACAATAGTTGAGGTGTCATTCTTCTTTCTAGGGTATTCAGCCTTACCCTCCTCATTTGGTTGTGATGGACCATCCCTAGTGTTAGCCTTTAAATTGGGTTCCAAGGTGTCAAAGGGCCTAATGGTTGGCTTTACTGAATGGTATCTTTCCTTTTAAGTTGTTTCTCCACCTTTACGGCCATATACACGATCTCCTCCAACTCCACATAATAATGTAACTTCATAATATGAGCTTTATCATGATCAAGGTCATTCATGAATCTAGCCATAATAGCCTCCCTATCCTCCTCAACATTAGCTTTAATCATAGCAAATTCTATCTCCTTGGAGTACTCATCAACACTCTTTGTACCTTAACTTAAACTCGGCAACCTTTGATACAATTCTCTATAATAGTGACTATGCACAAATCTCTTCCTCATAAAGGATTCTTCATATCCCAAGTATCTACCTATGATAATTCATTTTGTGATTTGTCACTAACTAATCCCATAATACAATGGCATAATAAATAAAAGCAATCACAACAAGCTTGACTTTCTTGGTTTTGGATAATTGTGACACTAAAAAATTCACTTTACCTTCTTCTCTCATTCTAAATAAACTTTTGAATAATTCTTACCTTGAAAAGTCGGTATTTTCCACTTAATTGTATCCAAATCTCCACTAAACTTAACATTATGTTCTGAGTACCTATAATTACCCCTCAGACCAAAATTATCACCCTCTCCAAACCGACAATTCTGCTCATATAAAAAATGTTCCTTATGTCTCACAAACACATCTTCAAAATCAACATCACTCATATCAATATTATGAGCCACAAACTCAATCACATTAGTGTTAACACACCTAGCAGCCCTCTTAACATTAAATTCTCTTTGCTCATGCCTATTTTGAACCCCACCATGATCATTAACATGTTGCCTCTCCAACCTATCCAACCTATCCAACCTATATCTAAATTCATTGGCCATATGATCCATCCGTTGATTCATAACACGTAACTAAGTTACAATTTTACTGTCTCCTTTCTATAGTGTTATGTTGTTGTTTGCCTTCCATATCTTTGAATCTAAAAACTGATTAGTTCATGAGAATTATATATTCCTAACCTACTTTCTCATATGTTTACACTCCTCTCATGTTTCACTCAAATATAAGCTTTTAACTTAAATATGTTTATAATGTTTTTTTGCCTCTCGTCTCACTTTTCTTTAGCCTTTGCAAAACTAATTTCAACTCTAAATATAACAATGTTAGTAGCGTATCCAAAAATATGTATATAAATCAAGAAGCAAGAAAAATATAAAAACAAGCAAAGAAAAAAACTATAACAATGTTAGAAGGGTAAGGCCAGTTTCAACAATATGTTGATGGCGATGTTCAACAGTGTCATTTTGCTCATGAGTACGAGGACAAATTAACCGGCGATGAATACTAATAGCCTAAAAGAAACTGTTTAACATACAATATTCACCACCCCCAATTAGTTTGAACAGATTTAATTTTTCATGAAAATTAACACTCAACAAGAGCTTGAAAACGATGGAAAATAGAAAACACATTAGATTTCGCAACAAGAGAATAATACCATATATATTTGTTTTGTATGTGCGTCGATAAAAATAACAAAGTAATGAAAACCATTAGAGAAAAACATTGGAGCGGGGTCCCAAACATCATTAAGGATTAAATCAAGTGGAGCAATAGTTTTGTGACTTGTAGTTCTTAATGACAAACGCGATAACTTGTCTAGCAGATAAGTTTGACATTGAACAAGAGAACATCGTTATTTTATTTTTGGAAGCTAAACAATTAAAAACACGAGAAATAGGACCCAATCGACAATGCCACATATCAACAGTTGCAGAAACGCAAGGAGACTAGTAAGCCTAAGGGATTGACGTGGCAAAAGACTTGGACACAACATAGAGACTATCGTTACTCTGACCGGAAAAGAGCACTGCCTTGGTGGTGAGATGTTTTACATAAAAAACAGATGCATGAAATTCATAATAGACATTATTATCACGATAAAATTTATGAATAGAAATTAGTGGCTTTGTAATATGAGGAACATGAAGAACGTTAGATAAGGTAAAAGTACGTTTTGGAGTATGTAACATGGTATGTTTAATATTGGATATGGAAAGGTCCTTACCGTCACCAACATGCAAATGATCATTACCGAGATATGGTGCAGACTTGGTCAGAGTCGTAAGAAACATTTCCAACAACAAGATGAGCAGTCAATTGCTTTCAATTACTGCGAAACTGAGAGCATTGAAAGGCTATGTGGCCGAAGGAGAAGTAGAGTTGACATTTGATGTTCTGCTCAAAGGATTGGTGAGGAGACCACTATAAAGAGCCAAAGTTCCTTTAGTTTTGCCGCCAGTTGCTTAGCTTCTAGTTGGTGTTAGTAAACCCCTAAAAACCACAAAAATCAAACCTATGTTGGTGGCTATTGTGGTTGTTGTTGGGATGCCAGCTGCCATGAAAATGACCTCTGTTACGGCTGAAGCTAGGGTTGTTCTGAAACTGGGAAAGGTTGGCCGAAGGTAGCAGAGGCGGTATGGGCACCACATGAGGGTTGACAACTATGGATTAAAGGGAAGTCTTGTGAAGAAACTGATAGGTAAGGAGATGGCTATGAAGAACTGTATATAACAGAGGCTCTGCCTTGGATGCGAGGCTGATTACCAAGTTTTGAACTTACCACGAAGGCCACAAAACACAGAGATTGAAATCTTCAAGAGAGATTGGCCAGCCAACAACAAACAATTCATCAAATAAGGATTTTGCCTGTTATATATACATAGCAATAGAAGCATCACCTTGCCGAAGTTATTGAAAGGACCCGTGGAGTTGCATAAAGTGAGAATTAGATAGAGAGGCAAGAGCTTGCACAAGACTATGCGAAACACAATGGGAGGTTTGACAATCTGCCATAAAATGCAATACATCCATTGAAAAAAAAGGTATTAATGCGCTTAAAATAAGTTGATCATGTTGCTTCCAATGAAAAAAGAAGGGTTGATGTGTGTGGAAGAACCAACATAACTATCAATTTCAGCTATATGAGAAGGAGGACACGACACAAAGCCATTAACAAAGTGGAAGATTCTGATAGGTCCCAATCAAAGCTATTAAAGAAAAGTGTAAAATATACTCTGCTTGAGGTGAGAATAAACCTTGTAATTCTTTTTCTTGCTTGTTTACTGGAAACCAGAGTTTAAATACAAAAAAGGACTCAACTACTTCCCTAAATAAAAGGAGTGGAATGGCTAGTTGACAGTAAAATAACCATCACTAATGGAATTGTTCTTTCTAACTTATTGACCGATTCCTAGGCAAAATAACAACAATAACAACTAATGCAAATCTTAAGTCATAATCTCCAGGTCACACGCTGATGTCGCATGCAGACTGATCTCTGCTCAACCCCCGTATCTTGGATTCTTGATAGGCACTCTATTTGATCTTCTTGGTTTATCATTGCCCCCATCTTTAACCAGAACCTTGTCCTCAAGGTTCAAGTTCATATACTGTATCTTCTTCTTCATAACTGCCTTCTAGCAACATCAATTGTGGTCCTTTACATTTATGCCCTGGTACAAACCTCTCATCACAATTAAAGCAAAGGTCCTAAGCACGCCTGCTTTGCATCTCCGATAAAATTAGTCTTTTCATTGGTGAGGCAAACTTCATTTTTGACGATTGAGAGACGTCCGTGGTCCTATTGAATGGATGATCAGTCTTCTCTTGACAGTTCAGCTACTCATCTTTCATCCTCGCCAAACTGATGGCTTCCTTTAAGGATTTTGGCTTAAACATCCGAATTCCACTTGTAATTTTAGGTTTAAGACCTCCCATAAAGGTGCCCACTAATGCCTTCGGAGTCCACCCTTGCACTCCATTTCCCAGCCTCTCAAATTCCTTTTGGTATTGACGTAAAGATCCTGTTTGTCTTATTTTTTATAAAGACTTGTCAAAATCTTCACAATCCGTTGGACCAAAACAACCATAATTCTTCTACAAAAATGTCCCACGACACCTGCTTTCTTTCTTCATGATAAGCCTTGCGTAACCACTACCACCATTGATTTGCTTCTCCTTCCAAATGAAAGGAAGCCACAAACACCTTTTGTGTTTCCAAAATGCCCTGGTATTCAAAGAATTTGTTGACACGTGTGAACCATTCAATTGGGTCATTACCAAAATACTTGGGCAATTCAAGCTTAGCCAATTTAGAGGAAAACATTGGGCGACCCCTTTCTATGTTTTCACGAGAACACATATTGAAGGATTGTCCGCTGCGTTCGTTGACATTACTAGAGGACGGTTCTTGCCTTGTAAGAAAAACTTTGGATATCTTACTAATAGCAATCTCTAGCTGTTATAGTTTATCGGTAACACCCAGCTCTATTTTGCTGAAATTAGCTTGAAGTCCCCCAAGAGCCGCTTCTAAATTCTCAATTCTTTCTTTATTGGTAGTCATAATGTAATGGCTCTGGTATCAATGATAGGTCGCAATCAAAGCTATTAAAGACAAGTGTAAAATATACTCTACTTGAGGTGAGAATAAACCTTGTAATTCTTTTTTGTTGCTTGCTTATTGGAAACTAGAGTTTAAATACAAAAAAGGACGCAACTGCTTCCCTAAATAAAAGGAGTGGAACGAGTAGTTGACAGTAAAAGAGCTATCACTAATGGAATTATTCTTTCTAACTTATTGACTGATTCCTAGGAAAAATAACAACTAATGCAAATCTTAATTCATAATCTCCAGGTCACACGCTAATGCCGCATGCAAACTGATCCCTGCTCAACCCCCGTATCTTGGATTCTTGATGGGCACTCTATTTGATCTTTTTGGTTTATTAGATTCCTTAATAAAAAAGACATGACTTCATCTGCATTCGCCAATATAGATAATTGTTGTTCGTAAGCTTTAACAAAATAACTTGGTGAGTATTGGACAAGGCAACTATGGCTGGAGTTGAGGTCCCTATAATATAAAGAGGAACAACATAAACCTGAGAAGAGGAACCATTGTTATGTTGTGCAAGAGAGGGGGTTTGCTGTTGTGGGAAGGAGCCACCAGTAGCAGCCTGTGTGTGGTTAGCAAGCGGTGCTGCAGCACTGGTCTGGTGGAGGGAGAAATTGGCAGCAGAAGAGTCCATTAAGTTGAGAGGGGTTTTAATGTGTTCAGACTTTGATACCAAGTTGAAAAGTAATAAGAGGCTTAATCTATTAGTTAGCTAACCTTTTCTATTTATATATATAGGACAATATACAATAGTTAATACATAGATTACAATACTAGAGTAGTCATATAATATTTTATATACATATACATTCCATAAGCTTTGAGACTAGTTGAAGTTTTGGGTCCTTTTTCATGCTAAAAAAATCATTGATGTCTCCGTTTAAAAAATCATGATAGTTGAACCTGTGGTTCGATCCCTTCAAGAAGTTGATTCCCTAGCCAAGTCCTACAATATTTTATACTCAAGCCTACATGCCCTTTAATTCCAGGCTTCTTTAGGATTATATTTTAATGAATTTGCTGATTGTTTTCTAGTTCGAGGAAGGAGATGAAACATAAAAATTTCCCTGACTTCCACATTATAGGGCACATTTATCAGCCCCAACTGAAGGACATAAAAGGATAATCACAGTGTCAAACTACATGAGATAGGGCATCAAAACTAAGTAGATTGATATTTTTCTTATCCAACTTTTAAATTTTAATAGCATTCTTTTTTATTATTATTATTCTTATTAATCAAATTCATAATGGAATATAAAATAGCTTAAAAACAATTCACTAATAACGTAAATCATCTATATGTTTGATCAAGATTTCGATTTTCATATATGATCTCGGAGATTCCATTTATATGAACGTTCACCTTCCGCAAGAGCTATGGATATAAGAATTTTCGGTTTTACTAGCGCAGCTTCTTTCCTTTGGCTTGTTCTGCCTTAACCGACTTTGGTTAAAATTTTAGCTTCCAAGCTGGTCCTTGACTCAAGAAATATCCTCCTGTCTTACAATACTCTACGAATTAAAAGTCTGAAATCCTTTGAAAATAAGGATTCAAACCTTCCTGTGTATCTATATAAAGAGACTGAACAAATTCTTTGCATTATAACCAGTGCAGCTCCTTCTTTTCTCTCTTTCGTGCGATGAGATTTTTCTTTACTTTGTGTAGCAAATCTCAGCGCTTTCAGTACCTTTCCAAGATGAGAAAGATTCAAGAGAGTATCCGATCCCTAGCAACAAAGTTAAAGTTGAGGAAGCAGAAGATGGGTTTCGAAAAGCAAGTAACTATACGAAGCAACCACTTCCCAGTGTATGTTGGTGATCAAGAACTTGATGAAAAGCTAAATCGTTACGATGTTCCTGTTGCATGCACATCTTCCATAATTTTTCAAGCTTTGCTACGTCAGTTCGAGGATATCCTACGGGTAGAGGAAGGGCCAATCACAATCTCTTGCTCAAAACAGATGTTTGAGTCGGTGCTCAAACTTTCCCTTGAGGAGTCAAGTATATCAGAGGTTCGTGATTCATGAAGAAGTTGACAGATTTCCACCGCTAGCATTGTAGGTCGCAGCTTTGATTTGTTTATTTCTTTAGAAATAGGTTTCCTTTTCTTGTTAGCTAGGTTTACTTGGTTTGTTAGCAATACAGCTCATATTTGAAGTTACAAAACTTGGATATAAATTTTTTGAATTTGCTAATAATAGCATGCTTTAATTTTCAATAATTCATGAGAAAAAAAGTATTGCAGTTTACACTAGAATCAATTTAAGAGTTGATTGTCAGTATTCAAATTGTACAATTTTTTTCTGGAGGATGAGATTATGTATAATTTTTTCGGATAATTGGAAGCCACCTTAATTCTTTTCAACAATAGATATTCATACACAAATAAAAAAAAAGGAAAGAATCTGGAGAATTTAATTTTAATTAATAAGAAATTTGTCGTTATGTTCTCAACACTGTTCCCTCTTTCTGATATCACTTCTAATGGAAAAAACTTAAATTCATATCATTTATAGGCTTTTGTCTATTTCTGGATATTTAACTTCTCAATCTTAAAAACTCTGGCAGTACAATCCCATGCATGAAACTGAAACAATCCATTCTAAGCAGGCCCCACACTCTCATTTACATTCATACAAAGGAATGTTCCTTTACAAGAAATTAACCAGAGCAGATAATGACCATATACGCCTGGAGTGCTACCTGAATGTTCCTTTACATTCACCATAGCAGCTGTCCCATACCTTCTACATTTTCACCTTGTTTCCACTAACTCTCCATCAATCCATGCTAAGCATGTCACGTTTTACAAACAAGGAAGAAGCTCCTTTGCTAGACAATATCAGAAAACTTTTGAAAATTAAACTCGATTTCTAGTTCTTTTGAAGAATAGAGAAATGATGGGTCTTAGGATCCAATAAAGATGTAAATCAAGCCTTTAACATTCCATAAAGGAAAGAATACAGCTACAATGGCCGGATATTATAAGAAATCAAGTCAGAAACAAAGCCTAAGTTGTAGTAGAGTCTATATTACAGTAGAGTTGTGACAGCACCAGAGTCAGTTTTCAACACTAATTCTGAGAGATTTAACCAACCTTAATGGCCAGATAAAGAAGAAGGAATTGAGTAACATTAAGGACTCCTAATTAGGAGAAGAATCCTGAAGAAAGACAGTAGTTGAGAGAGGGAATAAAGAAAGCAAATCACGGCAGAAACAATTCCTCTTTCTTCTTTGCAGTGTTATTTTCTCTCTGATTTGGTTAATTTTCCAACAGCTATGAACTAAACTTTGGCTTTCAGTTCAAGGGGAATAGACATTATCTCCATTATTAAGTTATGAGAAGTAATATTATCATTGTAATTCTTTCATATTCAAGTACTTATTTATTTGCTTGAATTGAAAGGATATTTATTTTACTTTGATGATCAACAAATTTATAGGAATGAATATCTAGATCTTTGAACTGAGTTAACGGCATGTCAATTTATTCAAATCCCCTGTTTTTTTTTTAATTTTAGTATATTGTAGGAAGATTAAACAAAATTTTCCTTGGGTTCAACCTATTTTTGACAATCATACTAGGAATTTATTTTGTTTGTTATAAGTCAGAATTATATTTTGGAGGTTCCAACAACTGACCAGTCATTCTTAGTTTAATTGTGGTTTATCAATCTATTTAACACCTTATCATTTCAACGCTTATTGTGTCATTTTTTATCAACTAATTATTATTAATTTATTTTGACTCATGTAGACTAATTTAGGGATCACCAATCTTATTTTTCAATCTAAATATGCTTTTTGCCCATTTAATGTAGGTTTTTGTAATTTTTGAATGGTGAAAATAAAAAAGGCTCTAACTTTTTTTTATCTGTTGTTTGTTCTTTTAATTTTTTAACTATAACCAAAATATGTTTTTATAAAATTTATTTTAATTTAATATCATAATATTTCTTTACACTTGACATATACAAGCGAATGCGAATTGAAAAAAATCTCAACACAGAAAATCATGTTAATAGAACATGTAAGGATGAAATTATAAAAAAAATAAATTAAGTTTAATGACCAAACAAAAAGAGGATCCAATAAAAAATACATTGTGAATACACTATAGCAATCGAGGATACAAATATGAGATGAAATACAGTAAAAATGCTTGTTCTTTTAGTTTATTACTAATTCTATAACTTGCACTACGTTAAGGATAAGATTCCAAGTTAATTTTTCATGTAAGAAAAGAAAGTGCTCGCGTTATGGATATTTTTTTTGGACATTATGATTCTTTTTAATTGAAAAATTAAATAATGTTTATACTTAATTAGACAATATATCAACTAATAAATTGAAAAGGAGTGATTAATTGGACAGATGCTTTTTGCATAACAATGTGAGTGGGACAAGACAAGGCTCGTGTTCTTGTCCGTTGCATGTCAGGGAAAAATAGGTTAAGTGTTTCGGCCAATTATGTTGGTTATCTCTATTCTTTTTCTGTTTTTTTTTTTGGAACAGTGTAACCAATGTGTCTATTGGGACTTCACTCTGTCCTATTTCATATCACATCTTGGGACCTTTTTTAGTTCTTGGCATGTGTTTTGGGGTTCAGCAATGTTTTTTATTGGCTAGTTTATGGAAATTATATAACCTTGTTCTTCAGTCACGTCTCCAGCTATTGTAAATATGTAATGGCTGGCTTGATGAAGTCCAGAGGATGGAGACTTGCTCAGTGTTACCAGTGGGTGAAAGAGCGGAGACCATCTGTTGATCTAACTCAAGGTATGTTCACCTTGATACTGATTTGCTAGCACATTTATAGGGTAAACAATTGCTTTTGTGGCAATATTATATAGTTCAAATTATGATTCTGCTTTTCTAGTAGTTAAAAGCAATCAAGAATCCTGCAACTGAGTTTAGAACTGCAGTATTTATTCAATTCTACAGAAAGTGCCACCACATTATATGTAAAGTTTTTTACTTTTACCGTGTCTCATTCCCCTTTTTCCTGGTAAAAGATCATCATACGAAAGTTGATTGTATGAGCTCAAATAATTTCTCTAGTGAATGCAACAAATACATGCAAATATATATGTTTTACAATAAAAAACGATATTTATTTTTATAAATCTAGCATGCAAATACAATTTATTTATATAAGATATAAGAGAAATTTTTTTTATACAAACTATAATAATGTCTTTGAAGCACTGTATAATTAAAAAAACATTTGAAAAGATTAATTGCTACTTTTCTAAAAGAAAACATAAACCGAACAATTTAAAAATAAGAGATTGAGTATTAATTAATATTTAAATAAAGATATTAATTAAAAGAAGAAAAAAAAACAGAGAGTAGTCACTACTAGGCCTCCACAGACCATGCGCAAGGCCACCCATCAAAAAACCAAGACTAGTAGTTTTTTCTTTTTAAGAAGAGGATGACGCGTCGTTCACATCATGTTTTTTTTTTCTAAATAGGAGATAGGGTGTTTGTTATGGCAGAAGTCATGTCGCTCATCATCTGTCACCTTTGGTGATAAAAAACCAATGTCCGAGTTTTAGAACCCTCAAAACTCATTTTTTTTTTAACATGTTTTCACTTAAAAACACATTCAAATACTCTAGAAACCTCAATGAATCCATTTCTAATCCCAAAACATCTTTAATCACTCTTAATACACAAAAATTAAATGAATAAAAAAATCTTTAAGAACTTCAATCTCCTTTTTCTAGCATGATTATAGAGAAACACCACATTCATTGAACTTTTATAGGAAAGACGAACCCATTAATGAAAAGATTAGCTTTTTTGGTAATTAAAATATAGTCATTCGAGCATTTTCTCTCTTCTTAATATTTTCCGGTGACTTTCTATCTCCTCTCTCAACATCCAAGTACTAAAGAAAGAAAAAAAGAAGAAGGTCGGGGTTGAAATATGAATGGCCAAAATAACATAGACTAAATAATAAATAAACTAAAACCTTAGGGATCAAACTAAAGTTTTCCACTCCTAAATCCAAATGAATTTTTTTTGTTAAAGTTTGAGTACTTCTTTTAATTTATTATTTAACTATGATTAAATATCTATTTTGCAAAATGAATTTTCAATTCATTGTTGGAAAATTGATTGACACCTCATAAATTTGTTGAAAAAAAAATCTTAACACATAATATAACTTAGAAGGATAAAATTGCATAGTTAAAAAGTCCGACAACCAAAATGGAAAACAAAATTATACATTGTTCATATTAACAATGGAGTTCAAAATATACTTAAATCTAGGTGCACAATGAACTCTGCTATTACTTTTGCCGGGTTCTTTTAAACTTGACAAGATAACTATAATGGGTTGGCACTACCAGATTTAATAGTTTTACCGACGAAAATTTATGTCGATATTTACACTAGCAGTCCATCGGTACATATGTTACTGGCAAAATCATGGACGAGAACAATTAGTTAGAAAACTCTCATCGGTAATTTATGGATTGTCGGTGAGTCTGTCAGTAATAAATATACATTTGGATTTACAGACGGACAAAGTGCGTCAAAAATTACCTGCTTTATTCCATCGGTAAATATAATATATCACCAATAGAATACCATCTGTAATTCTATTGTTGTGTTAACAGTAGTAGTGATATTTATAGTAATTCTTTTTAAACTCTCTAGAATATACATACATAATAGTTTAGTTGTTAACCTAACAGTAACAGTGGCATTTGCAGTAATTCTTTTCCAACTTTCTGAAATATAACGATGGTTTAGTTCCTTCGGTAACCTCGTCAGTAATAATTTTAAAATATTTTTTGAAAAAATATATATTGAACAGAAGTAGAAAAATAATTAAAATAAATTTATTTTATAATTTTAAAATAAATTAGTATAAAAATCAAATATTTATTATATATTTAAACAGTTGTACGTTCAAATATAATAAATCTAAAATAGAGACTACGTTGGGGGAGGAGAAGGATGCTCGCTGTCAGGACCACAGGACCAATTAGGAGGTGCACATGAACCACTCATTTGTGATCTCATCTCCATTACCAATCGATGGAGTTCTTTATAATCAGTAGTGAGTCATTCATATTTATCATTAAGATGAGTCGTCTGATCTTGTACCCATTTGTCTAACATCGCCACAAACTCTGGGGTTTGAACTCTCATAATCGATTGCAAACATCCAATTGTCGAAGCACTAATAGTCGTTTGTAAGTTCTTGGTTGTAATGTTAGAGAGTCCGTACACCCAATTTCTATTAGGTCCACTAGATGATCCCGCCTCCAACTACAAATCCGGATCGAGATTTGGATGAGTCGAAGGATCGTCCTTGTATCTCTCCTTCAACCGACTGTTATATGTATCCTCGAAAGAAAAATAAATTCATTAAATTCAAGGAAATAATCACTTAAGAAAAAAATGGTTGAAAACCAACATACCACAAAGTTCTGAGCTCAGCTATCCACGAACCGATGCACCATTTTTTGGCAGTCAGCACTCTGCATATGCGTTTCAACAAAAAGCTCCATCGGGCTTGACTCGCATCCAAGAATCGTAGCATGCAATAAAAAAATATTGTCAGTTAAATATATTTATAAAAAAAACAACTAATAAAAAATTAGATGTAATAAAAAAAATCATACCATCCGCTTCGCATACGAAACTAACAGAACATAATCGTCGGTATGCGTGGTAACGAAACCATGAACACACTGGTTCTGGTTATCCATACCGGACTGTGACCATCGAGTGAAACGCGTGGACATCACATGCTTAATGTATTTTGCCCATACAACCTCTGAGATGTACGGCAATCTGAAATCCTTCTAAACTGCCACGTCATTTCAGCCTAAAAGCTCTCTTTCTTTTGCATATTTTTTCCTTTTTTTTGTGCCTTATACAAAAAATCACGCAACCTATATGATACAAATTAATTATTTGTTAGTAAATAAAAAAATAAAATTTTAATATTTAGAAAAAAAAGTTATCCTGAATTTGAGCTTACTTAATTGCAACATGATTCTCCCAAACCCTCCTTGCAACACTATCATCAGCTCTCTCCCATTCCAATTTTCCCTTGAAATAAAAAATTATAAAAGCAAAATTTCAGTAATTTCAATAAACAATCCAAATTAACTTAAAAAAATATTTAATTTAATACTAACCTTGAACTTTGAAAATCATACATTGACCTGCAGTTTCCATTCAGGATGTTTGGAAACTAGGCTCCATTGAAACAATTGAATTTCCATCAATGATTTAAAGGGTGATGTTATTGCTCTAGCATTCTCAATGTTTGTAAATGTAAAATTCATTTGTTAAATGATATTATTTTTTCAAAAATTATTAAACATGTCGTTATAAAAGAAAAACAAACTTACATTGAAAGGTCTTCTTTGCGACCCGTGACCCAGCATAAACCAACTCTATATTTTTATGGTGACAAAGAAACGTTATATTCATTCTAGCCTTGATGTTATCCTTTGTCTTCCCCTTCATTTATATGAACGTGTTGAAAATGTTCTTAAACATTTTCTTTTCTACGTGCATGACATCAAGGTTATAATGGAGGAGATTGGTCTTCCAATAATGAAGCACACAAAAAATACTTCACTATACCTAATTGTGGGTTAAACCAAAACCAGGAAACTTCTGCTTACCGAATTGAAAACCAAATACAATGTCACCGTACTTCGACACCATGTTATACAACTCTTCACTTGAAAGAAGCAGCGGTGCAACATCCCTTTCAACTCTGCCAACAAAGAAGTCCTTTTCTATTCCTTATGAACTTGTGATCCGTTGGCAAAACCCGCTTGTGGCAGTAAAAAAGAAAGACACTTTACTATTATTTGTTAGCTTGATTGCCTTCTTATTTTCCATACAATATGGACATGCTAGTTTTTCCATGCGTGCTCCAACCAGAAACCATTTCTAAGATAGAAAATCATTGATAGTCCACATCAAAGCTGCCTTCACCAAAAGTTTTCTCAATACATCATAAATCAAAGCCCCGGATGACCACAACTACTTCAATTCTTCAATCAATGGTCGAAGAATAAATAGGACTGGGTATGATCGTAGATAAAAACATGAACTCCGACCTCATACACATCCCTGATGGCATGTTGTAAACCGTGAGTGTCACCGGCCAACAAGAATAAATAGCAGCCAATGGCTCAAATGGATTGAATCCGTCTGTACATAACCCAAGATGCACATTCCTTGTCTCCACTGAAAACTGAGGATGCAAACTATTAAAGTGTTTCTATGCTTCACCATCGGAGGGGTGCATCATCACTCTATCTACCACAATTATGTGATTGGTGTCATGTCATGTGCTCAGCAGTCTTTGGTGACATGAATAACCTCTACAGTTTAGGTGTGATTGGGAAATATTGCGACAAGAATGCTCACAGGTTCTTCTATTGGTTAACTCTGTATTTTCAAGGTAATACAACATGCAAAAGTTTGGACATACGTCAATTTTCTGGTATCCTAAACCGAGGAGTTTCATCATAGACTTAGCAGCATATAAGTTCTCTTTCAACCTATTCCCTTCAAGTAAAATGCTTCTCGCCCATTCGATAATTTTGTCATAATCGGCGTCACTCAATCCATGATTTGACATGATATTGAACACTCGTGCAACAACTAATAATTTATTGTGATTTGTGCAACCATCCCATAATAATTCGTCCGAATCTTTCAAAAGATCAAAAAATCTAGCCGCGTTTACATTAGGTTCTTCATTTATAATTGGACATTGACTGACATGACACTGATTAATTCTCATCCGATCCATAACTATATTCCTATAAGGATTACTATTGTCATCTACAACTCTATACACGTTGGTAGAACTAGAAGTTGACTCAACCATCCTTTGTACTAAGGTATCGTGAAGAACATATGGTTCTCTATATGCATATCAACACAAGTATTTCTCAATAAACCATTTTTTGTAGAAGATGAATCGTTACAACATCTAGAATAAGAAACTTTTTATTTTTACACCTCTTGCATGGACATCTAATACCCTTCCACTAATATATCTCGGATTAGATAATGCATAATTAATAAAAACTCTGAAATTCATTACAATAATTCATCCTTTATAACCCTTGAGGTGAATCTCTATACATCCATGGATGATAATGAATTACTTATATCAAATCTATATAAAATAATGATGACAACGTGTTAATTAACTACGTTAACTAAATAATTTGCAAAAATATTGATTTAGCTCAAACTTATCCAATCTATTTTAATAGTACTCTTAATTCATTATCAATTATCTATATACATTCAAATTTCTACGCATTTACTGAAAATTTCAACTCGACAATAAAATTTACAAAATATAATTTGGACATGTTAAATAAGTCATTATTTATTTCATCATGGAACACCTAAGTTAGAAATTCGACATAAGTTTCATTAATTTACAAATAAATATAATTTTATAAAATCTAAAACAAACCCTAACATGTACAAATCATAAATCCTTACAACCAATTTATATGAGAAAAAACTATAAAACAAGTAAACACCCAAACAAAATGCATATACTACAAAAAAAATATTAAAAAAAATCAACATTTGAAAATTGAGTTCAAATAAAAAAAAGGGTAGATTTGCTTCCATAAAGTGTAGAATCCTTAATAAAATTTGAATTAGAACACGAATGCTGACAAACTGAATGTTGTGGTGGCTGAATTTGTTGTGGGAGGTTGATTGTGTTGAGATGGAGGGGGGGGGGGAGGTGCCTGTTTGTTGCATAAAATAATACATAAGAAAAAAGGAGAAATGGGAGGAGGGGGAGAGGAGAGTCGATCACTAGGTCATAAATTAAATATCACCGA
This sequence comes from Populus simonii, assembly GCA_007827005.2. Lineage (NCBI taxonomy): Eukaryota > Viridiplantae > Streptophyta > Magnoliopsida > Malpighiales > Salicaceae > Populus > Populus simonii. Next base: position 3,988,058 of record CM017480.2, read on the forward strand.
CAACTTTACCGACAAAATTATTCTGTCAGTACCTACGTCGGTCATGCTGTCAGCAAAAATGCCATGTCACTATATAATTTTCCTTTTTAAGACTACTACCATAAATTTGATAAATACAAATGGAAATACCGAAGAAATATTTCAGTCGGTAAATTTCTGATGTATTTTACCGACGGATATATTCCCTTGGTATATACCAAAGGAATTACAGTGGGGAAAAAATAACTAAAACAAAGCAAAAAAATGATGACATGTCATTTTTACCAACAGAATAAATTTCGTCGATAAAATCGTTGGTAAACTGTTAACATTGTTCATCATGTCAATTACAAAGGGAATCACCAATAGAAAATTCCGTTGGTATTTTCTAGAGAGATCTGGAATTGTTCACTTCTCAATTGCACTGTTAATTGTTGTTCTTTATAGACAAAATCACCGACGGATTGAAAAGTCATCGGTGTTATTTGTTAGTTTTATGAAAAATTTAGATTAAATTAAAAATTTAAATTAAATATTACAGACAAAATCACCGATGGATTAAAAAGTCGTTAGTAATATTTGGCGGTTTCTGAAAATTTTTTATTAAATTGAAAATTTAAATTAAATATTACAGACGGAATCACCGATGGAATGATTAAAAATATTAATATTTAATTATCTGTCGGTAAAACGCCCCAATAAAAAGCCTTGAATCTCTAATTTCACAATAGGCCCGTCTCCTTTCTTCTTCTTCTTCTTCTTCCTTTTCTCCATATGTAAAAATAATCAATATCCATTTTTTTTAATTAGTATACTTTACGAATTTGTTTTTTTTTCTCTTCTTACCTTCACTTGCAACTACATTAAGGTAAGATTTTTTTCTTTTTCTTCTTTTTTTCGTGTTTTGTTTTCACTATATTTGTTTTTTATTTTGTTTTTAATTGTTTTTTTCTTAATAATTGTATGAATGTTGTGGTAGGATTTGTTTTTCATATGAGATCAATTTTTAGTTGATTTATTTATAGGAATTTTAAATTTTTAGCAATCGCAACTTCATTTTTTTCATACGAATTTTTTTTAGTTGATTTTATTTATTCGTGTTATTTATTTGTGCAAATTTTTTTGAGTTGATTTTCTTCTTCTTTTTTCTAAGCATTTTGAGTATTATAGAGTGTTGATTTATATTAATTTAATTATTTTATAGTTTTGTAAAATAGATTTTTTAAAAATTTATTTTTAAATAATTACCGATAAAATTACATACGGTATTTTTCCAAGGGAAATACTGACGGAATGAAGTGGATAATTGTTTTTTCCACGCTTTTTCCGTCAGTAAATCCATCATTAATAATATTTTTTTATTACCAACGAACTTACCGGCAGACAAAAAATTACTGATGAAAGATTCACTGACGGAGCATTTCCGTCGGTGATTTCGTTGCTAAATTAATTACTAACGGAATGATAGTACAAATACCAATGAAAAATTCCGTCGGTAAATATAAAGACTGTGGTAGCGGTCCCACTATAATACCGCTCGTCATTCCTTTGGTATAGACCGATTGAATTTTTTAGTCAGTGTTTATTAATAAATACAAGGATGAAAAATTATATCGGTAAATTAATATCATTGTAATAAATCAAGCCCACCACTAGATTGGATCTAGGAATTTGTCAATGTGGACACACGAACGTCTTATGAGGGAAATTAAACAAACACAAAAAATATAAATAACAATTTTTATAAAAATTGTTATTTTGCCAAGGGAAATAGTGACGGAATTTTTTGCCAAGGGAAATACTGACGGAATGAAGTGGATAATTGTTTTTTCCACGCTTTTTCCGTCAGTAAATCCATCATTAATAATATTTTTTTATTACCAACGAACTTACCGGCAGACAAAAAATTACTGATGAAAGATTCACTGACGGAGCATTTCCGTCGATGATTTCATTGCTAAATTAATTACTAACGGAATGATAGTACAAATACCAATGAAAAATTCCGTCTGTAAATATAAAGACTGTGGTAGCGATCCCACTATAATACCGCTCGTCATTCCTTTGGTATAGACTGATTGAATTTTTTAGTCAGTGTTTATTAATAAATACAAGGATGAAAAATTATATCGGTAAATTAATATTATTGTAATAAATCAAGCCCACCACTAAATTGGATCTAGGAATTTGTCAATGTGGACACACGAACGTCTTATGAGGGAAATTAAACAAACACAAAAAATATAAATAACAATTTTTATAAATATAGTTATGAATACAATTTCTAATAAATACATTTTACAAGAAATAAAATAAACATTTAATTCTTCCATTAAAATTAACTTGTTAAGACTTGGATTCTCTATTAATACAAGTTAGGATTTGATGTCTTGCGAAAACATGAGATTTTGGACATGTATTGCATAGCAATATTAAAAAGTATTTGTAAGGTGTTCTTGAAAATGTATTTGACTTGTCTTCAAAGTATTATTGGTGAGATGCTAAGGATAAATAGGTTAGATGTAGTCAAATTTTATTTTTGAAAAACTTCTAGTATAGAAGATGATATTTGAGAGTGTTTTGGGAACTTCTATGCTTGAAAAATCTGTTTTTGTACGATTAATGACCTTGATTTATAAAGGATAAGAGGATCACTCAGATAATTAGTAGTTATTACATTACATTATTTTATAAATTATTTAAATAAATCTTGTATTAATGGCTCAATCTTACATTAATAATTCAAAACTATCCTTTTATTATTATTTTTTATATGCTGGCCAATAAGCTTGAAATTTCTTATGGTATGTGGCTATTTTTTACTAGTCTTTTTTCTTTTTTACAGTATGGTAAGAAACATTTTCATAAAAATATTATTTTACAATATTATATATATTTTTTATTTCATTATATACACAACCGACGTTACATTAGGAAAATAACAGGATGCAAATAAGATGAAAATGAAAAGTAAGAAATTAAACAAACAAACGTGGCAAATGATGAGTGGTGGGTTATGAATCTCAAAGTTATTAGTAATGATTGGCTGATGATGATTAAAGCAAACAATTCCACGAACACAATGCATTATAATATGATTAATATATAAATGTTCCGAAAGGACAAATCACCTCGGATCGCCATTTGTAAGACACACAAATCCTCTTTATTTCAAAGAATTATAAATAAAAACCTTGAAAGCGAAGGGTGACAGAAAGTCTCGAAACATTTCTCTTTTCAACAAATATGATCTTGTTTACTTTAATGTTTGTAAGCGAAACGTCAGACCTTCGTTGTAGGCCACCTTTTCTTTTTCTTTTCTTTTTAAACATAGCCGAGAATAATATAGAAAATAATTCAAAAACAATATAGCTAGTACATAATTTTATCATAATAAAAGCTAGAATCGTAATATTTTTTTTAAAATTACTTTTTATATGAAAAAAAATTAAATTAATATTTTTAAAAGTATTATACACCACATTATCAAATATAAACTAATAATTAATAGCATGATTGTAAATTGAAAGGTCAATCATGAATAAGCACAAATTAATTTTTTATTTTCTTTTGTGCGGTGCAAATTCTTTTGATGATTTTCTTTTCATCATCAATGATTTGTTCTTCTTGCAAAATGATTTGTTCTTCTTTCGTGTGCGGTTCAAATTCATAGTTTTGTACCCGAAGCAGCTAAGCCATTCCAATTTTTTGAGCTATGGAATAAAGGGATGGGCATCTGGTTCTCCTTAGGGATGGGCTATATGTAGCAGAATAAACAACAAAGTTATAATAAATTTCAGAGAAAAATCTTCAGATAATATGATGCCGGGATAAAAGTGACACTTTAACATGTAGTCATGGAAAAGATCATTCTTTTTTTGTTTTTTTTTTTAATTCTTTTTCTTCTTCTTCTTCTTTTTATCGTATTTGTGTTTGTGGTGAAATAATATTTTTAACCAGTGTTTCTATACTTAATTAAATTTATCTTAAGAATATGACTATATATATATTTTGAAAATTAAAAAAGAATTATTTTATCATATTTTGATATGAAGTCTGAAGTATATCTCCTTAATCATTTAAAAAAAAGAAGTACATATAAATTTGCTTTTTCAAGAAAAATTATTCCATTGTATAGGTTTATATACCAAAAGAATATAATAACTGGTTCATTGAATTTAATTGTTATGATTGATAAGGGTATTTGGCTGGCTGTTCAGAATGGTTTATGCACAAAATTCTTCTTGCTGCAATGTAATTTTTTTTTTTTATTAATATGAATGTCGGGCCAACTTGCGCGCACCTTGATTAATTCTACGGGCGGTGAAATTAACAGTCATGTAAGCCTCTAGTGGTCATCATATTAGCAACCACAGGGCTCGAACTTGAGACCACAACGGGAGTAAACCTCTTAGTTCTAAGCTGTTACCACTAGACCACTTACTAGATGGTAGTTGCAATGTGATTTACTCTTATAGGAAGCAGCTTTATGCTCATTTTGTGATACAGAACTGGAAAGCACAGACTATCTATTACTGCAATTTCTATTCACATGAAAACTATGGTACCTGTTCTAGTGGGGAGTTGTGTGGTGTATCCCAAAAACAATCAAATATTAAAATATAAATATAATATGGTCGGGATTATCTTGCTCAACTTTCCTATTAAAATATAAATATAAAAACTTTCTGGAGTTTGAGAGAAAATAAAACTTAGTAATCATTAAATGATAAATGCTAACATTTAAGTTTTATTAGAACTAACTTGTTATGTATTTTTCTATGTCTTTAATTACCATTATTCTTACAATATTTATAGATTCTTATAATAAAGTCCTTCATCCAACTAAGTTCTATTTTTATTGCACGAATATATAAGATTATGAACAAAGCTTTATTCACGGTCCTAATAATTCTGTTAGTATGACAGTACATCATTGACATTTTTAGAAAATATTCTTAATTATAAATGAGATGAATATAAAATAATAATATAGCATGCATAAATAAAGTTTTTACGAATCTCTTTTGTTAAGTAATTTTTTTCAAGTATCAATGAAAGGAATAACGTAAATTTTCTGAATCCTTTCATCCAAATAAGTAAAAAGAAACACAATATAAAAACAACAAACTCCCTATAACCCAATTTATAATTTGATGAATTTTAATGTAGCTTTATTTTTCTCAAATTTTACTGGCTTGTTTTACGTATTTTAAGACTTCTTATATATGATGGGATGTAATGAGATGGAATTGGATGATTCTTAAGAATGTTTGAATTTTAGCTCGGTGTGATGATTTGCGGGATGAATATAGCTGGATCAGGAGTTGGGGTTATATTGTGATGTATTCATTAGTTTTTCTGGTTTGTTCTTGCTGGGATTTTCTTGCTCTCTCATATCAGTTATCTTATATGGTGGCCATTGTTTGTATTTGTGACATGGGAGCTATCTGGAAGTGTATTTAAAGAAGAGAAATTGATATACTCTGTTATTCAACGCTATGGTTAAGGGAAGGGTCAATGATCTTGAGTGGCTCGTGTGTTCTTCAGTTAGATTGTTCTTTGGAATAATTATGGTGGAGAAGCGAGTTTGATGCAATTATAAAGTTCTCTTCTGGGAGAAACACAGATTTATCTCTTTTGAAGATGTTGGCTGCTTTGATTCTGGAGATAGAGATAGATCGATGTGCTGGAGTTTTGCCAGATTGATACTATGTAAGTGTGTTCGAAGAAACTTATATTTATCCGTTTATAGATATTGAGTTTAAATCTCTACCTTATGAACCAAAAAAGAAAAGGAAAAATTTTGTCATTTTACTTTATAGTATTCTGTGCAATATAGGTGCATGGATTCTACCAAAACTTTTAAAAGGATTTCGATTCTAGCTGATGGATTCTAAAGTGTAGCATACATATATATATAATGGCTATAATAGATCTTCGAATCATCTTCGGAATTCTAGGATTCTTTAAGAGAATTCAAAAACATACAGCGCATAGCAATAATAACAGTAGACTCAGAATTTACTGCAAATAAAGCACATCATAAGTGCCGACATTATAATATTCTTGAGCCTTCATATAACTTGGCAATCGACAAGTAAATCAGGCATTGCACCTTTGCTCTTCGATCCTCTCCCATTGAAGTTGCATTAAGCTTTTGTTTCTTGGTCTCGAAAGGGAACCTTCTTCTTGTATTTGAATTATATTGCTCCCATGAGTGGCAATAATCACATCATGATGGTGACTAGAGGGGTTGTGTGCGGTAAATGTAGACACCGATTATCAATACCGACAACAAATTCTACAGAAGTTAAGTGCCCAACTTGCAATAAGATGAATCCAATTCCAACCTATGAACAATTCGGTAACAAAGATCGGAGCATCGAAAAGTTAATCGTTAAGGCAAAGGAAAAGATATCAGGCAATGATCTAATTAGTAGCAAAAAACCAGACTCGTTGAATAAGAAGCCCTCCCCCTTGAACATTCCGGGGTCATCATCATCGGAGACAAGACCAGCAGGGAAGCGAGCGCTGCTGATCGGGGTGACTTACAAAAGGAAGCACAAGCTTAAGGGGACAATCAATGATGTGAAGAGCATGAGAGAATTGTTGATCCTCAATTTTGGCTTCAAGGAGGAGGACATTCTGGTTCTGACAGGTATTTCTTATGGTCATAAGCAGGCATGCTTGTAATTTCAATGTACATAGTTCAGATAATTGTTATTCCTTCTCTTATTTTCTGCTCTCACTTTTTGTTCATTGCCTTACTAACGAGTGAAAATCTTCCTTTCGATACGCATATGCTAGTGCATGGGATGCAATCAAATTTATGAGGGATCTACCGTGGGACTCCCATAACCCAGATGAATATTAGGGAAGGAATATCTTCGGATTGGAATTGTAATTTTTTTGTACAGGAAATGAAGAAAGGAAGGAATAACCATAAATTGGATGTGGAAGAACAACGGTCAAAATAAAAAAAATTATCTGGACCGTACCACTTTCTAAAGTTTAGTCCACTCATTTTTTATTTTTTCTAGCCTAGCTTTCTCCTCTTATATAATAATTAAAATAAACATAAGTCATTAAAAATCGAATTTACTTAAATGAAGAAAACTGTCAAATGCATAACCATATTGTCTGCGTGTGTCCACCTATGGATGATTTCAACTATCACACAAGATGACAGCCCATCTGGATTTATTTTTTCTTTATTAGGAGGTTCGTTGAATCTTGGGTTCCATAATGACGATAGTCTCCTATAAAAATTCATTTGAATCTTTGGTATCTTAGTACTCTATGTAATTAACTTGGTTGTCTGGAAATTTATTTATCGCAAAATACGTGAAGAATAGTTAATGCTTTGTTATTTCTTGCGCTACAAAATGCAGAGCAGGAGATAGAACCAGAACTAATTCCAACAAAGAAAAACATCCTGAAATCCCTGGAATGGCTCGTGAAGGGCTGTCAGGCAGGTGACTCCCTCGTGTTCTACTTCTCCGGCCATGGCTTAAGTCAACCAGATTTTGAAGGCGATGAGCGAGATGGGTTTGCCGAAAATATTTGTCCGGTGGATTTCATGACCGAAGGCATGATCGTTGACAATGATATTAATGCAACCATTGTTTGGCCGCTCAAAAAAGGTGTCACGCTTCATGCAATTGTCGATGCCTGTCACAGCGGAACTGTCCTTGATCTTGAGCATGTCTACAATAGGCAAGAGTAAGTTTCATCCCTTTGCGATTGTTATAAAGCTTTCAAGGTTCGATACATCACCAAGCTTCAGCTGCTCATTTATTTGTTATCCTGCTTTGCGTAGTTTCACCTTTATAGGCTGAAAATGCATATTTCTTCTTTGCAACAGAAACAAATGGGAAGATAACAGCCCTCTATCTGGAAATGCTAGGAAACATCCGGATGGTGGATTGGCAATATCTCTCAGTGCTTGTCTTGATAATCAAGTTGCTGCTGATACCACCGTATGATATGCGCTAGTTCAATAATATTCTCTCTATTATCTACCTACAAATTTCAACATTCTGATGTGATAAAATTAATATGATTAATTGTTGTATCTTCAGAGGAAATATTTGAATTAGCTAACTCGTCTCTTTACATAAATTTTCAGGCATTCACAGGAAAGACAATGAATGGAGCTATGACCTTCCTTTTAATTAAAATTCTGAAGAAATATCACGGAGCAACATATGGTGACCTACTTGATATGATGCATGAAGAATTGGAGAAAGTTAATGAAAGCAGATGCTTTGCTGAAAAAATCTTAAAAAAAATAACGAAAAACATGTTATTGCAGGTCATCTTCTGTCATAAACTTACTGTTTCCCTGGTTTAGAAAACAGTTTCATATGAATTCTCATAGTGTTGTTTGATGTGTGCAGAAGCCTCAGATTTCAGCTTCCAAACCATTCGATGTTTACAAGGAACATTTTGTTCTGTAATCGTGAGAGCAAGAAACTAAAATAACACAACAGCATGTCTATGACTAGCGAGTCTCTGATAATAAGCAAGGCAAGGGGAAAAACATTTTCCTTCAGTTTCTTGATTGGCCTATTAGGCAAATCTCTATTTATCATAGTACTTTTGGCAATCAGTGAATATCCTTAACCCACCAAGCGAACGTTTTGTTCTGGATCAACTCTGTGTCCCTAGATCGTTGAAGAGTTCGAAACTGAACTTGTTTGCTTCTGGGTCCTGATTGTGTATTCTATGTATGTGGAATAACATATTGTTGGTTAAAGCAATTTATTTGTGAGCTTTTTATTTTGAGCGTCACAAGATACAAAAATTATGACATATACTAGCTCTTATTGTGAATCCATATAACATGATTAATCGGGTTCATATATAGATCATGTCAATATAATAATTTTAGGTTAGAACAAATCCAGTTTTGGTCCATGTTAATCTAGTTAATTTCAATTTAATCTCCTAAAGTTTATGAAAAAATCAGTTTTTTCTCAAATGTTTCAATATCTTTCGTGAAGTTTTAATGTTAAATCAACTATCAAATTTGTTTTCGGTCATTAAACTTTTAAAAGTTGATCAAATTTTTATTTTCTCAAATCTTTTACAAATAATTTAATGAGATAAAATCTTATGTTTTCAATTAAAATGTATAACTAATGCCATATATACAATTTGTATTTAAAAATATAAATACAATAACTAGAAAGATTAGTATTAATATTAACAAAAAAAACTAAAAAAGGTGCTATTTTTTTATCTTTTATCTTTTATTTAATTATGAATTTTTTTTTAATTTCATCATTCAATAATGGTTTAATTAAGAATTATAATTTATAATTTTTTTTGATTTTTTTTCTAAAAAGTTATCCTATATTTAGCGGGTTTATATTTCAGTTTATTTTCTATGATTTTATCTCAATCTTATGACATGGGTTATTGTTACCCATTTTTTGGGGCCCCACATAAGTAAAAAAAAAAAGAGAAAATACAAAAAAATCAAAAAAATAATGGAAGAAAATAAAAAATATAAAGCCCAAGATAAACGTTCCTTGATTCAGCTGAAAAGTGAGGATGCACACTGTTAAAGTGTTTCCATGCTTCACCATCAGAAGGATTCACCATCACTCCATGAACTGCATCATGTCATTGGTGACATGAATAACCTCTGTAGTCTAGGTGTGATTGAGAAGTATTTAAATTTTTTATTTGCTACAAGAGTCTTCCTCCTGCTAGTTCTGGGTTTATAACGAGTATGTCTATATGTCTTGTACTTGGTCAGCTTAACATTTTCAAGGTAGTACAATATGCAGAAGTTTTTATACATGTTAATTTTCTAGTATCCTAGACTAAAGGGTTTCATCATGGACTTAGCAACATAGAAATACTCCTTTAGCTTGTTCCCTTAAGATAAAATGCTTCTTCCCATTCAACAATTTGGTCATAACTGGCCTCACTCAACCCATAATCAGACTTGATGGTAAACACTTGTGCAACAACCGATAATTTACTGTGATTTGTGTAGCCACCCATAATGGTTCGTCAGAGTCTTTCAAAATATCAAAAAACTTGTCGCATCTACATTAGGTTCTTCATCTATGACTAGACATTGACCGACATGACCCTGATTCATTCTCATTGCATCCATAACCATAGTTCTATAAGGATTATTGTTGTCAGTTTCAACTCCATTGCTAGCACTAGAAGTTGACCCAACTATCCTTTCTACCACAGTCTCATGAGGAACAAATGGTTCTCAATGTGCATACCAACACAGGTATTTCTCCATGAACCTTTTATGTAGAAGATGTATCGTTACAACATCTGGATAGAGAAACTTTTTATTTTGACAACTCCTGTATGGACAACTAATACCGCCTCAACTAATATTTCTCGGAATAGATGTTGTGTAATTAATAAAACCTTGAATCCTATTACCATAATTCGTCATCTGCAATCCTTGGCATGAATCCTTGTACATTCATGAACGATCATCCATGACTTTTATTGAACCTATATATATATATATATCAAATAATGATGACACCAATATGTATTAATTAACTATGTTAAGTAAATAATCAACCTACTTTCATACTTCTCTTGATTCATTATCAATTATCTACGTATATATAAATTTTTACATATAAATTTATGAAAATTACAACTCGGTAATAAAATTAACAAAATATAAAATGGACCCGTTAAATAAGCCACTATTTATATCATCACAACACACCTAAGTAGATAATTTGACATAAGTTCCAACAATTTACAAACAAATATAATTTTAGAAAATCTAAAACAAACCATAACATGTACAAAATCATGTATCCATACAACAAGTTTGTTAGAGAGAAAAAAATAAAACAAGTAAACACCCAAACAAAATACATATTCTAAAAAAATATGCAATAAAAAAATTGAAATTTTAAAATTGTGTTCAAATTAAAAAAAAAATGATAGATTTACTTACTTAAGATGAAAAAACAGCAATAAAATTGTTGTTGTGACTGGAAATGGGGAGGAGAGGGTCGACCAAGTCATTAGCCATTACCGATGGAATTACTAACGAACTATTTCCATCTGTCAATCCGTCGGCAATTTTATCGATATAAGTGACACGTCATTATTTGAATTTCTCTATTTGAATCCAATTGTAATTTTTGGTAAAAGCATCCATAAAAAACTTATACGGCATTGTGCTTTTTGAATTTTTTGAATTTCTTTTTTTAATCTTGATGCTTGAAAAAGATTGTGTTAGGTTTTATCCTTAGCCCACAAAAGAATTTATTTTAATGTTGAGCCTAGAAAAAGATTGAGATGGTTTGATCCTTAACTTTCAAAAAGATTGAGTTTAATCTTGAGCCCGTAAAAAATTTGTGTAATCGATTTGGCTCATATATTAAGTGGACCGTGTGTTATAGTGAATACTTGAACATAGGTTTAAGGAGTAAAGTAGGTAATTTTTCAAATCACTATGAAATTGCTATGTCTCTCTTTATCCTTATCTTTTTAATTTATGCATCTTAATATTAATTGTTGATTCCACCATCATTAAAGAGTTTGATATTAATTTAGGTCATCTTGGGCTTATTGAAGATTAATTTTTGAAGTGTTAGAATTATTCTTTAAAGCCCTAGTTCACCCCTTTTTAGACTTTTTTAAATCTTTCACCTTTATTGCTAGTCTTGAACTTTTGCATTCTAGAAGCACATCCGACCCATCACCTAAGAGCATCTTTAATGGTAAAAGTCATTTAGAAGATCCAAATTATTAAAATAACATTTTGAATAGTTTAAATATGGTTTTCTTTTTATGTCCACTCTAATAAAAAAATGTTATTTAAACAACCAAATTGTATTTTAATATATTTGATATTAATATAACTACTTGTAACTAATTTAATTAATATTTATATAATATAATAATCTTATTAACTATACAATTGATATGAGTAATTTATCATAAATAAATATAAACTAATAAAACAATATGAAAGTTAAAAGATATAATTTTAAGATCAAAATTTAAACTTTTCAAATAAAAAATTATTTATATGAATATTTTTAATTTTATATTAGACTGCCAAAATTTTCATTTTTTTTTGAAAAATCCGAACTTTGAAAAATATAACCGCCAACATTTTAGATTTTAAGATTTTGAAATTTGAAACAAAAAATACATGTATAAAAATGTTCATATACCTGAACATTTTGTTCTCTCTATCCTTTACTTTTATTTACCTTAAAGTTCATCATGAATCATTCATTTTCAATTTTTATGATGCTTTTTATTTTGATGATAAGACTGCTATGTTTGCCTTCCAAGTTGTTATTGTAGTTGTTGTTGAAAAAGAATTGAATCATCAAAGGTGAAGAATAAAGTCTCGTGGTTCTATTTTTGGTCACAATGTCATCAACCATAATAGAAAAAAAGGTGAACTAAGACTATATAATGATTATTTTATTGAAAATCCTAAATTCATTAAAAGCCAATTTTAAAGTAGGTTTAGGATGAGTCGTTGTCTTTTCCTCCATATCGCAAATGCAGTGGAAGCTCATAATCCATACTTTATGAAAAAGCCAGATATTGTTAGTGTTTTTGCTTATCTTGCCTTCATAAGGAAAATATAGCACAAATGATACTTACATATGGCATTCTTGTAGATCTTATTGTTGAATATCTTTGAATTCGAGAAAATACTACAATAAAAAGTCTTAGATGTTTCACCAAATCAATTGTAGAAATTTTTAGTGATTGGTATCTAGCTCTCAACTCTAAGAATATTTGATCAAACATTTGTGGCAATAATATGGTGACAAGTAGAATCATAAGATTTGAGCTTCTTATTTTATCATAATTTTAAATTAATTTCATGTTGTTCTATTTTCCTTTATGATTGTTATATTTCGAATTAATTCATCATACTTACTTTTGTGTGTTAAAAGAACTTGAAAAAAGTTTCATAAATTGATATTAATATTATAACAAGATAAAATTAAACCCTAACCAATATATTTAAAATAAACAAGAAATTTCAAAGTAATTAATTAAAAATACATTTGCTTAAATAATACATCAATCAAGCTAATTAAAAATTTAAACCCCTCTTTTGCATAATTTTACAACTTTCTATTTGAATCCAACTTAGAAATATCTATTTTTATAATTTGTTCTTTTATCTCAATCTTTAGAAAACAATAATTTTTTTTAGGTTTTGGTTAAAGAAAATCGCTAGATGAGATTTTCAGGTTAACTTCACCAGGGTGGGCTTAGCTCATATATTTAGGTTGTGCCCAACCTAATGTATTATTATAATATAATATAATATTAATATATAATATAATTATATATTAAATAAGAAAGCAAAAAAAAATTCCAAAAAACCCTTTCAAAAAATTTATGATTTTCTCGTGTATTTTTCTATCAATTTTGCTTAATATTAGTTTGTATTTTTATATTATAAAGATACAAATCTGGTATTAAAATATCCGGTCTTCTTTGAAATGTTGCAAAAAAATTATATTAAAAAAACAACGAAAAAATATCTTGTTTTCTTGTATATGACCAAGTCTCTCAAAATAAAGAAAAACAATCATATCATATTTTCAAATAAAAAAAGATATTTATTTGCATGCATTTTGAGCTTTAATAATCAGTTTATTAAAGTCATGAGAATTAGATCCATATTTCAAAAATACCAAAACATATTTTGTTCTCTTTTCATATATGAGATTATGAATTTATACGTAAAACGTCTTCCCAATGTTAAATAAAAGGTAGTTTTTTTTTGTTAATGTTAAAACGGTTAGGTTTTACCTGATAAGATAAGGATCTTCTTATTAAGGACTTTTCTTAAACCTTAGACAGACCAACAATTAGAAAACATGACAATACTTTAGTTTATATTAGACAATTAAACAATACAGTTTACCTTAGGTAGGACATGTTAGGGGTGCTAATACCTTTCATTTACGCAACTAGTCCCTGTGTCCGATCACTAAGACTAGTTAGGGTTCCTAGTGACTAAAACACTAGGTGGCGACTCTTATTTCCTCTTCCCACTAATAAAGGAGAAGAATTCCTTGTCCTGACCATTTCCCCATAATTTCCTGATATCCAAGAGGATGATCGTCGCAATGCCGCCTACGTGCGACAATAGCTTGTTGCTTTATCATAACTTTCCTATCTTGTTTATTTTGTTCCTCAATTTCAACTAGAGTATTCTTGAATTGTTGCATGAGGTTCATTACAATTGTCTCTCTAATTATCTCTTTTCCTTGTCTATGTTTAGTTCGCTCCTTTGTAGTTTTGACAATTTGTCCTATCTTTATAAATCAACAGTTTTGTATCTTCTCCTAAATAAACATAATTAGGGATAGTTGGATCACATGTAAATGGAGTTAATGAAGCAGGACTTGCATTGGCATGATCTTTTTTTTTTACATGTGTTGTTGACTTGGATGCTCATATTTTCATTTGGGTTTATTTGTTAAAATAACCCAACAATATTCAAATTGAAATTGTTTGCCAATGCAAAAAACATTCATTTTCCAAGCATCATTGATCTTGTAAGAAATTTTTTTAAAAATATGATAATAAATACATACATATATATATATATATATTAAACAATTTAAAATATATAAATATTAAAATTACCCTTGATTCTTCGGTCATTCCATTTTGATGATGGTTTTCAATTTGGGTAACAAATCTAATGAATTTACCAATTTCTCTATTTATTTCTTGCCATTTACTTGAACAAAGTCATATTTGTTCAACATAAGTAAATAATCTTCCTCCGATGAGAAGTTCTTACTGCTTTTTAATGTTGTACAATTAAATTAGAGTATGTAGAGTCATCAATTATTTGATTAGGATCACTTGGTTAAGAGAGAATATCTTCTGACTCGCTCATAAAAAACATTTGTGTGAGAGCTTGTTGAGAATAATTAGGAGGCTTAACCTATTGGTTAGTCAATATTTTCTATATATATGTGTAAGGCAATATACAATAGTAATGGTGAAGATTATAATACAAGAGTATGACTATAATATTTTCTATATAGATACATTCTATAATATACCCCCTCAACTCAAGGTGGAGGATCGGCCTGAAGCTTGAATCGAAAAGCAGTAAACAGAGTAGTAGGAAGCGACTTGGTAAGAACATCGACAAGTTGATCGTGAAAGGAGGTAAAGCGAATTTGAATCTCTTCTTTGCAACTCTGTCTCATACAAAATGATAGTTAACTTCAACGTGTTTAGCATGAGCATGAAAGATAGGATTTGCAGATAAATAAGTAGTGCCTAGATTATCACACCAAACAGTAGGAGTAGAAGCAGAATGAATCTGCAGATCTCTTAATAGATATTGAAGCTAGATAACCCCAGCAATGCCATTTGCCAAGGCTTTATACTCAACCTTAGTGGAGGAGCGAGCAACTGTGCGTTGCTTGTTTGATTTCCTTGAAACCAGCGTCTGACAAAAAAAGACAAGATAACCACCCGTAGACTTTCGATCATCAGTACTACCTGCCCAATTTGCATCTATAAAGGCATGTAAAGCAAAGAAGAAACTGTGAGTGATATGTAAGCCATAGATGGTTGTACCCCGTAGATAACGCAAAATGCATTTAACGATACCCCAATGAGAATCTGTAGGAGCATGTATAAACTGACAGACTCTGTTAACTACGAAGCAAATATCTGGTCTCATAAAGGTGAGATATTAAAGAGCACCCACAATCTAACGAAACTATGGTGACTTTGGAAGTAAAGATAGGAGTATCAACCAGTTTGCAAGAAGTTATACCAGCTCGAGTGAGGATGTTAAGGATATACTTACGTTTGTCATAACATCATACCCATAGTAGTGGATTGAACCTCAATGCCTAAAAAATAGTGAACGATGCCTAAGTCATGAAGCTTGAACTCTGAACTAAGTAACTGTATTAGGCGGTGAAGTATAGTAGAGTTGCTACCCGTAAGCAGAATGCCATTAACATAAACTAGAAGATAGAAGATATCAGCACCAACAGACAAGATAAATAAGGAGGTGTCAACCTTGGAAGCATGAAAGCCAATAGGTAGCAGAAAGTCATCAGACGAGTGTACCATGCCGGTAGGGCCTGTTTTAAACCATATAGAGACTTACGCAATCGACACACATGAGAGGGAAGAGCATAATCAACAAAACTTGGAGGTTGTTTCATGTAGACCTCTACAATAAGAACACCATTTTGGAAGGCATTATGAATATCAAGTTGATGGATCTTCCAATTACGCAAGATCGTAATGGAGAAGACTAATCTAACGGTCGCTTGCTTAACAACTGGACTGAAAATTTCAGAATAATCAATGCCTTCTTGCTAAGTAAAGCCTTTAGCAGCCAAGCGTGCCTTATATGGCTCAACACTGCCATCCACTTGGTGCTTTATCCTGTACACCCACCAACTACCAACAACATTCATCGAATAATGAAAGGGAACCAAGGACCAGGTGTTATTGGAGCTTAGGGCTTGAATTTCATCATGCATAGCACAATGCCACACCTCATACTTGTCAGCATCAGAGAATGCAATGGGCTCAGAGGTAGGAGAGGACATTACCCGAGAGATAGGTGTAACAAAAGAGGTTGCAGAAACTGTGAGAACTGCAGTTTTCGGCATCCGTGGGCAAAAAACCATCGAATGCTGACCGGCGGCAGACCAAAAGGGAGAAGAATTTGAACTGAGAAGTTGCTGAAGCGGATAAGAGGAGAGATCAACAAAGAGTTGTAGACCTGCAGGGATATACCAAAGGACATGAGTTTGTAGTAGCAGATGAAAGAGAGCCTGCTGTAGAATTTGTGTTGGCTGCAGTAATAGACTTGGAAAGATGCATTTCTAAAGGAGAGAACCTGTTCCTGCATGATGATCATTAGAAAAACATGCAGATGGTGACATAAGAGCAGGGTTGTGTGACAGTGGTATGGTGGCAAACAATGTGGGGAACAGGGGGCTGTTTTTGTGGAGTTGGAGGTGCGGTAGAACTGCTGGTAGGGGTGATTGGCGAGTTAGCTAGGTGAAAAACTAGGAAGGTAATCAAGGTGGGCAAGTGTGTAGGTTGGGTAGGTGTGGCTATGGGTGGAGCTATCTGTTCAGATTTTTCAAATGCGAACACATTTACATGAAAACAAAGATGACAGGAGACATATATACGTTGAGACGCTAAATCAAGACAACAATAACCAAGATGAGAGGAACTATACCCTAAGAACACATGAAGATGATTGGAAATCCAACTTATGAGCATAGTATGGATGCAAAAAAGGAAAAAAAAGACACCCCGTAGAAAATTATAATCAGGAGTACGATTAAATAGACATTCAAAAGGAGATTGATATTGGAGGACAAGAGTGGGCATGCGATTGATGATACTAATAATTCAAACGCATTATTCTAAAATTGTAACATGGCACTACATTGTCCTAAGAGGGTAAGACCTATTTCAACAATATGACAATGGCAATGCTCAACGCTGCCATTTTGCTCATGTGTATGAGGACAAATTAACCTGTGATGAATTCCAAAAGTTTGAAAGAAATTGTTTAACTTGTGATATTCACCACCTCAATCAACTTGAACATATTTAATTTTGCGGGAAAACTGATGCTCAACAAGCAATTAAAAATGTTGGAATATAGAAAACACATCGGATTTGGTAAGAAGAGGATAATACCATATATATTTTGTATTTTCATCGATAAAGATAACAAAGTACCTGCAGAATCAGTCAGAGTTGGAAGATCAGGAGTAACGTGTTGGTTCACACCAGTATCCAAGAACCAAATACCTGCAGAAATAGAGCCAATAGTAAGATGAGCAAAAGGCTGTTGACCGCTGCTGCGAAACTGAGCACATTGGGGAGCGATGTGACGAAAGGAGAAGTAGAGCTAACACTTGATGGTCTGCTCAAAAGGCTAGTGAGTAGGCCACTACCCAGATCCACCAGACCGTCTGGTCTATTGCTAGTTACCCTGCTTCCAATATGCAGGGGTAGAAGAATGAAAACCATGAAAATCAAACCTATGTTGTTTGTTATACCAACTACTGTTGGGGTGCTAGTGTTCTCGTGAACGACCTTTGTTACAGCTAAAATCAGACCTATGCTGATGTTGGGCAAGGTGAGCAGAGGGCAACAGAGATTGTATGGGTAACAGAGGTGGATTTGTAGTCATAGATGGAAGAAAAGTCTTGTGCAGAAACTCATGGGTAAGAAGATAGTTATGAAGGTCAACATATGACAGCAGTTCTGCCTTGGTTACGAGACTAGTGATCAAGTCTTTAAACTCACCACGAAGACCACAAAATATATAGAGGTTGAAGTCTTCAAGAGAAAAGGGTCGACCAACAGCAGCCAATTTATCAAATAATAACTTGGCGTGCTGCATGTATGTAGTAATCGAAGCATCTCCTTGTTGAAGATCTTGAAAAGACCCATGAAGTTGCATAATGCTAGAATTCAATGGAGAAGTGAGCATTTTCTCAAGAGTGCGCCAAACATAAGAAGAAGTCTGACAATCTACCACAAGATGCAGGATGTCCATGGAGAGAGAGGAAGTAACGCGCTTAAAATAAGTTGATCCTGTTGCTTCCAACGAAGAAAAAAAGGGTTGATTGCTGAAGAAGAACCATCAAAACTGTCAGAAACATGAAAGGGAGGGCATGACACTAAGCCATTGACAAAGTGGAAAACACCTTGACCAAGAAGATATGGCTTCATCTGCATTCAGCAATAGAGATAGTTGGTGGTCATAAGCTTCAATGAGACCACTTGATGAGTGTTGGACAACGTAATGATAGAAGGAGTTGTTGTCCCCATGATGTGAAGAGGGACGATAGAAACATGGGAGAAGGAACCGTGGTTTTGCTCTGCAGGTTAGGGCTGTTGCTGGTGGGAGAAAGAACCATCAGCAACAACTGCTAAATGGTTGGCTGACTGGGCTGCGCCTCTAGTGGTGGGGAGAAGGTGGCGGTAGCAGCAGTTAGAATAATTGAGAGATAGTTTTGTATAATTGTGTAGGTTGCATAAGGGTAGCAGCCATCCTTTGTATTTATACTTGTAGGGTTGTGTACAATATAATGGTGGGATGTATTACATACAATAACTATTCCTATATAAGAGTGTTTACATTGTATAGGGTCTCTTTCCTTAATACACCCCGTCAAGCTAAAGGTGGAGATTCCACCCGAAGCTTGGATCGAAAGTAAGCAAACGAGACTGGAGGAAGAGGCTTGGTAAGGACATCGACTAGTTGATCTTTGGAAGAGATAAACCGTACCTGAATTTCTTGCTTAGTAACCCGATCACGGAGAAAGTGATAATCAACTTCAACATGTTTAGTACGAGCGTGAAATACTGGATTTGCAGAAAAGAAAGTGGCCCCTAAATTATCACACCATAACGTGGTCACAGTTGAAGAAGGGACCCGAAGTTCTATCAATAATGAGCGAATCCATAAAATCTCAGTAGTACCATCAGCTAAGGCTTTATATTCTGCTTCAGTAGAAGACCTCGCAACAGTGCATTGTTTCCCGGATTTCCATGAGATAGGGGTAGAGCCAAGGTACACAAGATAACCACCTGTGGATTTTCGATCATCAATACTACCAGCCCAATCAGCATCTGTGAAACCATGAAGAGACAAGGGAGAATCCCTAGTGATGTGCAGACCATAAGTGGCTGTAGCCTGAAGGTAACGTAGAATGCGTTTAACAGCAGACCAATGATCCTTAGTGGGGGCATGCATAAATTGACAGACCTTGTTGACTGCATAGCAGATATCAAGTCTAGTGAAGGTAAGATATTGTAATGCCCCAACAATCTGTCGATACCATGTGGGATCAGAGTAGAGAGTACCCGGTATGAGTCCTAATTTGGAGGAGGCAGATAGAGGAGTATCAACTGGTTTGCACGAAGTCATACCTGCTCGTTGGATGATATCGAGGGCATATTTATGTTGGCTTAATAAGATACCCATAACAGTAGATTTAACTTCAATGCCCAAGAAGAAATGAACAGAGCCCAAATCCCGAAGCTTAAATTCTGATTGTAGCAAAGTAATCAATCTATGAAGCACAGCTGAGTTACTCCCGGTTAATAAAATATCATCAACATACACAAGCAAGTAAATCATAGCACCATCGTGAGAGAGAATAAACAGAGAAGTATCACTCTTGGATGCTTGAAATCCAATGGAGAGTAAGAACTCACTCAACCGGTTGTACCAAGCACGAGGGGCTTGTTTCAAACCATACAGAGATTTATGGAGACGACACACATGAGATAGGAGCGCAGGATCAACAAACCCAGGCGGTTGCGCCATGTATACCTCTTCCTGAAGAATGCCATTTAGGAAAGCATTATGAACATCCAACTGATGAATGGTCCAACCATATGAGACAGCAATAGTGAGCACAAGGCAAACTGTTGTAGGCTTAATCACTGGACTAAACGTCTCCAAATAATCAATCCCTTCTTGCTGAGTGAAGCCACGGGCAACTAATCGTGCTTTATATCGGGCGACCTGACCATCAGCATGTCTTTTTATTTGTAAACCCATCTACTGCCAATCACATTCATAGTTGGATGGGGAGGCACCAACGTCCAAGTTTGATTAGAGTTAAGTGCCCTAAGTTCCTCCTGCATGGCAGTGTCCCAAGTAACATACCTGTTTGCGTCCTTAAATGACAATGGCTCTTGCTGAGGTAAGGTCGTTACTCGTGAGACAGTCGCAACGCTAAGATTAGCATTTTTTTCTGGCCGCGGTCGAAGCACCATAGGATGGGTGTGAGCCCGCTGAGATGGAGAGGAGACAGTGGCAGGGACATGCTGAAGATTGAACTTAGACAGATCAACACATACGGTAATACTAGGAGGGGAAAGAGAGGAAGAACCTGTGGTTGAAGAACTCAATATAGACGCAGACCGTGAAGGAGACCCAGCAAAAGAAGCACCCACAATAGGGGAGCGAACAGGGGATAAACCAGGGGAGCTGGCAGCAGCATCGGGTGACGCCTGTGAGTGTGACGAATCTGAACCTGCAATTGAAGAATGATCATAATAACATGCAGATAATGGTAAGTGAGCCGAAGGAAGTGTAGGCAGTGGTGAAGGGACTGAAGAGGGTTGCATGAGAGGATGTAAAGTGACGGGTATAGAGGGAGCAGAGGGCTGTTTGGGTGTTGCTGCAATCTGTTCAGTTTTATCAAGAGGAAAAACATTTTCATGAAATCGGACATGACGAGCAAGATAAATTCGTTTGGATGACAAATCAAGACATCGATAACCGACATGCGAGGTACTATATCCTAGGAAAACACAAGGAGTGGACCGAAAGTCTAACTTGTGAGCATTGTATGGACGAAGAAAAGAAACGCATAATCAGGTGTTGATTGTAGAAGACATTCAAACGGTGTCTTATTATTAAGAACTGGAGTGGGCATGCGATTAATCAAATAAACAGAACTTTCAAAAGCATAACACCAATATTTTAGGGGAGCGTGACACTGCCCAAGGAGAGTTAGTCCAGTTTCAACAATATGTCTATGACGGTGTTCAACCATGCCATTTTGTTCATGAGTGTGCGGGCAGATCACATGATGATGAATACCAATCGTTTTAAAATATGTATTTAGTTTTCGATATTCACCACCCCAATCGGTTTGAACACACTTAATTTTTAAGGAGAATTGGCGCTCCACAAGCGCCTGAAACTGATGAAAAATTGCAAAAACATCAGACTTAGCAACCAAAGGATAAAACCATATAAACTTTGTATGGGCATCCACAAAAATAACAAAATAGCAAAAACCATCAGATGACAACATAGGGGATGGACCCCAAACATCACTAAAAATTAAGTCAAGAGGAGCTCGAGTTTGATGACCCGTAGTTTTTAGAGTCAGACGTGATGACTTGCCTAGAGGGCACGCAGGACAATGTAAATTAAACTGAGTGGACGTACATGATACTTTTTTATTTTTCACCAGCAAATGCAGAATACGTGGACTAGGATGTCCAAGGCGACGGTGCCAGACATCAGCTGAAGTAGATAGACAAGTAGAGGAAAAAGCTTGAGGCAACAATGTTGCGGACGATTCGGAGAAAACATATAGACCATCTCTACTCTGACCGGAAAGAAGAACTTCCTTTGTCATGAGATCCTTAACATAAAATAGAGAGGAATGAAATTCAAAAAAGACGTTATTCTCAAGACAAAATTTTTGAACAGATAGCAGAGGTTTTTTAATGGTAGGAACATGTAAGATATTGGATAAAGTAAACATGCGGTTTGGTGAGCGAATTTTAGAGTGAGCAATATTTGAGATAACAAGGCCCTTACCATCACCAACATGCAGATGATCATTTCCAAGATAAGGTTCTGAACTCGTCATACTTACAAGGTCCGGCGTGACATGATGATTTGCACCTGTATCAGGAAACCAAGTAACAGGAGTAGTGGAAGAGGCAGTATTAAATGCAAGATTAGCATTAGCTTGCATATGATGAGTAGCCAACTGAGAACACTGTTGAGCAGTATGCCCATATTCATAACACAGCTGACATTTTATATTGCGAGTATAGCCAGAAAAGCGATTTCCTTGCTGCCCAAAATTGCCTGTTGGCCGTGAGGAAGTGCCAAATGAGAATCGGTTTCCATGTGGGCTATATTGTTGTCCTGAAGTATAACTGTGAGCTGGTCCATTGCCACGATAAAAATTGCTGTGATTGTTAGGTCTCCAACTCCCACGAAAACGACCCCATCTGCCAGATTGATGCTGCACAAAGAACGCAGCTGGCTGCTGCGTTGGAGTTGGTAACAGAGGAGCTGTTACAGATGGCTGGAGAGAGGCTTTGTGAAGAAACTCATGTGTAAGAAGGCTGCTATGGAGATTAGTATAGGTGATGGGAGCATCTTTAGTGGACAAGCTGGTGACGAGATCATTAAACTCACTTCGTAACCCTCGAAATACATACAAGTTAAATTCTGCCAAGGAGATTGGTCTGCCAACGGCAGCCAGTTCATCAAACAAGGCCTTTGCCTTCTGCAAGTAAATGCTGGCAGAATCATCATTCCGTCGTAAATCCTGGAATGAGCCATGGAGCTGCATAATCCTGGAATTTGAGGAAGATGTAAGAGCTGTTTCCAGTGTTGTCCAGATGGCATGGGAAGTGTTACAATCTACAACCAAGTGCAGAACTTCCACCGAGAGAGAAGATAGGAGGGCACTCATGATTAAGTGATCTTGCTGCTTCCATGAAAAATATGCAGGGTTAACAGAGAATGTAGACGCCTTGGCCCAAGAGAAAAGGTTTCATCTGCATCCTCCAATACAGGAAATTATGGTTGGATAGTTTTAAAGAGACTACCTGGTGTGTGTTAGGAAGAGAAATAATGGAGGCAGTAGGCGATGCCCCATACATAACGGATTGCGCCACAAGAGAGAAAGAAGATTGAAGAGCTGATACAGCGCCAGCAGACTGTTGAAGTTCTTGATTGTCCATGTTGCTAGGGAGGAGAAGTTGCAGTTTTTATTTCGTGGATGCTGAGGAGAAGTAACAGAGGAAGACGATGGCTGATATCTGCTGAGGAGAAACTGCTGCTGGCAAATATAATAGAGGAAGAACGGCTGCTAAGAAGAAAGAATGGCTGCTGGTTGAAACAATTACGCAGGAGAGTTGCAGCTGTTGCGGAAGAAGGCTGCTGAACAATAATCGCAGCTCTGATACCAAGTTAGAATAATTGAGAGATAGTTTTGTATAATTGTGTAGGTTGCATAAGGGTAGCAGCCATCCTTTGTATTTATACTTGTAGGGTTGTGTACAATATAATGGTGGGATGTATTACATACAATAACTATTCCTATATAAGAGTGTTTACATTGTATAGGGTCTCTTTCCTTAATAGCAGCAGTAGAGTCCATTTAGGAGAGGGAGAGAGAAGGCCAACTACAAGGGGGAGAGGAAGAGAAGAGTTCTGACGGCAGAAGGCTCTGATATCAAGTTGAGAATAATTAGGAGGCTTAACCTATTGGATAGCTAAACATTTATATATATATATGTAGGGCAATATACAATAGCAATGGTGGAAATTATAACACCAGAGTATGACTATAATATTTCCTATATAGATACATTCTATAATAGAGCTTGAAAAGTTGAATCCATCTACTTAAAATAATGTATAGAATAGTTTGTAAGAGGTGAACTTTATCATTTGTTGTCACCACAACAAATCAACCCTAAACCTTCAAGTTTAATATTTTTAGAAAAGAAAAAATGATGTTATGTTCAGGCAAAATGATACAAACAATAGAATGGACATTACACAAGGATAATGTACCCTGATATGACATAAAAAGAATAAGATATAAACCTGGAACGGAAATAATAAGTAAAATAAGACTTTACTTAGGAAATAGAACAAACACATAAAAGAAAAACAAGATTTAGGAATAGTATGATGCCACTTGAATAAAGTCCTTTTCAAATATAAGCAGAAGCCACTCACACAATTCAAGAAATGTAGAGCATAAAATCCAAGAAGAAAAAAAAAAAGGACGACTAGATAAAATCCAAGAAGCCACACCCAATAAATCAGAATTGAAGAATGGAACAAATATAAGAAGTTAGAAAGAACACTCCTTTTCCCCTCTCCTGAATCAAAACCATCTATAAAAGAGTTTTCATATGCAAAAAACACACCTTCAAAATATATCGGGAATTTTCCATCATGCATTTTTCTTATTTTAAGAAAAAATTACTGGATGAAAACGAAATGTAAACAAAAAAAATTCGTTCAAAATATAAATAATCGATTTTCTGGACAAGAAAAAAAACACTATGCTAAATAATTGTTTAAATAAAAAAGAGGAAATTATATGGATTCTTTTAAATCTTCAGCGAAAAAAAATTATTCCTTCCTTTGGAGTCGAGCATCATACAACGTGGTATGATTTGGGATAAAAAGAAACATACAAGCAAAGATCTTCAAATTGGTATTTTCTGTTGTTTGAAAGTCAATTTACGGATGCCATCTTTTGAGAAATATACGAGAACCTTTCTGTATAAATCAAATGGCTTTAATTAGAATTTAAAATAAAAAATGTTAAAGAGAAGAGTACTGAAAAGTTTAAAAATATATACTTATCTTCTAAACAAGTGTCGTCGTCTTGTCTATAGATCAACTATCTCATAAGACTATTACTGATAATATAGCACATAAACTTAGAGAAAAAATATAGTACAAAATTTAATGGATGCGGATCATGGTTCGAGATAAATATTTAAGTTCCATCCCGTATAAATCATAGTTTAGAAGCCCTAATCATGCCTTCTTTTTTCTTTATTTTTTGTTCCTTTCTTCCTCAAGAAACTAATCATGTTTTTTATAAAAAAATAATATAAATCATATCTTGAATCATTACTTAACATTTTAAATTTTTTAGTTGAAATGATTTTTTGACATGATATCGGAGTTTTAATAATTAAATGATTATGAATTCAAATCTCATCATTCTTATTTTTTTTCTAATTGAAATTTAATTAATAGCACAAATTAATATAAAATTATACCAGTTTCAAACCTAAATTTTTTTCACTTAAGGAAGCTTGTTCTTTGTCACTTTTTAGGTAACCCTTGCTTCTTGGTTTTTTTTTTTTTTCCGGTTGATTTTATTTTGATATGATTTATTAGTGCTTTTAGGGAATGTGCTAATTAATATGGCCAGTAGATTTCGAATCTAATAAACCAAAGATGACCTAATTAAAGCAGCTGTTCCATTTTCAGCCACTGAATAAAGTGAATAGGCATCTGGTTCTACTCACCTTTTAAAGTGATGGAAGATGGTAGACATGAATGCTTACGAAGAAGCATTCAAATGGGAGTGGATGGCAAAAATGGTACCTTTTAGACTTGTAATTCAGAGGTGGCTCTTTAGTAGCATTTCTTCTTCATGAGATTTTAAATTCAAGATTTCTCTCTACGTTTTTTTTTAGCCACCACAAGGTTAAACCTTCTTCTCGGTATAATATTTATGCGTGTTGGAGCCATATACATTAACATTTAGGATTCAAGGTATATATTCTTTACAACAATATGATGGACTCCGGGATCCTGGAGGGATTTTTAAGTATGAAAAGGAAAAAAACATATAGTGAATTTTAAAAACCTGGAGGGATTCAAGGTTTGCTTTCTCATAAAAAAAACATATTTACAAATAAAAAAACTAATTTTTACATGATATATGCATTGCTATTTTTTTTTTTAAAAAGCCCGAATGCTATCACCTTGAAGGCGACCTTGCATGTCAGATAGTGATTTATTATATGATAGAAAAATGAGTCAAAATGTTATTGTCAATGGCACCCTTTAACTCACAGATTTAATTCACATTTCAGATAATAATATACATTTTAGAGCTGGAGAGGTTAAAGTTCTTGTGGTATGACTGGGCTTATCTTTAATTGATGGATTTTACCTAGGCTTACCTGTTGACTAGACTTTCACCTAAAAAACCAAGTCCCCTAAGAAATAAAACGTTCTAATGTTTAAGTCAATAAAGTATAGAAGGGAAATAATTAGAATGAGAAAAGTGTAATGAAGGGGAAGAGAATGTGTATTTATGTACAATATGATAAGGATTGTGTGGCCTAGAGTTGCATGCATAGAACTTGTGTGGCTTTGAATAATTCTGGCCTCTAACGGGGCTTTCAATAGAGTAGCTCTAAGAATGGTTGGCTTTGTATTGAGAGATTGTATGGGGAATTGGCTTTGGCTCTAGCCTTCAGAATGGCCGGCCGGTGACTTCCCATTCCTTAAATTTTTTTCACGACGAAAAAGACATATCATTGATGGAGATGTTATTACTGCTCACAATTTTTTGTGAAGCTGGTAATCCATTGAAGGAAAAAAATTTGTGCTTGTTAGGGTTATACAAGGCTTTTCATATAGCAAAATCTTATCGGCTAGCCTAGATGGCCATTAGTTCTTTTTTTTATTAATATAAATATATGGAATAGTTTATGTATACCTGGATTAATTCTACAGATGTCTTGATAGCCTTAAGTGTTTTGTCATGTCGTGGTTGTTTTGCCAAGCCATCATCGGTGAAAACACTGATGATAGTGACCTAAAAGATGGTGGTGTATGCGTGCAAAAAAATAAATATTGTGCACGTGCAAAGTTTGTGTTCTAATTCTTGGAAATCCAAAAAAAAAAAGTAAAAAGGTGTGTGACAGAAAGGATTGGATAGCCTAGCTATTAGATACCATTGGGTGTCAGTGCAATCTAAAATTCTAGCCATTTAGGTGGAAAAAAGCTAGCACAAACAGGTAAGAAAATTAAAATTTTCTTAAAAGATTGTTTATTGACAGCAATTTATTTTTTTTAATTATGGGATGTGTTGTAATATAGAAAATATTGTACTTTTTTTTATTATAAAATGTGTTGTAATATAGAAAATATTGTACCTTTCTTTTATTATGGGATGTGTTGTAATATAAAAAATAATATATTTATCCTGTGTAGTGCCCTCTACAATTACTATTATATGTTGCCCTTATCATATATATATATATATATATATATATATATATATATATATATATATAGAAGAGATGGCTACTAATTATATAAGTCCTTCAACAATAATAAGTTGTGCTTTAACTTTTTCAGAGTAAAAAATATCTAAACAAATTTACACCTTGTTTCTTCTCCCCCTAATTATCACATCCTCTTCTTCTTTGCCAAAGAAAATATGAACACGTTTTTTCTCTTAAAAATAATGTTTTTCATCTCCTTCCTCATCCCTGCCTCAGTTCTAAAAAATTGCATTGTGTCCCAGTCTACACTCTTGAGAACAGATAGCATATCAATAGCCAACTTCGGCTTCCTCTGTAGAGATTCTACTGCAAATTTATTCCAACAGCAACTATCCGACTTCTCCAGCTTCACCAATGGATTCCTCTGCTGCTAATGCAGCCGGCATCAATGTCAGCTCAACCTCCCCTACCTCATCCTCCCTTGTAGCTCATGTTTCAACCAGTGTGCCTGTCTTTACACGCAATGTAGCTTTGTGTGCTTCATCAGTTCCTACCGCACCAACAACCATCATACCTCTTTCCAACACACAGCAAGTCATCAATCTCAAACTTACCAACACAAATTATCTATTTTGGCGTATACAGATGAAGCTATATTTGATTGGTCAAGGTGTATTTTTTTTTGTCGATGGCTTGACGATGTGTCCTTCTCCGCACAGTGATGTTTCTGTCACTTCAACTATCTTCAGTTCTGGTTTTTCCCAAGCGTTTTTTACATGGAAACAACAAGATTGACTCATCCTTAGTGCTCTCCACTCCTCTTTCTATAGACGTTCTCTACCTTGTGGTGGATTGTCCAACCTCTGCTAGTGTATGGAGCACGCTAGAACGTGCTCTTGCGTCTCCATCAAATTCTCGAATCATGCAATTGGATGGTTGTCTTCAAGACCTTCGTCAAGGTGATGGGCGGAGGAATATGCGCTCCTCCTCAACTCAGTATGGTGGTCAGACTTTCTAAGATAACAACAGCGATTTATAGTAGCAACAATGTGGGCATTGGCAATAGAATTGCCTAGATTGGCAACAGAACAGAACAGGTAATGCTAGTTAGTGGCAGTGACAGATTGAGTGTTAGCTTTGTAATATATTTGGGCACTCCTCGTAGCAATGCTCCCAGCTTGTGCACCATGGTAATCACGCCTCAACTAACTTCTCTTTTAGTGATGCTTCCACAACAAATTTTGTCACTTGGTTTCCTGACACTAGCGCAAATCAACATGTTATTCCAGATATTGCTGGTATGACACATGCAGAACCTTGTCTCGGTAATGATCAATTGCATGTTGGTGATGGCAAGGGACTTGTCATATCTAATACAACCCATAATATCTTATGTTCTCCTAAACGAGTTTTTACGTTGTCTACTATCTTGCATGTTTCAAAAATTAAAAAAAAGACTCTTATCTGTTCAACAATTCTGCCATGAAAACTATGTCTTTTTTGAATTTCACTCTTCTGTTTTCTATGTTAAAGGATCTCATAACCAAGGAGGATCTGCATTCCAGTCAGAGTAAAGATGACCTTTACATCCTTTCAGAGTTTTCTACGTTTATGCCCCAAGCTTTTCTGTCTACTAGTTTATCCACCTCTACTTATATTTGGCATCGTTGACTCGGTCACCCAAGCTCCCGGGTTCTGAGTTGCTTAGCGTCAAATAAAAAGGTCACTTGTACATCTCATCCTTTAAATTTTCAATGTCTAGCATGTTCGTTAGGAAAATCATTGCATATGTCATTAGAATCTATGGGTCACAAAACATTTGTTCCTCGTTATCACTTCATGGTTTTATTGATGTTGATTAGGTGGGAGCATCGATGATCAGAAGTCTACGGATGGTTACATTGTCTTTCTCAGCACTACTCCTATTTCATGAAAATCTGGCAAGCAACGCACTGTTGCTCGCTCTCCACTGAATTAGAATATAAGGCATTAGCTGATGGTACTTCTGAGGTTCTTTGGCTTCGTTATCTTCTAATATATTTATGTTTTTCTCCCAGTTCTGTTACCACCATTTAGGGCAACAATTTGGTTGCTACATATCTGTATATTAATCCTATCTTTCATGCACGTACAAAGCATAATGAGGTTGATTATCACTTTGTTTGTGATAGAGTGGCTAAAAAGGAGGTACAATTTTGCTTTATATCCTCCAAATACCAATACGCTGATGTTTTTACTAAGCCGCTTCCCCACTCTACTTTTGCTTCTTTGCGGTCCAAGCTTCATGTGGTTAATCCACCTTCAGCTTAAGAGGGTATATTATGGAATGTGTTGTAAGATATGAAATATTATACTTTCCTTATATATATTTATACTAAGTAGTGCGCTACACAATAACTGCTGTATGTTGATCTAGTCTATTTATATATATAAGAGATGGCTACTGATTATGTAAGTTGTTTAGTCTCATTTATGGAAAGTGGAGGGTTTAGAAAATAGATCGAATCTTTGTAAATTATGTAAGTTTTTGCAATGTTTGGCAGACGCGTCTTACAAGAAATAGACTTTGATTAACATGAAAAGAATTTACGAAACAAGTTCTGTGCCTAGAATAAATTAACTGTTTGGATAGAGTGAATCCAATTTTAGTAATTGATTACGACTCTTCAACCAGATCAAATTGGATCACAAACGTCACTACTTTCTTGATTTTGTTAGGTTACTTTTTTCTTGCTTTAGATAACAACGTAAGCCATCGATTTTGGCTCAAATTGTAAGTGATTTTGCTTTTGATATTATTATTTTGGAATTAAATTGGTGGACATAAAAAAATTTTCTCATGAATACACTGGCATAGCTTGCTAAGATCCTTTCGACTATTACCAAAAAAAAAAAAAAAAGCTTGCTAAGATCCAACTACATGATGACTTGATAAAGCTGGATGTATGAAAGACATATCCCATGATAGCATGACTCTTAAGAAAAAAATATTCTCACTCAACTCTCTCTCTCTCTCTCTCTCCCCCTTCGGAAAGGCAAGTACAAATGGCCTGGACAAGCACTAACAACATAGATTAAATTAGATTCTTTTACTTTTTAATATTCTCCAAAATGAGGGTGACATCAAGATTGATCTTGAAAAGATGGTCGGTTCTGATTTCAGTCTTTTATGGCAGTTGGAGTCCATTAACGTTTACTGAGTTACTAAAAAATACATCCTCCAATCATCTTGTGAGTTTCTTTTACAATTCAGATAACTCTATACATTGCGCCTGCTATTCAGCTCTCAACAAAGTTTTGTTAAGCCTTTCTTTCTCGGCTGCGAAGGAATCCTTCATATGTTATATATATACTGCTTCTATGGATAACAATAGATACCAGATTATGATGGAAGCTAGAGGTGTTGTTTGCTGCAAATGTAGGCAACGATTATCATTATTGACACAAAGTTCCACTGGAGTAAAGTGCCCAATTTGCAATATGATGAATCCAGTTCCAATCTGTGAACGATCACGTAGCAAGGATGTAAAGGCAAAGAAAAAGATATCAGATGATCACTTGAGTAGTAGCAAAAAGACAGAGTCGTTGAATAAGATGCCCTCCCTTTTGGAAATTTCGCGGTCATCATCGGGGACAAGGACAGCAAGGAAGCGAGCACTGCTAATCGGAGTGACTTACAAAAGGAAGCACATGCTTAAGGGGACTATCAATGATGTGAAGAGCATGAGAGGATTTTTGATCAACAATTTTGGTTTCAAGGAGGAGAACATTCTGGTTCTTACAGGTATTTTTATGTAGATTAATATGGCTGTATGTAAGGCATGCTTGTAGTTTCCGTGTTCTTAAGATCATTGTTCATTCTCTTGATTTCTGAGCTATTCTTTTTCTCCTTTTTCTCTGCTGATAACATTCCTTCTGATGTGCGTAGGCTACCGGACGGGATGGAATATAATCTATATATAATCTACCTGTGGGCTTCCTGTGAATATTATAGACTTCATGTTATAAAATTCATATTATAAAATTTACAATTGTTATCCGAATATATTCTTCTATAATTGTACTTTCTTTATAGGAATGAGAGAAAGGAAAGAACTAATTCTTTACAATGTGAACTGCAGAACAGTATACAACAAAGAAAAACGTACTGCAATCCATGGAATGGCTCGTCAAGGACTGCCAGGCAGGTGACTCCCTCGTGTTCTACTTCTCCGGTCATGGCTTACGTCAACCAGATTTTCAACGCGATGAGCGAGATGGGTTTGATGAAAATATTTGCCCGGTTGATTTCATGACAGAAGGTATGATCCGTGACAATGAAATCAATTCCCTCATAGTTTGGCCGCTGAAAAAGGATGTTACTCTTCATGCAATTGTCGATGCTTGTCACAGTGGAACTATCCTTGATCTTGAACATGTCTACAATAGGGAACAGTAAGTTTCATCCATTGTGCCACATGACACAGTTTTACCTTCTAGGACTTCTTGTCGTTGACTGAATATTAAAATTTCTTACTTGCAACAGAAAGAAATGGGAAGATAACAGCCCTCCATCTGGTAATGCAAGGAAACACACGGATGGTGGATTGGCAATTTCAGTCAGTGCTTGTCTGGATAATGAAAATGCTGCCGATACCTCTGTAAGATATGCAGTTGATTAATGTGATTATTTATCTGGCTCTAGAGGAAATAGTTGAATTAGCTCACTTCTCTGTATACATAAATTTTCAGGCATTCACAAAGACAATGAATGGTGCTCTGACCTACCTTTTAATATACTTTCTGAAGAAATATCCTGGATTAACATATGGTGACCTACTTGACTTGATGCATGAAGAGTTGAGCAAATTTAACGAAGGTGGATGCCTTCCTGCAAAATTCTTGAGAAAAATATTCAACGACCTGTTATCGCAGGTCAGCCTCTAATATGGAGTTAAATATTTGTGCATAGAATTTGATAGAAAACTAGTTCATATTTTCATGTATTACTTTCTCATGGTTATGCCTGATGTGTGCAGAGTCCTCAAATTTCATCTTCCCAACCATTCGATGTTTACAAGAGACATTTTATCTTGTAATAATAAATTACTTTAAAAATTGAGTAATTGGATCGTGAGAGCAAGAATGAAGAAAAGTCTTCGGCACCTGCGAGTCTCCAATAATAACTTCAATACCAAATCGAAGCTCATCCGAAAACCATTTTGGACGTCCAGTTTAATTCTCTCAAAATAAGCAAGCGGATATAAATGTCTTCAACCTTCTTGATTGAGCTGAGAGATGAAATTTCTGTTCATCAAACTTTTGGCTAGCAGCGAATATCTTTCCTGATTTGTTTGTTGTGACAAGAGAATATATAAGAGATGAGTCCCCAACATCCTAAAGTGAACCTTTTGTTCTACATCAACTTGTATTTGTCTTTCCTGCAATGTTGTGGTAGAGTTTGAAAATGTTTTCCTTAATTTCTTACTTAAACACTAATAATTCCATGTCAAATGCTATTTATGCAAATTATTTTTCGTCTTATGAGTTTCTAATGTTTATGGCTCCAAAGATGCGTGGGATCTATATATATATATATTGCAACTAATCAAAATTTTCCATGATTCATTTTTTATTTTATTTTTTTACATGATCTAATGATCGCCCATCCAAAAAATAAGTAGGTGGGTTTATGATCGCCCATCCAAAAAATAACATGATCTAATAAGCTAGTTGTTGCACGTGTGCGGCATTGCGGCAAAATACATTCACCCTCAAAATTTATCTAATGTGGCAAATATAGGGAGACAAGGAATTCTTGTCTTTTATTAGTGGAAAAATAGAATGGGAGTCGCCACCTAATATTTTGGTCACTAAGAACCCTAATTGGTCTCAGAGATCGGGTACGGGGACTGGTTGCGTAAAGAGAAGGTATTAGCACCCCAAATACGCCTTACCTAAGGTAAGCTGCATTGTTTTATTGTCTGATAAAATTTAAAGTTTTGTTTTGTTTTCTAGTTGTTGGTCCATCTATGGTTTAAGAAAAAGTTCTCTTCTGTAAAGAAATCTTTATCTTATTGGGTAAAACTCAACCGTTCTAACGTCAACAAATAATTTAATATCTGGAATACATCTTACGTATAAGGTCATAATCCTAGATATTAAAAGAAAACAAAATAATTTTTTAAAATTTTTTTTGAAATATTGGCCAGTTCTCGTGACTTTAATAAACTTGGTTATTAAAGTCAAAATGCATGCTAAAACTTTTTTTTTTTATGAAGATATAATATGATTTTTTTTATTATATATTTTTTAAGAGAGACTTGGCCGTATGCATGAAAACAAAACATTTTATTTTATTTTATTTTATTTTTTGATGAAAAACAGGTATTTAATACCGGATTTATATCTTTACATAATAAAAATACAAACCAATATTGATCCCTTCACACTGTTCATCACCTTCCTTGCAGTGCGAGAATGAAAAAAAAAAAAAAACAGAGTGTTGCAACTAGTGATTTCATGTATTGGCTCCCTCACGTTTTCTTTTTGTTTTTCTTACATACTAACACACATCATTTATGTTGCAGGGACTGAGAAGGGAAATGCACATACCTGGTTATGAAGAGGTGAAGACAGTAGTGGTGTTGTGTCCTCTGCTTCGTCATGCAGACTCTCCTTCTCTCTTCCTTTTGCTCTTCTGTTTTTTTAGTTTCTTATGCTCTTCCTCCCTCTGTTTTCTCTTCCTTATGCTCCCCTCTCCTTCTGCTTTTGTTCTCTCTTTTTTCTTCCTTCTGTCGTTCTCGCCTCCCTCCCCCTTCTGTCTGTTTCTCCTCTGGCTTTTATAGCCAGAGGATGCATGCTTTATGGTAATGGTCGGCGTGCATCACGGCGGCGAGGAACAACAGCCGCGAGACGTGCCTCCCCTTGACTGCAGCTCTGCTGTCTCTGCCGCTAACGCTTCCCCTGTTTTTATTGCCAGCCATTTTATTTGAAGAAGACAATGAATAGCTTTGAGTGAAACGGCACCGTTTTTTTCCATTTTAACTGATATTTCCGATTTGGTCCTTGGATGTTTTATGCAATTTTGTAATCAAGCCCCCCGGAAAAATCATAATTAGATCCCTTGATTTTAGCGCCTTTTCCGGTTTGGTCCTTTTTTTTGCATTGTTTCAATTAAGTCCCTTATTGACCATCAAACTTTAATAATTATGCAATTAAGCCCCTGATTTGACCAAATCAACTCTTCAAAATTATAATTGGACCCCAGAACTTTAATTTCTTCCAATAAAAACCTAAATTGACTTAAAAATCATTTTTTCTTGCAATCAAACCCTCCAAAAAATTCAATTAAACCTTAGATAAAGTTTAATTGAATCCATAAACATCTGACTTCGAACTTTTCTTCTTCAAATTGAATTTTCCTTGTCAACAGGGCCCTTACCAGCCAACGATATATTGTTAAATTTCAACTTTTTGCATTTTTGAACCTCCTCAACCAATTTTTAGCTATTTTTCAGCATTTCAACATCCTTTTTCTCACTCCTATTATTTTTTTGAATTTCTTCCAAATATATATATTTGTATTTTCTCATTTTTGTGTGGGAACCCAAAAATAGGTAACAACACTAGTTATGAATAGTGGATAGTTTTTCATCATTTGTAAACTAGTTGATTACCCATTTGTTGTGTATTTATTGTTAAAAAATAATATGATATAACTATTCAAATAATGAATTAACAAATAAAAATTAAGTTGTGTTAGAGAATAATATAAATCATATCTTAAAACTTCACATAACAGTTTAAGTTTTTAGGTTGAATTGTTTTTTTGACATGGTATCAGAGGGCTTTCACTTGAGGATGTATGTTAGAGAATAATAGTTTTTCATCATTTGTAAACTAGTTGATTACCCACTTGTTGTGTATTTATTGTTAAAAAATAATATGATGTAACTATTTGAATGATGAATTAACAAATAAAAATTAAGTTGTGTTAGAGAATAAAATAAATCATATCTTGAAACTTCACCTAGTAGCTTAAACTTTTGAGTTGAACTGGTTCTTTGACATGGTATCAGAGTCTTGATGACCAAGCAGTTACGAGTTTAAATTTCACCATTCTCATTTATTTGATAAAAATTAAGTATAAGGTAATGGAAGTTTGTGCAAAGTTTCAAGCTCAAAGGGCTTTCACTTGAGGAGGTGTGTAAGAAAATAATATAAATCATATCTTGGGACTCACCAAACAACTTAAGTTTTTGGATTGAATTAGTTCTTTGACAAGTTGCAATAAAAGACAACCACAACATTCTAATTTAAGTTCAATTGTATTTCTATAATATTTTTTTGTCTAAAATGATAAGGTGAACATTAATACCTATAAATTGGAGACAGAGCTATTCATTTCTAAAGTAAATGTAGAAACATATGTAATAAAATAAAACATTAATCGATAATTAATTTATTAACCATATTATAAAATGGGCTAATAGTTTTTTTAAAGTCTGTAGAGCATGAAAAATTAAGGAATAGGGCAATAAGTAATCAAAGATATACAACATATTTTAAACCTTCTCAATTAAATTTAATTCAGAAGTTTTAATAAAATATTATTTTAGAATCATATTGAGTGTTAAAAATTCAATTTCAAATAAAATTTAATCATTAAGAATAGTATGAAAGTAAACTAGAAATTATTATTATTCAAACTAGTTTTTTCAAAATATTTATCTATCCTTTTTTTTTTCTTAAAAGACCTTTAAAAGAATAAGATGAAAGTGATGATGATAATATATAAAATAAATTAAATTAAATTATATATATTTTCAAATATATAAATTCAATTTTCAAATTCAGCAGTGTAATAAAATTAAATTATAATAAAGAATTGATTCACTACCACAATCTTTAAATGTACCGACGGAAAATTCTGTCGGTATTTGCACTATCATTCCATTAATAATTAATTTACTAACGAAATCACCAACGGAAATGCTCCATTGGTGAATCTATCATCAGTAATTTTTTGTCCGTTGGAAATAAAAAAATATTGTTACTGATGGATTTACTGACGGAAAAAGCAAGCAAAAACAAATTACCCGCTTCATTCCATCGGTATTTCACTCAGCAAAATACCGTATGTAATTCCGTCAGTAATTATTTAAAAATATTCAAAAAAATCTTTTTTACAAAAATATAAAATAATTAAATTAATATAAATCAACACTCTATAATACTCAAAATGCTTGGAAAAAAGAAGAAGAAAATCAACTCAAATAAATTCAACTAAAAAAGTTCATATGAAAAAAATTTAAAAATCCTATAAATAAATCAACTAAAAATTGATCTCATATGAAAAAAAATCCTACATCAACATTCATACAATTATTAAGAACAAAAACAATTAAAAATACAAAAAACAAATATAGTGAAATAAACAAGAAAAAAAAAGAAAAAAGAAATCTTACCTTAATGTAGTTGCAAGTGAAGCTAAGAAGAGAAAAAAAAACAAATTCATAAAGTATACTAATTAAAGAAAACTAAGAAGAAAGGAGAAGAAGACATACCTGAGCATGAAGGAGAAGAGAAGGAGTTGAGGAGAAATGAGAAGAAAAAGAAATGGATATTTATGTTTTTTACATATGGGGAAAAAGAAGAAGAAGAAAGGAGGCGGGTCTGTTGTGAAATTAGGGATTCTAGGCTTTTTATTAGGGTATTTTATCGACGGATAATTAAATATTAATATTTTTAATCATTCCATCAGTGATTTCATCTATAATATTTAATTTAATTTTTTAATTTAACAAAAAAATTTCAGAAACCGCCAAATATCACCGACGATTTTTCTATCCGTCGGTGATTTCATCTGTAATATTTAATTTAAATTTTTAATTTAATCTAAATTTTTCACAAAACCGCCAAATAACACCGACGACTTTTCAATCCGTCGGTGATTTTGTCTATAAAGAACAATAATTAACAGTGCAATTGGGAAGTGAACAGTTCCAGAGCTCTCCGGAAAATACTGACGGAATGTTCCGTCGGTGATTCCCTTTGTAATTGACATAATGAACAGTGTTCACAGTTTACTAACGGTTTTGCCAACGAATTTTACCGACAGAATAAATTCTATTGGTAATTCCATTGGTAAAATCGTCACATCATCATTTTTTTTCTTTGTTTTAAGTATTTTTTTCCCACTGTAATTCCCTCGGTATATACCGAGGAAATATTGTTGTCAGTAAAATCCATCGGTAAATTTTCGATGGAAATATTCCCTCGGTAATTCTGTTTGTATTTATCAATTTTCTGATAGTGATTTTACACAACTGGATAAGAATAGCAAAAGAAATATTTTGATACAATTGCTAAGTTGTTGGAAAACTAACATTTTTTAAATATGAAAATAATTATGTTTAAGATGTCGTAGGAATGCTAAAAACCCCTTTCTCTCGCGCTCACAAATTATTTTTGTAGACTAAGCTATTGCATAAAAATAAAATCAGATTCAAATTCTTGTAAAATTATTAACTTGGTTGATCAATATGACTTCGAATATTAAATGATTATATGTCAAGTATCAAAATTTACAATCCATTGCCATCTCCAACCTTGCGACAATATGTTTCCTAGTTTCAATCATCAACTTCAGTGACACAATCAACTGAAGGAAGAAGCGCTCAATGAAGAATGGGTGCATCAATAGACTCAAAATCATCTTGAAATGCCATTATAATTTGAACGATTCATGTTTCTTCTCTATATTGATAAGAGCGTTTCAAAATAATTCACTTCTCAGCATGAATGTTTGAAATCAATTGTTTTTAATTCTATTTTAGCTCGAAGATAATGTAGTAACAAGCTATTATTTGCTCCAAAAAAAACCTATATTGATAGTAGCAAACAAATTTGTTCCTATATCCATGGATCATAAGTGTTCCAGTTCGAAACTCAATTGTTTTTTTATATGGGGTCCACCTAAGATTCCCACTTCAAAAAAAAAAAGAGAGGATGTTCCTTAATCATTCACTGCAGGTCAAACCTGAGATATCAAGCTCTAATATCAATTTATGTGGAAAGATATTGTCAATTGCTTCCAAAAACCTAGATTGATGGTAGAGGACAAATTTATTCCTATATCCATTAGATCATATCCCCTTAATTAGAAACCCAACGATCTTTTTTTATGTGTATGATCTGTTTTATGTGCATACCATCTCAATGTGACTTGCTAGTATTTTAAGAGGAAGAGGAAGAGGAAGAGGATGCTCCTTATATATTAAGGAAAGAGTCCCCATATATGTAAATACATTATATAGGGATAGTTATCACATGTAGTACATTCCACCATTGTATTTTATACAACCCTAAAGGTATAAATACAAAGGGATGGTTGGTTTATCAATCATTCATCACAACTATACAAAAAACTATCTCTCTAATCTTAACTTGGTATCAGAGCAAAACAATCATCAAACAACCTTCTATCGTCCAACAATCTTCTTTTCCAGCAGCCTTCTTTCAAACTTCTCCCTTACATCCGATTCTCTTCTTCCAGCAAATATCAAGAACGTCATCTGCAAATTCTGCCAAAC
This sequence comes from Populus simonii, assembly GCA_007827005.2. Taxonomy (NCBI): domain Eukaryota; kingdom Viridiplantae; phylum Streptophyta; class Magnoliopsida; order Malpighiales; family Salicaceae; genus Populus; species Populus simonii. Next base: position 4,027,195 of record CM017480.2, read on the forward strand.
TTCTTTCTCCTATGGACAATCAAGAACTTCATTATTCTGTTGCATTTGTAACCCAATCTTCTTTCTCCATTATGGCGCCGACAGCCACCTATGGTGTGTCCCCTGCTGCCATCATCATATTCCTTTCTAACACGAAAAAGGTAATGTCTTTAAAACTCTCCAATACCAACTTTTTGTATTGGAGGATGTAGATGAAGTAGTTCCTCTTGGGCCAAGGTGTGTGTTGTTACCCATTTTTGGGTTCTTAAAAAAAAAAAAGAACATATATATTCAGAAGAAATCCAAAAAATAATAGGAGTAAGAAAAGGATGCTAGGATACTGAAAAAAAGCCAAAAATTGTTGAGGAGGTTCAAAAATGCAAAAGGGTGAAATTTAACACTATATTTTTTTACTGATGAGAGCCTTATTGACAAGAAAAATTTAATTTGAGGAAAACAAGTCTAAAATCAAATGTTTATGGACTCAATTAAATTTTATCCAAGGTTTAATTGAATTTATGGAAGGTTTGATTCCAAGAAAAATAGATTTTTAAGTCAATTTAGGCTTTTATTGGATGAAAATAAAGTTATGGGGTCCAAATATAATTTTAAAGAGTTGAGTTGGTCCAATTAGGGGCTTAATTGCATAATTATTGAAGTTTGATGGCCAATTAGGGACTTGATTGAAACAATCCGATACCAAGGACCAAATCAGAAAAGGTGCTAAAATCAAGGGATCCAATTACAATTTATCTTGGGGCTTGATTACAAAATTGTGAAAACATCCAAAGACCAAAACAGAAATATGTATTTTGAATTAGAAAACGGTGTCGTTTCCTTGACAACTGTTTATCACCTTCTTCATCCGCAACGGTTTCGACAGTGAATGAGCGCTATCAATGGAGTCTTTTCAGTCGGGGGGGCATGTTTCACGCCACCGTGATGCACGCCTTCCATTACCAAGAAACGCCTGTGTCCTCTGGCTATAAAGCCAAAGGAGGAACCACAACAGAGGGAGGAGAGGGGAGACAGAATGGGAGGAGCAGGAGCAGGGGAAGGAAGAAAACAGAGGGGGGAAGAGAGGAGAGCAGAACAAGGGGGGAAACACAGGAAAAATAAAGACGAGACAGAGAGCGAAGGAAAGAGGATAGAAGAGAAAAGGAGAGAGGGGAGTACAGGAGAGAGAAACAAAAAGAAAAGGGAAGGGAAAGACGGAGAGGAGGAGAACACAGGGGCTTCATCATTTCAAAAAAAAAAGTAGAGAAAAACCAGAAGAAAAAAAGACTCAGCGTTGATCGTCTTCATCTTCCCCAAAAGTAGTCACCACTGATCCTGCGCAGCAGTTTCATCACCATCGTCTTCGTCTGTCTCAGTTACCAGGTAAGCTTCACACATTTCTCTTCACGTTGCATTTTTTTTGTCATTGCATGCATTTGTTCTTTCATTGTTATGTTTTACTGTTCAAGTGAATTATAATTCACTTGAACAGTAATTGTTGCATGCACGCGTGAGGAAGCTCATAAGTGCCTCTTATCTGCCCAACCGGGTCACTTGCTTGGGCCAGTGACCTAGTTAGACCTGCTGGGTCCAGCCCAGCCACATGAGCTGGGTGGGCCCAGCCCGAAAAAAAAATCTTCAAAAATCTTTTAAAAAATATGTGATTTTCCGCAAATATTTTACTATATTTTGACCAATATTGGTTTGTATTTTTATACTATAAAGATACAAATCCGGTATTAAAATACCTGGTTTTTGTCAAAACATAAAAAAAAAAAAATTGTTTTCATGCATACGACCAAGTCTTTCAAAAATAAAAATAAAAAAATCAGATTATATTTTCATACAACAAAGAAAATTTTAAAAATATGTCTTATCATGCATTTTGGCTTTAATAACTAGTTTATTAAAATCACGAGAACTAGGCCAATATTTCAAAAATTCCAAAAAAGAATATTTTGTTTTCTTTTAGTGTTTGGGGTTACAACCTTATACGTAAGATGTATTCCGAATATTAAATTCTTTTATTGACGTTAGAACAGTTAGGTTTTACCTAATAAGATACGAATCTCCTTACCGAGGAGGACTTTTCTTAAACCATAGACGAACCAACAACTAGAAAACACAACAAGATCTTAGATTTTATCAGACAATAAAACAATACAGCTTACCTTAGGTAGGGCATATATGGGGTGCTAATACCTTCCCTTTACGCAACCAGTCCCCGTACCCGATCTCTAAGACCAATTAAGGTTCCTAGTGACCAAAATACTAGGTGGCGACTCCCATTCCATTTTAACTAATAAAAGACAAGAATTCCTTGTCTCCCTACATTTGCCACATTAGATACAAATTTTGAGGGTGGATGTTTTCGCCGCGACGTCGCACATATGCGACAAAATGGTGACTCCGCTGGGAACCTTATGGACTAAGCTTTATTTTTGTTTGATAACTATGTTTTGTTTGGTTTGCGTGTTTTTTGTTGATAAGCTTATTTTATTTATTTTCTTACATGCTTTAATTTTTTGTAAATATATGTTCATGCATTGTATAGAACTGCTTCATGCATGACATACTTTAACTTTTGGAAAACACACACTAGCTTCTAAGTTAGATGGGGAATTAGCGATCTGCCCTATGACTATTGGTCAGTTCAGATGCGTGAAACACCCAACTCATATCTAAGTGCTTGCTTGGTAATGGTGGGCATACGTGCCTTAACTATTCCTTGCAACCCCCCCACACTGTCTTTACGAAGATCGTCACTTGGCAGATATGAGACCCTTTTAAGACTAGATAGTCAACCTACCTTTTGTCTCACTTAATGAATAGAACATGTTCTTAGGTTATGTGTTTTACTTCTTCTTTTTTGCATCAAAGTAAACCCTTTCTGAAGCATCTTGAACTTAAGACTTGTGGTTGACACAATGGCCGTTACTTAGGAAATTTCCGTTTTGGAGCAAAAATCAAAATTCTTAGGGTTCCGATTATTTGTCAACTCTAGAAGGGCGAGCTCATCATATAAGAAACATATCATACATTTATCATACATAGTGCCAGGTTGAAACATAGGTCCCCCATCCAAGATTTGCTACACCAGAAAGATGGAAAATGAAGAAAGCGCTCAATTGAAGGCCCATTATCAAAATGAAATTGAGAGCATCAAAGGTGAAGTAGCTAGACTTACAGATCTGCTTGAACAAGTGTTGTGCTCCAAAAATGGAAAAGGGATTTTTGCACAACCTCCTGTGAAAACACCATCAATCCACGTCCTAGGGACATCTCAAAACTTGGGAGCAGATTCAACAGCGGAACAACATTTTGTGCCTATCGCCCCTATCTCGTGAAGTCAAGCTCCTATCACCATGGATTTAACAGCAAATGGACCCCTTGGTAATAGATCCACTGATTTTATGAACTACGACAAGTTGTCTACTTTGGAAGAAAGATTAAGAGAAGTTGAGGGCAAGCAGCTGAAGTGTGTTTGGTGTTGCTACCCAATTTTTGACCCATGTTTTGATAAAATTTTTGAAAAATAAAAAAATAACGAAAAACAACAAAAATCCAAAAAAATATGTTTTTTAATATATTTGCATTGTTTTTAGCATTTTCAGCATCATCTCAAAAGAATTTAAATTTTCAAAGATCTTGGGAACCCGTTTGACTTGTAACGCGTTATTTTTAAAATCACTGATTTTCCTTATTCGAGTCGATATTGATAAGAAAAATCCAAAAAATAAGAAAAATCAAATCTATAACAAAAAAAAAAGAGTTGAGGGACCAAGTTGGAAACCTAACAATATTTTTACCTATAAATACTAGTTTCCACAACACACACGAGGGGAGGGTGAATTTTGAACATTTTAGGGGGAGCCAACACAAAAGAGAAAACCCTAAACAAAAAAGCAACTTTTTATTCTCCCTCACTTGAGAGGAGCCGCCCCCCTACCTTCTGACATTTTTTTTTCTTCTTCCCCTTCCTCGGGCACAAGCCTCCCCTTGGCCTTCTCAGCCCTCACTCTCTTCAACCACAGCCGCCTCTCCATCTTCCCCGCCATTTCCTCCCCTCATCAGACCAACCCCAGTCTTCTCCCTTCAGCCACAGGCCTCCCTTTCAGCTACAAGACAGCCACCATATTTCCATAGCCTTCATTTCCACATATCTTCCCTCTCAGCTGCTCCCTACTCCAGCCGCCCCTCCCCTTCCCAGAACTCTCCTCTCTCAGCCGACCCATCGGCTTCTCTTCCCCGGCCACCTCTACATTTCCCTTCCAGCTGCCAGCCTCCACCATAACCGACCGATAGCAGCTCAAACACAGCGGCGCCCACGGCCCCAGATCTGTCTGCCGCTCATCCTTCTATACCGTCACCGGCCAGTTTGCCCGACTGAGTCGGACCCTCTAGCAGCGACGGCACACCACCTCGGCCTAACATAGCGGCCTCCCCCTCATAGCAGATCTGCCATCTAAAGAAAGAGAGAGAAGCAGATCCGAAAGAGGAAGAAATAGATCTAAGAAGGAGAGAATCGACTGTGTTGTTGCGTTTTTTTGTTGTTTTGCAGGTCACGGCCCCGCCTCCAGTGCATAAGGGAAGAGGAAAAGAAGCCAATCTCGACTGTCCTGTTCCCCGGTTGCTTTCGCGGCGACGCGTGAATCCACGCGCCGCCACTGTTCCAGCACTGTGCAAGCAGTTCCAGAAGTGTTCCTCTGCAATTCCTAGAGTTTTAGGGTCTATTTTGTAAATTTTAAATTGTTAATGTAGTTTTTGTTTAGTTGTTTTGAATTTATATTTTGTATTATGGATGTAAAAAAAAAGGAAAAAAGAAAAATAAAGTAAAGTGAATGTGTGTTTGTATTTGTTTTATGAATGTTTTTTTTTTATTATTATTATGATAAAATTGCAAAGAGTAAAGAAGAATTTAATATTTTGATTTGCTCACAAATAAAAAATTATGAACTTACACATAAGTCGTATTTCTAAAACGATGAAAGAATAAAATTTTTAAAACTTCTTTAACACATCAAGTCTATGAAGCAGCTTACCTCAGGTAGGGTGCGTTAGGGGTGCTAATACCTTCCCTAACCACAACCAGTCCTTTATCCGTAAATCTCTGACAAGACCAGCACCCAGGTTTTCTAGTAGCCTTCAATTAAATACTAGGTGGCAACTCCCAACGAACCAATCAAATCAAAAGACATGAGAAAATCACCAGCCGATGTCGCGCGGGTCACGTGCGACATTTGGTACCAAACATCATAGTACCAAATAACTTTAGGATACCAGAGTTCATCAAATACACTGGATTGGACTGTCCAAACACTCACATTCGATCTTACTGCAATAAAATGGCCGAGGTGATTTATGATAATAGGATGCTGATATACTTTTTCCAAGATAGTCTCACTAGATATGCTCTTAGCTAGTACATGAGACTAGACAATATGAAAACATGGAAAGACCTGGTAGACGCCTTCTTGAAGCAGCATACAATTGATCTGGAAATTGCTCCTAACAGAACCATCCTAATGGCTATGGAGAAGGAAAACCAAGAGTCTATGAGGGCATATGTGCAAAGATGGTGAGATAAGGCAACATATGTTCAACCTCCATTGATAGATATGGAAATGGTGATGTTGTTTGCCAACACCTTTCAATTCCCTTATTATGAGCATTTAGTAGGAAGCTCAGCTCAACATTTCCATGAAATTGTGAGGATTGCTGAAAGAATTGAACAACCTATGAAGAGGGGAAAGATTGAAGGTTCTGCCATGGATTCCAGAACAATGATGAGAGATAATTCTGAAGGTGGATGAACAAGAGGCAAGTTGAGTGTGTGAAAGGTGATGTCATTGGCTATATTGTCCCCCTAACATCTTTAGAATGATAAGTGATCGAAAATGCTTGGAAAAAAAAAACAAATATTGCCAGAAAAGCTAATCCAAGAATGGCAATGAATTGTCAATCAATGAAGGGAAGACAAAAGAAACCCTGACCAGGATCACACCCCACACTAGGGACAAATAAGGGAAGACAAAAGTGAATCAATGAAGGCTAAGAACAAAAGTCCAACATTTGAGAGAGAGCTAAAAGAAAGAAGACCTAGACTGGGGGAATGATAGAAAACTATGAGAAAGGCTCTGTGAAAGCCATAAAAAAAAACATGAAAAATGCCTACACTTAAAAGCAGGTCAAAGATAAAGGAAAAAGAATGCCTATTGAATCTAGGAAAGACAAAAGAAGTTTCAATCAAGGAAAGACACAACAAATGTCAAAAGTCAATACAAAAAATACGTGACTTTTGGCATCCAGGATAAAGCTCCTGATGTTATCAGATGATTGAGATTAGTTATTCATCAAAGAAAAAGTTGGATTTGTATTATGACCTATGTTAAGAGAATTCTAATATTTGAGGTTAATAAGGTTATATGTCACTTTTTCTACAAAGACAACAAGAGAAAGAGAAATGATGAATAGTTGATGTTGATCCTAGGTTTTTGAAACCCTCAAACACCTTTTGAGCCTGTAAAATTCCTTTCTTTCATAGCCATAAACCATAACCTACATTACGTGCTTTTAAAAGCCCTTTTCAATCAAGTAAGCAATTTGAACCGATAAATGATGCTCTCAAAGCTTGAAGAGTTTTTCAATAAGGGTCGTGGCTTCATGGATTAAGCTACTTGTTATTATGCATGCTGATAAAATAAGTGCTAAAAAAGAGAGAGAAAAAGGAAAAAAAAGAGAGAGAGAAACCACCTTTCTTTATAAAGCTTGAGTTCTGACTTTAGCATCTTATTTTTGAAATTCACAAAAAGATCACCTCATCACAGACTATCAAAAGATATACCCAAGATCAGAGATTAAAATTAACACAAAGAACCATGGAAAAAATCCATTTTAATCTTTCAACGGGTCAATTTCTGTTTTCAAAATACAAGATAATCAAAAAACTACATGTGTGTTGGGCCTTTGATCAAAAAAGATTGAATTTCAAAAACAAATACCTTTACAAAACTGACATCTCTCTTATTTCATTTCAACAATTAAACTTTGAAATAGACATGATCTTTGAAACATGAGAGTTGATTCTCGGACAAGAAAGATTGTCAAACAAGAAGAGCATCGATCGAGTTTGCAAAATCCTTGACAGAGTGACATCAATACTTCTCGACACTTCTTGAAAAATTGAGCAGCCGGGGGCAATACAATGGACCCTGAGAAGGAAAAAACAAGCAGTATTCAGATCAGTTAGGGGACAATAAAAAAACAAAAAAAGAAACTAAGGACAATGGTGTTCAAAGAAAGATAATCAGATGAACGAGCACATTCAGTTCATACTGGAGGCAAGTCAATGGCTGATTAGCAATCTATGATGAGGACGACACCAGAAAACCTCTTGATGAGTGCTGGTAGGATACACACAGCTAATCAAAGAACGATTCTCGAGAGAATCCAAGAGATGAATGATTTGTTAAGCTCCTTCATGATGAATCAAACAACACATACTTGGGGGCACGATCATGCTTAATAAACAACAAAAACAGTAATCATCGAAGACAGCCTAGGATAAGCACTCCATTTACAGTTGAGTGGATGGCTAGCACATGAACGAACCAGTACTTTGAAAAAGCAAAGAAGGCTTTGGATAGCAAACAAAGGCACCCTATGACGATGGAACATCAAAGAGGGGGAACCTATATTTCAAATCAGTTAAGGATGCATGCATGTCATCTAACCTCAAAGCATTGCACACATATATTCTCATAACCAAGGAGGATTTGCTTTTCGGTCAGAGTAAAGATGGCCTTTACATCCTTTTTTAGTCTTCTTCCATGTTATGCCCCAAGCTTTTCTGTCTACTAGTTTATCCACCTCTACTGATATTTGACATCGTCGACTCGGTCACCCAAGCTCCCGGGTTCTGAGTTGCTTAGCGTCAAATAAAAAAGTCACTTGTATGTCTCATCTTTTAAATTTTCAGTGTCCAACATGTTCGTTAGTGTTGTTACTCATTTTTGGACCCCACGTGATGGAGACGTTGTATACCTCTTTTGAACTGAGTGTAAGAGTTTGACTCATGTTTGCTGGAAGATTAACAAAAGCAGAGAAATAAATATTTTTTTTTCGAAACCCTGTTTGAGCTATTTTCTACTCTCTTTATCCTTCCCCTTTGCTGCCAAAATCATCAGGTTTTTCTTAGATTGATCAGGAGTCTTCATAATGCTAAATTCATTCCTTCTTTATCTGGTCTTTAAGGTTAGATAAATACCCCAAAATTTGTACTAAAAAAAACTGGTTCTGTTGTTATCGTAAATTTTTATTCCAACTTAGGCTCTAATTCTGACTTGGTTTCATATGATATCTGACCATCCTAGCTATATTCTGTCACTCATGACATTTTGAAAAATTGACCTACAGCTTTATTGGGTCCTAGAGATCACTGTTCTTATGGCAGACTCTTAGTCATATCGGGATTCTCGACGTTGTTCGTTTTTGAATCAGATCAGGAGACCCTTTTGACTAACCAGGTTGTGGCCAGATTTTGTTTTTCAAAATGAATTTATTTCATTTTTTATCCTTCATGAAAGTTGTAGCTCTACAAGTTTAGATGAATTTGGGCTTTTGAATCGCTTGATTTTGATATCAGAAGCTCAAGATATTCCTATTTGAATATCTAACGTGAAAGTAGAGATTTATGCTGCGAGAAGGATTTTGACCCGATTTATGCTTCCATCACAATTTTTGTTGGTCATTGATCTTAGGTCATATTCCCAGTCATATCAGGATGCTCGGCATTATCAGTTTCTGAATTAGATCAAGAGACCCTTTTTTACCAACCAGATTATTACTAGATTCTATTCTCTAAAATGATTTTATCTCACTTTGAATCCTTCATAAAAGTTATAGTCTGGGACATGTAGATAAATTTGGGCTTTTAAATCGCTTGATTTCAATATCAGAAGCTCAAGATATTCCCGTTTGAATATCTAGTGTGAAAGTAGGGATTCCTGCCGTGAGAAGGATTTTTGCCCAAGTTCGCGGGCCTGATTCGAGGGATTTTTTTTGGACCAAGGACTGAATTGAAAAGTGCTAAAATGAGGGATTGAATTGAAGAAGGATATTGGAAGTTGGAGAGGGGGCTGGATCATCATAAATGACAGGATTTCTACCACACCGAATAAGGAAAATCACGTTTTTGTGCATCTATAATTCATAGGAAGCAGCAACTTTTGACAGCTGCAAAATGCCATAAAGAGAAGAACCTCACCATCATCGGCTGGGATTTTAACCAAAATCATAGATGGCTGGGATGATGTGTTAATGTTGGAAAGAAATCGCTAGAATCATCACATAATCAATGAGAATATTGTAGTTTCCTCATTTGTATTATTTGGCTGCAAATCAGCTGGGATTTGCATCCTAGATTAATGCATTGAATCTTTCCTAATAAGAGCTGTGTATAGACTATATATACTCTGCCTCTGCTGACATAAAGGAGGAGAGAAAGGAGATGAAAAAAAAAAGAAAAAAGAAGAGGACAGACGAAGAAAAATAGGGCAAGAACAGAAGAGAAAATAGAAGCAAAAGAGTAAAGAGAGAGAGGAGAAAGAAAACCGAGTGAGATGAGAAGAAAAAATAGAAAAAGAAAAGAAAACAGAGAGCTTTCTCTTTGGCCACACACGGTCTCTCCTCCATTTGGCCCCCAGCGGCAGAATATGACGGTATCAATCCGTCCTAGGTTGTTTTCATGAAGTTGAGGCTTGACAAGGATAGGAAGTCTCTATTGGATCGCAAGGCAGAGGGACGTGCTGTTGGAGACAAAGAGAAAGGCACTACGTTCACTGTCTCTTTTGGATTGCAAGGCAGAGGGACCTGTTGTTGGAGACAAGGAGAAGGGCACTACTTTCACTGCCGAGGACATCATGCAGAGTGTGGACTGATTGGTTTGTTTGAAATGAAATATTTTGTCAGCAAGGTTTTGAACTATATATCTATTTCCTTAGCTATTTTTGAATATGTTTGGAGACTTCAAGGTTATTTAATGTCACTTGGTTTTTGTTTCTTATTATAAAAAAATATAAATGTTTTTTTTATGTGTTGCATACGGCCAATATCTTAACATGTTTTGAACGTTCTTTTTATATAAAAAATATTGGAAGTTATAAAAATGTGTTTTCGTATGGATTTCTTAAACACAATAAAAATTATTTTCTTGCATTTCTAGATTTTACAACATGTTTATAAAACTCCAAAGGGTATTGGCCAATATTCCAAAAAAAATACAAAAACTTTATTTTGGGAGGAATTCATCTATTATTCAACGTTTGGATTAAAAAATTCCAAAAGGATGAATATCCAAAATATTATTGGGAATAACTTGTTATTATTCATTGTTAATATTTGGATAAAGAAACCCTAAGTGGTAAATATCCAAAATAATTTTCTAGGAATAATAAGTCATTGCACATCCTTGAAAGAAGCCTCGATTATAATTGAGGACATTTCAATTTCTGACTCCATGGTTTACAAGCCGTGAGGGTATGAAACACTAAGGAAAAAATAGGCTTTTAAAACGATATGAATTTCCTTAGATTTCTAAATTTTTGTCCCTCCTCCTTGTGATTTACGAGTCACAAAACTTTTGAAATACTAAGGGAAAAATGAACTTTTAAAGCACATGGAATCTCCTTGGATTTCTATCTTAATAAATTTAGTCTGAATCAAACACAGATTTCAATAGATCTACATTGGTTCTCCTTGGTATTTTGTAGACATATCTAATGGTGTGATCCACATTGACCATGGGTTCTTTCTTTTTAGACGTTCAATCCAAGTTTGTTTATCATAGCAAAACGTATCCTTGGAAAACACCAACACCATAGCAATTATAAGGCAAACCAAACACCAAGCAGCTTACCTTAAGTAGGGCATACTAGGGGTGTTAATACCTTCCCTTTACGCAATTAGTCCCTTGCCTTAGAATCTCTGAAAGATCAGTTAGGGTTTCTAGTGACCATAATACTAGGTGGTGACTCCCCTTTATTCACAACAAAACCAAAAAGACTGCGAAATCAATCGAAGGTTGCCGCGACGCCGCGCTCTGCTATGAGGGTGCGACAGTTAGGAAAATCATCACCCCTATCATTAGAACCTACGAGTCACAAAACATTTGTTCCTCGTTATCACTTCATGGTTTTACTAATGCTGATTAGGCGGGAGAATCGATGATCGGAAGTCTACGGGTGGTTACATTGTCTTTCTCGGCACCACTCCCATTTCATGGAAATCTGGCAAGCAACGCATTGTTGCTTACTCTCCACTGAAGCAGAATATAAGGCATTAGCTGATGGTATTTCTGAGCTTCTTTGGCTTCGTTATCTTCTAACAGATTTATGTTTTTCTCCCAGTTCTGTTACCACCATTTAGGGTAACAATTTGGGTGCTACGTATCTGTCTACTAATCCTATCTTTCCTACACGTACAAAGCATATTGAGGTTGATTATCATTTTGTTTGTGATGGAGTGACTAAAAAGAAAGAACAAATTCGTTTTATATCCTTCAAAGACCAATTAGTTGATGTTCTTACTAAGGCGCTTCCCCACTCCACTTTTGCTTCTTTGCAGTCCAAGCTTCATGTGGTTAATCTACTTTCAGTTTGAGAGGGTATATTATGGGATGTGTTGTAATATAGGAAATATTGTACTTTCCTTGTATATATTTATCCTATGTAGTACGCTGGCTACCGATTATGTAAGCCCTACAATTAATAATAAGTTGTTTAGTCTTATTTATGGAAAGTGGAGGGTTTAGAAAATAGATCGAATATTTGTAAATTATGTGAGTTTTTGCAATGTTTGGCAGACGCGTCTTACAAGAAATAGACTTTGATTAACATGAAAAGAATTTACCAAACAAGTTCTGTGCCTAGAATAAATTAACTGTTTGGATAGAGTGAATTCAATTTTAGTAATTGATTACGACTCTTCAACCAGATCAAATTGGTTCACAAACATCACTACTTTCTTGATTTTGTTAGGTTACTTTTTTCTTGCTTTAGATAACAACGTAAGCAGTCGATTTTGGCTCAAATTGTAAGTGATTTTGCTTTTGTTATTATTATTTTGGAATTAAATTGGTGGACATAAAGAAATTTTCTCATGAATACACTGGCATAGCTTGCTAAGATCCTTTCGACTATTACCAAAAAAAAAAAAAAATAGCTTGCTAAGATCCAACTACATGATGACTTGATAAAGCATGATGTATGAAAGACATATCCCATGATAGCATGACTCTTTTTAAAAAAAAATTATTCTCACTCAACTCTCTCTCTCTCTCCCCCTTGGGAAAGGCAAGTATAATTGGTCTGGACAAGCACTAACAATATAGATTAAATTAGATGCTTTTATTTTTTAATATTCTCCAAAATGAGGGTGACATCAAGATTGATCTTGAAAAGGTGGTCGGATCTGATTTCAAAATGAGGGTTACGTTAACGTTTAGCGAGTTACTAAAAAATACATCCTCCAATCAGCTTGAGAGTTTCTTTTACAATTCAGATAACTCTATATATTGAGCGCACCCAGATTACGAGTAGGCTCAGAGTTTACTGAAGAAAAATTAAAATTCTTATATCCTTCAGGAGCCGACATTCTAATATTATTGTGCTTTATATAACTTAACATGGCATTTAAATCATGCATTGCGCCTGCTATTCAGCACTCAACAAAGTTTTGTTAAGCCTTTCTTTCTCGGCTGCGAAGGAATCCTTCATTTATTATATATACTGCTTCTATGGATAACAATAGATACCAGATTATGATGGAAGCTAGAGGTGTTGTATGCTGTAAATGTAGGCAACGATTATCACTATTGACACAAAATTCCACCGGAGTAAAGTGCCCAATTTGCAATATGATGAATCCAGTTCCAACCTGTGAACGATCACGTAGCAAAGATGTAAAGGCAAAGGAAAATATATCAGGTCCTGATCTCTTGACGAGTAGCAAAAAGACAGAGTCGTTGAATAAGATGCCCTCCCCTTTGGAAATTTCGCGGTCATCATCGGGGACAAGGACAGCAAGGAAGCGAGCACTGCTAATCGGAGTGACTTACAAAAGGAAGCACATGCTTAAGGGGACTATCAATGATGTGAAGAGCATGAGAGGATTTTTGATCAACAATTTTGGTTTCAAGGAGGAGAACATTCTGGTTCTTACAGGTATTTTTATGTAGATTAATATGGCTGTATGTAAGGCATGCTTGTAGTTTCCGTGTTCTTAAGATCATTGTTCATTCTCTTGATTTCTGAGCTATTCTTTTTCTCCTTTTTCTCTGCTGATAACATTCCTTCTGATGTGCGTAGGCTACCGGACGGGATGGAATATAATCTATATATAATCTACCTGTGGGCTTCCTGTGAATATTATAGACTTCATGTTATAAAATTCATATTATAAAATTTACAATTGTTATCCGAATATATTCTTCTATAATTGTACTTTCTTTATAGGAATGAGAGAAAGGAAAGAACTAATTCTTTACAATGTGAACTGCAGAACAGTATACAACAAAGAAAAACGTACTGCAATCCATGGAATGGCTCGTCAAGGACTGCCAGGCAGGTGACTCCCTCGTGTTCTACTTCTCCGGTCATGGCTTACGTCAACCAGATTTTCAACGCGATGAGCGAGATGGGTTTGATGAAAATATTTGCCCGGTTGATTTCATGACAGAAGGTATGATCCGTGACAATGAAATCAATTCCCTCATAGTTTGGCCGCTGAAAAAGGATGTTACTCTTCATGCAATTGTCGATGCTTGTCACAGTGGAACTATCCTTGATCTTGAACATGTCTACAATAGGGAACAGTAAGTTTCATCCATTGTGCCACATGACACAGTTTTACCTTCTAGGACTTCTTGTCGTTGACTGAATATTAAAATTTCTTACTTGCAACAGAAAGAAATGGGAAGATAACAGCCCTCCATCTGGTAATGCAAGGAAACACACGGATGGTGGATTGGCAATTTCAGTCAGTGCTTGTCTGGATAATGAAAATGCTGCCGATACCTCTGTAAGATATGCAGTTGATTAATGTGATTATTTATCTGGCTCTAGAGGAAATAGTTGAATTAGCTCACTTCTCTGTATACATAAATTTTCAGGCATTCACAAAGACAATGAATGGTGCTCTGACCTACCTTTTAATATACTTTCTGAAGAAATATCCTGGATTAACATATGGTGACCTACTTGACTTGATGCATGAAGAGTTGAGCAAATTTAACGAAGGTGGATGCCTTCCTGCAAAATTCTTGAGAAAAATATTCAACGACCTGTTATCGCAGGTCAGCCTCTAATATGGAGTTAAATATTTGTGCATAGAATTTGATAGAAAACTAGTTCATATTTTCATGTATTACTTTCTCATGGTTATGCCTGATGTGTGCAGAGTCCTCAAATTTCATCTTCCCAACCATTCGATGTTTACAAGAGACATTTTATCTTGTAATAATAAATTACTTTAAAAATTGAGTAATTGGATCGTGAGAGCAAGAATGAAGAAAAGTCTTCGGCACCTGCGAGTCTCCAATAATAACTTCAATGCCAAATCGAAGCTCATCCGAAAACCATTTTGGACGTCCAGTTTAATTCTCTCAAAATAAGCAAGCGGATATAAATGTCTTCAACCTTTTTTTTTTTTTTTTTTTTTTTTTTGGTAACCCGGGGTGTCCGGGCTAGCTTACGCGCACCACAACTAATCCCCGGGCCTACTGAACATCCTGCAAGCCCAGTAGGCAGGTAAGGCACCGCGGGGGTGACAGGCTGGTACACAGAGAGAATCGAACTCGGGACAGTCGCAAAGCAAGCCTTACAGTTGACCACTCAGCTAGAACCTCAAGTGTGTCTTCAACCTTCTTGATTGAGCTGAGAGGAGAAATTTCTGTTCATCAAACTTTCGGCGAGCAGCGAATATTTTCACAAGATATATGTTTTCAAGCTGAATGCAGTGACATTGCCAGTTATCTAGAAATGATATGAAAGATACTTTGAACCAACAAAAGTCGAACGAAAAACTAAAAAGGCAACAATCAAGTTGAAGACTTGCATGGTCAGCTTTTCAGAATTCTTATTTGTCTACTTGCTAGCAATAATTTTCTTCAATATTTCAACCAAATTCTGATAGGAAGAATCACCAGGACAAGTGGCCTCCTCTGCCTTGGTTTTCCATTATATTGCCTTCCTTTTAATATATTTTCCCTTCTCTCCCTCCATTGACTCCCTCGCAAGTTTCTCCACTTCATATCTTTTCACGTTTGTTTTTTATCTCCATTCCGAAACCCCACTTAGCACAAGCAAACCAACAGTTGATCCACTGTTCACTGAAAAATGACCAACATACCATTAGGACACCGCCACAAATACTGTCCAATGTTTAATTCCACCCCATGTGACTTGAAAACCCTCTTATCGAAGGATGCTTCAAGACTTGTTCTTGAGAACACCAGCTTATGTTATCAGCTTCAAGAACTTTCCATTACTACCGTTTTACTTAGTTCCCTAAACGCACCGTTTGACTTAGTTCGTTATGGTGCCTGTATTAAGAACACGCCACACGCCTATAGGTGTGGAACGGTAGAGTTTTCCATTCAGTTATAAAGGTGTAACAGAATTCATGGATTACACATGAAAATGAAATGAAATACGAATGACATTCCTTGAAGTCAGGAACTCTATTCTCCCTTCATCCTCTGTGACTCATCCCTCCCAGCAACCACGGCTAAACACTGAAACACATAACACCATTCTATACCCTCCACCAGCCATTCATTCCCCTCCTCCACTAAGCCCCATACAGGTAGGCACCTTAAGTGTTTTACCCGTAATAAGTGGTATCAGAGCAGACCATCCCCGGACCACCACCATACCACTAGACACCAGATCATTAGAGTTCAAACGCACGGAAAAGTCCATAACAGCAGTAAGGCAAGACAGTGGCCAGAAATATGAGATGCTAATGGATACGCTGAAAGGACAAGGTATAAAACTCGATCAAACCATTGAAAACCAAGGAACTTAGATCAACGATATCAGGAACATGATGGGAACCATGGCACAACAGATAGAGTTTACCTTGCTAAAACTATCTCACACTCCAGGAGACTCTAGTCATAACATGGCAAGGCACACCCCAAATCCAGAAGGAGCAGAGGGCAGAAACAAGGGATTGCAGGAGAACAAGATACCTAGCTACAAGGTACACAAACCAAAACATTTTTTCCCGACCTTCAATGGGGAAGATGTGCACAAATGGCTTTTCAAATGCACACAATACTTTGAGATGGAAGACATGGCTGATTCAAAAAAAACTGCAAATAGCATCTTACTATTTGGATGGAGTTGCTCTTTATTGACATCAAAACTTTCTAAGAAGTTAGGGAAATCAAAAGGCATCGTGGGAGGACTACGTTGAGACTATTTGTTATCGGTTTGGAGGACAACAAGACTCTCTGGAAGAACTGATGGAGCTTAAGAAATAGAGAGAATTGGAAGAATATATCCAAGAGTTCGACATCCTATGGAATAAGGCAGAAATGAGTGAGAAGCAAGCCTTGGTAATATTCTTAGGTGGATTGGAATTAGAAATAAAGAACACAGTTAAGATATTTGAGCCCAAAACCCTTAAACATGCTTATAATCTAGCTAGGTTGCAGGCCAATACTCTAGCATATAGGAAATCTCCTAGCTATGTCAAGAGGTTCCCTGGTGGTTTCACAAACCGTCCTACCCAAACCACTGCTAACTTCCCACCAAACACCACAAATAACATTACAAACACCCATCCGATCCCACAGAAAACCACTCCACCCTCTTGGGCCAATAACCCCAGCAGTAGTTACAATAAAAACCACATTAAACCCACAAAATCCATTAGAAGCCAAGAATTCAAAGACAGGAGGCTGAAGGGGTTGTGTTTTTGGTGTGATGACAAGTTTGTTCCTGGTCACAGATGTAGGAACAAAAGGGTGTACTCACTTAGTGTCGTGGAAGAAGAAGATGGAGGGCTAAAAGAAGAGTTACCAGAAGAGGAAGCCAATGTAAGGGAGCTCACCCCTCACATTTCCTTGGATGCTCTAGAAGGAACCATTGGGCTCAACACCTTGAAGGTAAATGGAAAGATAGATAAGACAACAATTTGCATTTTGATAGACTCCAGCAGCACCTATAATTTCTTAAACACAACTGTAGCCATTAAGTTACAATACCAGTTGACAGCCATTAAACCAATGATCGTGCAAGCAGCCAATGGAGAGAAGATGGTATGCCAGTCCATGTGCAAGGGGCTGAGATGGAAGATGCAGGGGATAAGTTTCCAGGCAGACGTGTACATCATCGAGCTCAGCAACTGTGAGATGGTGTTGGGAATACAATGGCTTTCCTTGTTAGGGGACATATTGTGCAACTACAAGCACTTATGGATGTCCTTTGATTGGCAAGGGCAGAGGATCTTACTCGGGGGAGAAAATCGACCCAAGTTCCAAACTATTGAATTGAAACAGTTGAGTTCTTTAGTGGGTAATCACAAACAAGTGGCTGGTTACTTCTTTTGTAGTCTAAGCACAGCAGAGGAAGAAAAAGGAAAGGCAACAGACTCAGTAACACGGGTTTCTCAGTTCGAGGACATCAAGGATAATCATCTACCGCATCTACTCCAGTCATACCAGGATTTATTCCAGGAGCCTAGTGGACTGCCACCACCTAGAGCTCACGATCATAGAATTCCTCTTAAGGCTGGGAGTGAAGCGATCAATTTAAGACCCTATCACTACTCAGGACTACAGAAGGATATCCTAGAGAGGATGGTAAAAGAAATGCTCGAGGCTAGGATTATCAGGACTAGCAACAATCCTTTTGCATCCCCAGTAATTCTAGTTAAGAAGAAAGATGTCACCTGGAGATTTTGTGTGGACTACAGGGCACTGAACAAGCTTACCATCAATGACAAATACCCCATTCCAATGATTGAAGAACTGTTGGAGGAATTAGTGGGAGCAACAACATTTTCCAAGATCGACCTTAGGTCAGGGTATCACCAAATCAGAATGACCGCAGGGGAAGAGTTTTAGACAACCTTTAGGACTCATAATGGCCATTACAAATTCCTGGTCATGCCGTTCGGCCTAACCAATGCCCCAGCTACCTTCCAGAGCCTCATGAATATGGTTTTCAGGGATCATTTAAGGAAGTTTATTCTGGTATTTTTCGATGACATTTTAGTTTAAAGTCGCACTTTAACCGATCATTATATGCACCTCAAGATAGTCCTGGAAATATTGAGAGAGAGGGCATCAGTTAGTGGCCAAGGCTAAAAAATGTTTTTTCAGCAAAAGTCAGGTGGCATATTTGGGCCACATTATTTCAGCGCAAGGTGTGACAACTGACCCTCTCAAGATACAGGCCATTTTAGATTGGCCGATTCCTCTAAGTCTAAAACAACTAAGGGGGTATTTGGGACTAACGGGATATTATCGAAGATTTCTTAAAGGTAATGGGAGCATTTCTAAGCCACTTACTTCTCTATTGAAAAAGGGAGCCATGGGGTGGAATGAAGAAGCTGCACAAGCGTTTACCCTTTTGAAGAGCTTAATGACAAGTGCTCCGGTCTTAGCTTTACCCGATTTTAACAAACTATTCGTAGTGGAAACAGATGCATCCAAGGCAGGAATAGGTGCAGTTCTAATGCAAGAAGGACATCCCATTGCTTTCATAAGCAAATCTCTGGGACTGAAACAACAAAGCTTATCTGTCTATGAGAGGGAGATGATGGCAATTATACATGCAGTTAACAAGTGGAAACATTATTTGTGGGGACGACACTTCCACATTCGGACGGACCACATCAGCCTTAAGTACCTCTTACACCAGAAGTTGACAACTCCAGCTCAACATTTATGGTTAGTTAAACTTTTGGGGTATGATTACGACATTGAATATAAGCAGGGAAAGGAAAATGTCCCTGCCAATGCCTTATCCAGGATTCTGAGCAAAGACCTATATGCTATGACAACTTCCACTATTTCTACCAGTTTAATAAAGGAGATCAGATAGTCTTATACCAATGATTCCGCCATTCAGCTTATAATTAAGGATCTACAACAGTCGATAGCTTCTCATCCACACTACACGTGGGTGAACGACCATCTTAATAGGAAGGGAAAGGTGGTGATAGGTAACAACGATGAGTTGCGAATTAAACTTATAGCTATGCTCCATAATTCAATCATGGGGGGGGCACTCAGGAATGACTATGACTACTAAGATAGTAGGAAGCTCATTCTACTGAAACGGGCAACAGAAGCAGATAAGGCAATACATCAGGGAATGTAATGTCTACCAAAGAAACAAGCATGAAAATATGGCCAGCCCAGGACTTCTACAACCACTACCAATTCTATTTGCACCCTTCATTGACATCAATATGGATTTCATAGATGGTCTGCCTAAATTAGAGGGAAAAGAGGTCATTATGGTGGTGGTGGATCGATTCAGTAAGTATGTTCATTGCATGGCACTAAGCCATCCGTATTCTGCTCCTATGGTTGCCAAAGTTTTTATGGAAAATGTGTACAAACTTCATGGGCTACCTGCTTCTATCACCAGTGACAGAGACCTGGTGTTCCTCAGTAGATTTTGGAAAGAATTGTTCAGTATTCAAGGAGTTAATCTACACTATTCTACAGCTTATCACCCACAAACAGACTGTCAAACAGAGATAGTTAACAAAGGCATAGAGCACTACTTGAGATGCATGACAGGGATATTCCAAATCAATGAGCCAGGTGGCTACCTCTAGCTGAGTGGTGGTATAATATCAATTACCCCTCAACCACCAAAATGACCCCTTACGAAATAGTGTACGGGTTCCCTCCCCCCATACACATTCCATACTTTCCTAGGGATTCAGCAGTAGCCTCAGTAGATGAACACCTAAGCACTAAAGAAGAGGTGATTAACAGAGTTAGAGGACATTTACAACTTGCTCAAATCAGGATGATTATCAGTGCAAATAAGAAGCGGAGCGACAAGAGTTTTGAGGTCAAGGACTATGTTTACCTAAAGCTACAACCATACAGACAACAATTATTTCACACAGATCATCACAAAAGTTAGCTGCAAAATATTATGGCCCTTACCAGGTGATCGCCAAAGTAGGGACTGTAGCCTATAAGCTCGATCTGACAACCTCTTCGATGATCCATCCCATGTTCCACGTTTCCAGCTCAAGAAGCATGTAGGAAACCAAATCGTGCAGAGATCCCTTCCAGTTATCGATTATGGTCCTTCCTTGCAACCCAGAGCCATACTAGACAGACGTATGACTAGGCGAAACAACCAGGCTGCCACTCAAGTGCTCATACATTGGGAAGGGTTACCACCAACAGATGCAACGTGGGAATTCACTGATGAGTTGAAGCTGAGGTTTCTAACA
The DNA here is from genome assembly GCA_007827005.2 of Populus simonii. NCBI lineage: Eukaryota > Viridiplantae > Streptophyta > Magnoliopsida > Malpighiales > Salicaceae > Populus > Populus simonii. The sequence continues at coordinate 4,047,664 of CM017480.2, forward strand.
TTCAACCTTGAGGACAAGGTTGGGTTCGAGGGGGGCAATTGTTATCAATGAAGGAGGGAGAGGAAGATTTCTTATTTGAATTCAAATTAATTACTTTCCATTACGCACCATTTTACTTAGTTCCCTAAACGCACCGTTTTACTTAGTTCGTTATGGTGCCAGTATTAAGAACACGCCACACGCCTATAGGTGTGGAACGGTATAGTTTTCCATTCAGTTATAAAGGTGTAATAGAATGCATGGATTACACATGAAAATGAAATGAAACACGAATGACATTCCTTGAAGTCAAGAACTTTATTCTCCCTTCATCCTCTGTGACTCATCCCTCCCAGCCACCACGGCTAAACACTGAAACACATAACGCCAGTCTATACCCTCCACCAGCCATTCATTCCCCTCCTCCACTAAGCCCCATACAGGTAGGCACCTTAAGTGTTTCACCCGTAACAGCTTACTAGCAAGCATATATCCTTTTTTCAGACAAAAATTCAGGTGGCAACACAGCGGCTTCCCCTGCAACAAGATCATGTCAATAGTATCTAGGTAATTCAGAGATAATTGTTTGTATCAATTTATTGTGTTAATTCTTTATTGCATAGAACTTGTATATATACATGTACAATAAATCCTTTTTAAGAATGGAAAACTAAAAATAGAAATATATCAAAATCTTTCCTAAACTTATTCTTAATTTCTAGTTTTTCTGATTTGTAATATTTCCTAAACCGAGAATTAATCATTATCAACAGATAAGGCCTTATATATTATCCATAAGAAACCTTTTTCCCCTGTTAACTAGTCCCCAAGAAAATTCAATCATTTTCTGTGGAGGTATTATAGTGATGCTACCAAAATTTACATACACCACAGAGTTTGGTTCTTTTGAATCAAGCCATTCAATGCACTCTGGTTGTTCTAAAAAATTTGAGCCAATATTTTTCAGATTATCATTTGGAATCTGATCAACAAGCAACTAGAGAGGATCAACAGTGTAAATTGGAGGAAACATTGATGACAGGGCATGCAAAACATCTTGTTCGAAGGAACCGAAGGTATTAATAATGACAGCAGAAACTCTTGAGGAAAGTGAGATTCATTTATTTATTTTCAAATTTAAAATTTTATTGAAAATTATTTTTTAATAAAAATATTTTAACATAAAATATTAACCTGATTAAAATAAATCATAGTGCATGAAAAATTGATCACAAAAACTCTTTGGTTGCCGTATGTAGTGGCTTTTCTATTGCAAGAATACAAGATTTTTATATTGCAAGATTACATGATTTTCTTGTAACTTTTATACTAGAAATTAAGTTGAAGGGTTAAAAATGACTTGCATGCATCAAAGCTTTTAGAAAGAATACATCTTAGGTAAAGTAGGTTTTGAACTTCAACTACTCAGGCTTGAGCTCGAGCTCGGACATAGAACATGGGCTATAAATTTTTTTGCTTATAAATTTTTTTTGCCTACCTATTTTGAGTTCGAGTTTGAATTTGATGTAAAATAATTAAAGAATAAATTTTTTCTTAGCACATAAATAAAAACTCTGGATAATCTTTTTCTTTAGCCTTAACAATTTTTATTTATGCAAAAATTATAAAATTTTAAAGTGAAAAATTGTCAGGTTAATTATATTTTATGATGGGTAATTAAAGCTAATAAATAAAGGAAATTCATTCTTGAAATTATTATAATTAATTTTACATCAGTATAGGTTTTAAAATCCATATGTTGAAGGAAGAGTTACAAAATTCTTACACACTTTTTCACCTCAATCTTCTAGATTAACTTCATGAGATTTAAGCTCTATTCTTCTATTTGTTTTTTTGTTTTTTTTTTTTTTTTGTATTTTAGATCTTAATTTTTGTTACTGTAAAGAGTGAGTTATGTTTTATTAGAGTTTGTAAATCTTATTTAGTAGTGTAACTAAATAATATAGTATTGTTTGAATCTTGAGATATTGATTACAATCATTTCAATTACACGTTTTATATAAACCTAATTCTAAGTGCTTTTATATTAATTTTAGTACCTTACATCTATATTGTTTTTAGATTAAGTATAATAATTGTTTTTATCTTTGATAGTTTGCATGCTAGGATTCAAGTGTTATTTTACATATTAAATTATACACTTGGTATGCTTATCAGGATTTTATTTTAAACTCTATTTAAATTTTATACTCTTTTACTTTTTTATATAAAATTCAATGCAATCTAAATTAAACTCTCCCTGGATAGCAGTAGATACTAAACTATGATGGAAGGAAGCTAGATGGGCTGTATGCAGTAAATGCAGGCAACGAGTATCATTATTGACACCAAGTTCCACTGGTGTTATGTGTCCAATTTGCAATATAATGAATCCAGCTCCAACCTATGAACGATCTGGTAGCGAAGACCAGGGAAAAGATTGCCGAATCGAAAATTTAATTGCAAAGGAAAAGGAAAAGATATCAGGACATGATCTCTTGATTAGTAGCAAAAAACCATACTTGTTGAATAGGATGCGCTCCCCTTTGGAAATTCCGCGGTCGTCATTGGGGACAAGGCCAGCAAAGAAGCCAGCACTGATTATCGGAGTGACTTACAAAAGGAAGAACAAGCTTAAGGGGCCTATCAATGATTTGAAGAGCATGAGAGAATTGTTGATCAACAATTCTCTCATAATTGCAAAAAAAATATTCCTTCTGATGCGCGTAGGCTAGTGGATGGGAAGAAATAGATTTATGTATGATCTACCTGTGGGCTTCTCTGAATATATACTATGCATGTTATAAAATTCATATTATAAAAATATAAAATTTACAATTGTTATCCGAATATATATTCCTTCTGTAATTGTCCATTTTTTGTATCGGAAGTCAGAGAAAGGAATGAACAATAATAAGCAAAGATCAATTTACGTATGCCATCTGTTGAGAAACTGGAGAACCTTTTCGTATAAATTACATTGCTATCATTAGAATTATAAATATAAGACCGTAAAGTGAAGAGTATTGGAAAGTTTAAGAACATATGTAAAAAAAGACTAAAAGAGTAATTTATTTTACAGTGTAGCGAGACATAATTTACTTTGGGTTGTAATAGTGCTACACTTTTGGTACCTTTATTTTTTTATTCACTCAATTTTTTTTTCAATTTAATTATTAATTTCATGTTAAATTAGTGTAGCAAGACATAATTTACTTGTGATTGTTTTTTATGATTTACTTCGACTTTCTTGATAAGGGGCTATCAGGATATTGAGAAAAGAAATCTAACACTTAGTTTATGGTTGATTTGATAAAATAAAATTTAATTTTAATATTTTAAAGAAATTAAAACTTTAGGGACTAAATTTCAAATTAAAACAAATGTTCTGCCCTTTTTACAAAATTAACAACTTAATTGAATGAAGGGGGGAAAGTTTATGGCGGGTTCTTTATATAAAAACCTTTGATGATACGTAAAGAAGTCTTAAATAAAAAAAAATAAAAAATAATGTCTTAATTAATTTTATGCGAATTTATACAAAATAAAAGAATAAATGCTTGAGATGCATGTTTAGAACATATGGTTGAAGACTAAACCAAATGATTAATTCTAATTTAGTTTATTCATATTTTTTATCTAAAAATTAGAGTTTATGGATAATACAAAACTAGTGAGTACATCTTTAATAAATCATTTCAAATTATCTATTGCATAATGCTCAAAAATAGATGATAAAGTGAAAGATATGTCAAAGATCCTTTATATTAATAAAATGGAGTATTTAATATATACTATAGTTTGCAGACGTAGTTAGTGTGGTGAGCTCAAATCCAAGATGATAACATTGGAATACAGCCAAGTGGATCTTCATATATTTTAGGGGTGCTACAAAATATGGTATCATATTTAACAAACAAAAGGATAATTCTTCAATTGTGGGATATGTAGATGCAAACTATGCATGAGACTTAAATGATAGAAGATCTACCATAGGTTATGTATTTATTTTGATAGAGGGGTCTATTTATTGGAAGTCTATTGTTTAATTTTAGTTGCACTATCTACTACTGAATCAGAATATATGGTAGTGGCTAAGGCCGTCAAGAAAGTCTTATGGCTTACAGGTTTGGTCAAAGAGTTGGGTGTTGAGCGGGTGGAGTTAAGTTGCATTGTGATAGTTAAAGTGTCATTTACTTATCAAAGAACCAAGTGTATCATTCAATAACCAAACACATAGATGTGAGGTTTCACAAGATCAAGTAATTGGTTTCTTCGTGTAAACTATTGCTTAAGAAAGTTCACACTTAGAGAATGCAGCATATTTATTGACAAAGCTTGTTATTATAAATAAGTTCAAGCATTGCTTGAGCTTGATAATGCCTTCAAATGCTAGACGGGAGATGTCCCAACCTATGGTCATAGGTGGAGTTTTTCCAATTTTTTATCTTAAGGGGTAGATATTTACTAAGGGGAAGATTGTTGTAGTTTGTGACTCATAAGCAGATGCCGAAGCGAACGATTAGGATTTCTTAGGCGATTAGGATTCCTTGGGAGATTTAGAATCTCCTATAAATATATATCATGTAATTTTATTTTAATATAATAAAAAAATAAAAGCTCTTCACTCTTGGATTGTAGGCATATTACCGAACCATATTAAATCTTGTGTTCTTTCTATTTTCTCTCCTATTGCAATATTCATTTATAGTTGCTACAAGTTCTTCACAACAACTTTAATAAGCATAAATTGAATTTTAGATCCAAAACATGCATCTTTATTGATTACATCTTAAATCATCATGGATACAAAAGAGAAGAGCACTAAAAAGAGCATGAAAATATGCTTATCAAGCAACATGTCATAACCCAATTTTTACCATTTTATTTTAATTATTATTATTATTATATTTACTGCAAAGGATAAAGAAATGATGATAAAATAATAATAATAAATGATGATGAAAAAAACAAGTAAAATGAAATAAATAAAGAATGAATTAAAATTTGGGTTAAGGGCAACATGATTGGAAGTTTTGGGGTTTAATTAAACTTTGGAATTAATCTAATTAAGCTTGGAATTGATTTAATTAATCCAATTAAGAGTTTAATTGGAGAATTGATAAGTTTTGAGACTTAATTAAGCTTGAAATTAATTTAATTCATCCAATCAAGGGTTTAATTGGAGAATTGATAAGTTTTGAGACTTAATTAAGCTTGAAATTAATTTAATTCATCCAATCAAGGATTTAATTGGAGAATTGATAAGTTTTGAGACTTAATTAAGCTTGGAAATAATCTAATTAATCCAATCAGGGGCTTAATTAGAGAATTGATAAGTTTTAGACTTAATTGGACTTTGGATTTAATTAAATTAATGAAATCAGGGACTTAATTGAAGAAATAGCAAAGTTTGGGGTTTAATTGGGGGTCCAAATTGCGAAATTAAAATCCAAGGACTACATTAAAAAAGGCGCGCAAATGCAGGGGGGCAATTACAATTTAAACCAGGGGTTTAATTACAAGACATTCAAAACTGCATGGATCAAAAGGACAAATGACCGAACGACGTCGTTTTGAAGACGCTGTTCATCTTTTTCGCCTTTAACCCAGTGACCGTTTTCTACAGTAAAGGACGCCGAACGTTGCAACAGTAATCGTCGTCCGTTGGCTTCAGTAATGGGCGCCTTAATGGTGGTCGACTCTCAGCCTGCCGCCCGTTATCAACCCGCAGAGCCCTATATAAACCGAGCAGCATCGAAGAGCAAGGGGTTGGAAAAAAAAAACAGAGGAGGGAGAGAAGAAAGAAACCCGAAACACAAAGACACCAGCTGCATTTTTGAGTATTTTTTAGAACCCCATATCGAAAACGAGCTTCCCCTCACCAACACCGGCCTAAAACGGAAACAAACCGAGAGAGAGTTGGGAGAACTTGAAAAACAGAGCACGGGGATAATTTTTCAGACGAAGGCAGAGGAAACAGAGGGCAGGAAGGCGGAGGTTGAAGGAGGAATTCTAGCTTATTATTGACAGACGCCACCACTGATCGTCGCCCGATACGCTAGCATTCCAGCGAAGCAACCTGCAACAAGGTAGGCTTCCTCTGTTTTCATCGTTTTTTTTCCTTCTTTTTGGAAGTTCAGTGCATTAGGCACTGTGCCAAGGTAATTAATTACCTTGGCACAACGCCATGCACGCATGAAGTTAGTTCATGCGTGCTGTGGCCCAGCCGGGTCACTGGCTTGGGCCAGTGACTAGGCTGGGTCGGCTAGGCTTAGTCCAGCCCATATGGGCTGAGCTGGGCCCAGCCCCAAAAAAATAAAAAAAAAATTAAAAATAAAAAAATAAAAAAGGAAAAATAAAAAAAATAGAAAAAAATATGTTTAAGCATGAATAAAAATAATATAAATTTACCGGTTTATTCAGCAACGCCAGAGTCGGGAGTAAAATACTGGTTTAAGTTTGTATTATTTTTATTCATTATATTTTATTTTATTTAAAAAAATATATGTGCATGTATGAAAAATAAATTTTATTTATTTATTCACTGACGTCAGAGTCAGGAATAAAAAACACTGATTTAATTTTATTTTTTTATTTTTTTTATTTACATAAGAAATAGAAAAATATGTGGATGCGTAATAAAATGAATTTAATTTATTTATTTATTCACTAGCGTTAGAGTAAGGAATAAAAAAATATATTAATCTAAATTTATTTTTATGGCTACGTAATAGTTACCAACGCCAGAGTTGGAATTATCCGTAGTGAAATATTCACTGACGCCAGAGTCAGGAATATTGTGAATAAATCATCAGAACGTAAACTAATAAATATTTAGCAATTTAAGACAAAACCAACAATGCAGTCTGCCTTAGGCAGAACGTTTAAGGGGTGATAATATCTTCCATTTTACGTAACCAATCCTGAGTCATAGAATCTCTGTTAACCAGTCAGGGTTCCTAGTGACCATAATACTAGGTGGCGACTCCTCAAATAAGACATTTTCCCCTAAAAGAACAAGATGTCAGAAATCTGTTCTTTTTCATAAGAGAATTATTTTTAGGGCCGCCGCGATATCGGGTGCGACAAAACATATGATATGTTTCTCCTGGTGCTGCTTGACTTGTGGGAGGCCATAATCGTTTTATCAAAGAGCACTACATTCAGCTTTTGAAACATTTGATGTTTACCATATTCGTTTTATTTCTTGATCTCTATAACTAGAAGGTCTATTAGAGGTTCTGAGCATACAACTAGATGAGAATCTAATTCATATAAACTATGTGAATAACCTAACATATGATTTTATATACTAGTGGTATGGATTTAGATCCAAAAGAATGTCTAGTTGTGTCATATTAAGTTAATAGTTTAAAATAAAGATATGGAAAGATCCAATTAATGGATCGAGCTCAAATATTTCCAGGTTTTTTCTATGGGAAGCAACAATGTCGCTTGTTAGACCATTGAATCTCTCAGAATTAAGATCTATGAGCAAATGGTATTGTTTAAGCTAAATTTTTTATTCTTTATATGTTTTTTTTATTTATTGTTTAATTTAGATTTTTGTTTTAATTTACTTGATGTTTTTGGATTTCTAGTTGTTTTTTAGTAAAGTTAGACTTTTATGACCTATTTATACATCGTGTAAATCTTCACTTATTAAATTTTTTATGTTTTCTACGTTGTTGTTGTCCTTTTAGCTTCCAACTACATTGCTTCAAAAGTAGAGGTGGCTGAATTGGAAAAAGCATGAAATTAAACAATCTATCATCTGTGTATTTTTATGGATAACCCAATATATGATTGGAGCCTGAAAGCTTTTCTCACCCTAATAATCCTGCACAGAATAAGCATGAGAGATGCATTTATTTCTCATTCGAATTGGCGGAAATGGTCCTAGTTTTGAAAAGGTATAAACATGTACAATTTTTTATCTAGAACAAATCTGGATTCCTTCTTTGCTAGGGTAGTTGAAGAAGGTAAGCATTAAGACTTTAAGGTTTCGAAAATAAAACATGGGCTGTTGTTTAAAAAAAACTGTTCTGCAGCTTAGTACTCTACAAAAAAAAAATTGAGGAAATAGAGCAATAGAGTACCAGACAGTGAAATCAAAGTTTCATAAGGAAATGGTAGTACAGGAAGGCTTTCCACATATTTGTAGAAAGAAGTTCTTCTCATACTTATCAATTTAGTTTTTGATGCAAATTTTACATCCAAACATGAAAATTAAAAAGCTGAGGCAAATCATTTTTACAGGAGTCGGGTTTGCGATAATGAGTGATTTTGAGTAATTGGATGTAAGTCTGCCATAAATAAATAAGGATCTACCCCAGATGTATTACGTAGATAGCCTAACAAATATATTTATGAACTAGTGGGATAGATCTAAGATGAGAAAAAGAATTGATTACACCAGATAGAATAACAACTCAAAAATATCATAATTTTTCATTTGTATGTTGGATCGCCCTTAAATTTTAACAAGAGTTTCTAGAGGCCATTTTTCTTAAAGTAGAATGAAATTGCTACTCTAACTATCAAATTTTTATATTTTAAAAATCTTACCCCGAGACCCTGTTTTATTAGTTTTAGTGATTTTTGGTTTTCATGCTTTGTTTCGATTTTGGGTAGAGTTTCTAGCTTACTTAGGGGTGTATAAACCTTATAAAAAGGTAGAATTCATTATTATTAATTTAGAGAGAATAAACCTACAAATTTCAAGAGAATATATGTAACTCTTTTCTCTAATAAAAGATTTTGTATTTTTTATTTGTTATTATCTTTAGCTTTTGTCTGCATTGATTTTTATTTTTTAAAAATAAAAAAACCTTTACCAAATTAAAATAAGCATAACGTTCAACCAATTTAAAAGTCGGATCATTGTTCTAGGTACTTCAGAATAGGACTGTTGGTATGTAGTTGTTGACTTTCCACCATGGAAAGCATATATTTGGATCTTAGATTATAAGTTAAGAAATACCCTTTTGATACGATTAATCTTTCGGCAAAAGATGTTTACATGGCTGCCTCTTCTTCTATGGTGGAGTAGGAATCAACCATGATAAAGCAATATTCAAGTCACCTTTCATAGGCCTCGAATAAAGTTAACTGCATCTAGTTCCTTCTCCTTTATGAGGTGGCATGTTAAAGAAATTAATCAGGTAACAGGAAGACATACTGATAAGAATTGTAGGGGTTGGACTTCTGGGTTTGAATGTGTTCATGGACAAATAGCATATTTATCTTTATACGTTTAGGATAACCAGCATGACTCTTGGCATCCTCGACAAGAAAAGTCTTTGATTCTTAGCCTAGTATGTAAGAAATTCATGAAGTGAGTGGACTCTTCGGACCAACTTATAAGACATTAATTTCTCAGAAAGGAATTCAATTTTCTAAAAAAAAACAATGGAAAGAAAGACTGGGTTTCATGAATTTTATTGCAACCTATTATTATTCTCAGGTTTCTGCTACTATTAAGAGCTCTCAGAAAATCTAATAAGCTGTGCTTTTCGTATTATGTGATTTTGTCTATTCACAATCTGATATATTTCTCGGGAGTATCAAATCTTAGTAATGATTATGCTCACACAGTTGAACATGCCATATCACATCCACTGCTTTCTTATATCCAATTCTTTATAAGTTGATAATGTTCTTATACCCCAATCAGGATAATATGTCTCTGTTAATTGACAGAAATTAAATATAAGTAGACAGTTTTGTAATGAATGTACCTAAATATAGGTGAAAAACATCCAGAATATTGATAAGGTAGAGCCTCCACTTCTTTATGCTTTCATGTCATGAAATTTCCTTCTAAGGTTATCCACACGTAGCTAGCCTCCTGACTTATCAGAAGAAGATGGATACTAGAAGCCAGTGCTATAGATGCGGGCAACGGTTCTCAGTACCACCAAATACTGCAACAATTATGTGCCCCAGTTGTAAGTTTGAAACTAAAACCCAATCATTTGAACGATTGAAGAGCCAAGATGGAGGTCAGATTTCCTTCAGAAGTTTCATTAAAACAGCAAGGACTAAGTTATCTCGCAGTGGCACTGGTAGCTCAAAATCTAACAAGTCATTGAATTGTAAACCCTCCACTTTGCTTTTCTCCGAATCTTTATCTGGCTTAAGACCATGCAGGCAGCGTGCGCTACTTATCGGAGTGACTTATAAGAACTCGAAGCACAAGCTCAAGGGAACTATCATTGATGTGAAGGGTTTCAGAGGTTTGTTGATGGATACTTTTACGTTCCCGGAAGAGGGCATTCGTGTTCTCACAGGTATTGTAGCTGCTCTATTTTTTTATTTAACTTTTCTTTTTGTTCTGATTATGATTTGTTGTGGAAATTTATATGCTGCAATAACGAAAACCAAACTTAAAATAGAGGAGGAGCCGGAGCCAGATTTTGTCCCAACAAAGAAGAATATACAGAATTCCTTCAAATGGCTCGTGGAGGACTGCATGGCTGGTGATTCCTTGGTGTTCTACTTCTCAGGACACGGCGTAAGACAATTTGATTTTGATAGCGATGAGAGCGATGGGTTCGATGAAACGATCTGCCCTGTTGATTTTGTGGAAGTAGGCACGATCACAGATGATGAAATTAAGTCTGCCATTGTTAGGCCGCTCAAAAAGGGTGTTACGCTTAACGCAATTGTGGATGCTTGTCATAGTGGAACTATTCTTGATCTGCCATATGTGTATAACAGAAAAGCGTAAGTATCTCCGTTATCTTTGACTACTTTAAATGGTAACATAATAATACCTGAGGCAAATGAGTGCCTTCATAAATATGACATAAAATTTTGAAAAAAAAAATGTGGATTGAAACAGGAAAAAATGGGAAATCAGTAACCGTCTATCTGAAGATGAGAAATATACAGATCGTGGACTGGCAATTTCAATCGCTGCATGTGAAGATAGACAAGTTGCTGCAGATACTTCTGTAAGAGATTCTTTTACCTTACGTTACTTGTGCCTTTTCTTGTTAATGGATACTGAGGTGGAATTGATCCCAGCTACTCTATATTTCAATATCTTAGATACGATCTACATGATTATTCAACATTTTTCAGTCGAAGTCCAGATTCCCGAAATTGTTAATTAGTGCTCAATCCTGACATTTATGAATATGCAGTCTTGCATTGGAAAGTCGTCGATAAATGGTGGTGCCATGACCAGCGTTTTGATACAAATTGTGAAGAAGAACCCTACAATAACATATGGTAAACTGCTAGACTCCATTCATGAGGACATTGAAAAGGCTAACAAAGAAGGATGTCTTCCTGGGATCTTAAAAAGAATGTTAAATAACTTTTTATCACAGGTCAGTAGTCTTATTTATATATATTTATCCTCCATATTGCACAAGAAATGTTTTCATGAGCGAGAAACAACATGCAAATAATAGCCTCTTTTCTTTCTATTTAAATCATAAGAGGTATTCTTTACATCGCTATTTAAAAATAAATAAATTATGCTAAATGTTCATTTCAAGTATGAATCTAGAAAGTGGATACAAATTACCTCTCCACCAACCCTTAAAATTATACTAGTTATAAACCTTTTGATTTAGCTTACCATGTAAAAATTTCTCATACATGTATAACATTGAAATTTATCATTTGTCACTAAAAAGATTGTCAAAGAACCATCTCAACCCAATAGCTTAAGCTGTTAGGTGAGGGTCTAGGATATGGTTTATATTATTCTCTAACACACCCCCTCAAGTGAAAGTCCTTTGGGCTTGAAACTTGCACAGTCTCATATTACCTTGTGTTTAATTTTTATCAAATAAATGGGGATGGTGTGATTTGAACTCGTGACCGTTTGGTCATCAAGGCTCTGATACCATGTCAAAAAACCATCTCAACCCAATAACTTAAGCTATTAGGTGAGGGTTCAGGATATGATTTATATTATTCTCTAACAAAGATTATCTTAAAATGATATCACTATCGTATTGTTCCATGTTTGAACCTTTTTTTTTTTTCTTGTGATTCAATGTTTGTGCAGAAGCCTCAACTTTCTGCTTCCAAGGAGTTCAACGTTAACAGCAGATTTCTTATTTTGCAGTAATACGCCACAGATATATATATATATATATATATATATATATAGACACACACATACATGTATGTATATATTTTATGGCCGAAGCCTGAAGATCATTTTGTACCAAGCGCCCTCGGATCAAGTCTAGTAGAGGACAAAGGAAAGTAGTCATGGGCGTGTTAATGGGTTTGATGATGAATCATAATATGGGATGAAGTTTAACTGTCTCCCTTAGTATTTTGGTTTTTCAATCAAGCCCCTCGAGTTTGATAAATATTTCAACTTGAGATTTCAACTCTGTTCGATTAAAAAAGGGTGTTAATACAGCTTAAACAGGATAGCTGCGTAGCTAAAGATAATTGAAACACCTATGAAACTACAAGGAATTAAATGTGTAACACGATACATGAACGAAGCTATATACGAGGATTAAATTGAAACCAGCTGTTAATTTCTTCAACGGATTTCAAATATAGATAACTTTAAAAACAAATTCTATAATCTATGAGGACTGTATGAGAAATGGTAAGCAGCCGAAAACAATTATCATCCATAAAAAAAAAAAAAAAAAAAAATTAAACGACTTTATATAAACAGTGTTGAATATACGGTTGAACAAGATTATGTCACCATGAAAATGTCCTTGCTTACCCATGAAATTTACAGACGGTAATGATAGATAAGAGAAACGCTAGGATTGTGGCAATAATAGCCTGCTTGGAAGAAATATAGTTATGACTATTTTTTTAAATATTTTTTATATTAAAATAATATTTTTTTTATTTTTAAAAAATTATTTTTAAAATTAGTATATCAATACAATCCAAAATATATAAAAAAATTAATTTTTAATAAAAAAATTAATTTTTTAAATATAAGTTGATTTATATTTCCAAACAATATATAAATATCAAAAGCATTAATTATGTTTTAGGTTTTTTAACTCCCAAAATTACTTTTACCCGAGAAAATCATAACGGCTGCACACTTATTAAACTACGCATGGCCTAGCGGGACCTAGCCGACCTGCTAGGCCATGTCTAATATATATATATATATATATATATATATATATATATATATATATATATATATATATATAAACAAATCCTTGAAATCTGACACTACAAGAAAATTAAAAACATTGGTGGAATATTCTGTCGGCCGCATGTAAATATCATTCAATCAATAATTTATATAACTGGTAGATTTATTGATAGAAACACATAGTCAAGAAAGTTTTTTCGAGGAATTGTTATTCCTCAGCATTTTTGTCAGTAATTTGCAATGTTAATAGAAATAACTATGGAATATTAGTGTCAAAAAAATAAAATACACCCATTATTTTTTACTATTCCCTTTATCGGTAAATAAATTGCCAATAAAATATTTTGTAATAAAAAACTATCAATTATATTTAACATCAAGATTTTGTTAATTTCAATATTCATTCAAAAAATGGTTTTACAATAATAAATAGATCACTACATAGATGAAGGTGGAGGTGAAGGGGTGATAAGTGCAAAATATACATATGTTTTTATTCCTTTTACACTATGCTTTTAATGTGTTTTAAACTTATTGGAAGTTATTTTTATGAGTTTGGTATGCTTAAGAGACTTTGTGAATTAATTGCTAAAAGATACGAATTTCTGCATTTTATGTTTCGGACCTTGCTTCTTGTGATAGGTTTTTCATCGAGTTATAATTTTAGAATGTAAACGTGGAATGAATCACCGTTAAAGAACACATATCAAGCTTTCCAATAAGGTATTATGGGCAGAAATCCAAGTTTGTTTAGACCTCTAATCAAACCTACAAAATCGGGCTAATATTCTACTTACAGCTGGATTCTCTACTTTTACACTACAGATTCAAATAGGCATATCTTGAGTCTCAGATATCAAAATCATACGATTCAAAAGCAAAACATCATCTACACATCTAGGACTACAACTTTTATAAAAGATGTCAAGTCAGATAAAATCTTTTTGAAGGCAAAACTTTGGACGCTAGCTGAAAGACAAGATTGGTCTCTTGATTTGATAAGGAAACTAACTATGTCGAGCATTTCACTATAGCTGAGAGTCTGAGATAGAAATGGTGGGCCTTAGGATCCAAAAAAAGTGCAAATCATGTCTCTAACATTGCATGAATGAAAGAACATAGTTGGAATGGCTAGATGTTGCAAGAAACCAAGTCAGAAACAAAGTTTAAGTTATAACAAAGTCTAAATTATAACAAAGTTGTGATAGTAGCATAGTCAGTTTTCAATACAAATTCTGAGAGATTTAACCAACTTTAATGACCAAATAAAAAAGAAGGAATTAAGTAACATTAAGGACTCCTAATCAGGAGAATAATCCTAATTAAAGAAAGCAACTAAGGTAGGGAATAAACGGAGCAAATTATGGCAGAAACAGTTCTTCCTCTTCTTCTCTACAGCATTCTTTTCTCTTTGTTTTTGTTAATTTTCCAGCAACTATGAATTAAACTTTAGCTTTCAGTTCAGAAGAGTTTTGTTCCATTATTGTTTTAGATTGTGAGAAGGGATATTTATAACTTTATTTCTAGACATTCAAGTACTTATTTTACCTAAATTTGGTACATAAGTTATTGTTTTCATTCAAGCTTTTTGAATGGTTTTTGTGGTAAGCATGCTTTTTTTATGAATTTTCAATCTGTAAGCAAAATAAATGAATTTGTCTGATTTAACTTTTAGGTTAAAAGAATAAGACAACTAAAAATTGTTAAGCTTTTTAACGATAGCTTGGAGTACTTGATCATTTTTTTTCATTCTTAAAGCTTTCTTCATTGAATATAAAAATTGCTTTTCAATCTTTAATTTGATTGACGTCAAGGAATTAATTAGGAGCTTTTTATAATAAATTTTATCTTTTTTTATTTTCCTTGCTTAAAGGAATTTTTGTATTTATTTGAATTAAAAGAATATTTATTTTACTTCGATGATCAATTTAATTCGTTGAATGGACAAATCCCTTTTAAACCGAGCATATAACACTGAATTATCTTTTACATTTTCTTTTTAGAATTTAAATTTTCATTAATTTTTTTATTAAATCCTCAATCTTTATTTCAGTTTCTTGTAAGAAGAATTAGAACAATTTCCCTTGGGTTCAACCTGGCTTTCATTATAGTGTTACAAAAATCAAGTCTTTAAAAAGAGAGAGAAGATAGAATTAATTGTGGTTGTTTCGATAGCAACCATGGGGGGAAATCCTAAGCCAAAAAAACCGGAATGAGGAGCGAGATAATGTAAAGCTATATTGTCCATCATTTTCACCCAATTCTCTATTTTGTTCTTCTAATCTGGCTTTTATTTCTTCTTCTATTTTGGTTAGTTGCTCCTCAACCTGTTTTAGGATCCTCGCTTTAAATTTCGACGTTGAATGGCTTGTACCTGACTATTGTGTGCCTGGAGTTGAAGTAATACTATGGCCTGACCTAATTTCTTTAGTTAATGTAATAGATATCTTAGAAACCCGATTTCTATCTGATCCATTAGTTGTTTTAGCTTCCAATCACAAATGAGAATTGCAAAGAGGATGGGTGTAAGTATGTTCTTCATATTTTTCAACCATTGTAGCGTTATATGTTTTCTACAAAAACAAGAAAAACAAGTCATTTATAATTAAAAGAATTAAAAAAAATTACAAGAATTAAAAAAAAATTTACAACGAATATTTCCCTTTTAATATAAACTCTATTATCAATTACCCTATTCGCCTTCCTTATTATATGAATTTCTTTATATAACTCCATCAAAATAGGCTCATTCTCAAATTGTTGTTCCTACAAAATAAATAAATTGTAAAAAGATTTAAAAAATAAACAGTAAATTAAAAATTGAAGAAAGCGCTTTGTATGGTTGATAAATGGAAGTAATCAACTAGTGTGCTTACTTACCGAACCATATGTTTCTTGTTTTGATTCTATTACCTAAATTGTGGGCATCTTTTAAAATATTCCAACGCCATAAATTCTCGAAACTTCTACTAATTATCCTCTATGATGTGATTCCGTCTATACTTTTTCTATACCAAGATGTCATCAAAATCAGCTATTTTTTGCATACTAATGAGCATCATACCATAAATCACACAACCTGATATAAAGAAAATTGTTAAGTATCCAAAAGATTAGGAAATTTGAAATTACAATTTTAAACATAAAATTTATTAAATGCTTGATGCTTACCTAATTGCATTGTGGTTTTCCCACACTTTCCTTTCTCACCAAAATTAGTTTTTTGAGATTTAATATATATATATTTTATCTTACCTTAAACATTCCTCACCAAGCATCTATCATATTCATCTATTCAAGATGATCTTGAAGCTAACTCCATTGAAACAATAGTTTCTTAAACGATGATTTCATCACACTTTTGACAAAAGGCACAACTTTATCATTTGTAAACCTAAAAACAAATTCATACAAGGTTAGTCATTTTCATTTAATTTAAATATAATCAAAATAATAACTTTAGTACATAACTTATATAGAGTGGTTTCCCTTCCATTCTATAATAATTTTATCGAGAAATGGCTCCCTTGAAGAACTAATTCTATTTTTGCTACCGAAAATGGATGAGCGTCGATTGGTATCGTGTATATTAGTGGCTTTTCATGATCGGCACCTAAATTAATAGATCGATCGCTGAGATCACCAATACTACTATTGGTTGAACTACTAGTAGTCCTCATAACTTTATTTCACCCACTTCATCCCAACACCATGAAGTATGATATTTCCTTTCATTTAAAGCTTTAAATGGAGTCATAACTATGGTTGCTTGATAATTTTTATTATATGTGAATTCCACCAACAATAGTTGATCTTTCTAGCTTCCTCCAAACACTAATACACAAGATCTCAATAATTCTTCCAATATTTGTATAGTCAACACTGACTAAGCCAAGAAGTCTTCTAACATCTATATATGTGAATTTCATTACTAGAGCTCGTTGTATACACGACTATAATCAATAAGTAAATTAAGAGTCTTTGTTAGAAATAATAGATATTGGGACTTCATGAAGTCTAACTACATCATCAATGAATAATTTGGCCAATTCATCCACCAGGTCTGTCATTTTCATCACCAAAAACAAAGTAGACTCAGTCAACCGATCAACAATTACCCAAATTGCATCACTCATCTTTTGCCCTTTAGAAGTCCTGATACAAAATCTATTGTAATGTCTTTCAACTTTCATTCTAGAATTGAAAAAAGTTGCAATCATCTCGTTTGCTTCTAGTGTTTTACCTTTATTTGTTGACAAACAACACACCTTACTACAAATTTTACCATCTCTCTCTTTATATTTGGTCACCAGTAATATTTTTTAAAATCTATATATATCTTAATACTTTCTGGGTGACCTGTAAAACAAAATCCATGGGCCCATTCAAGGATTTATTTCTTTAACATGCTATTTTTAGGGATACAAATTCAATTTCCTATCATGAAGAGGCCATTTTCCATAATTCAAAAAGGAATCCCTTCCTCAATTCTCAAGGTAGCTCTTATTCTTTCTATCTCTACATCTCTTTAACTGAGCTTCTAATACATTGTCCCATGAAACTATTTTAATTATCATCAATGCCAATAAATATCCCTCAAGACTCCTAGTTAATTGTACTTTTATCTTCATCATATTTGTAATTTTCAAATGGCTTCCACCCTACACACAATTTAGTACAACACTGGACTTTCAACTCAAGGCATTTGTTACCACATTTTATTTCTAGTGATGGTACCATCATAATATTTAATTAGTTTTAACTACCTTTCTTAGTGCAAATTTATTTTTATTTTTTTTATCATATATTTCAAGCTTTTATGGTTAATGAAAATCTGCACTTGAACCTTATATAATAATGCCTCCAAACTCTCAAGGCAAAAACAATCGATGCCGGTTCAAATTATGTACTGGATAATTCTCTTCATGTTTATTTAGTTGTCTTGATACATAAACAATTACTTTTTTATTTTGTATTTATATATACCCAAGACCTTTCTCGAACCACCATTGTATACCACTACTTCTTCATGCCCTTCTAGAAGGGTTAAAACTAGGACTGATATAACTTCATCTTTAACTCTTAGAAACTCTTTTCACACCTCTCATTCCATTTAAATTTTACTCTTTTATAAGTTAAGTGTTTCATCGATGTAGTTATTAATGCAAATCCTTCAATGAACCAATCATAATGCCCATACAAACTTAGGAGACTATGAATTTTCATTATTGAAGGGTCGATTCTGATTCAAAACAACGTCTACCTATGGGTTTATGTTAATGCCTTTTGTTGATATTACATGCCCTAAAAACATCATTTTATCCGGCAAGAATTCATATTTATTTAGCTTTGCAACACAGCTGACTCTTCCTTAACATTTGTAACATTATCATCAGATGTTGTTCATGCTCCATCTAATCCTTTGAATGCACTAAAATATTATTAACAAACACTACTATAAACCTATTTGTATATGAATGGAAGATCAATTCATCAAATCCGTAAACAGAGATGAGGCATTCATCAAGCTAAAAGGCCTCACCAAATACACAAAATGTTCATACCGAGTTATAAAGGTAGTTTTCAAAACATCAACTTCCTTTATCCTTAATTAATGATATCTAGATCTCAAATCAATCTTTAAAAACACATGTGCTCCCTTTAATTGATCGAGTAAATACATGGAAGTTAATATTTATTTTTTATCATCACTCGATTTAATTACCGATAATCAATGCATAGTTTCTCACAAATAAGATTAGGGCTCCTCAAGAGAAGTTACTAGATTGAATAAACCTTTTATCTAATAACTCATGTAGTTGAATATTCAAAAAACAATTTCCTCTATTGAGGCCATCCTATAAGGACCATGTGAAATAAATGTGTTCCTTAACAAAATATATCTATGGTAACTTCTACTTCTCTCCTTGGGAGTATTTTGGAAAAACATTAGGAAATTCCTTGACAACAGGTATTTTTTACAACATAGTTCCTTCTTTCTCTATGTAAATAAGATAAGCTAAGTATGCTTAACATCCTTCTCTCAACATTTTCCTTCCAATTATAACAGAAATGGGATAATTTAGTATAATTTCTCTTTCACCTCTAACCTTAACCTCAGCCGTTTCTAGCACCTTAAAAATTATTGTCTAGACATCCCCATGATTAATATTGAGCAGGTCTGATGTTCGTAACTGATTCCCCCCCATACTCGTCCTAGACTGAAATGATCTATGTGGAAAACTATTGTCCTGACCACCATCTCCTTCTTTTTTTAAGAGAGGTGGTCTGCTAGGGAAGAATCCCAGCGATTTCTCTTCCTGAACTATTATGAGTACCGCTCTGATAAGTTTTGCTCGTTGATTCTAAAGACTGATTTGCCTCATCTAACTCTTTAACTATAGTCGGTCAAAGGGTAACTAACCCTTTTTAATCTCATGATGTAATCCATCTCTCAATTTATCAATACGATGTTGCTTTGTTGGCAGCAAATCAGGGGCAAAAAAAAAATGATTCTGATACCGCCTCCCGTGCTCAACCGCTAACATATTGTTAGAGAATAATATAAATTATATTTTGAGACCTCACCTATCAGCTTATGTTTTTGGATTGAATTGGTTATTTAACATAATATTAAAGCCTTAATGACCAAGTGGTCACAAGTTCGAATCTCACCACTCTCATTTATTTGATAAAAATCAAGCACAAGGTAACGTAGACATGTGAAAGTTTCAAATTCAAAGAGCTTTCACTTGAGAAAATATGTTAGAAAATAATTTATAAATCATGTCTTTAACCTCAACTATCCGCTTAAACTTTTAAGACACACATATTATCCTACTATAATGCTAAAAACTCCTGCTTCTTTTTATCATTGGTGCTATAAGGAGTAATAACGAGTCTCAAAGTCTTTCTTAAAATCTCCCCACAATAATATTTCCTCACTCCATCATTGTCTCACTGTGATCCAATATGATTGCGCACTATCATGTAAGAACTAGGCTACACAATTTACCCAAACCTCCACTGGCATTGGAATCTAGAAAAGAGAATCCTTTATCTTACTGGGCCAGTTCCTCGTAACCTCAACATCTTCTATGCTTGAAAAAGAAATACAGCTCATCTCTCTCTCTCTCTCTCTCTCATATATATATATATATATATATATATAATGCACTAACATAGAATCTCTCTCTCTACCCATAGTTCTAATATATATATTCTCATTATACCCTGCTCCGAAGGAATGTCACAATATATATATTCTCATTAATTATATCCTGCCCCGAAGACATGTCACTGTATATATTCTCATTATATCATTCCTCGATGGCATGTCACAATACACACACACTTATATTATCATTATATTAACATAATATCTTCTTCTTTTTTGAAACATTTGTATAACCATAAGCGGCATTTATTTAATGCATTAAGAACAATTACGCAAATACAAATATAAGAGGAAAATCCCTTACCTGCTACTGCTGATGAATGTGCTCCTACTCTAAATCAATGACCATACATAGTTTTATCCATACTTTTGGTGTTTAAATATGGAATACGAAACACCTTTTCATTTAATTTCTTTTATTCAATAACTTTCATTTCAATGAAACTTAGCCCATTAAATGCAAAATAAATCAAATTCTAGACTTTGTCATTCAATATGCATACATAACTACTTATTTATTTTAAATACATATTTAGCAAAACATATCAAAATATCCAAGTACATCACAAATTAACATTTTTAGCACTATTAAACGTTAAACATCATGTAAGTGTGCCTCTCTTTTTTTCCAAAACCCTCCAAATTTCTTCCAATGGTCGGCATTAATATTTAGGTTACATGTCTATGTCATATTTTTTTCACCAACTAATCATCCATGCAATCATCATATCCCTTAAGTAAATCATAATTTCATACAAATAGGTATTTTTCATTCAATTATTTCTTACAAACCTTAAAATTCAAAAAATTAACCCTTCCATTGTTATTTTCATAATCAAATTTCACCTAAAAGATAAAAAAATTTCACATTTCATACAATGAACATAACCTCTCCAAAATTCAAGAATTTAAAATTTCAATTTATGTGAGATTAATCCAAATAAAGCCTAATTGACCTCTATTTCCTACTAATTAATCCTTAATTCATGCTATAACACCACAATTCATAACCAATTACATTACTTACTAAAATCTCCAAAATTGATATAAACCCTAACTTTTTTAAAATTGGGGATTTTTTAATTTCTAGCACAAATAATAGAAAGAACACAATTAAACCATATAAAAACACCTTACTAATGAGTTTTAATCAAACCTTCCAAGCCCTTTAAGCTCCTTTTTCAAATTTCACTCCTTCCTCTTCAATTGAGCCAACTTTCTCTCTCTATCTTTTCCACCAAAAGTCTAACTAAAACTACTAACTAAGACTTATCTTAAGTAAACCTTACTAATCAAACACCTTTTAATTCACACTTGTAAGGAAAAGGAGGGAGGTAAGGAAATTTTGAGAAATTTTGCAAATTTATCTTCCTATAACAACCGGCCAGAATTTAAAAGAGAAGGGGGTAAAGACTTTTCTCTTATTTATAGTTTTGTCACTCCTTATAATAACTATTGGTTAATTTAGTTAATTCCCCAATCTCCAATATTTTTCTTGCACAATTATTTTCTTTATTCCTTTCGAAGTTGTACACTAATAATTTAGGAAATTTTACCTCAATAAAATATTTTTATTTTAACTTGTTTATTTGTTTATTTGTTTTTCCTGGTTAAAGATTTACATGAATTATCACAAGGTTCACATGATTACTTGGCTATCAATTATTTTTGCATGTCGATTTATTGCTAAATTTTGTTAAGGATTTTATGATAATTTAGTGGGGAATTCACCCCAAATCATAAATAAATAAAAAAACATTTCCTCTGAATGTATTATTTTTCAAACCTAGATTTACACCATTTAGCATTGGTTAAGATTTTAGGCCAGGTTTTATATGGACTATAAGGACCATGTATGACCACAGATGAAAACATGAATTTTAGCTTCATACATATCCATGGGGTAAATTATAAATTACTAGTATGACCGGCTAATAAGAATAAAGTACAGGAAAGGATCTAAATGAGTTAAATCTATATGTACACAAGTCAAGATGTATGTTTCGTGTATTTATTAAAAATCAAGGATACACACTATTAAACTGCTTCCAAGCTTTCCCATTAGAAGGATGCACCATGACTCAATCCACCGTATTATATGAATGATGTCATGTCATGTGTTCAACATCTTTGAAGATATAAATAACCTCTACAACATATAACTGATCGAGAAGTGTCTTATTTTTTTATATGCGACAAGAGTTCTTTCTCTACCACTATTAGGTTTATATCGAGCATGCTGACAAGTTTTGCACTCTGGAAAAATTTTATCTTCACTATAGTACAACATGCAAAAGTTTAGACATATATTAATTTTTTGGTATTCTAGGTCAAGAGGTCTCATCTTGGATTTTGCAGTATAAAAAGTTTTCTTTCTCTCTATTCCCTCCAAGTAACATGCTTTTAGCTCATTTAATGATGCTATCATAACCAACTTTACTTAACCCATAATCTAACTGGAAGGTAAACATTTGTGCAATTGATGATAATTTATTTTGAGTTATGTATTTATCCTTTAATGTTTCATTAAAATCTTTCAAAAGTTCAGAAAACTAGTTGCGTGTACATTTTGTTTTTCATCTAAATGAATGTTAGGTGAATTTTTACTTGAACAATCATGATTCATTCTCATTGCATCTATCACCATACTCTTATTAGGATTGCTATTATCATCCATAAAACCATGTATGTTGCTAGAACTATAATTAAGTCAATCATCCTTTCTAACATGGTTTCATAAGGAACATAAGGTTCTTCATATGCAAATTAACATATGTATTTCTCAACGAACCCTTTTTTAAGTAGAAGTATTATCACAACATCTTTATTGTAACACCCAACAAAAATTAAAATTTGGCCGGCCTAAGCTAGGAGGGAGTTAAAGTTAGCTAATTGATCTGCTCTAAGGGGAAATGTGAGGGAGCAGAACCGACCTACCTTAAATAGTAACTAAGAAGGATTTGACTAACCTTAGGATAAACCAAATAAGGATAATAACATGGGTAACCAGCCTCTAATCACCCCTTCACATTTATGAGGGGTATAAATACAAGGGAGAGAAAAGAGGTGACTCTTGCTCTCCTCTAAAAAACCGGTTGCAGCAGTTGCATGTGCCCAATTGTATGTTCTTACTCCTCTTCCTCTTTTCCAAAGAAAACTTAACAAACCCCCAACTGCATGTGCCCTCCTTAGGCGTAAGAAAGAGGGGAGAGTTAGAGAGAAGGTTGAACAGCTAAAAACATAGAAGAAGAGAGGGTCTAGAACCGGTTAGTAGTTGACAGAAAGAGGAGAAACCGAGAGGGGAGAAGAAGAAGAATAATAAACCTGAGAGAAGAGGGGAGAAAAATTGTTAAATCCTTTCCTAAACCTACTCAAAATCATAAGGTATGGAAAGCACATCACCTCATTACTTGCTTCTTGGAATTTTACGACAGAAAATGAGAGGAAAACCTCAAGGGATTCGCTAAGGTTCTTACACCTATTACTTAAGAGAACTAGTTAAAAATACTAAAAAGAATGGGGGGCTAGATGGGGGATATATTTCCAGAAATAACAACAAAGAAATGAATGAACTTGAACACATAAACTTGGAGGAAGAACTGGCTAGATTAAAGGGTTAAACAAAATGTGTTTGTGTGATGAAATGCATAACAATGACCTTGTTGAACTCCTAAGAACATGTTTAAACTAAAACAGAATGTATGTTGATGAATAGTGCCTTGATTTCATATATAATTCATGAACTTACATGAAATGTTAAATGAAATTATGAAATGCATAAAGTGTGATCTTGTTGGATTCTTAGAAACATATATGGGTTGGAACAAAATTGGTAATGATTATAATGCTTTGATTTTATTGTGAGATTGATGAATTTATATGAAAATTGATCAAGTGAATGAAGATATGGTTGTGCCATGTTGTTGTGATTATACTTGTGAAAATGAGATAAATTGATTGTATGTGCAGGATTGTAAGGTTGTTAAACCCTTAGGAGCATGTTAAAGCTGAAACGAAAATCATCTCATGATAATGCATTGATTTTGTTTAAGTAATGGATGGATTTGTAAAATGAGGAGTAGTAGTTAGGTGAACCTAGAAACAATATGCATGTTGGGATTTGGTTGTGCATTGTTGATGCCCTTGTGATAGAATTTGAATATGTTTGTTGTCGATATGTATCCAAGTCTCAGCTAGGAAGTGTTACAAAAGAGAAAAACATAGTGTAAATCTTATGCATAGTCTAGGAAGAAAGCAAAGCCAGAGTTGACTCGAATTATTGCTAACGATTTTTGAATCGGTAGTGACTTAGAAATCGTCAGCGACTTAGTTTTCATTAACGCTTTCGGTATCAACAATAGGATGTATGCGCTAACGAATTCAGCGTAAGCCATGGAACTAGATAGCGCTAATGATTCTGAGTCGACAGTGACTCAATTTCATCAATGATTTTGGTATCAACAATAGGATGTATGCGCTGATGAATTCGGCATCGGTCGTAGAATTGGATCACGATGATGATTCTGGGTCGACAGCGACTCGGTTTTCGTCAATGATTTTCAAGTCCAATAATAGATTATAGGCGTTGATGATTTCTGTGTTAACCGTAGTACTAAACCACCTCAACAATTTCTGAGTCAATAGTAGACTAAGGGCACTTACGATTTCATGCGTCAATCGTAGCACTAAATTGCGTTGATGAGTCTGCGTCACCAGTGAACTTGCTTCACTGATGATTCTGTGTTCCAGCGAACCAGTTTTTGCTAACAAGTTTGTGTCACCAGTGAACTAGTTTTGCTAACGATTCTGTGTTCCAATGAACCAGTTTTCGCTAACAAGTTTGCGTTACCAGCAAACCAATTTTTCTGATGATTTTGTGTTCCAGCAATCCAGTTTTCACTTATGAGTTTGCGTCACCAGCGAATTAGTTTCGCTGATGATTATGTGTTCCAACGAACCAATTTTCGCTGACATGTTTGCATCACTATTGAACCAGTTTTGACTAACGAGTTTACGTCACCAGCGAATCAGTTTCGCTGATGATTTTGTGTTCCAGTGAATTAGTTTTCACTGATGAGTTTGCGTCACAAGCGAACCAGTTTTCGCTAATGATTTTCTGCGGCAGACTTACATATCATAATTATATGTTCAATGATTATAACGATTGCATTATGTGGTTGTATATTGTGTGGAACACTGGAATGTGAACATGTGTACTTTTGAAATACGTATGATGGTAAGTCATGTAATTGTCAAATGTAAATGTGCTAATTTATGACCATGTGATGTATCAGGTGGTGTGACGGGGATCGAACAAAGATACCCCATAAAAGGAACATGTAGGTGGGTTCCACCTTCTTCTCATATAATGTTAAATTCTGAAATGTTTTTATTATGAATGATATAATACTGCGTTATAATGAATACTAAGCTGTCTGAATTGATTGTTTGTGTTTGATGATTAGCTTAGGCTAATGGCATCCTAAGTGGATGGTCAGGATGCTTTGATGATTATTTTTTACTAATGGCATCCTAAGTGGATGGCCGGGATGGATTGATGATTAGCTCCAGCTAATGGCATCCTAAGTGGATGGTTGGCATGCTTTGATGATTAGTTTCGACTAATGGCATTCTAAGTGGATGGCCAGGATGAGTTAATGATTAGCTCCGACTAATTAATGACATCCTAAATGGATGGCCGGTTATGTGTAATGATTAGCTTCGGCTAATGGCATCCAAGATGGATGGTCGGTTGTGTTCGATGAATAGCTTTTGCTAGTGGCCTTTAATATGGATGGTCGGTTATGTTTCAAGGTTAGATTCGGCTTATTGCATCCATAGTGGATGGCCAGATTTGAAAGTTATAATTTAGTTTCAGAAATTGATGTGCTCATGCATACCAAGTTGTGTATGTATCAAGTATATGAAAGAACTATGATTATTACACTATAAACGATAAGTAACGATCATGTTTCCTTATAACTATTTATTTTCTTATAATAAATTGTTTATAATTCTTGTAAATATTTGTACTGCAGTAGAAATGTCACACCAACAAAGTGTTTAGGAATCCCATTTCACAGGACCATACTTTTGCAAAGAACCATGTAGTTGCATGCTAGATTACGATGTATTTTGTATGAATTTTGTATGAACAAATGTATTAAATATGTAAATTGTCGCTCGACACTTTTATTTAAACTCGTAATAATAGTATGATTAGAATAAGAATGAAAACTTATGAATATGTACATATAATATAATGTAGACTTGTGAATATGTAAATATGATGTTATGAGTACGTGTAATAGCCACTCTATATGAATTGTTGATTTACATTACTCTACATGGATTCTGCCTTGTTAATGAGTAGGGCCAATTTATCAAATTCCAAAATGATATTATGATGAACGTCGAGAACCTAACCCAAAAAAAATTGTTGTTGTTTTTTACTACAAAAAGGCAAGCTACTACATTTATGATGAAACTTTGTATTCTTACACTTTACACACGGACATCTAATTTTTCCTTAACTAATATTCTTTGGAATAGAAAGTATAAAATTAATATAATCCTTAACCACTTGAAGATAATCTTGCATATACAACTCTTCGAATGAATCTTGATACATCCAAGAATAATCATCCATTACTTATCAAACCTATATAGAATAATATTGATTTTATCAATTCTGCCAAAAATCAATTTCCTCTAAGTTTTTAACTTAACAATAAAATTAACAAAAATTGATTGGTACATATTAAAATAGCTTATCTTTATTCAATTATAACACACTTAAGTTACAAAATCAAACTTGATTTCATCACTTAACAATAAAATTCAATTTCCTTCAAATCCCAAACAAACCCTAACATACAATTCATACATTAATACATCAAATTTATTTAGGGAAAAGTTGTAAAACACTTAAATATCCAAGCAAACTATAAATACTAGAAAAATATTCAATAAATTAACCTAGAACATAAATGGGTTACAAATAAAATAGATGGGTTTGCTTACTTTGTGTATTGAAGCATCATAAAAAAAAATTCCAATGATGGATGCCAACACTTCTAATAGATATGGATCTATGTTAGCAAGTTGGGGAGGCTGAATTTGTGAGAAAATGGAGTGTGGGCTACTAGTACATTTTATTTTATTTTTTGTAAGAAGAAGAAAAATGGAGGGAGGGAATTTTCAATTTTTAACTTATTTACATTTATTGATTGAATAATTTCATCAATAATTTTGTTGATAAATAATGACGTACCAACATTTCGATGAAATTACTAACTAATTTTTTTTAGTCCGTCATCAATTCTGTAAGAAATTACCTATGGAACATATTCCATCACTATTTCCATTGAAAAATAGCAATGAAATATTATATATTATTTGTCATTTTTTTAATAGTAAGGTCAACCTACCTAGTCCTTGACTCGAGGCTTGAGCTTGGTCATGAGTCAAACCATTTATAATAACTTTGAACCCAAGCATAAAATCATGTTTCATGTGCTAATAATTTTCTTAATATCATATATAAAAAATAAGACTTAGCTTATCACTAGAAAGATTGCCCATGTTGCATCAGAAGCTACCTTTTAACACGTAAGAGAAGTTTCATCAAGCTAGTCGTTGAAAATGCAGATAAAAAAATATATGCAAAGTTGTTAATGCATTTTCTAGTAGTAAAAGAATATAAAAACCAAAATTAAAGGGCACTCATCTAAAAAAAAATAAAACAACATATGAGATTGACTTGGGTCAACCTGGGTTCACCCGTCAAATACGTAACCTAGGCCATGGTCTCTACTAGGTTTTTAACAACTTTTTTAAAGACTTATTTTTATTTAACCATATGATAACAAAGATGTTCGTAAAATCAATCACTAACTTAATGTTAGGATATATGAGATTATGATAACCTTATAGAAAGCAAGTTGAAATAAATTACGAAGTTCAGTTCTCAATCAACCAAATGTTAAAAGATGAAGTTGAAAAAAAAAATCAATAACAAAAATCAATGTTAAATGATGAAATTGAAAAAAAAATAAATTAAAAAACAAAGAAAAAAAAACTTGTTAAAACATTTTAAGAAACTTTCACTAAGTTAAAGGGGACAAATCATCAACCCTAACCTTAAATCAACTAAAGTTAGGTGAGATGTGCAGACCTTAAAATAAAAAAACCCAAGCTAAGGGCTTGAGCTAATTCCTTTTTTTTTAAGGGGCAGACGACATGTCGCGTGGTTGTCTAGAATCAAAATTGGACTAATAAACCTTTGTTTTTGTTTTTTTTTTTTCAACTCTATCTCTCTCTTCTCTCTTAAGCTTGGGCACCAAAACATGAAGAAAATAAAATCTTGGACCAACATGTAAAAACCTCATAAAAAGGGTTTAAAAATATTGAAAACAAATGAAAGAAAGTAAATCTAGGGACCAATAATGCTAAAAATGCCCTAGCTACAGTAACCCCAAGAAAAAAGAGAATGGAATCTGCTCTCATGTCTATTTAAGTCCTTACAGTTTTAATTATATTTAATTAATGAAATTGATTTTGGTAAATTAAGCAATAATTTAATCTTGTGAGAAACTCTTTTAAAAAAATATTATGAGAAACTCTTGAGAATCAAACCTCAAATCAATTAAAGTTTGAAGGATAATTTTTTAAAAAAAAAAATAAGTGATTCAAAAAATAAAACAAAAAAATAAAACATTGTTGTGACCCACAGTGTGCAATGAAAATGGCATGAACATTAGGTTATTTTTATTTTTATTTTAATGTTACTTTTTGTCCTCCAAGCAAAACTGTCAAAACTTGTGCCATGCTCGAACATATAAATAACATATATATTCCATTCTTGATGAAGAAGTGGTTCAAAATCCTAAATCTAAAAGCAATTTTCTTAATATTCCTTTCTTTTTTTTATATTATTTATCTTTCATCACCATTGTTAACGTGGTCTGCTCAATTCTGAAGGTGGAGTGGGAATCTCTTCTTCTTCTTCTTCTTCTTTTTCTTCTTCTTCGTCTTCTTTTTGAAAAATTAATAAAAGTGTTGGAATCAAACAAAAGCAATTTTGAGGAAAAATAAATAAATAAATAAATATACAAAAGGCATCTGGTTCTGATCCCTACTGTTATACGATGGTTGTATCGCAGAATTAAGAAATATCAAACTAACAAATAAACACACACGTGTAAATTACCTGGTGCTTTGATTTTTATTTATTCCAATTTAATTAATTATTTATTCAACTAAATCATGTTTATCAAATTTCAAATCAGTAAAAATATATATAAAATTTTTAAAAAAAATACACTGGCCTTTTACTTAATATAATTACGCATGGTACTTTAAAATTTAGATAAATTTCTTTCAGAATATATAGCTAAATTTGTTGTATCAAGATTAAAATTTAAATAGAAAAAAAAAATTATAGAACTCTGTAATAATTTGTACAGATTATATATGTATAAGTGGATTTATTCACTATATATTGTAATAACACAAATAATAATTATGGTCATGCAAAGCTAGAACTATTATAATTATACCTAAAAAAATACTTTATATTTTTATTTGTTCACTAATATAATAAGATAGATAAAATAAATCATATTGAAACTTCGGTGTTCTAAAATGAGAACAATAATTACAAAAATTATATGAAGTATATCACATATTTATTTATTATTAATGTGGGTGTCCGGGTCAGCTTGTGTGCACCTAGACTAATCTCATATGCCCTGAAGTTAACGACCATGTAAGCATCTAGTGGCCCTGAGATTTGTGGGATTCGAATTGATAACCTATAAAAAACAAACTCAAGATCTAACCAATTGAGTTACACCTCTCATAATTATATCATATATTTATTAATTAACCTTGCAAATTTTATTTTATTTTATTTATCAAGTTTCCAACCAAAATCATATGGCTCAAAACCTGCAATCGGTGGGTCTCAAACAATGATCAGGCCTACTATTTGTCTTAATCTTTAAAATACATGGTTGGTTTTTTTATTTTTTTTTTCATGGTCTATCATTGAAATAATACTTGCTTTTAAAATTATTTGTACTTGAAAAGCTATCAAATTATTGTTTTTTTATATATAATTTTAATTTGATAAATAAGATTAATCATATAAAAATATGTTACTAAAAAGATTAATGACAGCATTGGAATATAAATTTGTCAAGGTAGACAAGTCTTTTCTTTATCTATTAATTAGATAGAGACACGTTATCTTTTAAATTAACTAATAACGATACTCGAACATAAAACTTCTAAATCCGATGAATTCTTTGTAAGTCACCAAAGTTAACATGTTGGAGACTTAATTAGGATAAACTAGGAGAAGAAAAATGTACAATTAGATGTTGGATGGTCCAGCAATTAGACTGCAAATCATTATTGCAGGATTGGAGAATCTAAGGTTCAAATTCCACCATTCCCAGAATACTCTTGAAAACTTGTCAGAAAAATAGTAGAATTGACAGATATATGATAGCTACAGTCAGTGGTTGCTTGTAATTAAGCATGCCACCAAATCCAAATTTGAGTTAAATCTTCTCATGACATGGCACCCCAAGATCTTTGTCCGAGTTATGGCCTAGCTAGCTGATTTGGCATCAAATTAGCTATACAGAATCTACTACACCCACCACAAGTACTAATCGAATCTGGTTCTCGAGGGCTGCCACATGTGATCAAACAAAGCTAGATTTGACTAACAATGCCATATATCTAGGACATGGTAGCCTCTGGCTATTTTGTTCAAGTGCAAAAATCCTCTTCTTATTGCCTTCATTTTCCACCCTCTCAGCCTCAGGGAAAGGAAATGGCAATAGAAAAATGTAGCCGGTGTGGTGTGCAACTAGTTGTGCCCCCAGACGCTCAAGCGATTCGATGTGCTGTGTGTCAAGCCGTCACCAGGGTTCATTCCTACTACCCTCTGGCTCAAGCCCGCGAGTCAGCTAGCAGGATTACTTCTGGTCTTATTAGCATGGTTTCTGGCAACATTACCACCATGACTAGTTCGGTTAGTAGCAGTAGCTATCCTGTGCCGGGTTATGGTGGTTATTATGCTCCGCCACCAATTAGGCCCGTACTGCAGTTGCCTCTTCCTTCAATGCATGGGAGGAAACGGGCTCTGCTTTGTGGAGTAAGCTATCGAGGCAAGAGTTATAAGATCAAAGGAAGTATTAATGATGTTAAGTGCATGAGATATTTTCTTGTCGAGAAGTTTGGGTTTCCCAATGACTCCATACTCATGCTCACAGGTAATTGTATTTTCATTGATAATAACCAAACCATGTTTTATGTCTATTTCTCTTTGTGATTTCTTCTTAATCTCTTGAGATCATGAAATTATCAAGTCATTCAACTGGCTCAGAGATATGGAAATTGAGACCTGATAATGAGATTTGGCCCGTCACTGTATATCTAATTAGCAGTACTGGCTGGAAATTGGCGATACATTGTTTCTTTGGGCTATATATAACCATGTAAGGTAAATCTACTTGCAGAAGATGAGACAAACCCATTACAGATACCAACAAAAGAGAACATAAGGCTGGCTTTAAGGTGGCTTGTTCAAGGCTGCCAGCCAGGGGACTCGTTAGTGTTTCACTTCTCTGGCCATGGTTCAAAGCAACTTGATTATGACATGGATGAGGTTGATGGGTTTGATGAAACTTTGTGCCCCCTTGACTATGAAACTCAAGGGATGATAGTTGATGATGAAATCAATGAGACCATTGTAAGGCCATTGCTACAAGGAGTCACACTTCATGCCATTATTGATGCCTGCTATAGTCAAACTATGCTTGATCTTCCATTTGTGTGCAGGATGAATAGGTAATTAAAAGTAGTAAATTTTGCACGTTTCAATCCTACAGCATAGCATAGTTGCAGAATGAGTGGAAGAACCATTTTATTTTATTTTGCATTTTGCTTCTGACAGGGAAGGATACTATACATGGGAGGACCAAACTCTTTCACCATATGCTTATAAAGGCACGAGTGGAGGGCTGGCACTTTGTATCAGTGCTTGTGATGATAATCAAACCAGTGTGGATACGACAGTGAGTTAATCCTCCATTTACTTGATTGTCAGAAGAAATAATTTAGAAAATATTCCTAATCCTATTGTGGTTAAGCTCCAATGCAAATTGAACAAGACAAGAACCTGTAGGTTTGAACATATCACACCATTTTTTGTTTACACTTTAGTGTAGTTTCAATTTGCAGGCATTGGCAGGCAATGCTTCGACTGGTGCCTTGACGTATTGCTTCATCCAAGCAGTGCAAAATGAACCTGGATTAACATATGGACGCCTGCTTAATTCTATGCGCCAGGTGATTCGTGGGGCGAAAACTGGTGGATTACGCCTAAATGGACCCATCGCATCCCTAGTAAATAAAGCTCTGTTCAACACTGAGATAACACAGGTATATGCTAACTTTACTATCAGGAATTTTTGCCATCATATTGAATTGAAATAAAACCATCGATGGTAAATCCAAGATAGGAACGATCTTAGCCTAATCCTTAACTATTTTGCTTGTTAATTAATTTCAGGAGCCTCAGCTTTCCTCGTCCGAGACATTTGACATCTACGCGAAGCAGTTTATACTGTAAATTGAATTGGGTCACAGTTGCTATCCAGTCTTGCAATGGAAATTGTTATATATTAAATGAATGATTATTCATCCATCATAATCTGTCAAAAACACTATACTGTGATACTCACAGCTTGTACAGCTTCAAGGAGCATGGTTTAGACCAATAGATATTAGAGAACATCCTCTTCATCTCTGTAAATTACATGGCTTGAATTTGTGGTAATTGTAATTTCAATAAATTTGATGTTTTCTCAGTTCAAAATCGTTTTTTTTTTCCTATTGTTTACACAAGCAAGTGGCCTAAGAAAAAATTGCATGTTTGCATTTGTAATTGCCTTTGAGTTTATTTTAATTATGTATACTTATATTAAAAAAAATATTAAATTAATATTTTTTCAGTGTTTTCTAATGGTTTTAATGTAATAATATAAAAATTAAAAAAAATCAAAAAAAAATATTTTAATACATTTTACAAGTTTAATATACTAATTAATCATTTGCAGCATACCTGAAGAGTGCCTTTCCAAGGACGAAGATGGGCCATATCTGTGTTTGCCTCAAATAGTGGAATGCAGAAGAAAAATCCTGAGGAACTGGAAAGTCATGCAAATAATAGACGTGCGTCTATTTTTAAGCCGCAAACATCCCTTTCACGTGGAAAGACGATACTGTCTGATCATAGATTCATAGCCCACAATTCAGAAAGAAATAGATAGCCGATCGAGCCGTAGTATATTATTGATGCTTAACTATCGATTAATCATTCATGGTCAATTCCTTCTTGAGATCGTATTGGAGGCAGACAAATTTGACTAATCCCAGATGACTATGTTTTTTCTTATGCTTGTTTAACAGCTATTTTGATGGAGGCTGGTCTGGCAGGGAACCAGATTTGTACTAAATAATACTGCAAATAATTTTATTCATCTGTAAAATATTTATTAATTTTACACAGACGAAAATCTAAATAATATTACCTGCTTACCAATTTCAATTGAGAATTAAGAGCTGACGAGAAGCAGCGCACCATCTAGCATAAGAGGCACGGAGGTTAGGCCAGTCAGAAGATGGAGTATATGTGAAGTGGTGCAGCCACAAAGACAAGACCTGCTCCTGCTCTTCTTCGTGCTCCAGCATGTCTATCATCTCTTCCAACACTATCTCTAGCTCAGCCCTTTCCCTCATGCTGAGGACAGGTGCATCAGTGCCATTGCTTGCTCTGCATAGCAATGGCAGCCAGGACATTAGCATCTTCATCTTTGTTTGTCGTTGTGGCTCCCTCTGGCCTTCTCCGGCTTCATCAAGTCCCAATTCTCTGGCTTGTTTGAACAGGAAGGCTGAACAAAATTTTAAGCAGTCAAGACATTACTGATTTATGGGGAAAAAAAAAAGAATTATACAAATTAAACACTATGAGAATTAACAAGCTAATTTCTTTTCTTGAATATCATTTGCAGCTTGCAAACTAAATTATTTGAGCTTGTAGCAAAATGAAGGCAAGTAATCATGCATGGGGATTCTTTGGGGTCTATGACCCTCACATCATCTCTTGTTTTTTCTGGACAGATTTCTTTATTTAATATTGGACAAGAAACAAGCAAGAAAATTCAAATAAAAACAAACCCGCATCTTCAAAATGAGACTCTACCACTATTATTAAAAACTTTTGAATTAACTCACCAACTCATAAACCGAGTTTTATATTGAGTTAACTCTTAAATCAGGATTAATAATTTTGAACTCGCTGGTATTATTGATTATAATTTAATTGTTGACCGATTAAAAAACGTGTCCGTTGCAATTAATTATTATTAAAACTGTAAGTGAGACGTGCGTAAGAATGTTTTTCCTTGAATTGCAGGATTCTACGTACGCAACTCAATTTCAAAGAAACACAACACACCGTTATATTTTATTATATTTAATAAAAAAATCGTATTTAATAGAAAGGATTATTATATTTTTAAAACAAGAATTATTATATTTAAATAAATAAATTAGTTTAGTAAATTAAAACAATGATTGTGCAACTACGGCCTGAAAAAAATTAACTTACCTGAGACTTTCACCAATGAACCTTGTAGGCGAGCCTCTGCTGAGAGAGCAAGCCTAGCCAAGTTTGAAGCCGAAGCCCACCTCCGAACAGCTTCCTCCCCACATCCACATGCTGACAATTTCTGACCCAACCAAAGCAGCTCAGCCGCCAACTTCTCCTCGGACCGGTCCACTCCTTCTCTACCTCTACCAGACCGGGCCCAACTCCCCTCCCCAACAGCCCTAACAGCCTTTAAAATCTGGTTCAAGCGACCCTTGACCGGTCCAGTCCTTGAGCCGCCATTTTCACTCCCGTCATGCGCTATCTCCATCATGGTGGCTTCAAGCTGGCTAAGTGTCCTTGAAAAAGCCGCCGATAAAACCCCACGGTTGACCTCTCGTAAGGCCTCATTATTTTCTCCATGGTTATCATCTACAACCTTCTCAGCTAATGATCTGACTAATTCATACTTTCTTGAGCTAACCGGAATATCATTAACGATTGACAATAGCTGTGTGAGTGCTCGAGCAATACCTGAATCTCCATAACCTGATGAAGGCAAGTAGTTTGCAGTCTTGAGTGGCTTAAGATGATGGTACTGAATATTATCATGATCTTGGTGGTCAGAACTAGGGTTTAAAGAAGGGAATAGAGAAGGGAGTAAACGTAGAAAGAAGAGAAAAGAAGTGACAAGAAGATAACGAATATGTTCAAGAAGTTTGTGTTTTCGGGCCAAGGCAACAAGGGATTTATCAGCAAAGATAAATATGGCGGTTGCTAGGTTTCTTATTAGCATAGGAGCTATGGTGATGGGAGAGGTTTCCATCATGCCCATGTTTCGATTGATGGAGTATATGTTTTTCGTTTTTCTTGGTTTTTCAATCTTCTGGTTGGATGTGGTTGTGCTTCGAATTGTTTGTTTGTTATATTTATATATGGTCAGGAAGGAAAGGATAGAAGAAAAAGAAAATTAGGGTATTCGTTTGTTTTTGTATTTTAAAAGTGTTTTGTAAAAAGAATTATTTTCTGTTTTTATTTATGTTTTTTATATAATTTTAATGAACTAATTTAAAATATAAAAAATATTATTTTAATTTTTTTAAATAAAAATACATATTAAAAAACAATTATAATCACATAAAGAAAGCTATTAAAAAAAGTTGGAAATGAAGAGATAACAGATGTGTACGGTTTACGAGCAACGAATTAGAGGACATGGTCAAGTCTCACAATGGGGACAGCTGATCGGAATCTGCGGTGATTGGGAACCACTTGTGGTGTGTCACACGGGACTTTCTGCATGATTAGGGATAAATTCACGTCTCAGATCAGCCTAGGCTCTGTGGACGAAATTCGTAGCCTGTGCCAAACAAGGACAGAGCTTGGACCAAACCTGCTTGTATTTTGCTTTATATCATGAAATTCTGTCCACCCACTTTAACACGTGGCTGATCCATGTAGGTCAATTTAAAAGACTGTTTGGTATCATTATCAATTTTTTGAGAAAATTTATTACTGTTCATTATATTTTATTTTATATTTTCAGGATCGTACTTATGATTATTTTTAGTGTCGCATGAAATAAAAAATATTTAGTTAAAAACCCAGAAATAAAAATATAAAATAAATTTAATTTTACAATTTTAAAATAAATTTATATAATTTTAAAATAAAAATATAAAAAATCAAGTCACAATTTTATTTTTTTATCTTGAAACATTAATCAAACAAGATTACTTATAATAACATGCAAATATATTATTCTAAACCACAAAAACTAGGGTTTTATATTTTGAAATTACGAAGTTGTATGAAAACTCAAGTTTAATATTCAAGCTTGCTACCTCTATTTTTCCGTTTTGTAAACATAATTGCGAGAAAAAATAGTGATGAAAGGATGGTATTCAAGAACGGAGGTGGTGGCCGGCCAACCATATGGACCAATGACGACCCTTCTAGACCAATTTCTCACCGTTGATAGTCTCTGACCAATTTTATTAACGATAGCCAGATTGATGGGATTTTCTTCTTCTTCTTCTTCTTCTTCTTCTTCTTTTCGAGGGATTGAATTCAATCCAGCTGATCAGCAACTTCCAAAACCATCAAAACTGTATCGGAGAAGTACAAATAACTCTCAGTTAGGACAATTCAATGTAAGAACGATGATCAACAATTTCTGCTCTATTACGGTATATTCTTTTTACAAGCAATGGATATGCTCAAAACAAGCCATGTCAAATCACACTAGCACTTGATGAACACGAAATCTACCATATTTATTTTTTAATAGAGCAAGAATTAGATATGCACAATCTATCCAAGAGCATTATTTTTACTAGTAGTAATAATTAATTTTTAAAGTATTTTTTATTTAAAAATATATTAAAATAATATTTTTAAAATTTATTTTTAACATTAATCTATTAAAACAATCTAAAATTATATAAAAATAATAATTTTAAATAAAAAAATATTTTTTATAAAACACTGTTTAGAGCGCGTTTTCATACAGCATATTAGTAAAAAATCTATTTGAGTAATGTTTGGTATTGTAGTAATGATTAATTTTTAAAATATTTATTTTAATATTAACATATCAAAATAATTTTAAAAATATAAAACAATAATTTTAAATAAAAAAATATTCCTTTGCGTGAAAACCCCGTTTGGGGGGTTACCAAACGGCATATTAGTTTATGACCAAACTTGGCCATTTTTTCAAAGTACAAGAGCTTTCGATTTCTAACACAAGCCAACTATTTTCATTCTGTTTGAATCAAATGTTGATCCTTCGTGGATAAAAATCTTTCTAAGATTCTGGATATGGAGGAGCAACTGAGTCAGTGAGGAATGATGCTTATCAAACTCGTTGGCCTTTTCTAAATTATCTGCGTGTCCCGCATTCTTAATTAATCATCACTAACTGAGAAGTTTCTCCCACATGCGTACAAAGAATGTAAGCTGTCAGGGAATAGTTACTACAGACAAAAATACACTCAAATTTTCAGAGCATCAGAAGCCAGAATCAACAGAGGATTTCAAGTTGACCTTTTCAATCTGTGCCCCAATTACAGTGGGAAAATTTGATCTTGCTCTCACCATATCGTTAATGTTGGCTGCTTTTCAAAAAAACAAAAAAGTAAAAACATTAAGACCAGGAGTACTCTATCATGAACTGACTGCTTTTTCAAAGATTCATTGGCACCGATGCCTCCTATGATGTCAAAGTCTCATAGGCTAAAAGAATGGCACGAAATAAACGATTTGAACTAGATGTGCCAAGAACAGTAAGGAACCTGTGTGATCTTTGGTAGATCAGAAAGATTTCGATCTTGAAGTATAGCCTGGATCAATTCCCTCTTCTCCTTGACATAACCTGTGCACATAATTAACCTGTCAGAACAGAAACATTACAGAGAGAATATCTGGGACTTTTTTTGTGTCTATATTCAGCCTAGCCTGAGAAAAATTCCATGAACTTCAATCATCCACAGAAGGTCAACAATATGGAATTCCAGTAAATGTTAGAAATTAACTCTTACATTGAAGAAATCTGTGAGAAAGAACGAGGGCACGCCCTTGGCAGGTTTGACAAACGATAACCGCATCAACTCCCTCAATTTTTATGGTGTCTGTGGCAACAATATGGTGGCTGCTTCATCTAAATTCGAAACCACAAACAAACCATTGTTCGTATCCTTTTCTTCCAAGCTAACCCCAGCACAGCACAGCACAACTCTTTCTATTTTTTCTTGAAATTGTGCAGCCATACTATACCCCACAAACCTTCCATAGCTGATCCCAACAAGATTCATTCTATGCACACCATGTGCCTCCATTAGCCTCATAACGCATTGAGCCTGGAAAGATCCGGTTCTTTCAGGCCTAGATGTGTAGGACTCACCGAAGAAAAGAAGGTCCGGAACATAGACATTGAAACGTGATGTGAACATCTGGAGATGCTTACCATATTGCCGCATTGCATTGGCTCCAAAGCCATGGAGAAGCAGATCGACTGGGTTTTGATGGTTTGCTGATTCTTGGTACCCAACAATGAATAATTGTGCCATCTCCAAGATTAGATGAGAGGGAACGAAGACCAGCGTTGGCCAATGAGTAGCGGTAGAACCAATCCCGGTATGCAGTAAAGCTCAAACATCTGGCCATCTTGAGAAATAGTGATTCTCAGATATATATACACGCATAAATCAGAATTCATGGTTCTTGAATTCCTGACCTTCTGTTATAGAAATGTACATAGATGTTACTATATCATTGCGGAAATTCAAGATTAATCTACAGAAACTACCCTTTGATTTCACAAACA
This sequence comes from Populus simonii, assembly GCA_007827005.2. NCBI lineage: Eukaryota > Viridiplantae > Streptophyta > Magnoliopsida > Malpighiales > Salicaceae > Populus > Populus simonii. Next base: position 4,086,932 of record CM017480.2, read on the forward strand.
GTATCGAGATCCGTTATACTTTGTTTGAATGGCCAAGTGGAATAATTAATGACAGCATAAAAAAGTAGCAGCATAGAGCGCAAACACAGATACAATAGATAAAAGGACTTTCTGTCTTCCCTGAGAAAGATTCGGAGCTTCTTTCTTTTTTTCTTTTGGTTATTAGCATTCCATCTCACCATTACATTGGTTTTATCAAATTCTTCAGCAGTTTATTTTATATAGAACTATTCGCTAACGTTTCATGCATTTATCAATAATGTCTTCCTGTCTATCTCTGTTGGAAAAACCACTAGAAAATGCATTTTTATTTTGTGAACTTTAATGTGCTCTGAAGAATTATAGATAATTCATTCATTAACTCCATAAATAGTTTTTTTCATATTTTTTTTTAAATATAGATAATTCATCCGCTCCCTCTTGCCAATAACACACCGGGGGTAGAATCAGGGGAGGCATGCAGGGCCGAGCTCTTACAAAACATTTTAATTTTTTTATTTAGTATTTAAATATGAAATAGTATGATATTTTTATTTTAAATAAATAAATTTTTTAATAATATATTTTATTATATTAATTTTGACCTTTTTATCAAATGCTACCTGTTCCGCCCCTGCCCGAATCATTCCTTGTTTTTGTTTGAAATTGACTTGATGTTCATCTTTTTTAAAAAAGTTTTTTATGTGAATTTTTTTTTTATTTGTTTCTCTTGGTTATTTCTTATTCTCTGCTCTTTTTAGTTCATATCATAAGTGAAATACCTTTAAGAAATTAACCTCGAAGGTTTTAGTTTTTTTATATAAAAAATAATAATAATAATAATAGCTTAAAACCACAGTTCATATCTTTACTTATTTGTAATTTGATACATGAAAATGGCTTTCATTTATATACTCTTCCCCTTTGGACTATTTTAAACCGTCATCTCATCTTTGTGGGTTTGATTAAAAGCAGTTAATTTTGACTTAAATAAATAGCGTAATCACACCACGTCTATAATTTGTATTAGAAAGAAACAAACATTAATTAAATCTTTAAAATTTAATTTGAACTAAATCCTCATTCTCCTTAAAAATATTATATCCTCCCCAATTAATATGTTAAGTTGGGCAAAAGAAACATTAAACATAATAAAATTTAAACAAAAGCTACATGAATCTTCATAAAAACACAAACAAAACAAAACAAAAAATCGAAACACCCAACTATAGTTATCCAATTTCCCCCTTTCTCAAAATATATATATATATATATATATATATATATATATATATATATATATATATATTTGTCGAATTTCCTAAGCGAGATATATCATCTGATTTCTAGACCCACCTAATCAACATGAACACCTATTAATAAGTAAAAAAAAAACTGAAGTGGAAGGGTATGTTTGAATAATGAAAAATATTGTTTACACACTTACACTAAATAAAGAATAATTGACTTAAATTTATCGATTATAAACGAAATTAAAAGAAAAAGGACCAACATAGTAAAAATACTGAAAATGAGTGGTTTGTTTAAAATTGACGTAACAAATACACTTTAATCCCTCAATTTATAAAATTAGACCTTTTCGGTCCCTTATATTTTTATAAATCTAATTTTGATACACAACTTCAATTTTATTATTTGTAAGTTCCTGGTTTTTTAAGGAGAGATAAGTTTTCACTAGATTCTAACATAGAGATAGAGGGAGAGAGAAAATCGTTATTTTTGTATATTTCAGCCACCAAATTGGTTGTTATTGGCGTCTATGAATTTCATTTGATGAAAGGAGTTGAATGGTGGTTATTTCAAACCTAAATATTATCTAAAAAGTAGACCGAAATTGAGAAAGGAAAATTTCATCGACACCTTGAGGTCTATATTCATAGGTGGTTAAAACAACTAGTGAAGTCCAAAACTAAAATATTGCAATGTCAAAGCAACAAAAAAAAAAATTAAAGGGTCAATTTTTTTTTAAAAAAAACCATATTACTATGAATTATTATTATAATTCACAATAATTTGTCTCATAATAACTTCACTATGAGACTTAGTTTTTTTTTTGTAATTTATAATTAAATCAATCATATTTGTCCTTAAATTATAATACCCTTGCTAAAGCAGAAATTACAAACCATATTGTCCTTTTCCTTAATTTATAATACTCTTTTTATATAATACTAATAAAAAATCAAAATATATTTGAGTTTTACTATGTTATTTTTGTTCTTTTATTATAATATCTTCTGAATGAATCTATTCATAAATCATATTGAAACCAAATTGAAAACAAAAAGAATAGAACAAATATTTAATGAAAAAAACAAAATAATAATAAAGAGATAAATAACTAAATGGATAATTTAGTAAAAGAACATCTTTGCTTTTAAATTCAGTTGATTTAACAATTTAATCAATAACTTATTTGACATAATTAAATCTAATAAAAAAATAAAAAGTAAAATAATATTATTTTAATAAAAAAAAATATATTTTACGTTAATCCACCAATTCAATAATGAAAGGTAATGTTTTAAGTCAGATCCAACGAGGACGGCAAATATCCTTACGGCAAGACAATGTTATGAATCATGATTGGAGTAATAAAGACATGGATACATCTCTATAAAGAAAAGAACAAAACAAAAAAAAAAAAAAAACAAGGAAACTTGAATTGTACAGATGCAGATGAAACAACTGCTCCAACAAGCACCCGCAGATTATCTAAGAAAAATTTACCATCATCATCAAAATCTCTCCAGAGTCTTCCCCTTGTGAGGTAATAAAGTTTCATTCTTTGTGGTCATCACTACATAATTATAGCATTCATGTATAACATGTGCTTTTGATTCCAATTTCCAATCAAATCTTTTTTAATGAATTTCACTTGATTTGACTAGATATTCTCTCGTTTTTCTCTATCAATTATTTGAGGGGATTCTGCATCTGGGTTTTGTGTGTTTGTTTGTGGGTTGGATTTTTTTGGGTTAATAATGTTCTGAAATTATTGGATTTATAGTCTTAGAGGATAGATATCATCTGGGTTTGGGTAAGTTTTTCTTTCTTTGTTTCACGAAATATTAAAATTTGGGATTATTTTATCAATAGGTTCTTTCGTTTGGTGCAAACAAATCAATGACAAAGTAACCTTTTTTCCCTTTTTGGTTGCTTATATCATTCCCCCCCCCCCCCCCCCCCCCCCCCCTCCACTGCTGCTTCTTAGCTTCAATTATTCAATTTTGGATTCATGATGTGAGTTTGTCCGTGTGTTGTGACTTATGAGAGCTTGTACGTGGATTTTTCCAAACATTCATGCAAATAGCACACAATGGTTTTCGTTTGAATCTTCCTCTACTATATATTAACGTTTCATGCTGGTTCTGTTATAAATTTCAGGTTGTTGCTAATGTTCATTTTTTGACGGAAGAAGAAAAAACTAGTTTCCATGGACGATTTGCCAGACCAATTGGTGTGGGATATCTTGAGCAGGGTCAAGAAAACTGTAGATAAAAACTCTGCTTCACTAGCATGTAAACGTATCTACGAACTGGATAATGAACAAAGACAATCTATGAGGGTTGGTTGTGGACTAGACCCTGCAAATCAAGCCCTGACATCGCTCTGCAATAGGTTTCCTAACTTGGCAAAAGTAGAAATAACATATGCTGGTTGGATGTCTAAGTTGGGAAAGCAATTAGATGACCAAGGGCTTGTCATTCTTGCCAATAATTGTCCTTCTCTGACTGATCTGACACTGAGCTACTGTACATTCATAACTGATGTAGGTCTTCGGCACTTGGCTTCTTGTTCCAAGCTTTCTGCCTTGAAGTTGAATTTCACTCCAAGAATCACTGGTTGTGGCATTTTATCTCTTGTTGTGGGCTGCAAGAATCTTACAATTCTTCACCTTATTCGATGTCTTAATGTTACCAGCGTTGAATGGCTTGAATACATTGGAAAGCTTGAAACACTGGAAGACCTTTCAATTAAGAATTGCAGAGCACTTGGTGAGGGTGATTTGATTAAGCTAGGATCTAGCTGGCGAAAACTAAAAAGGTTGCAGTTTGAGGTGGATGCTAATTACAGATATATGAAGGTTTATGATAGGCTAGCTGTTGATCGATGGCAAAAACAGTGGATCCCATGTGAGTCCATGTTGGAGCTTAGCCTGGTGAATTGTATCATCAGTCCTGGGAGAGGGCTTGCTTGTATGTTGGGGAAGTGCAAGAACCTGGAGAAGATTCATTTGGACATGTGTGTTGGAGTCAGAGATTGTGACATCATAGGCTTAGCTAAAAAATCAAGTAAACTTCGCTCAATTTCACTCCGAGTTCCTTCTGATTTCTCTCTGCCACTTCTGATGAACAATCCACTGAGATTAACAGATGAGAGTCTTAAAGCCCTAGCTCAGAACTGTTCAATGCTTGAATCTGTCCAGATATCTTTTTCTGATGGGGAATTTCCTTCCTTTTCTTCATTTACACAAAACGGAATCCTTAATTTGATTCAGATGTGCCCAATTCGAGAACTTGCTCTTGACCATGTGTATTCCTTCAATGACGTTGGTATGGAAGCTCTTTGTTCAGCTCACTATCTTGAAACCTTAGAGCTTGTCAGATGCCAAGAAATCAGTGACGAGGGGCTACAGCTTGTGGGGCAGTTTCCTCGTCTGTGCATTTTACGATTAAAAAAATGTTTAGGGGTTAGTGATGATGGATTGTACCCTCTTGCTGGGACAGACAAATTGGATTTCTTAGCTGTTGAAGATTGCCCTCAAATTTCTGAAAGGGGCGTTCAAGGAGCTGCAAGATCCGTGTCATTCCGGCAAGACTTATCATGGATGTATTGAACTTGTATTGGACTAAAAAGGGGGGTCTACAAATTTAATTTGTGCAGTCTTCAATGGATTTCTGTAAGTAAGTGATCATTATTTGCGATTTGATCAAAATCCCGTCTTCTGGATCCGTTGCTTGTTGTATGATTGTTACTTATAGCAGTCAGATTATTTGGCTGTGATTGCAAAATATGTAATGCTGTAATTAACCATAAATTTGTTAAATAATACCATGGTCCTTGTGGATTTATTATGAAATAGCATTTTGAAACTTCAATTTTGCCATTTTTATCACTCGAAAGTTTAAGAAACATTCTTGTAAGCATTTACGTTTTGAATTGATAGAACATATTTGCGGAACTGGTTAGCTGATAATTCCTAAACTAATGAAATGCCTGATTAAACTCCTATGTGCTTTTTTTAAAAAAAAAAAGCTCAAAAATATATTTTTTCTTTGATAAACTTTAGCTTTACCAAACATGGTTTTAAAGCAAGCCTTAAAGGTTTATCCCCATCCTGTGGACTAGGCTTCCCAACCTAGCCAAGACTCATAAACACAACCCATGATCAAAATAGAATTTTTAAAAATCGAATGGTGGTTTTTGGTTAATCATTCTTAAATACACAGAACATCATAAGAACTCATAAATCAAATCTAATCTAAAAATCAAGTTGCATCAAATCACACATATAGAGAGCTACACTATGTAAAATTAAAGTTTAAAAACTTATTTAAAGGGAATAATATGTCAAATATTTAAATAATCAAACTGATAACCTAAACAAAAACTTAGTCTTCAAAGGGATTAAATATCAATTGTTCCAAACCAGTACTCAAATGAATTAATTGGGAGGAGAAAATAGAAACTTAGAAAATGCCTTAAACCTAGAAAATAGCCAAAAATCCAAAAATAAATAGCCTAAACTTAACAATTTTAGCTAAAGCAGCCTAAACTGATCTGCTTGAACTATTAAAACCTCAAGAAACAAACAAAAAATGTAATGCAATAGTTAAACCAATAAATATAACAAAACTTCAAAATGGATTTCTTCAACACATTACACCGTTTACATTGATTTTAACACTTGTTTTAATTCAAAAGTATCATGAATATAGCTTGAGTAAACACATCATTCAAGCTATAACAATCAATGGCTATAACTTTGACAAATCATGCTTATCAACACATATTTTTAATCAAACCAAGTTTCAATAACTAACCTAAATATCAAAAGTGACTTGGTTGTTATTTAAACAAACTATTAACCTTACATTAATAGTCTATCATATCTTCAAATCACAAGCTATGCATTCATTACTACATTGAGCATATATTCATCAAAACATGCATATTACTTTAAAATATGATTAAACACATCAAAACACACACATCGTTCATCAAACGAACTAATAATGGTGGATGAACTTTGAGCATTCAAGTAAAGACTTAAAAGGAATGAAAAAGGATGTGCTCATTGATCTATATCATCTTATAAAGGGTAAATGGTATACATTCCGGTCAAAACGCAACCTTCTCTTCTGGATGTTCTTTCTTATTTTCTTTTTATTTCCATCACTTATCAACCTTTGTTCCTTTGCTCTTCGTCTTTACTCTTATTTCTTTTCACTTTTTCTTACTTCTTTTTCTTTCTTTCTTCTCTGGAATTTTTTTCCTTTTTGATTTCTTTTTTTTTTTTTTATGAAAAGTCACTCCTTTTATAAGCTGAAACAGAACCAGGAAGTTATAAAACCACCTAAAATTTCTATGATGGTTTTTCAAAGATAGGTTGTTATGGAAGATTCTACCTTCATCTGTATCTTCTATAACCTTCCTTGTAAGTTATGGTGTAAGTTATGGTGGATAGTTTTCTTTTGTCTTTCGTGCAATGAACCTTACCAAAAGAAAACAACCTCAAAGTTGGTTCTTTTATGGGTGACCCTTTTTTTTAGTAAAGGCTAACCGAGTATGGTACTTTGATGAATTGATCGTGAAGATTGGAGTGTAAACGTGCCATCAAATGACCTAAAACATGCAGAGGAGATGCAGATCTATCATTGAGAATAGACCATGCTTCATTTTTAGGTCTAGAACTCCATATTTATTTATTGGAAGATTGACTTTCGAATAGTTTGAATATGTCAAGGTATGAAAGGATGACTAGAGACAAGATGTTGTTGAGTTCTTTTAGACAAATAATGTATAAATGTTGTATGAGGATGGTTGATCCCTATAGAAAAAGTGTTTCATAAATGTTTGGTGCCAATTAGAGCTCATGGAATAGTTAGAGACACCACATTCATTCACCTAGAGGTGGCTTTCTTATCAACCTTCTTGGTTAAAAAGGAAGAAAAACAATGGTCGAATGACATGTTATCCTTTCCTTTCATTGAAGCCCAAACAACATGTCACCTATTTTAAATTCCTAGAAAAAAAGGTTTCAATTAGGTTTTTTGTGAACTTTCATGCAATCACATCTCTAACAATGTCTACTGGAATCCTTTTATTCATGCGCCTTTATATATTGGTCCTTGATTTTCAGATTATGCAATTTGACCCTCAATTGACTATTAAGCTTTTAATTTATTTTAATTTAACCCCTCGTTCAGTCAATTTAAATCCCTAAATGTACGCACATTTTGCTTCTTGGTTTTTGGTTTTGAATTTCTACAATTAAGCCTCAATTGGCATTTAAACTTTTTTTTCTTTGAAATTAAGCTCTTGAATTGACCAATTAATTTATTGAAATTCAAAATTGATCCCCGAAACTCTAAGTTTACTATGTTTATCTTCTTTTTTTTGTGTTTTTCTAGGACAACTACCAAGAATAAACTTTGCATAACCAAGTCACCAACTAGAGAATTTGTCGCTTTACCAGACAAACCATTTGCAGGCTTTAGCAAATGGTGAAAAATCTTGCCAATGGGTATAGTAATTTCCCTGACTTGGATCCTCTAGAGGTGAAGGCAGAGGAATGTCAATGGAGTTTCGAGTCCTCATACGATCAACACTCTTTTATGCCTCAAAGTTATAGTGGCTTAGATAATGTGGCAAAGGAAGCTACAGCAGCATTCCTTTTGAAGGCAAGCCTGGCTCGCTCTTTCAACCTCGCTTTGATAGTCTCTTAGAGTCTCCAAATTATCAAAGTCAAGGCGTAATCTTACCTCAAAACAACTTGCCTGTTGGTCAATCGAGGAGGGTTTGAAGCACTGGTTATTTACAAGTTTCAAACCACCCACTGATCTAGTTTAGTCCCCTGTTTTTACTCTGTTTTTGTCCTGTTTTTCTCCATCATCAATGGCTAATTGAATATTGTTTTGTCTGTCTGATGATATTAATAGAACAACGCAGACAACACACAGACGTCCTTTTCAAGTCCTCCTGTAGCTACAGAGACCTCGTTGAACGAAGAATCAAACTTCAAAGATGGACGTTATAGTGCTGAAGAAAGGAAGGAGAGAATCTCACTCAAAGTAGAGAGCCAAACGTTACCAAGGAAGCCTCATCGCTAATCTCTTCTGATCCGAGGAACTTGTTAATTAGTGTGTGTGTGTGTGTGGGAACCACAATCAACCGTATTATTTTCATTATATTTATCTTCATTTAATATTATAAATATTAACAAGGTAAAATTACTTTAGAATACTATAGTTTAGTTATTTTTTTATATTATCTTTATTTTAAAAAAATATATATATAATTTACATTCCAAATCAACCCAATTTTTAAATTTAAACGGTAAAATGAATCTATTCTGGTATATAATATAACATAAACAATCAAAATTTACTATTCACTTAAAAAAATCAATCAATCAAATCTAATTTTTTTCTTCTGTACAACTTCACTCTTAATCTTCTTTTCCTACCATTCATTTCTTTCAATTAATTTCTTTTATAATATAACATAAATGTTTTATTATTTGTTAATTATATTTTTATTACTATATATTTTATTTTTATTTTTAAAATTTAATTTAATTTAACTTTTATATAAACTTTGGTCATCATTCTTTTTATTATTTTTTTTAATTAAAAATTTTTATCTATCATATTTTGTTTTAATTTTTTTATTGCTGTTTATTTTTATTTAAAATAATTTATGAATTATATTTTTTTAATTTCATTTCTTTTGAACTTTTTTATCTATCAAATTTGGTTTTTATTATTTTAATTGTTATTTATTATTTTATTTGAAATAATTTATAAAATTATATATATTTTTAATTTCTTTCTCAAACTTTTTTTTATCTATAAGCTTTGGTCCTCATTTTTTCAATAAACATGAAAAAAAATTAAAACATTAATAAGTTATTTTTCAGCTTATTTTTCATGACTTAACCAAACATTAAAAAGTCTTTTCTAACTCATTTTTCATTATACTACCAAATATTAAAAAATAATTCAATTTTTAGAAATTTACTTTCCAAAAAAACTATTTTTTCAAAGAAAACTACTTTATAGGAAACAAATAAGGCCTAAGTGCCCATTTGAGGTTGTGGTTCAGCCTGTTTTTCATGAAAACTTGAAATGTTTTTTGTACAAATTAATTTTTTAGTGTTTTTGAATTGTTTTGACGTGTTGATGTCAAAAATAAATTTAAAAAATAAAAAAAATATATTTTAATGCATTTCCAAGTAAAAAAATATTTTAAAAATTAATTGTTACAACACTTTCAAACACCCTTTAAATTAAGGAGGTGGCTAGATTTTTCATATTTGGCAAAGAAAAAGGTTTTTTAGTTGCAATTTTATTATTTTAAAGCAATAAGAGATTTTTATTTATTAAATTGAATACAATAATAAAAATATAAATAATTCAATATTTTTTTTCTTACTATTGCTGAATGTTTTCTATAAAATAAAATACACCATAGGACATTTTCTATGAGTTTTTGCTTGTACTTTGAAGACGTATTTTTTAATTAAATAACAGATATAAAAATTAATTTTTTTATTAATAAGTTAATATCAAAAATAATTTTTAAAAAATATAAAAAATATTATTTTAATATATTTTCAAGTAAAAAATATTTTAAATCACAACTAACACCATACTCTTAAATATTATTTTAATTGATTGTCAATATATAGCAAGTAGTTATTCCATTGTGAATATAGGATGCAGAAGCGCCGCATCAACAGCTATCTACAACGTTAAGAAATATATTAAAGTATTATTTTTATATTTTTAAAATTTATTTTTGATATTATTATATTAAAATGATATAAAATTATTAAAATTTTATTTTACAATAAAAATTTAAAATTATTTTAAAATACAATTCAATCGTTCAAACACATTCTTTGAAGAGCAGAAGGAACGTGTATCTAAAGTTTCTGTTTTTTTTTTTTTTCCTTCGTTGCCATCAGCTAGCTAGGATTTCAAGAACAAGAATTCTATTTTGTGAGTGTTTTTTCCCAGTCAAACGGCTCAACTACAACATATTCAATGTTAGGGTCAGAGGAGAAACGTGTTCCAATTTTCTTATAATTTATAAATTAAAACCAAATGTAAAATTAACCAAAAAATTGTATATAATTCACCCATTTTGTCATTTTTTTTGTTATTTTCTAATTTTAATTTATGTTGTCCTTTTCGTTCTTTAAAAGTAGAATGAAGAAAACAGAAGCATGCAAGATAGGGATTAGGGAGACTCGATTAGGAAATAAGGGCATATTTGAAAAGAAATAAACTACTAATTGAGCATAATCAAGGGGTCATTTAATAAATTTATATAATAAAGGGACTAATTAATTAATTTAGATACCTTATAGGTACTAAACTGTACTGTAGTTAACCTCCATCATCAACTTCTTCTCAAGAACAGAACCTTAAACCCTAGCCTCCCTTTATATTTATATATATATATATAAAAAAAAACACCCTCCTCTCAAATCTCAATTTATACTCCATCCCCACAAACCCCCCCCCCCCCCCCCCCCCCCCCAGTTATCACGCAGAAATCAAACCAAATCATTCCACTACCACCATCATCTCAAAAAATATAAAGAGAATAATTATTTAGGGGATGGCCGAATAGTAAAAACTTGAAATAAAAAAGATGAGTATAATTATTATTTTTTAGTCATGTAGTTACTTTTATAATAATTATTAAAAATTTATATAATTATTAATTTTAATGTAGTTACTTATATAATAATTATTAAAAATTTATATAATTATTAATTTTAAAATTTATAATATTAGTTGAGGTGTATAAAAACTAACCCGAATATCTCATTTTAATAATAATAAGAACAATTCAAAACCCTCCTATTTAAACCCTATAAGCAGTTAATTTGATTCAAATTAAGCAAAACCAAAGAGGAAAAAAATGGGTTCTCTCCAGCACTTCCTCAACAGTCCGATCTCGTTCCCCTTTTCTCCAAATCTCAATCATCGCCGTTCTTTTTTCTTACGAGCATGCCTTAACCTGGACGTGCATGCGCCGGATTCAGTGAAACCCAAAACCCATTTGAAAAGTCGAGAGGTTATGGAGATGGAAAGGAAGGTGTTAGTTGGGACATATGCAAGAAACCCAGTTGTGATTTCGAGTGGAAAAGGTTGTAAATTGTATGATCCCGAAGGGCGAGAGTACTTGGATTGTACTTCTGGTATTGCTGTTAATGCTCTTGGTCATGGGGATCCTGATTGGGTCAAAGCTGTTGTTGAGCAAGCTAATTTGCTCACTCATGTCAGCAATGTTTTCTATTCAGTTCCTCAGGTAATGGGTTTTTTTACTGTCATTTTTTTTATATATATATATAATGAGGGTTTATTCACATATTAATTTAATTTTGATTGTATTAGAATTTTTTTTTATTTAATTCATATATTTTTGTGTTGTCTTCATTTGCTTACAATCTGAAACGTGAATTTTTAGATTTTTCGATTTGAAATTATTATTATTATTATTTAGACTGGCTATAGGAAAAAGAATTAACTGTGAAATGCCATGGACAGGGGAATTATTATCTGTTCATTTGGCAAGTTTTAATAGACCAATTTTGCATATAATAATGAAATGAATTGCAAGAATATTATGATTTTGTCTGCTTTGTGATTGATATGAACTGGGAACATGTATCTGGTGATTTTGATGCTGGTATATGGTAAGTTTTTCCTTCGTAGTTTTGTTTCTCTCGTAATTTTAGAGCAAGTTCGTTAAAATGAAAGCATGCATCTCTTGTAGGTAGAGCTTGCTAGACGTCTTGTGGCTTGTTCATTTGCCGATCGTGTATTTTTCACGAACTCTGGTACGGAAGCAAATGAAGCTGCTATAAAGTTTGCACGGAAGTATCAACGATTTACAAATCCTGATGAGAAGCAGCAAGTGACAGAGTTTATTTCCTTTAGTAATAGCTTCCATGGGAGGACAATGGGGGCTCTGGCATTGACAAGCAAGGAGCAGTATCGATTTCCTTTTGAGCCTGTCATGCCTGGAGTTAATTTCCTGGAATATGGTGACGTACAGGCTGCAACAGAACTGATTAAGTCTGGCAGGATTGCTGCTGTATTTGTAGAACCTATACAGGGTGAAGGTGGTATTTATAGTGCAACAAAGGAATTCTTACAGTCCTTACGTAATGCTTGTGATGATGCTGGGTCTCTCCTGGTTTTTGACGAGGTGAACTGCTTTTCATTTTGAAATCGTGTTTTCTCATATAAATTGTGGATTCTAAGGTTATAGGTACCTCTTAAATGCATGTTATTCTCTCCCTCATTTCCACCCATGACACACCACCTGAACCAAAAATGTTTTTTTCTAATCATAGAAAAGTATCCGAATAGAAAGTTGTAGACATGTGTTTAGTCTCTTCACAAATTAGCATCACCCTGGATAGAGCACCATAGCTCCAAAAGTGCAATTTCAATGAAAATTTCTTCTCTTTTTACTTGGAAGATAACATTTTTCAGATTCAGGGTCAGGGTCAGGCAACCTTTTAAAAGGGAAAGGGCAGAAAATGGGATACTATTCTTCATTCCTAATTGCAATAGTTTTGTTGTGTAATTACTTGATATCATGTTTAGCACTGTAAGGTGCTCTGATGTATGCTACAATGATCACAGTTCAACTGAGAAGTATTTTTTGAAACATTCTGTTCTCAGGTCCAATGTGGCTTAGGTCGAACTGGTTATCTTTGGGCACACGGGGCATATGGTGTGGTCCCATATAATGACACTTGCCAAGCCTCTCGCAGGAGGTCTACCTATAGGAGCTGCATTGGTGAGTGAAAAAGTTGCAGCTGCCATAAAATATGGAGACCACGGGAGCACTTTTGCTGGTGGACCTCTTGTCTGTAACGCTGCCATTGCTGTTTTAGATAAAATATCAAAGCCAGGTTTCTTGGCCAGTGTCTCTGAGAAAGGTCAATACTTCAAAGAACTTTTAATTCACAAACTAGGAGGAAATTCACATGTGAGAGAAGTACGAGGTTTGGGACTTATAATTGGGATAGAGCTGGATGTATCCGCTTCACCCCTCGTAGATGCCTGCCGAGATTCCAGTCTTCTAATATTAACTGCTGGAAAAGGAAATGTTGTCAGGCTGGTGCCCCCGTTGATCATCTCAGAACAAGAACTGGAGCGTGCTGCTGAGATTATACTTGAATGTCTTCCAGCACTTGACAAGACTAATTGAAGCAAGGTTTGGTAGCATGTAATTTTATCAGAAATTCAGGATATATGTATTCATTATCAAATTCTGTTATCAGCCTGTCCAAAGTTTTATCTATATCTTGCACTCATGGCATGCACAGTAGCCCTCGAATTACATGAAAGTACTAATTATTTAAAACAATATGCATATGTGGTTGAGCAGAGCTGTGAGCTCTGTTAGTTTATTTTACTCTCGATTTGTCTGCCATTAGCTTGGAGAATTTAGGCTAGGTTGTTTGGGTTTTTTGAAGATTTTTTTTATATTTTTCTGTGTTTGTTTGTTATTAGAAAAGTTGATCAACGAAAAATATTTTTAATAAAAATTAAATTTATTTTGGTTTTTAAAAAAGTATTTTTTTTTTATCTTAGATAAAAAAATATTTTCTAGAAATTATGAAAAATTTAGAAATGTCATGTTATTTGTTGATTATATTAATTTTAATTTGAATTTTTTTTTCAATTTTATCCCTTAGAATTTGATTTTTATATTAATTTTGGTTCTTATTTATATGATTATTATTTGTTTTTTTCTTATTATTTTTTAATTGAAATTTTTATTTATGCTTTTTTTTTATTGTTATTTATTTTATTTGAAATAATTTATGAAATTTTAATTATTTTTTAATTTCATTATCTTTCAACTTTTTTTATCTGTTAGATTTGATCTATAATATTTTAATTGTTATTTATTTTATTTGAGATAATTTATAAATTAAAATTTTTTTTAATTTCATTCTTATTCAACTTTTTAATTTGTTAGATTTGTTCCTTATTATTTTAATAAACTTGAAAAAAATATTAATAAGTTATTTTTCAGTTTATTTTAAATGACAATGAAATACTGGAAAGTGTTATTGAATTTTTTTTTTTATGATATTATCAAATATTAAAAAAAAATTATTTTTTTAAAAAAAAATTTCTAAAAGAAATTATTTTAAAAAAAAATCTTATTGACTCGTGGAAAACAAGTCACGACAAAAGGAGAGATTTGATGGTTACTATGACAAAGGATGAAACTAAAACCTTATTTGTAGCAACTAAGGAATCAAAATGGTATGAAAAAGCCCAAAACAAGAGCAGAACATAGACATCAGCCAGACTGAGATTGTCACTTACAGCACTAATTTCCTTCGTGCTCTTCACAACCCAACTAGCCATCTACAAAATGTAGCAAATCACGCTAGGTGGAGAATGGGAAACGGCACAAACAGAAAACACTTACTCTTTTTTTTTCTTTTTTTTTCTAAAATTTAATATGATTTTTATATTTTAGATTGTTTTGATGTGCTGATGTCAAAAATAATTTTTAAAAAATAAAAAAAATCATTGGCATACATTTCGGCAAGAAAAATTATTTGAAAAACAACCGCTATCTCACTACCAAATATATTATCTTAATAGCTACAAGAGGATGTCAATCCGAATTATAATTACGGTGAATATGAATATTTTCAACCTCAATTTGAAATATATATATATATATATATATATATATATATGTGTGTGTGTGTGTGTGTGTGTGTGTGTGTTTGTTTTTAGGAGTTGATATCATAAATAATTTTTTTAAAATAAAAAATATTATTTTAATATATTTTTAAATAAAAAATAATTGTTATCACACTCTTAAATACTTTATATATATATATATATATATATATAAAGAAAACTAAAACTCTTATTGATATTTACGGTGCGGGCAAAGACAATCCAATCTGGAATGCAACAGTTAAGTCACAGTAATATCAGTTAATCAGGCATGCTACTGTTATTCTCGAGTTTGGTAATATTGTCATTCTTCCACGTCATTTCTTTGGATTAAAGGGTGTGGATGGGTTCATTTATATTTTTTATAGGTTTTCTTTCATGCCTCTCTTTTAGGTCTACTTATGATTTTTTTTATTTTTTTTACGGATTATCTTTTGCAGAAAGAGATGAGACCAGTTTTCCAAGCTCTTTATTATTATTATTATTATTATTATTATTGAAAAAAATTATATATTTGGTTTGAAGAGTAAAATTAAAAATTATTATTGTTATTGTTATTGTTATTGTTATTGTTATTGATAAATATTTTTAAAAAATATTATTATTATAAAAGAAAAACCATAAATTTAATTTGAATGAATTAAAAACTATATGAACTTAGATCAGATAAATTTAATAATATTATTAATATTATTATTTTTATTATTATTAGGAAAGCCAGACCAAAGTCCTGCTCGCTTGGGTCTGACATCATATATGGTTGTCAAATCCAAGCAAACATATCTTTATTATTATAAATAAATTATCACAAAAATCTAATTTAACATTTAAAAATCTAAAAATTCAAATTATATCTTCCCAATAAAATAGTTCATGTTTTTATATTTATGAATTTATTATTCTTTTAATAAAAATTCTATCTTCTATTATTAGTATGATTATTATTGTTGTTGTTGTTGTTGTCGTCTCGTTGTTGTTATGATTATTCAAGTAAATTTGGACCAGATATGTTTGTCAAATCTAAGTAATGTGGGTTAAAAAATTATTTATAAACAACAAATGATCACAAAGATCTAATTTAATGTTTTAAATCTAAAAATTCAAATCATATCTTCCTATTAAAATAGTTTATTTTTTATGTTTATAAATTTGTTATTCCTTCAATAGAAATTCTATTTTATGGTTGTTACAGATATAGTTTTTGTTCAAAAGTATTTTTATTTAAAAATTTATTAAAATAATATTTTTTTTATTTTTAAATTTATTTTTAATATTAATACATTAAAATAATTTGAAAATATAAAAAAATAATTTAAAGCAAAGAAAAAAATAAAATAAAAATTATTGTTTTTCAAAATATTTTTGAAATACAATAACAAACATGCTATAATAATAATGTTTTTTCTTATAAATCTATAATTTATAAACTATCATAATTAACAAAATCAAGAAAATAACACAATTTATGTTGCACTCAAGTTGTGCTGCTCCGATTGAAGCATTTAAATATAAGGATTTTGGGTTTGACATGACTATCAGATATAAGTATTTGGGGTCTTGAAACTTTTGGATCTATCTTGGCTGTCAGATCCAAGGCTTTTAGATCTGGTATTGCTGTCTGATCCAAAACTTTTTTAAAAACATTTTTTAAAATATAAAACAAATTTTTTATATTTATAAAACATTATTATTAACCCACGATCAAACGAGTGGGCCGCTACACTAATATGCAACTAAGTTGCCTAAGTCGGGCTAGTGAATATGGATTCCAGTTCCAAAAAGGTATTTAAGCAAAAACCAAATTACACGTGCTCAGCTCTAACTCTTCCAGCTTCGTAATGCCAACACATGGCAGTGCCACGTACAATCAGTGAATTGAGGAATGGATAGGCATAAGCTTTTGCCAAAGAATGGACCCCAATCCAACTTCTTAACACAGAATTTTTTTAAAAGCTTGCAGGTATGTTTCTGTGGAATTGATCTTTTTATACAAGATCCATCTTTAGTATATATTTTTTTTATGATCATGGTTGCATCGACCACTGAATGTTCCTTTTCTTTTAATGATATGATACTAGGTTTTTGTTTTTGGTTTTTGTTTCTGAATCTAAACGAGGAGAGCTTAATTTCCATGCTGAGCATTCATGACTGAATAAGTCTTGACATCTTTTCTACTAAATTGTCCAACTTAATTATAGGAGGAAACAAATTGTAGCCTTTTCAGGTATAACATTGGAAAATTGTTATAATATGTCAGAATCCAAGCAGATTAAGGTTATGAGATCTGGGTCTTCATTTTTGTGAAGACAATTCAGTGGGTGCAATGTTCAATGGGGTGATTGAATTGTTTTAACCCATGATTTCTTATGGGCTAGGAACTTAAACCACCTATTAGGCCTACCATCCCTTTCATTGCCCAAGTTGTTCTATGCGCAGGGTGTGGATATGGCAGGAAAACAACAGGTTACAAAAAGTTCAGAACTTTCAATCTGTGATTCATATTTTGAGAACATACAGTCCAGAAAGAAGTTGCCATTTTCATTACAGGAGACCTTAACTGCTGCATTTGCAGAGATTCCAGCTTCATCATTCCCACCAGTTCCAGGTGGCAAAGGTGATTGCAAAATTTTCTTACCTTTACAGTTAGTCTGACAAAACAATATTTCTTAATTAATTAAAAGGTGTTTCACAACTCAATCTTTGCAGTCATTGAAATTTTAGCGGATTCGTCGGTTGCTGATGCTGTTAGAATTTTATCTGAATGCAACATTATGGCTGCTCCTGTAAAAAAAGTAGATGCTGGAGACAGTTTGGATTGGAGAGATAAGTACCTCGGAATCATAGATTACTCAGCAATCGTCCTCTGGGTATTAGAGAGTGCTGAGCTCGCGGCTGTTGCTTTAGCAGCCACATCTGCAGCAGCTGCTGGCATAGGTACTGGAGCTGTCGGTGCTCTTGGAGCAGTAGCATTGGGTTTAACAGGTCCTGTTGCGGTTGCTGGGCTAACTGCGGCTGCAGTAGGTGCTGCTGTAGTTGGTGGTGTTGCTGCAGAAAAAGGAGCTGGAAAAGACGCCTCGACAGCTGCTGACAACTTGGGGCAGGATTTCTACGAAGTTCTTCTTCAAGAAGAACCCTTCAAGTCAACCACTGTAAGTTCAATTTCAGAATGCTGTGTTCAAGATACCTTTTCATAACTTACATATACATTTTGAGGACTACCTTGACAGGGAATAGAAAGAAGCTCCAGTCTTTTTCTAGCCATCTGGGAAAGGCTAACTGTATTTTATGTTTTATTTTTTCTGGTTGGCTAAAGGTGGGATCGATTATTAAATCATACCGCTGGTCTCCTTTTCTTCCAGTCACAACAAACAGTTCAATGTTGAGCATCTTACTTCTACTTTCAAAATATCGGCTGCGAAATGTACCTGTGATCGAGCCAGGGAAACCTGATATTCAGAACTTCATAACTCAATCTGCAATTGTTCAAGGTCTGGAGGGATGCAAGGGAAGAGACTGGTTTGATTGCATTGCTGCACAACCTATTTCAAATGTAGGCCTTCCTTTTGTGTCTGCTAACGAGGTACATGTTCTCCTGATTAGTTTTCTCGTGGCTGACTTCTCAATTTGGACTTCTTCAAGCGTGTTATTCTGCTTCCTGGCCAGGTTGTTAGTGTCCAGAGTGGTGAACTGATCTTGGAAGCTTTCAAGAAAATGAAAGATAACAAAATTGGTGGTCTTCCTGTAGTAGAGGGACCGAATAAGAAGATTATTGGAAATCTCAGCATACGGGACATCAGACACTTGCTGCTCAAGCCTGAGCTTTTCTCCAATTTCAGGTAGTGTAGAGGATATTAAGCATGTTACTGGTGAAGTCTGCTTTATCCAAGTTCACTTCTTCCAATTTTTCTCTCTTTTCAGGCAGCATACCGTTATGGATTTCATGAACACCATCGTCTCAACAACCAAAGGAACAGGAAGCGTCATCCCACCAATTACCTGCAAGCCTGATGCAACTCTTGGTAGCTTGATCCATGCTCTTTCTTCCAGGTCAGGTCACAGGATTCATGTGGTTAACCAATCTGAAGAAGTTGTGGGCGTGATTACGCTCAGAGATGTGATCTCTTGTTTCGTGTACGAGCCCCCGAACCATTTCGATAGCTACTTTTCTTTTTCAACAAAAGAAATGCTGGATGAGTGATGATTCTGCCAAAAACATTTACAACTTCAGGAGATGAAATTATCCAAAATGTAATAAACCAGACCTGTTTTTAGACAAGAAAATGGTGAGGGCAAGGTTTTTTCATCGATTAGTATGAT
This sequence comes from Populus simonii, assembly GCA_007827005.2. Lineage (NCBI taxonomy): Eukaryota > Viridiplantae > Streptophyta > Magnoliopsida > Malpighiales > Salicaceae > Populus > Populus simonii. Next base: position 4,106,218 of record CM017480.2, read on the forward strand.
CATAATTGGAGTTCATGTTTTATGCAGCTCTAATTGAACCACATCAAGCAGATTTTCCTAATCTTTTATTATCTCTGATTCTTTCCAAGTCCTATGATTTTATTGGACAGAATAAAGGTGGAAAACTCCGTACGTTAAAGCAACCCTGAGAATATCAACTACTATAGAGGTAAAAGAGAGCACAAAACACAACCCCTACATTAACTAACAAAAACGTAGGCAAAAAAGGTTGCAGAAAATTACAGAAATTTATGTGCAGATGGCGAAGGAATATGACAGAACACAATAACCTTGGGAGACTTCTTGTTTTCTACTTGTACTTCTTTATAACGTTAGAAAACACCCTTCAGAGATATGGTAGCACAAAACCAGTAGAAAATATGTCCATTTACCAGCGTGTCGGCAAAGATGAATAAGCCATAGGCGATCTTATTAACAAAAACTAATACTCCTTGTAAAAACTTTGTTCATTGGACACTTCACGATGGTTTTGTTCTTCTCGTAAAAAAAATATTAAACTAGAAAAGGCGTGGCATTATAGCATTGTTAGGAAAAAATGCGTGTTTAGTCTTTGTTCATAATTCAAAACGTTCAAAAATATGTTTTGAATATACGAAGAACACGTCAATACAAACACAATAGTGAAAAATATGTCAAAAAAGAGATCAAAATAGTCCTCAACGTCTCTGACTTGGTCTCTTCACACGCTACATACTCTAGAGTCTAGATCGCCTTCTTTACCCGTCAACCCACGATATTAGCCGGGTCAACCCGAAACTCAGATCTCATCACCAAACACGTAAGCACCACTTCCGTATGCACAAAACCGGTCCAGTCATCGGCAACGTTGCCATACTATCAGCAGTGTACACATCATCATCCACGTCAGCTATGTGGGTCCATGCTGCACAATACAGGGGAAAAAAGGCTATTAACAATTCCAACCTGACGTGGCCTAAAGCTAAAACACATCAAGACTTTTTTAAGTATCCGACCCGAAACCCAACTGCTTCAGGAATGGGATGGAGGTAGACAAGGCCAGAACTGCGTGGAGACCAAACATTAAAATTATAATTGGCGCGTTTGGAAGTTTAAGTGGTTATTTTTTAAAATAATTTTTATTTAAAAATATATTAAAATAATATTTTATATATCGATTTAAAATGTGAATATTTGCCTGTAGCTGACCTCCTATCACGGCTTCTTTCTTTATCTAGCTCAATTCATATTAGCGTTCTACCTCTTGTAAATCTTAGAACACAAACTCTCTTTTCTAACACAAAAAAGAAAAGAAAAAGGAAGAAGCAAGCCTTTCGACAATAACATATTAATCATCTTCACACCTTACTTTCTCCAATTTTATGGAAGAGTGGAACTCCATCTTAAATTATATTTTGAATTTCCGAAAAGAAACATAATATCATATTAATTAAGGTAACACCTTCAAGTCAAATCCATCTTTATAATGACAACACTTGGTGCTATTCACCAGCTTTCTCTATGACCACTGCTCATCTTTCCTTCAATATATACTAACCTTGCGAAGAGGGAGCAAAACCATGGAAGTATATTCAAGAGAGGCTCCATCAATTGACTCGAAAGAGAAACACATAAAAATATGCAGTGGTGTTTATGCACTTTACACTTTTCGACAAGTCATGAAACTAGCAATTTAAATAGAGATCACTTACTCGAATATAAACACCATCAAAGTACAAAAATCATAAAGATATCATCATGGCACACCTTCTTTGTCTGGTTTCTTCTTGGGATTTTGTCACACTCAACTCTCTCTTCCCTGCCTTCTCAAAACGCCAAGGTAAATGGTCAATTTCACTCCTTGCAAAGAGGAAAATGCGAGTCCCGAGAGTTAAAAACACGAACATTCGCGTGCTTCACTAAGCATTCTCGGGAGCACAATCCCTCTCTTTCTATCTATCTCTCATGCAGTCTGCTTTGAGTCATCTAGACCGACATTCTTTTTTGTTCCTAGTGAATGTTTCTTCAAATATCATGGTAACATGCAAGGAGGAGGTGATATTAATTAATTTCCTCTAGCACATTGAAATATGCCCTATATAAAGCCAAGCAATACCAGTCAATGCAGCAATATATATATACTCGTGATTGTGTGCAAGAGGGGGTTCTGCTTGAGGGTTTTTGCGTGGGAGTAGTAAGCAAAGCACAAGAATAGAAGATTGACTTCAAGATTTGGACAGATCGATTTGATTTGGACCACTCATTATTTTCTGTATACATCCGATGTTGTGTTTGCGGCCGTTCCGACTCATTTTGTGTCTAGCTTTATGCATGACTATGAGAGTACCGAAAAATCATGAACTCCTTGTTTATGAATATAAATCAATATTTACATGTTCGCTTGGGTACATGCATGGCATTGTATTCATTCAGACCGGATTAGTTTTATCTTTTGGGTAAAATATAATTTTTTGTTTTTAATGTAAAATAATTGGAACTGAATTGAAAATGAGTCGGTTGGGTTTCGATTTTTGTCCTAAAATAACCGAAACCGGTTGGTTTAAACCGGTTTTGATTTTTTAAAAAAAAATTCGGTTTGATTATTTTTTAGGTAAAAACCGAACCGAACAAAAAATGATCACCCTTAAGCTTAACCCTCATAGATCTGGCACCCTACCAAGCCTAAGCACTATGTGTCTGACACCATATCAAATTCAATCCTCATGAGTCTGCCACGTTACTAAGTTGAAACACCATAGGTCTACCATCGTACCAGGCCTAACCCATATAGGCTTAGCACCCTAACCGACCTAAGCACTATGAAACCAACACCTTACTAGGCCTAGTCCTTATGGACTTTGCACCCTAACCAGATCCAAGAACAATGGGCCTAGCACCCTATCAAGACCAAGCACCATGGATTGGGCATTTTACTAGGCTTATATATCTTGGGTCGGGCACCCTATCAGACCCAAATACCATGGGCTCGACATCCGTACCATGCTCAATCCTCATGGGCCTCACACCCCTATCAGGCCTAAATATCATGGGCATGACACTCTACCAGGCACGACCCTCATGGGTATGACACCCAACCAAACCCAAATATCATGGGCATGCCACCCTACTAAGCAAGATCTTCTGTGGCCCTTGCCCTGCGCACCACTAGGCCAAACCCTTCTTGGTCCTGGTGCTTTGTTAAACCCAAAGTCAAGTATTGTTTGGGCTTGGACTTATAGCTTAAGCCCAACACCCAACCCTTGTGATTTTACTAGGTCGAGGCTCCGCGTCTGATGCTCCTCACGTCGCATGCCACCCTCACCTCTCATGCCAGGTGTGATTTTTTGATTAACCAAAGCCATTTTAGCTTGGATCCTACTTCACCTATATCCCTAGGTATACAAAAGTCTCTCATGACCTACAATATCTCCATTTCTTAGTTGGATAATTTCAGTGAAAAATATGTGTGGTTATACTGTCTTTGGTAGGCTAAGTGAAATATTGTTCATTTATATCCACCAGATGAGACATTTTGTAAGTACCATGCATCACTCACCTCAATTTACCAACTATCAACCACTTTGACTTACCAAGCACCATTTACCACACACACCAGCTACCAGCCACTTTGACTTTCCATATAATGCAAATAGCCACCTTGACTTCCCACATCATGCTACCAACCATTATTGATAAGGAAAAATGGATCAATTGTTAGAACTAAATGATTAATTAATTATCCAACACATAAACCTTGTCTCTAAGCTTAATGGATTTTTTGGGACATCATCAAGGTTCTTCTTACCATTTATGTAAATAAAAACAAAAAACAAATATATTTATACCAAGTTGAAAAAAGAACAAATATGAAAAAATATTTTCACTTAAATACTTTGAATCACGATTTTTTTTTACATAGGTTTATTGTAAACTTTTTTCTTAAACAATAGAAAGATCATGCTTTAATTTAAAATGCATACTTCATTTTCTAGTAAGATGTAAAGGCAAAAAAAATCAAGAAATCAATTTCTTATGCTAGATCAACTCATATGAAGATCTTTCAGGCTGTTATAAAAATTATAATGACACATAAAGAAAATTAATAAAACTACTAAACAATTGAATAATCAAATAACTAAAATTATAATATCCTTTTAACGTGGAACATACAACTAGTGTACATGAAAGACATAAGTGTCTCCATCACTTAAAGACTAGCAGGTATTTTGTGTCATAAAAGACAATAAATCGTTATAATCACCAAACTTATTATACATGTTGGCCTTTAATCTAAGAAATATAATTAAAAAAAGTATTCATTTTCTTTTTATTATATACCTTTTCATGGTAGGAGAATATCTTGGTTTTTTTTTCTGATTTAATGCAATATTGATTGAAATTACTTTTACCATTTACTTTCGAATCAAGTCCAAAAATTCAATATGCTTACAAACAAGGCTTCTGGGTTGAATAATCGGTTAATAAATTAGTCCTAATAATTTCATCAATTCTTTATAGTCAATATAATTGATAGCTTATACTTGGTATTTAGTAGACCAAAATGGCTTGTGGCTAGTACATGTAAAGGATCTTTTTAATGGATGTGAAGATTTTCATATGCTTAAGTAAATATTTTTTTAGAAAGAGAAAATACAATAATGCTTTAGAGAGAAATATTCTCAAATATGTATGTAGTAAAGAATGAAAATTATGAATCTTTGTTTCGAAGGACTCATGGTTATAGTCCACAAGTCCTGTTCTTTTGTGGAGAGGAAGAGCTGGTGTGTAAATATTTCACCTTTGTGACATTTTAAGTTGTATTGTGAGTTGTAAGTCATTCATTTTATCAAACTAAAAGATCAAGATATGACGGATCATAAGAGACTTTAATACACCTAATCGTATTGGTGGAGTATAAACCTGTTTAATTAAGCTTATTTATTAAGAGATAATTCATTTATGATTTATGTAAAAATTTATAGAATTGATAGCATTAGATTCAAGCATCATGTTTGAATCCATGAGTGTAACAAATCTGTCCATGCCTGAGATGTGATGATAAAAATCTTTGAGCTTAATATCCTCGAGATTTGCGCTCCAAGCCTATCTTATTGGTCTGACCGCTCTAAACCAAGTTATTGGACACCCTAGTAGCAGCAGCTACCAAGACAGCAACTACCAAGACAGCAACTATTGCTAGACCTAGTAAGATTTGGGTCTAGCATTGGCTATACCCAATTATCTATTGAGTTTGGCCAGTACCAGACCCAACAGGGTGTGGGTCTGCGTTAGCGAGACTCAACACATCTCCACTACAGTGTATTTGGCGCATACCAGCCCAATATACTTAATAATTCAGAAAAATCATATCCTTATATTTGTGATTCATCATTTATATATATATAATCTTCATTCTTCACTTCCCATCCCCTTGGATTAAAAGCCAATTTGTAACATGTATTTTCTCGGCACATCTAAGAATTTAATGACAGTAACATATTTGTCAAGCATTCGTCGGATTCGAGACGCATGCATTGCACAATCACCCTGCGCTCTTAACATTATGTGTTATTATTTTTTAATGGTAATTAAATGAAAGAGTTTAAAGCAAAGGACATATTTATCCTCCAATTATCATCTACTTTGCAATTAGATCCCCAACCAAAAGAATTTGGGTCCTCGTCTATCAGGCATTACCCTAGCAACCCTCTTTTAAAGTTTTTACTTCAGAAACTTCAAGAAAACAACTTATTTTCCTTGTGATATCACTATTTTGTGGAATTGCATGAGCTAATGGCATAAAACTAGATTGAATAATGTTCAATAATTCGCTTATATGCTCTTAAAACTATTTTATAGTATTTTAAAAATCATTGGTAGCTGTTATTTTATAAAGGGATATATAATAATGAGAGAATAAAAAGATTATAGCTTGGATGGAGATATTCTTATATTTTAAATATGATTAAATGTGGTTTTATCTTGTATATTTTTCTTCAAAATATATTCATAAAATAACTAATGATATTTGTATAAAAATAATATAATTTTTTTATTGTCAATAACAAAAATTCAAAAATAATAATAATTCAAAACCTCTTATGTGATTGACATGATGAAAGACCATTTGTATGTCATCATACGCCTATGACTCTCACTCAGACGTAAATTTCCAAGACTGAATCGTACACAAATCCCACTTTATTCCTGGTTTTCAACAAGCTCTGCTTAGTTACCTTGGTGGACTTTGTGTTAGTAATTGGAAATTTATATAAAATTGGTATTTGTTTGTTATATGTATTATAAAATCTTTTTTAAAAAAATATTTTTTATTTTTTAAAAAATTATTTTTAATACCAACATATAAAACAATCTAAAAATATATAAATTAAATTAAATTAAAAAAAAAAAAAACAATTTGACGACGCTGACAAACTCACCATTACTGTCTCTGAAGGTAAGCACGAATTGCAGTCAAACAATCTAGTCTTTGACGACAACATGACGCTAAAAAAGATTTACGTACGTAATCCAACGGTTACCAAAGAAAACACCCTAGCTAGCTTCCTCGATATTATACATCGACGTCCCTTAATCCCCACCATCAAATCATGAGGTTTTGTGCAAAACGCTACTGATCTTTTCCTACTGAAGCTTCTGTCCTCTTCCCCATCCTTTTCTCTGTTTCTATATATATATATATATATAAAAAAAAAAAACTGGTGGTAGAATTCATTGCCAGCTATAATTGAGTTTTCCAAATCAATCTGGTCCCAGTTTACAGCTACAATTAGCAGTAGATAAGCAGCTTTGGTTTTGAATCCGACTATTTTTTACATTGACTCAGAATGCAGCTCTAATAATTTATGTTATTAACGAAAATATGATATTAACTTACATTACAATGGAATTAATTATATTTTTTCACAATTTAAAGGATAGATCAATTAATCTACTTAATGTGTTTACAATGTTGATAATATCTTGAAACATATAATGATGATAAACACTAATTCCTTGTATGGCTAATGTGCAGCATTACAATGATTGTTCTTTTGGATCAGGAATTTTTATGTGTGGAAATAACAACAAATTATTATTATTATTATTATGATTTAAAAGATTTGGAATCACCAACTAATATTTTAATCACTAAAAACTTCACTTGATCTTCAGAGTCTAAGTAATGGATTGTTGTATATAGAAAAGATAATATCATCCCTATTACACCTTACATAAAATAAATTATATTGTTTATTTGTCTAATTATTTTTTAAGCCTCATTGTGTTTTACTATTCATTACTCTATCTATTGTTCAAACCGGATCCACTCAATAAGATGAATCGTGGCTTTATAAGACAAGTTTAGTCATTCTAAAGTCAAATAAAATTTCATTATATTTTTGTTTTTGTTTCATTTAATACCAAGAATAGATCTTCTATATAAGTTTGTAATTCTTGAATATTAAAAATAAACAAAAAGATGACAGAGATAAAGAGATTCATCTATTATGTACTTTAATAAACAAAATTGATTTTTTTTGTATTTTTAAAATTTAGGTCAAGTCCCCCTTGGGCTTAATAAATGTTTTATTATATCTATAATGCATGTAAAATATAAAAACTATTGTTTTTGGAATTTTTAGTATTTTCAGGAAATGTTAAATCATACAATATGTTTTTTTTTCTATTTCTTTCATATATTTTTTATTTTTTTTATTAAAAATATAAACATGATGTTTTTTAAAAACTTTGTCGTATGAAGTTTAAAACATAAATATGTTATTTGTTTTTTAAAGAAGGATTTTTTTTTCTATTTTTTGTTAAAAAAAAATGGTTTACTAAATATAAAAAAGGTTTCTTACATATAAGTTTACAATCTCAAATATTAAATAAAAAAATATTAAAATAGTATAAAAGACTCAAAATTAATTATAAAATACTCTTTTAAGAATCTGAAAACTAATTAAAATTAAACTAAGGCATGTTTGGCAAAACACAAAAAAAAAAAAGTTGTGAAAAAGACACTAGGCGTGTTTTCCAAACATGCCTTAAAGACCCAAATATATTTTTTTTTCTTTGGTGAATTTTCGACTTGCTAAAAAAAAGCCTTAAACCATCAAAAAAGCTCAGCCCAGTCACGTGAACTAGGCTTCCTAGCCTAGCCCAAATCCCCAAAACAAGACCCATAATCAAAATAAATTTATTAAAGATCAAAAGGTGAATTTTTGGTTGAATAGCTTAAGAACACGAAAAACACCATATTAACCTAGAAACCAAATTAGAGATAAAGATCAAATCACATTAAACTAAAGATAGAAAAAGAGAAAACATGAAAAAATATAGCAAAAAGATGCATCGAGTGAAAACAAAAATGTCAAATATTCCTTGAATTAAGTTAAACAGCTTAAACCTAAACCCAAGTCTTCATTAGATTTAAATGATTGATTGATCTTAACCATACCCTAAAAGGACTAATTCTTTGCAAAGAACATTTTTGTATGGGTATAGATAGATCAAAACACACAAAACAAGTCAAAACATTAGTTTGCAAGATAATCAAAATAACAACCTCTAAACACTAACCTAGAAACTTAAAAAAACCTAAAAACAACTTTAAACCCATAAAATGACCAAAATCCTAAAATAATAGCCTAAACCTAACAACTTTAATTCAAACATGATCATATTGACTTGCTTGAACCATAAAAAAAACTCAAGAAAAAAAAACAATGCAATAGTTAAACCAAAGTAACAACGAAACTTTAAAAGTGTATTTCTTCAACTCTAAATATTGTTATGCTGATTCTAACATATGTTTTTAACCAACATTATCATAAACATAGCCTGATTAAACCTAGCTTCTCACCAAAAATAACTTATAACCACAATTTTGGTAAATCACTTATCAACACATGAAATCAAAACAGATCCAGTGACCAACCTAGACATCAAAACATACGTCGTTATCATTTATACAAACTAATATCATTACAATAATAGTCCTAAAAAATTCAAATTATGCATCCATTACCATTTTGAACATACATGCCAAAGCATGCATATTACTTCAAGACATTATTAGATACATTAAAACACATATGTTTTCCATTAAACAACAACTAATTACAATAGATAAACAATAAACATTCAAGTAAGGATTTAAAAGGCATTGAGAAGAGGTGTGCTCATTGAGCTACACCATGTCATAAAGGGCAAGTAGTATATTCTTACTCTTTTTCTTCTTGTTTTTTGCTCCCTCTCAACCCTTTGTTCCTCTACTCCTTTTCATTTCTTCTTTTTTCTCACTTCTGCTTATTATTTTCCTCTTTTTTTTTTTTCTGAAATCTCTCTCTCAATCTCTTCCCTTTTTTTCTCTAGAAAGACACTCTCTTTTATAGGCTATAGCAAAACTAAGAAGCTACAAAACCACTCACCATTTTCTTGGTAGCTTTCTAAATATAGGTGGTTATGAAAGATTTCACCGCTCTCTTCTATAGGTTTCCCAAAAAGTTACGGTGTATAGTTTTCTTTTGTTCTTTATGCAATAAAACTTATCAAGAGAATGCAGCCTTAAAGCTTACTCTTTTATAGGTGACTTTATTTTTCAGTCAAGATTATTTGGGTAGGGTACTTTGATGAATTAATCATGAAAATTAAGATGTAAACGTTCCAATAAAGGACCTAAGACATCTATAATTTCATATTTATTATTGGAAGATTAGCTTTTGATCAGCTTGAATTTTTCAAGGAAGGGAGGTTGACTAAGAATAAAATGTTAGCGAGTTTTTTCAGATAAACAGGGTATAATTTTTTTTTCCTGAGGATGGCTAATTCTTATAAATAAAGTGTTTCTCATATGTTCGGTTCCAATTAGAGCTTTTAAAGTGTTCTGAGACGTCACACTTATTCGTCTGAAAGTGGCTTTGAATTAGTCTTCTATGTTGAAAAAGAAGAAGAACAATGACTAAATGAAGTGTCATCCTCTTTTTATTAAAATTCAAATGACATGTTGCCTAGCCTAAATCTTAAAAATTAGGGTTTTAATTTGGGCTTCAAAAATTTTCATTATAGTCTTTGTATTTTGAATTTTGGCACATGCATCCTCTATTAACATTAAAACCTTTTAGTTCATGCAATCGCATCCCTAGAAATGTTAATTGGAATCCTCTTATTCGCGTGCCTTTTATAAATGGATCCTTGGTTTCTAGATTATGCAATTTGATCCTCAATTGATCATTAAACTTTTAATTTGTCTCAATTTGACTCCTGATTTAGTTAATTTTGGTCCTTTTGCAAACCCCATGATAGATTAAAAGTAATAATATAATAGAAATTATGGTGCAATTAAATGAAATAAGTAAATGAATAGAATAAATCAGGGAAAGAGAGTTGAAAAGGTAAAAAGACAAGTTTATAGGCGAAAATTGCATTTTTCCAGAATCAGATATAGTCTAGCATTTTGAGAAAAGACTATTGTCCCTATTATAATCATAGTTATTAAACCCGGCCCGGGGGTTGACCCGACCAAGGGGCCGGGTCCCGGGTTTCATGGGCCAACCCGGGTCAACTCAGGTTAGCCTGGATTAACCCGGAAAAATTAAAAAAAATTAAAGTTTTAATATTTCATATGAAAAAATCCATGTAAATATATATTATATATATTATGAAGTTTAAAAGAATATTTTAAAACGTTTTTTATCCCACATTAAAAAGATATTATGTTAAGCTTTTAAGTTAAAGTATTTAAACTAAAAAAAAACTTTTATCCCACATTGATAAAACATAACTTTTTTATTGGAAACATAAAGTATATATACTAATGGGTTTTAAATCCCACATTGAAAAAACATAACTTTTTTTATGGGAACATAGAGTATATATATGAAAGGGTTTCAAATCCCACATTGAAAAGATAATATGTTATCCTTTTAAGTTGAAGTATTTAAACCAAAAAGTTTTTTATCCCACATTGAAAAAATATAACTTTTTTCATGGGAACATAGAGTATATATATGAAAGGGTTTCAAATCCCACATTGAAAAAGATAATATGTTATCCTTTTAAGTTGAAGTATTTAAAGCAAAATTTTTTTTATCTCACATTGAAAAAACATGGTTTTTCTCATGGGAACATAGAGTATATATATGAAAAGGTTTCAAATCTCACATTGAAAAGATACTACGTTATCCCTTTAACTTAAAGTATTTAAACCAAAAGATTTTTTATCCCACATTGAAAAAACATGGTTTTTTTCATGGGAACATAGAGTATATATATGAAAGGGCTTCAAATCCCGCATTAAAAAGATATTATGTCATACTTTTAAGTTGAAGTATCTAAATCAAAAGGTTTTTTATCCCACATTGAAAAAACATGACTTTTTTCTTGGGAACATAGAGTATATATACCAATGGGTTTCAAATCCCACATTTAAAGAAAAAAAATTGGGTCTCGTCCGGGTTCGCCCGGGTCGTCTGGGTTTGGCCGGGCTATTTCCACAACCGGTCTTTTATTAAACCCAGACCGGTCCAGCCACCGGGTCCCGGGTCGACCTGCTAGGCCGGGCCGAGTTTAATAACAGTGGTTATAACCCAACTGTGTCCAGCAAGAGAGAAAATAATATTTTTAATTCTTCTTCCTTCCTTTCACCTTGAAGGACTAGGAAGTAAGGTTTAAAAGTGAAAAGAGAGGGTTTTGAAAGAAAAAAAACACATTCATACTAGAAATTAAGAAAGATCAAAGAGAGAGAGAAATTGAGTTAGAGAGAAAATGAAGAAAAAAAAAAGAAAAAAGGAGAAGCCTTGGAAAATTTCAACTGGCTAATTTTTAAAATAAATCTTGTAACCAGTTAAGATGTTTAACACCCCTTTATACCAATTTGAATAAGAGTTAAGTGATTTTCAGAAAAATTGATCAAAATTAAATTAGAATTCTTAAGATGAAATTAGAGAAAAAGTGGTTTTCATAGAGATTGAGTTTCTATGATTCTTGTAGGGTGTAATCAGAGTGAAATCATGTTGAAATAACAAAGAAATGTTGATAGGTAAGGAAGCCCTAAGTGTTGGCCATAAAGAGAACAAAAGGGGGAAGTTTCACATTTATGATATTGTCTATTAATTTTGTTATAAATGTGTGTATGATCATATGAATAATGTTTTTTCATTGAGTTGAATTAATGAAATGATAAAATATTGAATAATTGATTGGTTGGGCCTAAAAGAATGAAATTTGTAAAATGTTAGAGAAATTGTAAATTGTATGGAATTGTGTAAAATTGATAAGAGTTAAAGGAATTATGAATTTATTTGTAACTAAGTTGATTTTCTTGTGTAATTAATGATTAGAATGTATTGATAAAAAATGCTTGAATATAATCATAATAAATATTACGATGAATAAGGAGTATTTCATTATACGATAATAATACTTAATTGAAAAACATGTCAATGCAGGAGGAATTGTTGGGGTGATTAAGAGAGTTGGTAGAGTCGCTTATAGTTAGATTGCAGGTGGGTACTCTGTACCTTATGGTAATTTTCTTTGTATGTGTGTGTGTGTGTGTGTGTGTGTGTATGTGTTAAGAGGATTGATTGATATTCATGAAGGAATACCAGATTATTGGCTTCTATATAGAAATGCCAGATTGATTGGCAATCACAATATGTTTGTCGGATTGACTGGTATTCATAAAGGAATATCAAACGATTGCCTTTCATATAAGAGTGTCAGATTGGTTGGCAACCAAGATTACGTTATGAATATTGTAAGATTTGTTTTAGGCTGAATAAATTTATCTAAATAGAATTTTGGAATTATTATATAAAATAGTTTTAAATATTGTCTTGATGAAAATTTTGGAAATTTTCTTAAAGTTTTAAACAAACTATTTGTTTTGACACTTAATAAATATTATCGATTTTCTTTATAGGTACCTCAGAGACTTATAATGGGTGATCAATAGTTTATTACTTTTATGTATATATAGGAAAATATGAAATATTATATTGTAATATCAATTTTATGGATTGTAATTTAGAACATTTTATTTTGTTATGTAACTAAGATATTATCGGACTAAATTAACAATTATGGATGACTAATTAGTGTGATGTAAATGTATGTGTTATTTAAATTTTGGTATAGTTTAAGTCTTAAATGTTTGTTATACATGTCATTGTATTTATTATAGTAACCATATAATTAGATTTTTTATTGACTATAATATTAGCAAGTGATGACTTTTGAACCCTATTAATTATATTTTTATGATTAATCTCAATATATCCAAAACATTCTCAATCTAAGAGCCTTACCCGCTAGTCGATATTGTGCATGTCTCGATAATGTTTTTCATTATAGCTCGAATAAATGATATTGGGTTATCAAGTACCTTCAAAACATATTAAATTATAGTATTTATTTATAGTTATTAAATTTAATTTAAAATTGACTTGATATAAGATGCAGGTCAGATAAATTAATCTGGATTGACTTGGATTAATTGAAAAAAAAAACCAAAAAAATATTATTTAAAAAAAATTTAAAAAAATCAATTTAGATTTTTATAGAGTTGACTGGTTGAAACAAAGTCAATTTTTTTTTACACTTGACACGGGCAGAGATGAATCGGCCGGGATTTAAGTCAGATCCGTAGGGGCCGCGCATAATAACCATGCATTCACTTTGTAAGAGTTTAAAAAATAAATAAATAAAACGGTATTTTATTTCCTAAAAAATGTACCTATAATTTATAGATACCTTCTACAAACTGTAGGGTTATTTCTGACATTAGGATATCCCGGCTGCCAAGGAAAGACAAGCATGTCAATTTGAGGGGTTACTGTCTCATCAAATTTGACAGCCATATCTATTTAAAAAAATTTATTAAATAAATAAATAATATTAGTGATTTTATTTAAATATGCAATTTCTTCAATAAATAATTATTTTACCTCGTATATATAAACCCCTAGGAGGTTCCTTTCACACTAACAAATGACTTGTTATGCTTCATCAAATCAGCTAAACCCCACGATGAACCACCAGAAATTGCTCCCCGCTCCGTTCTTCCCTCAGCCCGAAACATATCAAATGTTTGGGCTCCTAACTGAAAATCCATCGTTTCGTGGCTCTTTTTTAGAACCCCAAAATTCATTTTCTTCACCTTTTACCTTTAACCACTACAACCCCACAAGTTACCCTCCTGTTTCACCCGATATCTCGGCTTCTGTTTCACTCTCCGATAGTTTCAAGAAATCACCAGACACGCCACCGGTCCTTGATGGAATCGGTGCTATTGTTGGTCAACAAGTCCTTTTTGGTACGAATGACTCCAGGAATTCAGAAGTATCGGGTCTTTCTTCAATTTCTCAACGTACCGGGTCAAAAACAAGTAAGCAAGAAAGTGGCGCTGTGAGAAGCAGTGTCAGTGATGGGGTTCCAATACGAAAGACCTACAGAGGGGTGAGAAAGAGGCCATGGGGGAGGTGGTCAGCTGAGATAAGAGATCGGATAGGAAGGTGCCGCCACTGGCTTGGAACATTCGACACCGCAGAGGAGGCAGCGCGTGCATATGACTCAGCTGCTAGAAGACTTAGAGGTGCAAAAGCAAGAACTAACTTTGAAATCCCGCCTGTTTTGCCTCCTGTATCTTCTTCTTCCTCTTCTCCACCAAGTGCATGCTCAGGTTCAATCTCTAATAACGCAGAAGCGAGGAAGAGGACTAACGTTAATAACCACAGCAGCAAAATGGTTGGTAATGGTGGTAGGAAGTGTGCAGTTGTCACTTCTGTGGCACATTTGTTCAGTGATTTTGAAGGGAAAGGAACTAGTGCCGGTGGCAATGTGGAGCTCGACTTGAAATTGGGAATGGGGTCTGATGGTCATCGTGGTGGCAACAAGAGTGCTGCTAGCTCTCCTCCATCTATGGTGGTTTAGTTCTGTTCAGTAAGTAGTAAGGTATTTTGCTATATATTATATGTGGTAGTGCTTTTTCTTCTCATCTTGGGTTACTACAGTTGTATCTAGTAGTTTCTTGTTAATGGGCGAATGTTAATGCATGTGCAAGAATGGTAGCTATGACTGGCTAGTTAATCAAGGCAAATTTTTAGAAGATGATTTTTGCCGATGAGTACTCTCAAGAAGATGGTGATGATGAATATACAAACTGACAGTATTTTCTACTACTTCCCCATCACTCTCCCTCTCCCTCTGTGTTTGTGACACTGTCTCTGTGTGTGTGTGTTTTGGGTTTTAACAAAAATGGTTTTATCCTTGGAGTCTTTCAATGGCTTGCATGGTGGAGTACTGTGCAAAGCTTGAAATTTTTTGCTTGTAGACGTGGATTTATACTATAAGATTCACTGGTGCAAGATGTACTGTGGGGTACAAATTAATCCACAAAAATTTCCATGGCTTGCATTGAAGTGCAAGGAATAATTTCTCCATAAAAAATGAAAAATAAAAAAGCGCAAGAGATCATTATTTGCAGGCAAGAATGAATCATTAATTACTTGGAAAAATAGGAGGACGTATACATAGGCCATTGATCATTGTAGAGATAGACCTTCCATCTAGGACTACTAGTCTCTCTTTTCAAGTCCAAATTGTTACGCCTCAAGGCAATCCATGCAAATCTGAAATAGTCTTAGAGAATAGTATTTTTCATGTCTAGCATTTTTTGCGTTTGGTAGTAGTCTTGTAGAGTAGAGGTTTGCTTGCAAGTTTTTGGAGTACCAAAAAGTGGTGAATACAGAACAGCTAGGGCAGCGGTGCAATTGGATTTTGATTTAAAAAAAAATTAATTTTTTATATTTTTTATTGTTTTAATATGTTAATGATAAAAATAAATTTAAAAAAATAAAAAAATATATTATTTTAATATATTTTCAACAAAAACTTCTTCAGCTAAGTTTTTTATTATTGCCTTTTAAATTTTAGTTATGTGAAATTAAAATAATATGTTTTTATATATATATATATATATATATATAAATATATCAAATTAAACACATTTCTTAAAATCATAAGAAAAATGCAGTTTGGTACCGACATGGTAAGTAATAATGGCAATTGATTAGGATTAGACAGAGAGTCATGAACACATCTCTCTCTCTCTCTCTCTCTCTCTCTCTGTGCCATTACTTCACTTCACAGTAATGCAGATATGCAGTGAGTGCATGTCTTGAAAGATTGAAAGGAAGGAAGAAAGGAAAGAAAAGAACTCATCTTCTGATTTGTTTTCAAATCGGACGTGTTGAATCTTGTTTTTTTCCCCTCCAGTTGTGAATGCCTTAAATTTACTACTGCTATGTACTCTAACCTGGGTTTATTTATTATTATTATTATAAAAATCTGGATTAGATTATGTGTATCTTAATTAATACTGTAAATCTTTAAGTTAATAATTATATAAGTTTTTAGTGATCTGAAATTTATAGAACTTGAATTAATAATCTCTAGAAAACACATTTAAGACCTGACCAGTTAAATTATATCTCTTAAAATTAAATTAAAAAGATGATAATGAAAAAGATTGGAATTGTGGTGTTAAAAACATAGTCATGGATCCGAACTTGGCCATGCTTAATTTGAATTCTATAAAAAAAAATTAAATAATTTTAAAAAATATTATTTTAATTAAATATTTTAAAAAAATTAACAAAAACTAATTCGCTGGGTTTTTTTTAGCAGATCAATAAACCAAAATTTCTTTCTTTTCTATTTTTTTTCTGTTAAACTAATTTAAATCCTGAGTTAACTTAGATTTTAAATTTAGATCAATCATAGTTTTACAACTATGATTAAAAAATCAATAATTTCAAACTTCATTGGCCAGAATGTTGACATGGATTCTCGCTAGCTTATCACTTAGATGTTACCCACATCTCTCTTCTTTAAAACACAAGGGCTCGGCTAATTAACTAGACTCAACTTTCAATAGCAATTGTTATTACACAATTCTTAGTCCTGATTTAGGATTTTACTTGAAAAAAAAATCTTTATTGTTGGATTGATTTGTGGTTTATGGAGTAAACTTAAATTTATTATTTTATTTAAAATAATGATATTTTAATTTTTTAAAATAATTCTTAGTCCTGATTTGGTTGAATATAGTTTGGTCAACTAAATTGAGGGTCAATCTATTAAAGTTATTTTAATTGGTCAATGCCAAAGTTAATTTATATAAGACCGACTTGAGTCATAGTTTATATCATGGATTTATCAAATAAGATAGGCAGAATTTAATAATTGTGCTGAATAACATTAATTTTATACAAAAGCTTTTAGTCCATACACCATTTTAGTGTGCAATTAATGATTTGCTGTGTATTTGCTCACTAGTAAAGTTTTTAAAACTATGGTTGCACTTAATTCTACACTGCTCATCGCGGAGTTATAGGTCCAATTAATTAAATATTTATATGGAATAAAAAATTAAGTATCTAGTAGATGGTCTAGTGATAAGAATTTGAAATTAAAGAGTTTGCTCCCTTGTGGTTCGAGTCCTGTGGTTGCTAATATGATGGTCACTGGAGACTTACGTGATCGTTAACTTCAGGGCCCGTAAGATTAGTTGTGGTACGCGCAAACTGTTCCGCACACCCATATTAATCAAAAGAATAATAATTACTATGTATAGCAAAGTGGTTACAAAAAATTACATTAAATTCTTTTCTCTTGTATCCTTCAACACCGTATGAAGAAGATGAAAAATGGCAGCGATTTCGGGCACGCCAGGATATGTGGGGCTTCTACTACTCACTTCCATTGTAGTCTCACGGGTCATGTTAGTGTGTTTATTTTATTGTATTTTTAATTTTACTATCCTTTCATTGAAAGTTTCAATTAATTTTAAAATATATAAGGAATAGTTTTCTTTTAATCTTGGAATCTCGTCTTCCCTGGTGATAAAACAAATAGAAAAAAAAAAAAAAAGGGGAAATGGACTGCCATTTGTGCCATGCCCAAACAACAAAGAATGGCATTCCTACCATTTGAGCCATGCTGTATCGTTCCTACTCTTAGTGTTCTTCGAGGCCCTAAACAACAAACCAGGCCTCGTCCAATCTCGTGTAAATTCTCAAGAAGTCTATCGATTAGTACACACCATAAAGTACAGATACTCTCTCCAACAGAATTAGTATGAAGTTGCACTCTTCTATACTTACGCACGAGTTATTAATGTGATGTTATTTTTTTTTATTAATAGCTATTTTTTAGCACATCTCCTTAAAGGTCATCTATTTTCTCATTAATGGCTATCTTCTCTAACCTTTTTTTCTTAGAAGACGCTTACTTTTCACCAACACTTATCTTTCACCAACTTGTCTTCTCAAAAAAAGGATAAAACACTTAACAACTCATGTTTTCGGGTTATATATAAAGAAAATCAATTATTTTTTATTATTATTTCATTCTTCACAAGATAAGTTCATGTGATCGTGGGATATACTTTATATTACCAAATAAACATAAAATTTCTTCAAAAAGATTATATAACACATGTCCATGCAAGAAAAGGGTAATCTGCACTTGAGGTCGTGGTCTACCAATTCTGGCAGGGAATTCCCTTCCTCTGCATTCAGGTTTGATCCTCTTTGTGAATGTTTGTCACTCTCGCGGTGTCTTACCTGTCTACTAGGCTTGCATGGTATTCAGTGGATCCGGGAATTAGTCGTGCTGCGTGTAAGCTGGTCCGGCCATCCCGGGTTATAAAAAAAAATAAAATAGGTAATCTATCATACAATTTACTAATTAAAACATTAAAGGGTAATTCATTCCGATACAGAACTAGTTTTGTAGAAAATATAAAGCCTAGAGAAAATAAATACATTCAAGTTTAGATACTTTAGGCTAACACGTAACCATGGAAAGACCAGTCCAATATGGACACCAACTAATTAAATCCCATCCCCCCAGTTTAATTTCAAATCCTTTTATAAATACAAGAACTCCAAGCTGAAACTCAAGCTTTAACTATTCAGCTATAATCTTGATACCATTAAATTAAGATGTTGAAGTGATAATGAACATATTGACCCAGGTAAAGTAGATTAGATAAAGGTTATAAGATTAAAAAGTTAACTTGTGTTTATATTATTTTTTTTTTTATGCTATCATCGTTTTTGACATTAGTTCTTCTAAAAAAATTATACTTTGTGAAATTTTTTTTTTCTCAATACAATCATTAAATATCATGATTTGGATAACAGGTTTAACAAGGTAAACTGGGATTGACTTAGTTTTAATTATCAGAGTTATAGGTTTTTTATGCTAACTCGAGTTGACCTGTAATATTTTTTTAGATTATTTTTATTTAATTTTATCATTTTATATTTAATAAGTTGTTAACTGAATTATATTATTTGTTTTTTAAAAAGGAAATTCTTAGGTTCTGAATCAAAATCATGAATTTGTTTTCTCTAAAAACAAGTTTATATTATCTAACCATTATTTTTTATGTAAGAAAATTATCTGATCCTGTAGTGAATCACATGTGGCTATGGCCTCCTAGCCGCGGAACCCTGATATTGAAAAGAAAAAACTAGTTTAGAGGCATATAGAACGAGGCATCATTGCGCTACGACCCTACAAAACACCCCTCGAAAAAGAGGGAGGAATTAATTAATTAGACAAGACATTTACAATTCAATCACTTTTTTTATGCCGACAGTTTTTCACTTTCATTTGGTTTTTTTAAATAAATAAATTAGATTTAAGCTCTCTATCATTTTGAAGTAGAACAGTTTAACCATCAAATCTAGAAAAGATTTGTGTGGGTTCCTCGATGCTTAGAACACTAAAATATCAAAAGCATGACACAAAAGCCTCCCATCCTTGCATCACTTGTATCTTGTAAAAATCTACTTCTCTCATATTGGCTATGAGACGTCATAAGCCTCCTATCCTTGGATCACTTGTATCTTGTTTAATTCAAAATAGATATTTTATTAAACAATTAAATTGATGAAAAATTACTTCTAACATTTTATATGAACTTCATAGTATTATCAAAATTGTATTTGTTTATCAACAAAAAAAAATCAAATCTAACAAAAAAAAACCTCAAAAAACAACATATCACTTCTCTATCATCAATTAACTAATTTTTTTTTTCTAAAAAATCAATTTCTCTCTCCCTCGTAACCCAAATCAAACAAAAAAAACTAGTGACTAATCAATTTCTTACACTGGTTTTGTGGTTTATTATGGTTATCTCTTCTCGATGTTAGAATCTCGCACAAGTTTTATCGATATCTAGATCCAAAACAGCAAAACTCATTTCTACATCTCAATGTAAAATTCAAGATCTCTATTATATAGTTTGGTAACAATGGGTTTCATCAATATCTTTTATTTTTCACAAAATCAAATATGATAAACGATTTCTCATGGAATTTAGCATCACTGATATGTGTGGAGGGGACAAACTGAAGCATGAAAACCAGAAAGTAATAAAAGGAAATGTAATAGAAAGACAATTGATGGATCGCTAGTTTTTGCACTTTTATGAAAAATCAATTTTGAATTTAAGCCCCTGTTTAGAAGGTTCAAAGACGAGACAATAACTCATCGATAGATGAGTGGGGCTTGAGTTCATACCTAACATCACCATGCTTGGTAGAATATCAAACCCAAATGATATGAGTCTAACTTGTTTCTAGGTCCAACATCTTTAGGCATAGCTATAAGCCGATTGGGCGAGCATAAATCTAACAAGCTTCCAGACCCAACGTCTTTAGACTTGATTACGTATCAAGCTCAATGAAGTGCGAGTTAGGCGAGCTGCCAGACCCAACTCCTTTGGGCTTAGCTATATGTCGAGTCCAAGCAGATATGGGTCTGGCAAGCTTCCAGACCCATCGCCCTTGGATTTGGCACCGTGTCGAGCCTAAGTAGATATGAGCCTATCAAGTTGCCACATCCAACGCGCTTGAACTTAGGTGTGCGCCTAGCCCCATTAAACATGGGTCTAGCGAATTGCCAGACCCATCGCCCTTAAGCTTGGCGCGCAGCCAAGTCCAATTGAGCATGAGTCTGGCTACCTTTCTGATTCGTCAACATTGAGCTTGGCTACATCCTAGGTCCAATTAAGCATGGGTATGACGTGGTGTCAGACTTGACGCCCTTGAGCTCGGCCACGTGTAAAGCCTAAATGGGTTTGGGTTTGGTTTATTGCCATAAATGGGCTTGGGTTTGGTTTACAGTCATATCCATTGACTATGGGTTTGGTAATGTGCCAAGTACAAAGGGCTAAAAGCCTAGAGATCATTGTAGGCCTCATGTTAGGCTATAAGCTCCATTTGTTTATTTTTGTGACTTTCAACATAAAATGCTAATGTCTCAAATATTTTTTCCCCATCCCTCATTAATGGTTATATCAAGGATATTTATCTCTCATCAATACATGTGTAAGATATCTGTCTCACATTAATGCTTGTGCAATGGATATTTATTTCTCATTGATGCTATTAGGGCAAAACTACACTTCAATCCCTCCACTCAAACAAAAAGACAAGATTTATGGGATATAAATACCTTATGAATCATCTAGAGAAGAGGTTCACAGTCTCTATTCTCAATAAAAATACCTTCTTAATGTTAGAACATTTTATCGTATCAAAACTAAGAACAAACACTTTTTATTCTTAAGAATAACTGCTCATTCTTTCATTTATTGTAACTATTTGCTTAAAGGTCACCGACTTTGTCATTTAGGGGTTTCCAAATCCCACCAAAGGTGCTGGGTTCCCGAATATCACACACAATGGAAATAATAAAATAAAATTATCTAAGAGTCCCTATGATCCTGTTAGACAGATCTAGAGTTATTTAAGGATTTATTACCTGAAGATATGATCTTTTTAGGCTTTGAATAATTCATTCAAGGTTGAGTTGTCGCAAACTACAAGTCGTTTAATTGTTTAACCTCCAACAAAAATCCACACGAACCACCAGTGAGAAATCTCCTAAATCCCTATTTAGCACACAAGAATTGCAATGCCTAAAGTGCTAATTCTTTATCCTCTGACTTGCATAGTTTTTGATCTAACATAAAAATTTATAAAAAATAAGAGGCATAACTTTATATTTATAGGGAATCCTAAAAACTCTATAAGTGGCAAACTATCTATTTGCCCCTTAAATTATATTCATATATTATTTAAGGATAATTTTAGAAATTTAATCAATAAAATCCTTACTTGATTATTCTAGGACTAGAATTATAATCCCTGAATTAAATACATTCTAGTGCTTAATTTTTAAAATTATTTTCAATCAAGTCACACATAATTAATTATCACAGTTTAATTTCTTACTAGTGGTTCTTAATGTGTATAGCTCATTAGGTTCCTAATATGCTGGCCCAAATATAAATTACAATTCTAAATAAATAGAATTAAATAAATCAAATAATTTAATTTATTATCAATTCAATAATTGATTAATTTATATTTGAAGATCAAGTGCACTTTCTAGCAACATGTCATGATCCATCAAATATTAGGAATGTCACAAGTTATTTGACTTAAAATTTCAGTGACCGATTTCTTAGTGTAATTATTATCTCTTCATCAATAATATTCTGATTTAGATATTTTAGCATGAAGTGTGTCTGTCATGTCAAATCATATTTGTTTGCAACATTATAGTCATTGATCCTTTGAATAAGATTCGAAACTCTTTTCAAATCTCATTCCACCTTGCACAAGGATTTAACAATCAATTCTACTTGAGAACATGTGGAACATTTTTTCTAATTCACTTAGGGTGATGAATCATATCTTAATCACTCAAATACCTTCATATAATTTATGTTATATCCAATTTCTGCCCATTTGTTACCTTTACCAAAATAATATGTAACAAGACCAAAATATAACACTCTCTATATATAAGATAACTTAGTGATCTCAAGTCTAAGGATCACTTGCACAATTGTCATGTGAGCATTTCCATAAACACATGTGATATCTCTATATGAAATTCCCATGCAAGTCAATTCAGTGTACATGTCTTATGATAAGCACCTATATATTAATTATATGTATCCCTTATACCTCAGCTTATGAGAATAATTGCTTCATTTCATAAAGAAAAGAACATAATATGCATCAGTCTCTATGGCTCTAATAAATATCCAATATTTAAGAGAGCATCGACCATGAACATTTTAGAAACAATGCTTTGATGCAATATGAATCAAAGAATTATAACAACTTTATAATTTCCTTTGCAAAGTATTCTTATCTCATAGACTCTATCTTTACTCTAGATTCATATATCAAATATTAGATTCATTAATCTAATATTATATGAATATTAAAGATAAATTAAGCTTCTATTAATAATATATATATATATATATATATATATACATTAATTTAATAATGTCAGTGTAACTAAATGATTGGCTATATGACATATTAAACTAACAAAAAAGAACTGTTTTTGTAGGATATAAGTTTTCTACAACAAGCTACAAGTTTCATAAACAATAAAAAAAATAAAGAATAAATATAATTAGCATATAATCCAGCCACTAAAATACCTATTCCTAATCACTTTAGACTTTAAAACATCATCAATAAAGAAGAATCAAAGCATACCGGAAGCAAATGATGTTGAAAGGGCCATAGAATCTCATGATAACAGATTCAGTAAACCAATCTTATTTGGAAAACCCAGTTTGGGGAAAGGAGGTTCGGGTCTTGCAGAGATGGAGTTGAAACATACCAGTATTATGGCCCCGTTTGTTTGCTGGAAAGTAGTTTCCTTTTGGAAAGTGAATTCCGGGAACGTGAATTATTTTTCAATGTTTGGTAGTGTAATGAAAAATAAGTTGGAAAACACATTTCAGTATTTAGTTATGTCATGGAAAATGAGCTGGAAAATAACTTATTAATATTTTATTTTTTTCAAGTTTATTAAAATAATGATGAACAAATCTTACAAATTAAAAAGTTGAATGAGAATGAAATTGAAAAAAAAAATTCATAAATTATCTCAAATAAAATAAATAATAATCAAAATAATAGAGATCAAATCTAAAAAATAAAAAAAAATTAAAAGATGAAGAAATTAAAATAACAATAATTAACATTTCATAAATTATTTCAAATAAAATAAGTAACAATCAAAAGAATGAGGACCAAATTTGATAGATAAAAAATTTCAATTAAAAAATATAAAGGAAAAGCAAATAACAATTATAAAAATGAAGACCAAAGTTAATATAAAAATTAAATTCTAAGAGATTAAATTGAAAAACAAATATTCAAAACAAAATATATATAGCAATTAAAAATTTGAGAATCAAATTTCATATAATCAGTAAATAATATGATATTTCTAAATTTTCACAATTTTCAGAAAGTGTTTTCCACCCAAAATAAAAGGAAAACACTTTTCTGAAAATCAAGCCAATTTTTTCTTTAACCGGAAAGTATTTTTCATTGATTAAATTTCCTAACAACAAACAAATACAAAAAAATTTGAAAAATAATTTCTCAAAAACTACTTTCTAGAAAACAAACACAGCCTAACCTATGTTAAACATTACTTCTATTCTTCCACTTGTGCAGCAAAAACAAGCAACGATTGTTGCTACATCTAAATCTTCTTCTCTTTTGTCCAATTCGTTCCCCTCTTAAATGATTATTTGTTAAGAAGACTACTTTTTTCCCTTCCTTTGATTAATGGCTATCATAAAAGTTAAACTCATCATTTTGTGAATCTCTGAATGTGTTTGTGTAATACGATAAGCTTAAAGTAACGGTGTCAGATTACAAGATTACTTGATGCTCAATTGCCGGCATCATCATATTCATGACGACATATTGCTTGGACCCATTATTGGCTGCATCCTAGTTCCTTTGGGGTGGAATTTCAACATCGTATCCTCGCCAAAAAAATCTCTATACATGTATCAAACTTCAAATTGTGAGAGCCAAATGGGAAAAAAGTTAATTAATCATACCAGCAAGTACCTTGGATTTGAAAATCATGGATGCCGATAGCGACAACCATGATGATCTCCGACACCAGGAGTTGATGAGAATATTTCTTGACAAGAATAAGGAGTGTAATCCTGCATAAACAAAAGGACTGCACTTTTTTAGACAGTCATGATGCACCAACAAATGAACATAAATGCATGCAGAGGAATGAAGGCCAAGTTCCAAAAGAACTAAAGAGACAAAAAGTCAATTCACCAAGAATTATATCAATCACGGAATTGAAATTCTTAAGCTACTAAATTTCCGAATCACAATCATTTCATAATTCTTCTTCATTGTATTCTGGTGCATAGTCTCAATCTAACCAGTCTAGCACGACAATGACGACGCATCTAGATGATGGTGATGGGCTAGACATCTTACTGTTCTCTTTCCTTCTCTTCCATAATTGTGGCGAATGCTGTATGCATATTCTTTGTCAAACCTCTCAGCTCCGACCTACAGAAAGGGGAAAAAGATATAAAGATGAGGAACATTATTGATTAGCATTTGATTTCCATGCACCAAGAGATCATATTTTTCGTATGGCACCTTTGAAATTGCATGTTCATGTAAAATGCTAGTTATAGAGAGAGATTACTAGACATCTGCCCTCCTTCTGCTAATTCATCATAAAACGCAACTTCCTAACATACACAGTGAAATATAGAAACAGCAACATCTATAAGAAATTGGTAGTTAAATCAACACCACAATCTTGCACATATTCGTGTAGATTATACTGAGCTACTAACCTTTTGGGAGAACTCTGCTTTCCAGAATGCAAGAGCATCATCTAATTTCAATCCTACACCCTAACATGCAGATAAAGGAAACACGTTACCAATTTTCAAGTGTAGCGAAAAAGGCTAAGGAAAACATTTCAACGACTTCTACACAGCTCTTTCTCAGATAAACAACAGAAACGAAGACAAAGCCAGAAGGGAGTTCGTCATGATGTAAGGAGTTATCTTTCTTTTTAGTTGCATTGGCATGAAGATATAACATCTAGTTGGCGAACATGTTTGGTTTGATAAGAACATGCAGTACCTCAAGGGTAAATATCATCATATATAGCAGGAAAACATGAACTTTCTTTTATAGCATTAAATGTGAATTAGCCTCCTCTTCATGAGAAAGTTGATAGGGTCTTATGAGTAGAAAATGAAACTCTCTTTCACATGAACATGTTTGGTTAAAAAATGACACCTACTAATTTATATACTTTAGAGACCCTCTTGTGAGCAGAGTAGCAGATGCAAAAGCATGGAGGGTAGTGTGGAGACAGTGGAAACTGGAATGACAATAGCATTATTGTATTATTTTCTTGTTTTTACAGCTCTTTAGTAGTTGTTTGGCAGACCTATGCGGTTTGAGGATGTGTTTAAAAACATGGTTGAAACTATGTTTTTTAGATTTTAAAAAAAAAATTATATTTCCAACTATTTTGATGTATTGATATTAAAAATAATTTTTTTAAAACAAATATTTTTTTAATATATTTTTAATAAAAAAAAACACTTTAAACTGGAATGACTAATCTGCCACCTGTGAGACCCAAGAAATCTAACAAGCATATACATGTGAAGTTTTGGGACTTACTGCGGAATTTAAATAGGTTAATTATAAACTTAGTCCCTAAAGTTTATCAAAATTATTTTAGTAGACCATATAGTATCATAAATAGTTACATGGTTTCTTATCTCATGTTCACAATCATCCTCTTTCATTCTTCTCTAATCAAACCTCACCATCTTCCCTACATCTTTTTTATTATTATTATTCCGTTTTTCATTAAAAGCAAAATGAATTGAAAAGGAATGTGGAATTGATGGAGGGTCTAAATTAAAAGTATTATTTATTATTTATTAGTTAATATTAGAATATGCATATATATATATATATATATATAAATAAAATGTAAAAATTATAAATGTGTTGTATATATATGTTTATTATGTTAATATTAGAATATGCATCAATTATTTTTTCACGACCATATAAAGCCAGAGAGTCAGACCAAGCTAGTCCTTCCATTTTTCCAGACCAAGATAGAAACAACCCAGACCATCACTCCACAAGCCCAGAACAACCAGGAAAAGCCACAAAAATTTACGACTTCAGAATGAGAGATATTTGGTTAATGTTGATGGCCAAGATTTTGAAATCATGCGAGGGCCCAAAACGAAACTTTGAATGATTAGATATGCTAGGACGACTCGAGGGTGTATGCACGGGGGAATCCTCCGATTCCGATGCCGGGATTTCTTTATATTTTTAAAGGCATCGATAGGGAGTGGACAGGAGAGAAGAGAGATGCAAGTCTCAAGGCTTGCCCTCCTGAACAGCGATAATTATAGATCCTTGGCCATTGAGTGACTTCACGGCATGCCATATCGAATAGTGCCATGGTGCTCCGGCAGCCCAAGTAGCTGACTGAAATAACTTGACTGTTTGGATTGAATAATGTTTTTCTCATCACAATTCACAGGTCTTTTACCCACCAATGCTTGAAAACAATTAAGAGATGGCATTCCCTGAATTATTTCAACTTTGTCAACATGTTTTACCTCGTTGCACTGTAATTTATACTACCATTTAAGTCTTCACCCTGAACCTACTAGAACTTTCTCTAGAGCAAACAGTGTTTTGAGTTGATGCCAAATCCATGGCAACAAATGTGCATGGAACTGATTCAAAAGCAATGCGAAAGCTCCTCAAATAATGAGACACCGATGTTATAAAATCAACAATAAAGGGGGGGAAATCTAATTAGATCAGTTCGATTCCAAGTAGACAAGCAAGTGACTATCTATGGTATAATTACATCTTATCTGTTGGTATTTCCTATAATGGAAGGAATGAAGGTTGCCCCAAAGAATTTGGATGAACGTAGAAATCTGCTCAAAGAAAGAAGGTAAACTGAAGCTAAAGATTAGGATCTCTACACTACCCTCCGTACCTTCATGTATAAAAACAAATATCCGCAAACAGGTCAAGAAGCGGTGAAGGTAATGGTTTAGTATTTGCATCAGCTTTATCGTGTGATGCCGTCAAGATCTGCCGAATCATGATGTATTATTACGCACAAAGGCCGGTTGAATTGAAAGAAAAAAAAAAAAAAAAAACCTACCTGTATAGAACTGAGTCTTCTCAGCTCAAAACACCACAGCCTGAATCGCCTTCAACAGGGAGATTCAGGTCAGGTAGCAGAAAGGAAGGCTTCGTGCCTTCATCCTCCTGTAATGGGAAAGAAACATTGTGTGGCAACATTGAATATGTGGAATCACAGGCTACTTTTATTTCCTGAGGCTGGATTGAAATATCATCTTCTGATTTAACAGCAGCTGGAAGTACCTCTGGTCTTTGCTGTGATAGAAAATCAAGCTGCAAGGAAAAAACAGAATCACCGTCATCTTATTGTTGGTGTATTACCTATCTACATCCATAGCCATTCATGGAGGAGCATTAAATAGAGGAATAAAATAGGCAGAAAATATAACCTCAGTTCATGCTGCCGACTTGTCAAGAAAAGGGAAAAAGGAAAAGAAAACAGGAAAGAAGCAAACAAAATTAAACATAGCAAAGCAGTTGTGCAATCTCAAGGCCCTGTCTATGTGATGTGACATAGGTATAATTGTGCATCAAGCTTCTCTAAAATATGCAAGCGTTGTAACATATGACAGATCTTTTATTTCTAGCTCAAAGTTAATAATAAAATGCACTTGCATGATTGCATGCAAAGCAAACAATTATTACAGGCTAAATTCACTACTTCTTTTGACTATTGTCTCCATTTATCCACCTAACGACTAAAAATTTCAACAAACAGGTTATGATGTGGAAATTAAAAAACAACATATAGGATATACCCAAATATGATCACCTTTAAGCCCTACCAGATGCCTTAGACAGGGAACAACCAGACAACCATCAAACATGGATAACCAAGGAATGCATAAATGATTAAATTAAGATTAATAAACACAGAAACACATGTAGAGTTTATATTGTAGGATAGATAATTTGTGTAAATTTTATATGCGAGGTTCACTGTCTAATTTATTTACATACAAACTGTTTGATCATTCTAATATTTAATCTCTATAAGAACTACAATAACAGAATCAAGATAAAATGAGAACCAATTATTAGGATTGTCAAAAAGAAATCAGTAGAGTTTCAGGAAAGAGGGAAGGATGTAACATGTCACACGAGCATTTCAATCAGTTATGAACGGTCACACAACTTATTAAGCCAGTCAAGTACAAAAACACACACAGAAGAACAGAGTGCGTGTTAATTTAGGGATAGCAATATACTTCAAATTGCTACAGAGCCAAGAACGAAATTTCTGAAACAAAAGTAAACTTTTTAAAGGGAAGAAAAAAACAAGAAATGAGAATGAGTTTGAAAGAACAATAGGTTCACCTTCATTCTCTTCAATCTGTCATTTGTGGCTCTCTCTTTCTCTACAGTCACACGTAAGGTTGCCAATTTCTGATCATGAATAAAGCACACAATAAATATTAAAATTAACACCAAATAAGTGCCTCACAAAGCAAAGATGCAGGAGAACAAAGCCAGGTTTCAAAAGTAGTAAACTAATGGAACATACATTTTTCAAACGTCTTCTTTCCTTCAATAGCAAACCCTCCTCCTCTCTAAGCTCAACCAAATTCTGCCAGCAACCCAACAATTTAAAACACCATGAGATAGAATTCCAAAATATTATACGTCTATTAGACAAGGCAATGCAAAGGATAATTATTTTTTTAATGTCATTATACATCCAGATAGGATATTACTTGACAGCAGAAGTAATATTGTCACATACAGAACCACCTACATCAGTTGAATGCTTGCCTTTAGTTTTTTAAGGGTGATAGCAAAACAACAATAGATGGACAGAAAAGCTGGTTTAAAGCTAACTCAACCACTTGCCAGACTAAGATAGTTTCTAGAACCAACTAAAGAGATTCTAAAACACCCATAAAGAAATTGATCAAAACCAATACATGCATCACTTTACATGCAATATAAGAAACTTGTATTACCTTCTTCTTTCTTGACCTCTTGGTGGTTGGCGTTTCACTTGTAACGGCAACCTGATACATGAACCAAAATGAGACAGCCTTAGCTAACAGACTTAATATTTTGCTGCCAGCCACATAATAAATAAAAAGGAGAATACATAAAAGATTACAGTTATCTGTACACAAGCATGTACTATGTATGCATACAAACATGCATGCATACATGAGTCAAATCAAGTTACTTTCCGCGTTTCAAGAATATCATTCATGATCATATAAGAAACACTCTTTGCTCGGTTCCCTTTGAAGGAGGGCATGGAAGCGCTACAT
This sequence comes from Populus simonii, assembly GCA_007827005.2. Taxonomy (NCBI): domain Eukaryota; kingdom Viridiplantae; phylum Streptophyta; class Magnoliopsida; order Malpighiales; family Salicaceae; genus Populus; species Populus simonii. The sequence goes on from CM017480.2 coordinate 4,136,567, forward strand.
TCTATTCTATCCGAATGCCAGCTACTGTGAGTGTCATGTAAAACACAGACATGCACGCACAGCAACCATGACCATTTACATTCAATTCATTGATCCACTCCATGCTTTTCGGTAAGAAACAAATTTCTCCTAGCGTCTAAAATGCAACACAAAAGGAGGATGATAAAAATAATATATAGTTTTTATTTCTCTGTTTGCTATAAGGGTATGCTAGTTATACTATAAGGTTTTTGAGCTACGAATATAAATATACCAAATACTAAACATAACCCAACAGGTCAGCTTATATATACCATAAATTTGGTTCAATGTGGTCCCCACTTCAAGACCAACCAATTTGCCACCTAAAAGCATCAGACTTTCCTCTTCAATTCAGCCAAAGGATTTTCATTTTGAAAAAGACATTTATTTGACCAAGAAATTCTTACCCTTTTTAGACCCCCACCGAACCCTAAGATGACAAAAAAAGAAAGAGAAAAGCTATCAAAACAGCCTGTCACTTGCTACAAAACCCACAAGCCAATCAACAATTTCAACCCTGTCACAAGTTTTAAGCCCAGCTAGATGCATGTCTGTCACGTGAGAAAAGAACAAGATTTTTGTTTTAGCGCCCGCAGGAAGTGGGAAACTGCGGCTACACACACCAAATCATATCTCCAATAAAGTGCGCACAACCACTAACACTATCACACCTATTTCGCCACGAAAACACGCCACCCATAAAAACAGCTGCGCCTGCTGCTGCCGCTGCTGCCGCCTCCACTTTCCATGATGACTAAACTGCCTTCATCGCCGTGTCACATAAAGCACACTGAGTTTGACTATGAGTAAGGTCAGTTTCGTCATTTTCCATACCCGTATCCAATCCATGTGCATATCCATCCCTCTACGTCTATGGTTAATAACCCGACAACTATCTTAGATTCTGGAAGAAAACTCGTTGACAAAAATGCCCTTCAATAAAAGGGTATTTTCGTCCCTTTAAAAGGCACCCGAATGGAAGTCGCAGTCTCTCCTTCTAAATCTCAGTCAAAATGACTTGAAACGGTGAGTTTGTTAGCCGGAGAATTTACAGACCCTGGTGTTTATATTCATGAAGGATCCCATGGGCAAAATCGTTATTTAAAAAAAAAAAAAAAAGACTTCCTAAACCGTAACCGAAAGAAAAATAAATATCACGTTTTGAAAGGGCAATCTCGTCCACTGAAAAAGAAACAAAAGAATGCCACCAGGAAACCACCGAGGCCAACTCACCGAGTCAGAAAGAAAGAAAGAAAGCCAAACAAACCTTAGATCTCGAGGTGGCAAACAACTTAGAGGGAAGACTAGTGGTAGCTTCATCAAAACCGTCGCCACCACCGCTGACAGAGGTGGCACAGCTAAAAGAAAGCGGAGTGGTAGGACTAGCATGAGCAGAGGAATCGGAACCCTTTTTCCTCCTGGTCATCAATACATGCTTAGAAGAAGAGCGTCGTTGTCTAACGCTCCAGTCCACACTCAAAGCCAGAACGGCTCCTTCCTTAACCAAATCCGGCGGAAAATGACGTCGTCGACGTGGTGCAGGGAGTGGCTCTGGCTGGTTCAGCTTTAAAAGTAGCTCCACCACCAAACTGTCATCGGTCATAGCTACTTGAACCCACTCGTCTTCTACGGTCATATTGCTTCGGTGTTAGTGTCTTCTCTGCTCCCCCTGTATCTTCTGTGTTTTTAGAGAGAGAAAGGGAGGATTTTAGAGAGAGAGGCGGGATCTTTGTGTGTGAAGGAAATGGAGGTTGCAAGTGGTGTCTGTTGACAATAATAAGGTGGTTAGCAGCACTTTCTATATTTTTGTTTTTGTGGATTATTTGCATTTATTGTTTGTTTTGATTTTATTTATTTGTGTGAGTAAGTGTTTGATGGATGGATCGTTTGTTTTTGGTTTTTTTTTAAGTGGGCCCAGTAAGGGTGCAGATGAAGCAAACGTGGAAGAACTGGTTAGGGTTTTGGTTCTGTACCGGTCCGGATTCGATGAAGAAATAAGGGGGGGAAAAAGAAAAAATCAATTGACCCGTTAAAAATTCAAGGTAATTTGATGGTCCAGCCAAAATTTAGCTCTAAACTCGATATTGTTTAAATTTTTTAAAAATAAAATTAAAGAATAACTCTTTCAAATCATGACTTAAATCTTACTCGATTATGGTTTTACAACTATTATGGTTTTACAACTATGAAGGAGGAGGTTCGGTGAGTGAGAAAAAAAATTGAAAAACCGATTAAAATGAGAAAACCAGAAAAAAATAACTGAAAAAATCAAACTGTAAAAAAAACTGATTAAACTGATTAAAATTTTAAAAAAATCAATCGGTTTGGTTCGGTTTCAGTTTTATACGTCTAAAACCGAAAAACCGAACCGAACCCAAACAAAAAAACCAGAAAAAATCGAGCCAAACCGAAAAAAATCAAGCCAAACCGAAAAATCAAGCCAAACCGGTTTGAACCTAAAAAAACTGAACAGAACAGAAACTGATCAGTTTGAACTGGTTTCTGTTTGGTTTCGTTTTTTTTTTAAATCGATTTAATTACTTTTTTTTAATAAAAACCGAATCGAACCTAAAATAATCACCCCTAGGTTTGGGTTATTATTATAAGAATTGATATGGGTCAATTTGATCTAAAGTTTTATATTAGAGCTGATTTAGATTGGCTCGAGTTAATTTAAATTTTAAATTTTTTATAAATTTTTAATATAATATTGTTTTGATAAAAAAAAAATTAGAATTTTTCAATAATATTATCTAGATCAAGTTACAAGTTAATTCATTGAATTGGCTTGATTCTTGTAACTAAGATCTGAGATTGGAGGAGGATGGATGTTTTTTTTTTTTTTTTTTATGGAACCTTATTTAAAGTATTGCTTTAAATTCATCATAATGTAAGAAGATCTTTTTGTGTATATCAATGAAAATTCTACCGTTATTAAAAAATAAAAATCTAACTCCTTTTTATGTTAAGCTATTAATGAGTCTTTATCTTTTTTTAATTTATAATTTATAAAATTGTAAAATTTAAAGCTATTGAAAAAGACAAGATTTTGACTATATTTAGTATTGTAGTGCAATATATTTTTAAAAATATTTAAAAAAAAATATCTCAAAATAATTATTTTAATGTTTTTTCAAATAAAAAATAATTTCAAAAAATATTTAAAAATATTTTGTGGGATGTCGTTTACACTCTTAATTTATAACTTAATGAACCTTACATCAAGTTGAGTTTATAAAGTGGGCATGATAATTCAAAATGTAATATACAACTTTAGAAGTAAAATCCTTTATTATATATAAAGCTAAAAAGTCTTAATGTTTCATTATTTATTTTATACAATGAAGTTACTATTTTATCCCTGAACAACATAGCTGCTAAGAAAATAATTTAGTAATTTTATAAGATTCAAATGTTACTGTCAAGTTCATGAAAGTGATTAAAGTAATCTCAAATTTAAACAATATAGTTAAATTACTTAATTTCTCTTGAAAGTTATTTTCATTTAATTATTTTAAAGGGTATTCTTGATTTTTTTTTATTTTTTTATATACTAGAATTGATAAATTAACCCTAAAATCATATTTTCCGAGCTTTGCATTCAGGGGTGTTTTTTTTTTTTTTCATTTCCTATAGGTTTTTCTGTTATTATTAGTTAGGTTAAGGGTGATTAAGTCTTTTTCTATTTTAAAATAAATATCAAGAAAAAAGTTGATAATGCATGCTATACAGGTGCTAGTGCGTGGAACAGCTCCGCCCTCTTTGAACAGCACTTGAACCAACGTCCGATAAAAGAACATCAGCTTCCATCACGGTATTAAGAGTGTGTTTGGAATTGCGGTAGCTGTTGTGGTTGTGGTTTGAAAAAAGTTGTTTTATAAAAAGTATTTTTAATTGAGGTTGGTTTGAAAAAATAGGTGTTTGGTTAAAACTATGGTTGAAATTGAGGTTGAAGAAAAAGTAATTTAATGTGTTTGGTTAAAAAAATGCTTTTCAAATTGAGGTTATAAAATAATTAAATATATATATATATATATATATATATATATATATTAATATTAATGATTTTTAATTTAAATATTATAAATTTAACTACTGTTATTACATCATGAAATAAATAATATTGATATCAAATATTTTTTATTATTCCATTAAACTATATGCAATGTCATCACATACGAAATCTATCCAACAATGACTATATTTTTCATGGTTTCTTAAACGCTCAACAACAAAAACTGAATTTTTTGTTACGTCATCAAGCGATCCCCTTTTAATTTTTTGAATAGAACACAATAAAAATAAAAATAAAAACTGAATTTTTTTTAACTGGGCCGGACCCGGCAAAAACATAATTGGAATTGCGATCAAATTTCACAAATGCTATGTCATCATGCTATCTCCTTCTAATTTATGTAGTGTTATTAAATAATATTAAATACTAGTTTTTCGAGTAAAACATAATTTTTTTAAAAAAAATCAACAATTTCATTACGTACAAAATTTATTCGGCAATAACTACAGTTTCCATGATTTATCCTGCGTGCAATAAAATTAGGTAAAATATTATCATGAATAAAATTGAGATTACAGTACGAGTAAATTTAATTCACCTTAAACTAATTTTTTTAAAAAAAAAAAATATTGTTCACGTTCACGTGAACAATGCGAGTGCAATTAATTAACTGCACTAGTTTTTCAGAAAAAAAAACTTTGAGTGCTGGTAAAAAAAAAAAAACTGTTCACTTAGTGAACAGTGCGCAGTGGAGCTATGCTCCACTGTTGAAGTTCCTTTCCCACCACGAGAAGCAGCAGAATGCTGCTTCTCAAAACCTGCGGTCTTGTGTACTGATTTTAGTGGGTCCTACCAGCAAGATGCATTTTATTTTCCTTAACCAAACGCTTTCATGTGTGGCTGCGGGTGAGGTTCACCCGCAGCCACACTCCCAAATGGCCATTAAAACTACACAAGGCCCTTTTTTTTCTTTTTCTTCTTCTCTCTCTCTCCTTCAAATTGAATTTAGTGATAGTCATTAAAAAAATCAACTTTATCCTCTTATTTTATGACATTTCATATTTGTCCCTCAATATTTTGATTTCTAAGTTTAATTCTTAGCTCTTTTATTATATTTTAACTTATTTTTAATTTCATCCTTGATTTTTAATTTCTTCAAGTTTGGTCTCCATTCACTTGATTTTTATTTTTAATGGATTCTTTTATGAATTTAATTTTACCTTTCAATTCAAATTTTGATGATATTTAAATTTAGACCCTCAATGTTTTGATTTTAAATTTTGATTCTTAACCCTTTTTTTAAATTTTAATTTTTTTACAATTTCATCATTGAATCCATAATCTTGATTTTTATTTTTCAAATTTGATCCGTATTCTCCTGTTTTTACCTTTTGTTTTGGATTCTTTTGTTAATTTCATTTTTCTTTTCAATTTTACCCTTCAATTTAAAATTTGATAACATGTAATTTTAGGCCCTTAATGTTTTGATTTCAAATTTTAATTCTTAACCCTTTAATCAAATTTTAATTTGTTTTCAATTTCATCATTGGATCCATAATTTTAATTTTTTATTCTTTCAAGCTTGGTCTTCATTCTCTTGATTTTTATTTTTAATTTGGATTCTCTTGTGAATTTATTTTTCCGTTTAATTCAAAATTTTAAGCCATGATCTTATTTTTTGGGAGTCGAATTGAGGCAAGTATCAGTCCAAGTCAAATATTTTTTTTCTATTTTATAAATAAAGTAAGGATGACATCATTTTGAAAAATAAAGGAAACTACTCAATAATTTTTTACCCGGTCTTGACTAGGTTTGCCACGGGTTGACCAAGTTACAGGTCAACTTATGTTTTTTATTGTTTCACAATGGGTCAATTCTCCTCAAATTTCTTTTGAAACCCGACCCACCCTAAACCCTGGGTCACTTGAGTCACAGATCAACCCATTGTTTCGCTATCTATTGGGTTATACTGTTCACTTGACCCCTCTCGCGAGTTTTGGCGATCTCACCTGAATTTGTTGATGCTTTATTTTTTTTAAAAAAAAAATTGTTAACTATTTTTTTTTTAATTTTATCCTTATATGTTTGGATTTTTAAGGATTGATAATTTTCTCATTTTTTTTTTATAGTGTCTAAGTAATAAATTTTTTCTTTTCTTTAAAATACAATAAGAGCGCTTGAACATTGTTTTTTTACATTACAAAAAATTTAGCTCCTCTAGTGTCTCTAATGTCTAAGTCATGAATTTTTTTCTCTTCTTTAAAATACATTAAAAGAGCTTAAATATTATTATTTTATATTACAAAACATTTAGCACGATACGCAACAAAGAGCAAAAAACCAATCTAATTATAAACCATAAAGTCTTAGCATGAATAGTTTTTCTTGATCAATTGAAGACTTATTTTAGTATTAATGTCAGAAAACTTCATAAAATAATAATAGGAAAACACCCTTTTTAAAAGAAAAAAAATTCTTTATTTACTTCTTTTTTCAATTTAGAAGAAGGTTGAAACTCAAAACCCTTCGAGAAGGGAAAAGTATATAACATTTGACCTAACCAATTGGTGCCCTTATAACCAATATTATCATGCGGCTTTGTACAAGACATTTTTTCAACCGCACTCGTCGTTGAATTTTCTAATCATGCCAACACGTCCAACATAAAATGAAAACGCCTAACATACATACATAATAAATCAAGATTTTATAGGTATATATTTATTAAAAAATACCAGATTAAAAAAAACTTACCAACATAAATTTTTGCAAACACGAACACATCTTAATAAAGATATGTTGGGTTTACTGTTAACCAGACCCGGTCACAATTAAGCATGGTAATATTTTTTTTTTGGATTCTAGGAAACCCCAATATGCTAAGCCTCAGGCGTGATAGGTTTAGTGCTAGCCAGATCTAGTCATAGCTAGGCTTGACAGTAGTGCCAGACCCAACCACAAATGGGTTCAATAGTGTATCTAGCTCATGTATTGGTCAAACCTAAGAAATGATTGAATCTAATACCTTCAATTCTATATGTTTTTATATAAAATCTCAGAAGAATTATTTCTCAACAAATAAGCTTAATTACACAAATCTATACTCCACAAAGATCATTAGATTTATTAAAGTCTTTCATGGCCAGCAATGTCACCATGTCGCTAGATAAAATGATTGAAATACAACTCATAATATCACAAAGGTAAAATTACATTTTAATCTTTTTTTTTTTATAAAAAGACAAGATTCATGAGTTATAAATACACTATGTGATATTTATAATTTTTATTTTCTATTGCATATATTCTTTTAGAATATTTTTTTTAGAATATTATTGTATTTTTTTTTTTAAAAATACTTATTAAAATAAAAAAGAAAACAAAAATAAAAAAGCAAATTTGTTGGCCTTGCCGTAAGTGTTGTGCACATCATAGACTAGGCTTTTGTTAAATACTTGTTAAACCATTGAAACTCCCTATTCTTGAACTTTAAATAACAGCCATCATTGATGGGGTGGATCATTATGGTGATGGTGTCTTGGAATAGTGATTTTTGTCAAAATTCTTTGTTTCGGCAAATGGGCAGGTTACTTGAATTTTTTTTTTTTTAATAATTATGGATGTTCAAGTTAGTTTATACACACCTCATCTCGACTAATCTCTCAAGACTCTTAAGTTAATGATTAAATAAATTTCCAATAACCTTAAAGTTTATAACATTCAAATTAGTAATTTTTAAAAAATAAACCTAAAATTTAACTAATTGAGTTATATCACTCGAAATTAAGTTACTCGATCTTTTAAAAAAAATTAATATGGGTATTTGAGCCAGTTTGCGTGCATTTCGATTAATCTCATGGGCCCTGAAGTTAACGACAATATAAACCTCTAGTGATCATCATATTAACAACTACAGAGCTCAAACTTAGAATTAAAAAATAAATAAATTTTTTAGTCCCAAACTCTTATTATTATTATTATTATTATTATTATTATTGACTACCTACAAAGTTACTCTATTTTTTTTTTAGTTTAATATAAATATTTGAGTCAATTTATATATCTCATCTCTTTTTTTTTTTTGGTAACCCGGGTTGTCCGGGCCAGCTTACATGCACCACAACTAATCTCCGGACCCACTGAACACCCTACAAGCCCAGTAGGCAGGTAAGACACCGCGGGGATGACAGGTGTGCACGCTAGGGCTCGAACCCAGGTGACAGAGGCAAGGAAACCTTGCCTCTGCCGCTGGGCTACAAGCCCTGATGCTATATATCTCATCTTTTTTATTTATTTATTTACGTGGGTGTCCGGGCCAGCTTGCGTGCACCACGACTAATCTCACGGTCCACTGAACACCCTGCAAACCCAGTGGGCATGTAAGACACCACGGGGATGACAGGCGTGCACATGAGAACTTAAACCCAAAAGCAGCAGGAGAAGATAAGCCCCTCCTACCGCCAGGCCAAGACCCTCAGTGCTATATATCTCATCTCTTTTTTTTTTTTTTATCTCATCTCTTATTCTGTCAGGTTGTGGTCGTGTTTTCTTGCAAGTTTGGACCCTCCCTCGATGATAGTACGTTCACCAGCTGCTGTGTTGACTATGTTGTTAGATAAGGACCTCCAAATCAAGAGGTTCTTATGAACAAATTATTTATTGTGGAGGAGAGCAATGGTCAATGATGCCTGTGGAACTTTCAGATTCAGTGTTCTCTAGTGATAACTCAAGCTTAAAAAATTCCGATGAGATCTATCGTTACAGAGAGACCTCAGCATTTTTTTTTCATTTTATACTGTTAGGGTTGAGCCGGAAGTAGGCATTCTTTATGCATAGGGCGTTTGGAAACACGGGTCAACTCGTATTTTTAAAAAAATTAAAAAATTTTTTGTTATTTTTTTATATTTTTGGATTGTTTTAATGCGCTGATTTCAAAAATAATTTTTAAAAATTAAAAAAAATATCATTTTAATACATTTCAGCATGAAACACACTTAAAAAAATAATCGCAATCACACTCTATCCTAATTACTTTTAAAAAAAAGTCATCTCCTCATTATAGTATTATTTATTTTTCAATACTTTAACCCATGCAAGTATCTTTAAGCATAGGTTTCAAGTAAAACTTAGTTAATTTAACAGATTAATAATTTATAATTTATAATACAACTAATTATTTCAAATTTATAATTAATTACTAATATTTAAGAAAGTAATTAAATAGATGCTTACTCTTTTTTTTTATTTATTAACGTGGGTGTTCGGGTCAGCTTGCGCGCACCTCGACTAATCCCACGTGTCCTAAAGTTAACGATCATGTAAGCCTCCAGTGGCTATTATATGAGCAATCATAGGGCTTGAACCTAAGACCACAGAGGGAACAAACTCTTTAGTCTCAAGCTCTTATCACTGGACAAATGGATGCTTACTTTCTTTTGCTTTCTATTGACTATCCTTACTTTATTTCTACTAGATTAAATGGATCCTTACTTTTACCAAAGGTTCATTCCTTTATTTGGCTTGCTATTCAAATCTGTATTTCTACTAGATCCTTACTTTTTCGCCGCAGATTAATTCTTAAGGACGAAGCTTAATGTCCTTTTATGTCTTTTTTGTGATAGCGAACTTGAGACTTCATATCACCTTCTTCTTCATTGTCTAGATGTGTTAATAATTAACCATAGATTAAATACAACTAATTATTTCAAATTTATAATTAAAAAATCCAATTAATAATTCCGAGCAAAATCCATGGTGAGAAGTGTTTAAAGAATTATGCCATGATAATATTGAAATGATGAAGGTTTAAAGAAGATATCAAGATTTCATTAAATGCATGGAGGTTTGTGTGGAGATCACATTTGAAGATGTGAAGATTTTATTTAGAGGTATATAGATTTTTTTTTAAGATATGGAGATTTTATTGTAGACATTGATATTTTGTTTGGTGATGTAGGGATTTTTGTTGGAAACATGAAAATTTTATTTAGAGATTTTCATTGGAGGACATATGGAGATTTCATTTTAAGATATAAAGATGAGTAATACTATGGAAAAAATTAAATGGAGACTACTTGAAGAGTAATATTGATTTGTTTATTGAAAAGCTCCAAATATTATTTTACGCAAGTGGAGATATAATTCTTGGAACCTATTTGATCTCAAATAATATATCGTGGGACACACCAACCTCTTTTCCTTTTGTTTAGGTTGCATTTCTTTGTTTATAAAGTGTTGGAGATAACCACTAGCGACCAATCTTTCTATTTTTTTTAGGAAATGACAATTCTCGGTATCATACTTGTTGTCATGGTGAAAAGAATAAAATTTGTTAGGGTTTCTTATGTTCACACACAAATTCATATTCTTAAGTACATTGAAAATCATATCTAAAAAGAAAATACATTAGATCCCCAAATGAAGGCATAAGAATTATAGAAAACATTAAAACACGCGGGGAAAATATTGTAGCCCCAAACACTATAACTCCACTCACATAGTGATTTTTTTTTTCATTTTGATCATTAAACTTTTTATCTAGACAATTGCATCCTTTTATGGCCAAATTTAAGGCTAATTGCTTTAAATTTATTAAGAAAGGGCAAGATTGAAAGAAAGGACACCGAAGTGAGAAAAACAAAGAAAATAGTTGGCAATTTTGAAATTAGGCCGAAAAGTTCACTTTTGTATTCCTACTTTTTAAATGATAAACTTTTGGTCCCTCGAGAGTTTAAAAATTCAATTATTGTTCAAAAATTTATTTTCTTTATTTTTTAGTCCTTGATTTGAGAGGGGTAGAGAGAGTGGGTGAATTTCGGTGAAAGAGAGAAAGTCTAGTTGACATCGTTTATGGGCAAGAAAAGGATCAATGTTGGTATTAACGGGTTTCATTCGATGAGGAGAGTTTTACTTATATGTTCTTTATTCTTTCTATAGCCTGAGAACATAGATCTGAGCTTGAAAATAGTTTTTTTTTATTTCATGTTGATTTTGAGTTTTTGAACTATTTTTTTGGGTGTTTGAGGTAATAGATGGGTTTGCAAAGGTGTATGGCAGTGTTTTTTTATATGTTTTGGTTCAAAATAAATTGAAAAATAAAATTTTTAGGAAAGAAAATCCACCGCTTGACTATTTAAAGACCCTCGGGTTGCCTAGAATTAGGCTAAAAGTTGATGCATGGTCTACCATAACACGTGAAATGTCGCGTACTTATTCTTTTTCAAAAATATTTAGAGTAGACAAGAGGTCGTCTATCTTTAAAAAAAAATAAAAGTCAGTCTAAGCTCGCATACCTAAGCCTTTTGGTTTTGGTCCATTGGTTTTTTTTTTTCCTTTTATTTTATTTTTAATTTCATCCTTTAATATTGAATTTTAATCAAAAAAATTATAATCTATTTTTTTTTTAATTTTAACAAGATTTTATGATTTTTTTAATAAAATATGATTTAGTTTTTAGTTTACGAATAAGATTTTAAAATATTGTTTTTTTATATTAGGAGTATTCTTTCTATATAGCCCTACTTAATTTTTGTTCTTTAATTTAATTCAGTTGCTTTTCTATGCATGTTTTTTTTTTAATTTTATTAAATAAAAAATGAGTTTCAATAAATAAAGTTATTAAATATAATCAAGTCTATAACTCGTGTTTTAAAATCATATATCTACATCAACATTTATCTCTTATTTTTTTCAATTTAATCTTTAATTAAATATCATTTAGTTTTTAGTTTGTATTCATATATAATCATAATATTTTATTTTTTTAATATGTACAAACTAACATAATTTTTTATTTTATTTTATTCAATAGTTTAATTAAATAAAAAATTAATTCTAAATGGTCACGTAAATTACTCCGAAAATAATTAAGGATTATGTGTCCTTAAATCTGCAATGAAGCCCAAAGTCCTGTTGGGCCATTCAAACAATTTTTTTGTTGACCATTTGGGCTCATAGAAAAGAGAAGAAAGTCAAATTAAAGTGTCGTCACCCTCCACCAACGGCGCGTGCGACGAAGGGTTTGATGGTTCCATTGTATGGAATCCGGTGAAATGCTGACCGGACATCATGAGCTGATCGGCATTTACCTGTTCTTACTTTTTTGCCCTCATCACTTTGCCGTCGTGGAGGACACGAGGTTTTAAATCAGAAAAATGATCTAATTTTCTGAAAGAATAGAGTTAAAAAAGGAAAATGAGTGTTTGTTTAAATATAATATTTTTTCATTTCAAAAATTTTAAAACTAGTTTTTTATTTTTAAAATATTAATATAACAAAAATTTTAAAAATATAGTTTTTAAATGATCTAATTTGATTTTAAACAGTTTTTAAATGATCAGGAAAATGATCTAATTTTTAAATATTATTTTAACAAAAATGTGATTTGAAACAAGAATTTAAATATAGTTTTTAAATGAAAAACAAAATATGAACAGTAAAATATTTTCAGTTGGTAGTATAAATTTTAAAAATTTTCTTTTTTTTATTAAAATTTAACATAAAAGATTTAATTTTTTAGTTCATATGTTTAGCTTTTTTATGATGATTTTTAATTTGAATGAAATGAAATGAATATTTTATAATTAGATTATCACAAATACAAAATATTAATATAACTATTATAAATTTTTATTTTTATTTATTTTAAAAATAGTTGTAATCATGAAAGTTTCTTTTTTTTATGCAAAATTATCCGTAGAAAATATTAATATAACTATTATAAACTTATTTTTAGAAATTTGATAAGGAAAAAAGAGCATTTGGAGAATAAATATCAATGGATTAATTTAGTGATTAATGAGGTATGCTATTTTCCTTAATTTTAAAAGTTCAAACCCTAAAGTTAATTATCTTGCAAACGGCAACTTATTCTATATCCTAGTAAAAATAAATAATATCAAGATGATAATTAATAAGTTATAGATATAATTAATAAGTATCGAATAAATTTACCTTTTTCTTATAAGAGAAAAGATGTTAAAAAAAACCCTTGATTTTTTTTATTTTTTTTAGTTGAAATCAGGCTAATTGTTTAATTAAATTAAACACGGCAGAATTGATCTAATCAGATCATAATACAAATACAGTGAAGACCCACAGGAGAGTTATTAAGAAAATTAAAAAATTTATCAAAATAACTCTTAGTTAAACCATAATTAGCTAGTCAATCTATCACTAAATTTGCTTCTATGTAGACATTGATCACCCGAATATCCTAATTTTTAGCTAATAAATCTAATAATTCTCTGCATTATTAAAAAAAACCTTGATGAATAAATTTTACTTGCACAGAAACAAGAGAAGCCAGTGGACATTGGCATCATATAATGTCTGCGTATGTTCTGATCGCGTCGAGTTAGACTATGAAGCCAAGTATTCTTTAAAATGTTTTAGAAATAATATTTTTTTAAATTTAAAATTTATTTTTAAATTTTTTTAATTGATTTGATGTGATAAAATTAAAAATAATTTTAAGAAAAATATTATTTTAATATATTTATGAGTAAAAATTACTTTAAAAAAACAACTATTATTGTATTCTTAAACACATTCTAAATATACCTTCTTTTCAACTAGAAGAAAGGATTAGAGTGGGTTTAGATTTGACTAGATTATTAACATGTGCAACATTGTAAATTGAGTTAAAATTTTTAAAAATATAAAAATATTTAAATGTTGTTAATGCTTTTTTTCTTACTATTAAAAAAAATAATTTAAAACCATACGTGGATTGACCTGGTATAACTTGGTTAGCTTTACAAGTCTAAAACAACTCGGATGACCCATCGAAACATAATTTGACTAAAAACAATCAAAATGACATCTTTTTTAAATATTAAGATAACAATATATTGGGTTGATTTAGATCAACTCAGGTTAATATGTTAAATCTATTATCTGGGTTACAAGACTATAATAACCTCATAAAAAACAAATCAAAACAAATTATAAAATTTAATTCTCAATCTATTTAATGTTGAAGGATTAAATTAAAAAAATAATCTAAAAAAACAACTCGAGTTAACCTGTGAAACTCACTACCCGGGCCATAAGACCGAGATAACTCCATATAAAGTAAATCAAAACAAATTACAAAGTTCAATTCTTAATCAGTTTCATGTTGAAGGATATGATTTAAAAGGAAATAAATCAAAAAAAAAGTATAAAAAATGACTTGAGTTAATTCGTCAAATTCATGACTCGGGTCATAAAACTTGGATGACCTCATAGAAGAATAAATAAATAATGATTTGATTTAACTCAGGTTAACTTGCTAATTTGCAACTCTAATCATAAGACTAAAATAATTTAATAGAGAGTAAATCAAAATGAAACTCAATTTCCAATCAATATTGTCAGATCCAATATTGAATGATGAAATTTGTAAGACTTTTAATTAAAAAAAATTACACAAAAAATAAGTCAAGTTAACCTGAGTTAACTTGTTAAGCACTATTCTCGGGTTATGAGATCGAGATAACCTAATAAAAAGCAAACTGAAACAAATAATGAAACCTAATTCCCAATAAAACACAATATTAAATGATGAAGTTGAAAAGAATCAATTTAAAAAGAAAAACTAACTCAATTAGGTTAACCTATCAAACTTGTGACCCGAGTCATGAGATATGAACAACCCAATAAAGATCAAATCCAATGTTGAAGGACCCGTGACCTGGGTCATGAGATTGAGAAAACTTCTTAGAAAGAAAATAAAAAATGATTCGATTTAATCAGGGTTAAAATGTCAAAACTCGCGACCCTGATCATAAAATCAAAATATCCTTACAAAAAGCAAATCAAACAAATTATGAAGTTCAATCCTCAATTGACTCAATATTGAATGATGAAACTGCAAAAAAAATCAATTTTAAAAAATAAAAATAAAAAAACATTCTATTTAACTCAAGTTAACTTGTTAAGTAAATTCCCGAGTCATAAAGCTAAAATAATCTAATAGAAAACAAAAAAAAATTATGAAGTTTAATTATCTATTAATCAAATATTAAAAGATAAAATTAAAAATAAAATTAATTAAAAAAATAATCAAATCAATCAAATTAATCCATTAAATTCATGATATATATTATAAAATTAGGATAACTCCAAATATACTCTCCTCTTGAAACCTGGTATGGGGAATGGTGCAGCCGTTTCTTGTATGGGCAGTGTGTGAAATGGTCAGCTTTACAGTCTATTTCTTTTTTATTTTAAAAATATATTTAAAAAAATTAATTTTTGATTTTTTAGTTTGTTTCACGTGATGTTATTAAAAATAAAATTTTAAAATATTTTAAAATAAAAAATATTTTTTAAAAAAAACTGTTACCGTAATATTAAAAAAGCTTAACTTGTCCTGTAATCTCTCTCAGGGCCAAAGAATATTCATGGAAAAACAAATAATATATAAGCATATCCTTTAATAATTTAATGTTTTATTGATGATGCATCCATAGCTAGCAAAACAAAAGCCTACATTTATGGATGGTGACTTTTAGGGGGGATCGTAAAAAAATAATATATAAATCATTAAAAAAATTTAGTATTATTATAAAACTTGGTATAATAATTTAATTTTTTTTTCCTTTGACTATTTACTTAGCCCAAGTTTTAAATAAAATTATATGAGAGTTGTCCCGATATGATTTATTTATTAGGTAGGCATAAAAAAAATCAAATACTAAAGAATAAAATTAAATAAAAACTCAAGATTAAATAATGGAATTGGAAGAAAAAAAAGATAGCAAAAAAAGGGTTAAAAATCCCAAAAGAATTAAAAAATTCACAATGAATAATGAAATTAAAAAAAATAAAAGACCAATAAAAAAAGGTGCCAAAAAACTTTTATTACATGATAAAAAATAAAATAACTGATTTACCATCAACTTAATACTAAATGAAAAAATTCAATAAAAATCCAAAATTAAAGAATGAAAATGAAAAAAAAACAAAGGGTAAATTAAAATAATTCATTGGTATGTCACTAAAAATGGCAAAAAATACAGAATGATAAAATTCAATAAAAAAAACTCATGGTAAATGATAAAATTAAAAAAATACAAAAAATAAAAAAACAAGTGACAAAAAAACTAAGTGCCCAATTAAAAAAAGTCACGGGCCTATTATTAAACAATCTAAAAACATGTTATTGTTATATGGGGTAAATAATATGTTATTCATTTTTTTTTATAAAAAAACAAAAAATCATATGTCATTTATTAAACACTAAATATCTTATTTTATAAGAGATTCAAACACGTGACCTCTATTCTCCCTCTATTCTCCCGCATGTTAAATATTCAGCTACAACATACAACTAATATATTAACATGTTATATTGTTTATATATATATATAGTTAAATCGACTCCATGTCTTTTAATTCTATTAATAATTATATAAATGACTTAATTAACACAAAATATTTAACAATTAACCTATAAATCTCACAATTAGTTTAATATTACATCAGCTTTCATATTAGCCCAAAATTTTCTCAGAGTCAACTTAAATTGAATTTGGCGCTTTCAATTTTCTCAGATTCTATCGTTGCAGTATTTCCTGTACCGACCAAGTTATGACTTGAGAAAAGTCAAATTGCACTGAGAAAATTTGACTTTCCAAAAGGAAAGGGGTGGCCAAATGGCAAGGTTCTACGTCAATGACAAGGTTCTACGTCAATGAATTCGGCCTGAGAAAATTTTGCAGCCCTATTCTCCTCCGCAATTTAATTTCCTTTCCAGATGGTCAGGAGGGCAGCTCTTTTTTCAAACTGCTTATAATCTAATTTTTTTATCTTTTTTTTAAGTATTTAAATTTTTTAAAACCACGTCTTTTGATATGATTTTGGTAGATTTATGGTCATTTTTTGCACCTTGAATAAATTAGTGCTTATTTTGAATAATTCTTTATGTATTATTAAATTCTATATTAAATTCTTGAAGTTTTGGGGTTCACGTCGTTGTGTGGTGACCCTGGGTATGGTGTGATTCTATATTAAATTCTATATTTCTATGATTTGGTGTGATTCATATATCCTAATTAAGCTTTTCCTCAGATGTCGTATTAAGGATAAATAAACTCTTATGTATAAATATTGATACCACTGTATATATTTTTATGTTCCTTGCTTTTTTTAATTATTTTTTTTTCTTGTAACTCAAGATTGACATAGAAATTATAAATCCTAATTAGGTTTTGTTAGTATGCATGCAACCAATCATCTAATGTTTTGATGATAAAAAAATATTATTAATGTTGTATGATCTTGATATGTGATTGATTTAATATATGTTTATGTATGGTATCAAATTTTGATGATAATATAATATGTGACTGATATTGTTTAATGTATATGTTTTACATTGATGTTTTGATTGACTTTATTTATTGTATTGAAACATAATGTATATGTTTTACATTGATGTCTATATGAAACATGTGTTAGTGCTTGAGTAAAATGATGATTAAATACAATGTCTAGGCATGTGTAAGAGTTATGATAAATAGCTCTCCTTGCATTATATGTTGCATAAGATTTGTGATGATTTAGACATGTTTCAAGAGAATGAAATCATTCAAGGAAATCATCAAAGAAGCAAAGCATAGATGCATCAAAGATTTGTTTCTAAAAAAAAATCAACTGGTTTATGGAAATTTCAAATTTTGTTCAAGTTTTTTAAAATGATCCAACCAATTTTGATAATGGTCTAACTGATTCTTCAATGGGCATAAATATTTTGGAAGTTATTTCTAATGATTAGTTTGATCTTTAAGCCCTATAAATACACTTTTCTTCAACAAAATTATCAAAAACATCAAAGAAAAAATTATAATCTTTACTCATATACAACCTCTTACAACCTTTTTTTAATTAAAAACACTTGAGAAAGCCTTTAAAAGGCTATTTGAGTGGTTTAATACTTGTCCATCTACAAATGTTATTGAGAAATGTTTCAATCTTTGACATTTGAAAAAGATTGTGTAAATATTTAATCCTTAGCCTATGCAAAAGGACTAAGTTTGATCTTGAGCCTATAAAACAAATTGGGTTAGATCCTGAACCCATAAAAGAATTGAGAAAGGTTTCAATCTTGACCTTGTAAAACTATTGTGATAGGTTTGATCTTAAGCTTATAAAAGGATTGAGTTTGATCTTGAGTTCGCAGAACAATTAGATTAAACCCTAAACCCAAAAAAAGATTCGAGAAGGTGTTCAATCTTTCACCTGTGAAAATATTGTGTAAAGGTTTGGTCTCACCCACTAAGAAGATTGTGTGTGATAGTAAACTTTTGAATGGTGATTCAAGGAGAGGAGTAGATGATTATTCGAACCTCTGTAAAAATCTCGGTACACACTCTCTTAACTTCATCTCCTCACTTATTATGTTGATTATTTTGGTGCATATTTAATTTTATTTCTATTATTGTTTCAGCTTATTTATATTAATCATTAGGTTGTGTTATATATATTGTTTTAAATTAAGAAAAGGCTTTTTAATTGGCAACCTAATTCGCCTTTTTCAGGGTTCACCTAGACTTTCAGGTTTTTCCTTCAATGTCACATCAAGGATAAATACGAATGTGTATGTAAATATCACTGTTTATATATGTTTTTGTATTTTTTTTCCTTTTTCAATAATTATATTCTTATAATCACTCAAAATCAGCTCAGGAATTGTAAATTCCAATTAGGTGTTTCCTCAGATGACACGTTAAGGGTAAACAAGTTTATATCCATGATTATTGTGTAAGAATCTGTTTTGTGTTTTTGGTCCTCTTCCTGATACAATAAGTGAATTTAGGTTGGATCAGCACGATCTCACACAGACTCATGGAAAGTGAGTAGAGACCTTGAATCCATTGTTGGATATGAACAATTAGAATGGGCCACAACCCAATAATCCATTATTATCCTCTCGGGTTCAATGCTTATATATCAGAAAATAAGATTAGGCCCTATTGTAGGGACTAGGTCCGAAATAACTACCTTAGATTTTAGTAGTCGTATACCTTTAAACAACAAGAGCATCTACAACTTAGGCAAGCTTTTAGTACCTATGCACAATAGGTACTTTTATAATTAAAAATAAACACATAGCATTTTACTTTAGATAAGATTCTTTGGGGTGGTTTTCATATTATTTTTAGCATAATTAACCCCTTAATTCTCTTAAGATCAATTAGGGTTTTTGGTTACCATAAACTAGGTGGTGACTCTTTTTTTTCTAATTTTATCTCTATCAGTCCTCATCAACTCGTCAAGAGATCCCCTATGACACTCTAAAAATATATCACATGTTTTTCAATGATTAATTCACAAAGCCAACTTAAAAAAATCTCAAGGAAAAAAAACATCTCAGAATTAGCAAGAAAAACTAGCAAATTTTAGTGCTTTTGTAAAGTGTTTAATATTTAAGATGTACTATGTAATTCATGATTAGTGATTAAAAAATCAAGAAATTAGTGTTAATAATTAATAATAAATAAATTAAGAAAGTTATTTTATTATGATATATATTGAATTGATCTTTATATAAAGATCTAAGACTATTTTGATTCTTTTATAGTGTAGTACTAGATCTTTGTCCCACACCATGTTGTAGGTCGAATCAAATGTTTTTTTTCGAGAAAAGGTAAAGGCGTTGCTAATATGTTTTCTAGTTAAAACAATTAATCATGAACTCAAAATTCAATGCATAGTAAATGACACTTTTTGAAATACCGAGATGGTGACATACTAGACAATATTTTTTTAAAATTGTTTTTGAGACAACGATATATTGAATCGACTTGAGTCAATCCTAGTTAACCCATAAAATTAATGATTTGAGGATGAAACCCTGATAACCCTATGAAAAGCAAACCAAAATAAATCACAAAACTCAATTCTCAATCAAGCTAATGTTAAAGGGAGAAGTTAAAAAAAATTAAAAAAAGATAAAAAAAAAACATCTCGAGTCACCCAAGTAAACTTGTGAAACCAACGATCTAGGTTTTGATAATGAGATAACCTCATGGAAAGAAAAATAAATTATGAAGGTCAACTTCTAACCAACCCAATATTGAAAGAAAAAATAAAATAAAAAATTCAATTAAACAAAGAATAAAAAAACCCAAGCCAAACCCAACCTATCCCAACCCGGGTTAAGTTGCCAAACCTGTTATAAGATTGAGATCACCCACATAAAACAAATTAAAAAAATTATGAAGCCTAATTCTCACCTGACCCAATATTAAAGGATGAAATTGAAAAAAAATTAAAAAGAGAACAAAAAAATATCAATAAAAAGAATAGAGACCAAATTTGACATTAAAAAAAAAAATCTTACATCCCATTAGGCATGTAAACCGGGAAAAGAAGGGAGGAGAAAGAAAAAAAGAATGAGCGTCAGAGCTACACTAAACTATCATCACCGCCACATGCCGTCTCATAAGGAAGCCACCTCCGAGACAATTTCAAAGACAGCAAGGAAGGCTACCGTTGGATCCTAAAGGAAGCCACACACACCACCACATCCCGTCAACGTCCTTCACTCTTGTCATCCAACCTCCACTTTAGTCCTTGGCTAAAAAAAAAAGGTCTGAAATCCAATCTTTAAAGATTCAATTATTTCAAATCAATAAAATTACATTTTGTTTTATTAAACTAAGCACTAATTGATCTTCAAATTTATTTCCCCAACATCGCGAGAACTCAACACCAAACCAGCCAAAATAAACCATCATGAACCCTGAGGGGTAGCTCAACTGGTCAGACTTTGGGCTTGCTTTCCAATGATCACGAATTCGAATTCTATCAGGACCACTGAAGGCTTACATGCTCATTAACTTTAGGGTCTGTGAAATTAGTTGAGATGCGCGCAAGCTGGTCCAAATACTTATATTAATAAAAAAACAAAAAAAAACTATCATGTCTAATTTCATATTAATTTAATGTTAAAAAATAAAATTGAAGAGAGAGAAAGAGAGAGGGTTCCAGCTGATGGTGTTTTGAGACTGGTGTCACAGTACATGGTGCTTTAGTGAAGGCACCAAGCTTTTTAGTTTCTTTATAATATTAATATTAAAACGTGAAAAGTGGTTTGAATCTGTAACTTCTGCGAAGGTATGATAAACTCATTATCATTGAGCTCTCCCGGACTGTTTCGTAGCATGGTATAAAATTAATGTTAACTTGTCCCGAATGGACCAATAGAGAGAAAACAGGAGGAAGGTAACAGTTATTCATGCAAGGTAAGCATAATAAGAGGAGACGAGAGATATCCTCTGTCGTAAAAGAAAAAGGTGAAAAAAAAGAAAAATATTCCAAGCACCATGAAAATTGGCACTTGCCAGTGTGGGAGAAGATTCTTCTCCAGCGAAGGAACCTGCTTGTGATGCTTGTTCTATATTGGAAAAATACAACTGCCAAGTGACTTCTCTCACACTCAAGTCTTTTCATTTGATGACAGAAGATAAAGAAGAACCTCAAGACCCCATTAAAGCTATGTCACGGATTCAACTCAACAGCTTCAGAGAAATATTGCATTGCAAAGGAAAGCGGTTTCACAAGTGAATAATCCCAACTCAGCCATGAGTAGCTAATGAACTCTTTCTTTCCTCTTGGTTGCAAAGAATGAGATCCTTTCTTAGATGGAAGATTGATCAGTTTCATAAGTTTTTTCGTGGTGACAAATACATAAAATGATGAGAATTAACCTTATCGAATAAGCCAATTACTTGAAGAGTAGTTTGAACCTATAACTTCTGTGCATTAACGATAAATTCATTACCACAATATCATAATCCTACTAATATCCTTCCAAGTTGATATATATATATATATATATATATATATATATATATATATATATATATATATATATATATATAGTTTCATAGCATGGGAATTAGATAATACTAGATTATTGACTTGCACTACGTTGTAGCAAAGATAAAAAATATCAATGTAAAGAAAATATTTAAGTGTTGCTAATGTTTTTTTTTTTTTTTTAAAAATGTAAACTATATGGGGATATATTCGATGTGACTTGGTTGCCTTGACGGATCTAAATACAACCTGAATGACAGGTAAAAATATAATGACTTGAAATAAATATTTAAGTGTGTGTGTGTGTATTCTCTCGGCCTGTTTCATAGCATGGGAATTAGATGATACTGGATTATTAACATGCGCTACGTTGTAGGTCGGATAAAATATTAATGTAAAGAAAATATCTAGATGTTGCTAATGTTTTTTTTTTTTTTCTAATATTAAAAAATGTAAACTATGTGGGGATTTATTCGATGTAACTCGGTCGCCTTGACGGGTTCAAATGCAACCTAAATGATAGGTAAAAATAAACTTTGACTCGTAGTAAATATTTAAGATGAGATTCTTTTAATAAACATTAAAACGACAACATGTTGGATTGATTCGGATCAACCTAAGTTAACCTGCTAGTTCGCATACCAAGTCATGAAATCATGATAACCTCATAAAAAACAAATTAAAATAAATTACGAAACTTAATTTCCAATAAACTTACTGTTGAATGAAAAAATTGAAAAAAATTATGAAACTCAATAAAAAAAAATAGAAATAAATTATGAAACTCAATTCTTAATCAACTCAGTGTTGAAAGATGAAATTTTAATAAAATAAAATAAAAAGATAAAAAAGCGACTCGAGTCAACCAAAGTTAACCCGCCAAACTCATGATCAAAGTCATGAGATGAAGATAACCTCATAGAAAGCAGATCAAAATAAATCACGTAACTTAATATACCCACAATCAATCAATCTAATGTTGAAGAATAAAATTGAAAAAAAATAATTAGAAAAATAAAAAAACTCGAGTTAATCTGTTATACCTACAGTCTGGATTTAGGATAGCCTCATAAAAAATAAATTAAAAATAAGTTATAAAGTCTAATCCTTAATAAATTTAATGTTAAAGAATAAAATTAAAATTAAAAAAAACATAAAAAAATATTATTTTAATAAATAGTATTATATAAGAAGAGGTTAGTAAAAACCCTCTCCTTTAGTTTTTTGTTATTTAGCCAATTACCATCATTATGCTAGGGATGAGATTTGAAGTTATTTTTTAACGAGATAGAAAAGTATTCTAATATTATGAATATGTTTTTTACATCATGTAAAGTTTTCATTCAAAATTAGAAAGTTGATGTGTGCGTGCTTAATGAAATAAAATAAAAATTATAAACTAATAAATCATTAAAAAATTTGTGGGAAGCTGAAAATAGATACATCCGATAATATTTGTTCCATGATGTAGTGCACACTCTTTAAATCTTTTTTTATTTATTATATAGTAATAAAAATAATTTTCATCACAGATATAATAATTTATATTTTGTAAAAGAAATATTGGTAGTAAAATTCTTTTTTTATTATTAATTTATATTTCTTAAAAAAAAATACGTTTTTAGAATTTAAAAAACACCAACAGAATATTCCATTAATATTTAGAAAAAACACTCCATTATTATTAGAATTATCAATGAAATATTTCTAGTAAAAATATTTCATCGACAAGTATCTTATCGAGGATTTACCTTTCATCGACAAGTTTCAATTCAGACAAAAATATCAATGAAATATTATTCTAACATGGTGACAAACTTTTAGCTAAAGCATGCGAAGGTCTTTCCTCATGTAAACCTCTCCACCGTAAAATTCAAGAACACCAACAATGATAGAATCAAACTCACCCCACCCACCACAACTTTTTCCTTATGGACAAAGCCATATAGATCCTAAAACAGTCTAAAAGGACATGAAACGATCCTACTCCACCACCGCAAATGTTAATTCAAACCATCAACACAAGTTAATTACTAAAAAAATAGTTTGCATGGGATAAACAAGATAAAGCGACAACAATGCAAGGTCCTAAAATAGTTGTCAAATTTTCTCGGTAACCAAACAGGAAAAAATTCAAAAAAAAGAAGAAGAAAAACAAACAAAACCATTACCTAAATCATGACACGAAAATGTTAGAGAGTAGGGGGAGACCGAGTGCTTAGTCTATTAGGGCGGAAAATATAGGGGACATGGGAAAATTAGGGAATTCAATCTAAAGAAGAGAAGAAGAAGAAGAAGAGGAGGAGGGAGTATAGGTGTTACTTCATTTTAAAATCATTGATGGAATTTTTATACGCAATTTTATAGGCAATATGACATATCATTAATGCAAACAAAAATGCTAATAAAATCTTTTTTTATTGGTATTTTTATTATTATTTGTTAATTTTCTGGTAATGATATCTTCTATGGTTATTTTGTTTATTTAAAATCAAGATCCAAAAATAATTTATAACAATATGAAATAAGTCTACAATATGTATTTCTTTAATCAAAACTTCTTTCACTTATTAATTGCGTTCTTTTTTTACAATATTTTTTTTATTATAAGCTTTATTTTCCAAATAAAAGTTTATTATAATCTTAAAAGCAAGTATTATTAAAACAAAACAATAAAATAATAAATTGATAATTTTGACATGAATATATTAAAAAGATAACAGCAGTAATGTTGAGATAAATTATATAGAATTTTACAATAAAAATTTTAAAAATATATATTTTATCCGCGTATAGAAAATTATTCATTTAGGTTCATACATAATTATTTATAAAATAATATTATCATGAATAACACTAATATCATTTTAGAAAAATGATATAATTAGATATTTATCTAAACATCATTTAAATAAATTTATTTAAAAATAATTCAATTAAAAAATATAAAAAAAAACAATGGGATAAAAAAATGAAGGGTCATGCATTCATGTGCTAGACATGTGTGCATGGCACAAATAAAACCTACATGGCCTTGGAAACAAGGCTCGGGTGCTCGATTTATATATATATTTTTTGTTTTTAATGTGAAGAACAAGGTTGTCTAGGTAGATGATTTGTCATTCATTTGTTATCTTTTTTTTATTACTAAAAATATATCTGATGACTAGAAAATTAAGATTTAAGTTTTTAGATTTTAAAAATCTAGATACTAATTTTCATCTAAAAACACGGAAAAAAAAAATACCAGAAACAATTCTTTTCTTTAAAACAAATCCATATATACCAATTTTAGGTGGCTTAAATCTGGCCACCTAAAAGCTTCCTCTATCCTCAAAAGTTATTGACAACTTTCTCTCATCTCTCAAGATTTAGTAATTAAAATGTAAAATAAATAAAGTTTGGAATTGAAAAAAAAAAAATATAAAATATATTAAAATAAAATTAAGGGACTAAAGTATAGATCTATATGCTTTTTTATCAATAAACACAAAAAAAGCTATTAGTTATTCAAAATATAAAATCGAGTCTTTTTTTGTCTTTTGCAACAATTAAAATTTTTTTTCCATGCAAAATTGCTATGTAATTAAATCCTAAACAATTTCTGACAACTTGAGTACATGCAAAAAGAAAATCTATAGAGAATGAAAAAACCTAAGACAAAAACAAAAGAACTTTTTAAAACCAAATTGAAATAATCCGCAGCCTGAAAATAAAAAAAATTAAAACTTGAGGGACCAAGAAGGAAATCAAAAGAAAGTACAGTAAAATACCATCTTGTTTTAATTCCTTTGTTAATATAATTAATGTTAATTTGTCTGGTATGGATAGGTAGAAAGAAAATGGGGGGAGGTAACAATTATTAATGCAAGCTGAGCATAATTAAATTTAATTGAAAATTAAAAATTTATTTGTATATTTGATAAAATAAATTGAGAATAATATAAATTAATAAATCATAAAAAATTATTAATACTAACTAAAAATTAAAATAAAAAGCGCTTTCATGCTAACAAATATACCAGCATGCATGCATTTTCTCACACGAGATAATTGCTAGTGTTGTAGGCCTTTCATTCAGTCATTTGTAAATTTAAGTGGTGATTCATGTACCGATCATTTTTATTTGGTTAAGTTTTTATATATAAAAAAAAACCTAATTGAATTATAAAAAAAACTAAAATTAAATCGAAACCAATTCAAACCAACCGGTTTCAGTTTAGTTTGTTTTTTTAAAATAAAAACCGGTTCAAACCAGGCACGAGTGCTCGGTTTATTTTATTTTTTTGTTTTTAACGTGGTGAATAAAGCTGTCTAGGTAGATGATTTGTCATCTATTTGTCATCTTTTTCAATCACTAAAGGTGTATCTTATGACTAAAAAATTAAAATTCAAGTTTTTATACTATAAAAATCTATTTACTGATTTTCATCTAAAAACATGAAGAAAAAAAATACCAGAAACAATTCTTTTTTTGAAAAACAAATCCATATATACCAATTTTAGGTGGCTTAAATCTGGGCACCCAAAAGCTTCCTTTCTCCTCAAAAGTTTTTGACAACTTTCTCTCATCTCTCAAGATTTAGCAATTGAAATGTAAAATAAATAGAGTTTGGGATTAAAAAGAAAAATTCAAAAATAAAATGTATTAAAATAAAAAAATTAAAATTGAGGGAATAAAGTATAGATTTATGTGCTTTTTGAACAATAAACATGGAAAAAGCTATTAGTTATTAAAAATATAAAACGGAACCAAAACCGATTCAAACTAACCAGTTTCGGTTCGGTTCGGTTTTTTAGAACAAAAACTGGTTCAAACCAGTTTGGCTTGGTTTTTTTTGGTTTGGCCTGGTTTTTTCTGGTTTGGGATCGGTTCGATTTTTTCAGTTTCAGGCTTATAAAACTAAAACCGAATCGAACCGGTCGGTTTTTTCAATATTCTAATCGGGTTTTTTTCACGGTTCAGTTTTTTCAGTTATTTTTTTTCCGCTTTTCTCGGTTTAATTGCCCTAGTAATATATAAGAAGTTAAAAAATAGAGATGAATTGTACAAGAGAAATAATAATTAATTTATTAACAATAATTTATGATACGAAATAAAAACTATTTGCTTTGTGTTTTGAGACAAAAAAATATAGATAAAATGAAAAAAAATATTGCGTAAAGATTAAACCTTGCTTTTTTAAAAAAATTACTCCTTTAATAATTCACCTTTTCTGATAAATGAAATCAAACAAGCTAAAATCCCACAACACTATTGTTACTTTAATTGTAGTCCCTTCATGCTCTAAAAAGTAAATATATAAAGTTTGTGGTTAGATTAGGACATGTACTTGATGAATTATCTTTAATTGCACAATTATTAAGTAATTAAGCTAATTTTCTCAACAAAATAAGTAAATATATTCAACAATTTGTAATAATTAAGCACTGAATTTTTAATTTTTTTTTCCCACGGATGGTGTTTTGTATATGTTTGAAATTGTGGTATAAAATGTTTTTAAAAATAGTTTTTTTCTTGAAAATATATCAAAATTAATTTTAGAATTACTCTAATTTAATTTCAGAAATGACCCATCAATATATTTATATCTAGTAAAACAAGCTTCATGACAAAATAAAAAAAAATCAAATTACTCTAATTTGAATATAAGAAGTGTAATATCCAGTAAAACAAGCAAGTTATATTCCAAAGCATCAGCTTTTTGATGATGTCATGGAAAGAGATCATGCAACGAGTGAAGGAGCGTGCATTACACTTCTTGTGAGGGAGGGTGGGATTATTCAAGTCCTATCTTTGACGACGACAAATATATAAATAAACCAATAAAAAGAAAATCAAAATGCCCTTTGCCACCTAAAAGGGTATCCAAGGACTGCCGTCCCTCATAGTCCCTAAAAATATCGACTTTTACTCGTTTCGCGATATCATAAATATATGGAGATAACACATTTTCGTGGATTAATTATAATTTAGAAATTGTTGTAATTATAGTTTTAAACCTGCTCTAATAACCAGTATGGTTTAAGGTCTGAATTCCAAGTTTCAATTGGTCTGAATTTCAAGTTTCAATTGGTTCATCAGGTTTCAACTGGGTCATTAGGTTTTAATTAGGTCACCGGGTCAGCTGAATCAATTCCTATTTTAAAAAAATTTAAAATGATGTCGTTTTAGTAAAAAAATCAATGGGTTGCAATCTAGTTTTGTCAGGTCAACCCGCCGGTAGATTAGATCATACCGGGTCATGACTTTTCCTATTTTTTTTTAATTCGGCCTTGTTCTAGTTCCGAATCAGCCGGGTCCGGAATCAATCCACCAGGCCGGGCCAAGTTTTAAAATTATGGTTCTGATGGAATAATAATTTGTCTGTTAAATAATAATAATAATAATTGGTGGTATCCTAGTGTTAGTTTTAGGGTTTAATGACAATATTCAAGCCGTATCAATTTTTAATAAAGATATCCGTCATTGTTTACCTACTACTATAATTATTATTGAAAAAACTGGAAGGCATTAGAAAAACACAAAGACATATTGCATTGTATAATTTTTTTTAGATATATATTAATTTTTTTTATTTTTTACACCAACATATTAAAATAACTTGAAAAATATAAAAAGATTTAATTTGAATCTTAAAAAAATAATTTTTTTCAAAAATATAATTGAACCGCAATGTCAAACACCATTTAGTTTATTTAGAATAAAATTTAATATTTTGTTTCGGTTAATTTTATAAGGATTTTTTTTGCAATGTTCAAAATAGATTCTAATACTAAATTAATGCTTAATTTGATAAAATTATTTTTTTAATCAAATATAATTAGAACTTTGGGTACCAAAATTGAAGCTGAAGTATTCTGTTTAATTTTGTTAAAAAACATACTAATGTTTAAAAGGTAGAGAAATATTTTTAAATAGATTTATAAATAAATAAAAACTAAAAAATCATCACAATAAATAACTTGTGAATAATCTTGGAAAATAATTTAGACAAGTAAATGATATGCGTCAAATAAATTTTAAAAAAACATATAGCAAAAATAAATTTTTGTTTGAAAGAATACAATAGTGGTGATTTCTATCTTTCCTCGAGCATAATCAGTTATTTACTTTAATCTTTGAAAGTAATACATATTTTAGGATTAGTTTCTTTAAAGAACTAGATGATGATTCTATTTTCCACGTATTTTCTTTTTAATTTTTGGATGTATTATATTCATATTAGGCGCAACAAGTATAAACAATATTTAATAATTGATTGTTATATTTTTAAAGAATTGCATCTTACTTGAGAAAATGGTTGATCTTAGTGTAAATTGCTTAGTTTTTTTTGTTGTTATTAAAATTAGGCCATGCATTGTTTTGTTTTGTTTTAAAAATAAAGAAGTTTCCTTTTATATTTTCATATGTTTGCTCTGTTTTGCCAAAAAAAAAAAAACCAAGTAAAAATGATTGGGTTTTAAAAGCATAACAATATTAAACAAAAACTATGATTCATTAAATTTGATAAATACAAAGTTTATCTATCTAAAATGTTCTAGGTAAAGAAAATAGCTTAAATAAAAGTTAATTCCTTATTTTCTTACAAACAATCCTCTTATTTCTTACTGTCATATACATTTACTATTTAGATTGCATGATGATGAATCAGTGCATTCCATACTGAAATCCATTTTCTTTTAAGGTGCATGACTAAAGATATCAAAAGAAAAAAGACCCAATACAAAAGCTTAACAAAAGTTAAAACATGTGAAAAGAGGGTCCGAGAAGATATTAGATCCAATCTCATTGGATTCGGCTATGCATCAAACCCAAACGCTCATGGATCTAGTAAAATACTAGGTTTGAACATCTTTGGGCCTATGTTTACTTCGGATCCAAGCATCCAAGATGAGAATCTAGGATTATCATATCCCTACACCCTAACTGTGCAAAAAATCCTTTAAGAGTCGTTTATACATCAATCAATTTTAATGTTGATTGTAAGGGTTGATTTCATCTACATTAATATTGTATACAGAATGATTTAGGACCACCTTCTATAGACACATGGTACTCCCATCAATATTAATGTTGTGCAAGGAAACACTTACACATCAATATTAATGTTGATGTAATGGTTTCCCTCCCTACCTGGATGTGAAGAGAAAAAAAAGACTTACGACCCCTCAAATAAGAGGAAGAAAATTTAAGGTACAAAGGTTATAAATACTCTATAAACAACCAGGGTAAATGATTCCCAATCTCCAATCTCTTGTAAATATATTCTCAATATTTATCATACATGAATTAAAAAAAAACATTCTTATTCTTAGAATTAATATTTATTTATTATAATTCTTTATAAAAATTCATTGAATTTATAAAATTTTTTTAAATACTCGAAGGAGTTCCAATAATTCAGCTCTAGACCTATTTATAGTGAGATAAAATAGATAAAATTCTTTGATTTTGGTATTACCAGTTGGCTTATTATAAGAACTTTCAGTGGACCAAAATTGAAATTTCTTGTTTTTAATTTTTTAATTTTCTTCGCCCTATCCATCAATTTCTTATTTTTTCAGCTTAAGATTTTAGAAAATTAATTAAAGTATGTATAAGCTAACTCGAATATTCACAATTAAAAAAAACAATAAATAAATAAATGCAACAGTCACACATTCAAACAATTCATTAAAAAAATAAAATAAAATAAAATTTAAAAAATAAAAAATATAATATAACTTTAAAAAAAATTGACCGGCAATTCAAAATATCAAGGAGCAAGCAAGAAATGAGAAGAGAAATTGAAAGTAGACATGACACCACTACAGCCCACCCCCAGTCAAGAGAAGAAAGAGCAGGAGACTAATAAAATAGACTGAGACTATACGCCACACTGACACCCACACCCTAACCCCTACCTTTTCCCTTCTCCCTCCACAGCCATTACAAATACTACCCAACTCCACCTCCCGTTCTGTCTTTCTCTAGTAATTAACCCCACCCGCTTCCCCTTTTCATCTCCCTCTTCCTTTCTATCTCCCTACATGAGAGAGAGGTAGAGACGGGTATAGTTTTCAAGAGATGGGCAAGTATATGAGGAAGGCTAAAACGACAAATGATGTAGCCGTGGTCGACTTGAGTTGTGGTGTCCGTACCCGAGCCAAAACCCTAGCTCTCAAGAAACAACAAGCCCTCAGATTGCATGCTTCCTCTGCCTCTCCTCCTCCCCCCTCGTCTCCCGCCGGCTACCTCCAGCTTCGCAGCCGCCGTCTTGAGAAGAAACCACCTCCAGTTCCATCATTGCATCATGGCTCCCCGCGAAGGCAGCAGCAGAGACTGGGTGGTCAGAACAATAACAAATTGGGGCAGAAAGAAAGCCCTAGCCCTATTTTGAAACCGAGTTCGCGGGTGGATAAAGATTCCGGGTCGAGTCAAGAGAGAGAAGGGGGGGAGAGTAAAGAGGTTGAAGAGAATAATAACAGCAATAGTAAAGACTTGGGTTCTTTTGGAGATAATGTTTTGGACATTGAAAGTAGAGATAGGTGGGTTTTCTTACTTTTCTTTAATTTCTTGAGAAGTTTGAAATGCTTTCTTTTTTCTTTATTCTAGGGTTTTTTTTGTTGAAATTCCGAGTAATGGTAAAATGGGGGGACGTTGAAGAAGTGTATGCGTCTGCCTTTTCTTTTCTTAAAAAAATTGCTTTTGGAAAAATTCGGGGCTTTTCTTTTTTCTTTTTGGTGTTTAATTTTAGGGCTTTCCTGTTTGGTTGATAAGTTAATGAAAGGAAAGAGGGGTAATCGAGGTGGGTTTTCATTTTTTTTTTAAAAAATCGGGTATAGTTTGGGGTTGGGGAAATTTGTTTATTAGTGTTTGATTGCTGAGAAAATGAGAGAAAGAGATGAAAAATAGAAAAGTCGTGTGTTTCTTGGGGGTTTGAATGAGTTTTTCCATGCCCGTGCTTTGTTAATTGCTGAGAGTGAAAGAGAAGAATCTTGACATGTTAAAGCCTCAATTTAACTTCGTTCCTGATTTGGGGTTTTCTCCCTCTTTTCTGGCTGTGTGAACTTTTTCAGGGTTTTCTTTCATCTATTTGGTTTAGTTTAAAGCTTTAGTTGTAATATTGGGGGCTTGAGAAGACTATAATTTGCGTTTAAAGAGGAATTGTGGCAGCCTTTTGGGTGGTTAAGCTGTATCTTAAGCTTCATTTCTGTTAAAACAAGACTCGTAGCTATAAAGAAGAGAATTAAAATTTATTTCATTCCATCCCCAATAATTGCTTGACATAAATAAGAGATTTTCTGCTTTACATATAGATAGTTGGAGTTTTTTCCTTTTTAAAATAAGAACAAATTGTGGTGGAATCTTTTTCTGAAGCCTTACCTTTTATATTTTAAAGTGATTTTCTTTATAAGAATTTTGCTTCCCTTTCTGTTTGGTTTCTGAGAAAATGCGGTGTTGAGAAGAAATTTAAGATGTTGGATCTAACCTCAAGACTCTTAGTACTCTAGACCCATGAAACTAAAACCACGCTACCAATTTCTCTAATTCTCTTTCAAGTGCTTTAAACATCTTCCGTCATGTATAGTTTTTTTTCTTCACTGAAGTGTGATTTGCATCTAGGGGAATTAATGCCCTAACTTTGTTTCGTGGTTTTAATGAATTATTAACCATCTTCATGGATAACAGGATTCGTATGACTTCATTGCATTTTGCAGGTCTCTGATTAAAAACTCCATGATTTCGTGGTTTACTGCACTTTACACTGAACATGCTTTACAGTTCTTGCTAGATTGCTGTTACTTCAATTTGGTTGTTACTATGCGGGCCCTTATTATATGTGTATCAAAACAAAATAGTTTAACTTGTGTCCTCTTCTTGTAGTGCTCTCAGACATGGATGCCATTGCATCATTTCAATCAAAAGAAACAAAGCTGTTCCATTGGTTCTTCCAACAACAAATGCCTCTGTATTTTTGAAGCAATATTATTATTGTTTGGTGTTTTTATTTTGAACATAAATATGCTTAGTGTGTGTTTTCCTTGTTATAAGACTTGGTTTTTATCTATGTTTGGACACAGGATGCTCTAACAGAAACTCTGATTTGATTCAAAGCCTAAAGAATGTTTCTTTGTCTTATTTGCTTCATGTAATGAGGATGGGATATCTAAAGTGGTTTTCTACTCCTTCCTTGATCCTTTGGTGCTTGTAACTATCCTCTCTATATACGAAAATTGAATATGGGAAATACAAGACCTCATTTTGGGTATTTTCTGTTGTAATTCCCGAAATTTGAGAAGTTTTTTTCTTAGTTTTTTGTTGCTTGAGGTACATCATAGTAAAAAATGGTTTGTTGCTTTATGTGGTGGTTCGAATATTTCTAGCGTTTTAAGCGATTGGTTATTTTTATGATTGGGAGGTTCCTGGCACCCTTTGCAGAATGTACGTGGCCTGCAATGTGTTAATGGCTCGGAAAATCTCAAGTTTTCAATTGTTCACATGCTGACACGATTTATGTCTCCTTTTAATGTTATTTGCACAAACTTTGTATTTATTATCAGTTCTGTTAGCTTTATGACACGCGACTTGCATCATCATGCGCAGTAGTTGTTTCTCCTCATTTCATTATGCTATATGTTATTTTCCCTTAGGATACATATTCACTGTGCCCATGTCATATTTATCTTCTTTGTCACAGGAGCACTAGGGAATCCACTCCTTGCAATTTAACAAGAGGCACAGAAGACACAAGGACCCCTGGTTCTACTACTAAGCCTGCTAGCCCAACTGAAAGTAGCCGGAGATTACAGAACTCAATGCAAAGACGCATCCCAACAACCCGTGAAATGGATGAGTTCTTTGGCCCAGCTGAAGAAGAGCAGCTAAGGCAATTTACTGAGAAGTATGTGCCTCCCATCTATTTGCTTATCTCATTTGAATGATTGCTTAGGATCTTTGGACTATCTTGTGATGTTTCTGCTGCGAAGCTTACATCCTCTTAGCTGATAGAAACGCTGATTTTTGGCAGGTATAACTTTGACCCTGTTAGTGACAAGCCGCTCCCTGGACGTTATGAATGGGAGAAAATGGATCCCTAGAAGACATTAGCATTCCATCAGGACATTTCCTGCAGACTGATGATTGATCTTGTGCTTAGAATTTTAGAAGTAGCAGGAATTAGTAGTAGTTCTATCGGTGGTGGTGTTATTTCCATTTTCCATCACCTCTTCTTTTAGTTGTAAAGAAAGTAGGTTTGTCAAACATGTGTAGACTAATGGTCTGTAACATAACAGGGGGTTATGAGTTACACAACAAAATACAAACCAAGGTCCTATGTCTAACAGATCTTCTGAGAGGGGAAGTGAAGAAGATGTAGATTTAGGCTTCAGGCAATTAGGTCAGTCTCTCTGGTACAGAAATTTACTAGATTTTCTTTTTCACTTAGTACTGTATTTTCCTCCCCTTATTTGTCTATACTTGTACTGATGCAACTTCTAAAAACTACGTGGAATAAGCATGACCCTTTTCCCCTCTTTATTTTTTTTGTCTATATCTCTGTCATCTACTGGTCTCTGCACAGTTGAATTTTGGCTGGTTTGTATCCATGTGAGACGGTGCATCGAACTTCGGCTTTTGATAAGAGGCTAAATATTGATCATAACCGACCAGTTATTTTAACTTTTTTGCTAGAATGGATGGGTGGTGGTTGTGGTAGGGTAGCTCATTTGGAGTCTTTAGATGTTTTGAAAGAATCTTGTCATGTCATCAAGTTCCACTTTTCACTTCAAAATTGTAGTCTCCTGTTCAAATTTGTGCATCCTGAGGTAGGTGAATGGAGTTATGTAAGAACTTTGCAAGGTGCTTTTGTGGAAGGGGACTGGACATGGAGAAATAAGCTTGTTTCTACTGTGTTGCTTTTTTATCTTGTCATCCGTCTGAACGGGAAGATTTGGTGTCAACACTTGACAACAAGGAAGTCTTGATTGTATTTTCCTTCGAGGCTGCTAAAATGGAGGTTGAAAAGAATTATTAAAAGACTTTGATTTCTCAAAACACGGGCGTGAACAGATAACAAAATATGAAATCTCTAGTGTTGTTGTTCTTGTCAATGGTGGTGGCCAGAAAAGTCGAAAATCCATCTTGTTGAGAGGGAGCCATGGAATCCTAGCAATTGAGCATGCGTGGGTAGCAAGAAAGTGAATGATTTGCCTAATCCTAAATGGAGATAGTCAAATAGAGATGCCTTTTTCTTATGGAATATAAGGCAGTTTGGTCACACCTGTAATGATAGGTTGCTGTGATTAGAAAACACATATCGGTGGTTATAGTGGTGGTGGATGTGCCTTTAAATGGTTGAAAGTTTGAAACCAAGGAATCTTCAATTCCCAATAAGCCTTTATTTGATTTCAAATCTTGGATCAAATCTTCAAATGGGCACTTAATTTCTTTGTTGATTTACAAAGAGGGACGGCAATTGCAAGGAAACTATCTTAAACTTAACTGCAGTTATGTTCTCTACATGTTTCTTTTCGCGTTGTTTTGAAAATACTTAATTTTTTTTATATTTTCAAATCATTTTAAAACAATACCGAACCAACTCCTCTCCTCTTGTTTGTAAATTCCATATGCAAGATTACATATGGCAAATCAAGCACTTCATAATGCTAGCTTTTTTTTTATTAATTTTTTTTTTATAAAGAAGAGCAATTGTACACATTATAGAATCATTTTAGTACATATTGTTATTATGGTAGCTGTTTTTTTTTTAAAATATTATATATATATATATATATATATATATATATATATATATATTTTCAAAAACATTTTTACACAGTAAAAACAAATGACAATATCTGTGCAGATACGGTGTCCTCGTTTTTCAGAAATGGGGGGACCCCATTATTGATTTTTTTTTTAATACTAAAAACCTAGAGGTGGTGGGTAGGGGTGATGGTACTATGGTAGATTGGTTTAGACAGGGTGACCCATTGTGTGCATGGTTTTGGATCCAAGGTTGAATGAAGCTGTAAAATTTCCCACGCACGGACTGTCTCTTTGTGGGCTTTTGAAGATACTCAGGGTAGCATTCTCGAGGCGAGGCCT
The DNA here is from genome assembly GCA_007827005.2 of Populus simonii. Classification (NCBI taxonomy): domain Eukaryota; kingdom Viridiplantae; phylum Streptophyta; class Magnoliopsida; order Malpighiales; family Salicaceae; genus Populus; species Populus simonii. Next base: position 4,172,506 of record CM017480.2, read on the forward strand.
GCCAATTTGCAGAAATTGCCAGACATTTTGTACCAAATGTTGCCTAGAAGCAGAATATGTTACACATGTGTTTACAAGCTGCCGATTCTACAGAAAAAGTGGTCCTAGAAGACTTTCTGCTAGATTGATAATGACCCCATCTGAAGCTTTTCAAGGAAAAAAAAAAAGGGTAGCTCGGGAGATCTGCAATATTTACCACCCCAACAACCCTTCTTCTTCAACTAGTGGGGACTGCATTTCTGTAAAGACTATTCATGAGTAATATGGAACTTTTGAACAGCAGAAGATCTCATTGCATCAGCAGAAGAATATCTCATCTGAATCATGTGTGTTCCCTTGGCCAACGGCTGCTTGAATCGCAAAGAAACAACCGCCCCATTGAGTTAATGAAATCACTTGAGAGCTCCGATCATTTTCACTCATAAAGTATGGCGATTGACGATTCAGTTTATTTGACCAGTAGTGTATAAGATGTTCATTATGGAAACAAGGCTGCTTCTAGGGGTTGCCATGCATGTCACCGGCGACTGCCTCTTTTTTAGGCCATCAATGGCCGGCATGCAGTAGCATCTCTATTGGCACGTGAAGCGCACAGATGAGCTACATGAGTTAGTGATGACAGGCTGCATGACTCCGATTGGTACCTGCCGGAGAATAATCTCTAACCAGACGGCAGATTTTTTTAAATGGTTTTCTTGAGATACCAATTCCTTGATAAATGAATCACAATGTGCTAGCATTTCATTCATAGGGGAAAATTACCTAGGTGTGGAATTGTTGTCTCAGGAGGAACGCGTTGTCACATCAGGTGTGGAATCAGCAACCTAGATGGGCACTACTGTTGATTTATCGAATTAAATAATATTTTTTAAATACTTATTTGAATAATTAATGAGATATTAATTTCTTTTATTATGCAATAACTCTACAACCTAGCTAGTACATTAATAAATTTCATATACAAATAATTTCTTTGTTTTTTTAAACGTAAAGATATATTTTTATTCAGTTGAAGAATAAGTTGTGTTTTCTTGTTAAAATTTTTTCAAACTCAGAGCACTATCATTTAGAGTAAAATATATATTAACTGGTATTTATTATTTTTTCAACATTTCATTGCAATATGTGTCTTAGAACACGTGTTTTTGGAGAGAGGTGTTCCATATAAAATAGATAAAAATCTAATATTAGATTCTTCCATACTAAAGCTATTTTAACATCTAATCTATATGCATAGATTAAAACACAACTTTCTAGATCTATCTTTATAGATATTTATATCCGATATATAAGTTGCTTCTTCTAATTTTTTTGTGAAGAAATTCTTGGACAATCAAAACTTTAATGATTAAAGTAAATATATGTCATTTCTAAATATATCATCTATATATAACATTAGAAAAACGATGCCATCCCTACTGACCTTTTGTAAACACAAGGTTTATCTATATTTTTAATGAAATCAAATCTGTTGATTATACCATCAAAATTGAATATTCCTTATCCTTAAAGCTTGCATAGTATATTTATACATTACATTTCATGTTAGTCTTTCTTTTAAAGACTCACTTAGATCCATTGGGTTTTATCTATTCAGGTGGATCAATCAAGTTTCAAACTTACATAAAGTTCATAGTTTCAAATCATTTCTTGGAATAAATATCATATATTTTACAACTAATTGGTAGGCTCATCAATTATTAATAACATGTCCTTCATAATTTTCATGAGAGGTTCTTATTTCATTAATATATGACATATCCTATCAAATTTATAGAGATTTTGTGTTTCTTAAGGTTCAAGCTAAACATTCAATGTTTTAGCCTTGGGAATGTATTTCATTTGGATGTAGTGTTCCAAGAGGTGTAGAGAATTTCATTATCTTTTAGATGATCCTAGAAATATTAACCACTTAGATTCAATTGAAGTTTCTTAATACTTATTCCAATATGTATTTCAATTTTATTACAGTTTATATTGATTCTGAGAACTTTAAATTTAGGTATAAAAACCATTCGCATAATTACCAGATCCATAAAAACATCATTATTATAAAAGAACAACATTTGTCCTCAATAATATATTTAAATCCATTTAATATTAAATAAAATGGAAACAATATTTTAAAATACTGAATAAAATAACAATTATAAAGTTCTAGTATCAAGCTATCAGGCAAAATAAAATAACTAGTTCTTACAACTAATGCAGCAAGCCTTGCTTCATTACTGAGTGTAAGTCCATTTTGCTTTTAACTAATCTTCTACTTTTCTTTAATTCATGCATGCAATTATAAATGTGAAAACCACATTCGATAGCTAATACCAAGAACTACAATGCAAAGTAGTAAGATAATTTTCAATTATAAACATACTTGAAGTAGAAGCTTCATTAAACTCATTTGCCTTCACGGTTGCAAGGTGGCAATTCCTCCTTCAATATCATTCTTTGCCATAATAATAACAAATATCTTTGTCTTTCTTGATGCTCCTAGTAAGTTTGTTTACTTTAGAGACACCACCTTTATTCTTCTTATCCTTCTTCTTAGACATTTCTAGAAGACTGAACTAGAAGAACGAGGTCTTTTTCCTTCTTAAGGGCCCTTTCAACAGTCTTAAGCATATTAAATAATTTTGGTAATGTACTATCCAACTTGTTCATGTGATAGTTCATAATAAATTGTGAAAAGCTTTGAGGTAATGACTGCAAGATCAACTCAATACTTAACTCATGGTCCATGACAAAACCCAATTGGTGATAAACTGGCTAACATCAAACTTGCAGCCTGTTCATCATCATCAACATAACGATGATGTTCATTCATAATTTCTTCTTTAGCATCCTCAACAGGGGTATTTGGAATTAGATTTTCAAGAACATGCAGTCTCTTTTCTTTCTTGAGAACAATTCTCACATTTCAGTTCCAATTCAAGAAGTTTGGTCTAGTCAATTTGTTAGCATCAAGTATGCTTCGTAGGGATATATTACTACTCATTTTGATCTACAAAACTATTTATATAAAGATAAAAAGTATTAGTTTCATGCACATATATTTAAATTCTAAATTTAGATAAGGTCTTTAATCTTATTTTGATCTCACACTATTTTCTTTTAAATTAATAGTCTCTCTATTAATTCGAGAAATCTCGCTTAGACTTATCCAATGGGTTAGAATCCCATTTAATTTATCCGACTTGAGTGACTCAACAAATCAAAATAAACTAAATTAGGTAGATAACAGAATTTATCGATTACATCTCTATGTTACTCCTAGATTAGTTAGATGACAACTCTTTATCTAAACATATCATATATGTTTTTCTTAACTCATGCCTCTGATCTCACATGATCATGGGTGAGTTATCCAAGTTATATAGGTTAGTTAAGTAGAACCTAATTTTATAGCATTAAACATATCGATTAATGGTAACTTTGAGTAACTCGACAAATTATCCATGAACAGAACTTTAATTTTATGCATATAAAATTGGACATATCTAAGCTAGCTCCTTCGAGCCATTGAAGAGAATTAGATGGTCAAACCCTAGGTAGTTGTAGCAAGTCTTCATAAGTCCATTGCAAGCACTTCGGTTGTAACCTTCATCGCCATTTTCTTTTTTTCATCTTAGATTACATAATAATTTCCTATCTAGATTCCTATATTTTTAAATTAAATAACATTTACATAATTAATTAAGAAACCTCGAGTTACATTTGACAGGAATTAGATGAAAAATGAATTACAACCCAGAATAAAAAATAAAGATAAGGCAAGACTTGTAGACTCTATTTAATAAAATTACAACCATTCAACCATCAAATAAAAGCACAATCACATTGGTCCTTAGTGTCCATAATCATCCATCATGAATAAAAATATTTTAATATCATAATAAATATATTGCATGCTTCAATTCTAATTATTAGTTTTATGTGCTACTATAAAATAATATTTCTAACACTTAGAAATGTTCAATCAAATCTAATTTGATAATTTCCCAAACAAAAATTCCATGAAAAATATTTTTCAAAATTTAATAAGAAAATTAATCACATTAAAATTATTATTAATATCCTAAACTATTTTAGGATTAATTAAATAAACTTTTCTGGATTAAAATACTCTCATTATTTTAGAAAAAATATTTTTCTAAATATTATTTAATTAAACAATTTAATTAACTAAATCCTAATCCCATTATGATATCATAAAACTTAAAAAAATTGAACTAAACAATTTATTCATTCCTAATCCTATTAGGAAAATAAATTATTTAATTAAAATAATTTAAGGTATAAAATCCAAATTTTATTTAATTAAATCCTAATTATATTAGGAAAATTAATTCTATAATTAATTTAATTTGGGTTTCAATTAAAATAAAATCAAAACTTTATTTGTGGGGTTAAAAAGGCATAAATAGAAGGGTAAAATGTTATTTTATATTAAAATAAACCATATGATCATAAAATAAAATGGAATATTAAAACCATCTCCTTTTTCCCTTTCTTTTACTATGTGCCGCCGATAGGGCACCTTGCCTTTACCACTGGTGTGCTTTCCAACGGTAGCTAAGGCTGCAGGTGCCTGCAACCATGCACGGTGTAGCCCTCGTGTGCTGTATCTGTAGCAGTGCGAGGCTGCTGCCTTGCACAACCATGGTGGTTGGTGCTGCTAGCAGCGCCCAACGCAACCAGCAACAGCGTTGCGCCAGGGTGTTGCTAGCAGCAACAACGTCCAACGTACTTGGCGTTGCCACCCACGACAATATAAAATATAATCTATATGTTAATTATATTCTAGTTTTTAATTTCTAAAATATATTTTAATCAATTTATACTTAATTAAATCACCCCAATTTAATTTCTGACTAGTGGTTCTTAATGTGTGTAACCTATTAGGTTCTTAATATATTGGCCCAAATATAAAATATAAGTCTAATTAAATAGAATTAAATAAATTAAACAATTTAATTTATTATCAATTCATCAATTGATTAATTTATATTTGAAGATTAGGTGTATCGTCTAGCAACGTGTTCTAATGCCCAAAATATTAGAAAAGTCATTAGTGGTTTGACTTAATTTTTTAGTGACCGGTTTCTCAGTGTAATTAATATCATTTCATCAATAATATTTCGATTTGATATTAAAGCATGGAGTATGTCTGCTATGTTAAATCATGTTTGTTCTCTACAAAATAACCATGGATTGTTTGAATAAGATTTGAAACTCTTTTCAAATCTCATTCCACCTTGGCTAAGGACTTTTCAGTCAATGCTATTTGAGAATAGATGGAACATTTTATGTAATTCACCTAGGGTAATGAATCATCTCTTGATCACTCAAGTACCTTCATATAGTTCATGTTACATCTAATGTCTTCCCTTCCGTTACCTCAATTGTTTTTGGTGCTAACCAGGGTATCTCAGGCGCTGGCCCAGACTAATCCCCGCTCCGGGTGGCAAGGGCTCCCCAAGGGACCTTCTGCAGACGAAGAGAGGGGTCGAACCCCTGACCTCGTAAGCGGTGCGAGCGCGCCTAACCGCTCCACCAGGACCCCTTTACCTCAATTAAGATAACATATAGTAGGATCAAAGCATAATATTCTATATATAAGATAAATTAGTGATTTCAATTTTAAGGATCACTTACACTACCGTGTCATAAGCCTTTTCAAAGATATAACTGATCTTTTCATGTAGAATTTTCATACGGGTCAGTTCAGTGTATATGTTTTATAACAAGAACCTACATATTAGTTCCAGATATCCCTTATACCTCAGTTTATGAGAACAACTGCTTCCTTTCATAAATGGAAGAATATAATATGTACCAGTCTCTATAGCTCTAATGAATATCTAGTATTTAAGAGAGCATCGGTTAAGAACATTTTAAGAACAATGTTTTTATGCAATAAAAATCCTATAATTATAATAATTTTATAATTTTTTTTAAAAAATATTTTTGTCTAATAGACTTTATTTTTACTATAGATTCATTAATCTAATATTATATAAATATTAAAAATAAACTGAATTTTTATTAATAATAAATATATATTTATATAAATATAATAATACTAGCTGCAGAGCATATTAAATTAACATCACCATCTTCGGGCAATTCTTCGGATAAGACATCATTGTTTTCGAGGAAGGGGTCATCATTTTCGATTTCAAGATTGGGAAGTTTGGTCAATAAAAGGGAAGTTGTTTCCGGTGGTGGCATGTGGTTGATTAGTGAGGGAAAATAGATGTGCACTAGTTCAAGGCCTACGGTGGTACTTGGAAGGTTATTCTACAGTTATTTGGGTGTTGTTTTGGTGGTGGGTGAGGTTAAATGATTATTCTAAGCCGATTTGAGCAGAATAAAATTAAAATTATCCCAAGTTTTATACATATATATATTTTAAATATTTTAAAAAATCTCATTTTATTCAAAGCCCACGTTCACTTTAAAGTTTAAACCGGCTCTGTGATTACTAGGAAGGGGAAGATTGTAAAAGGGTGGGTTTCAAGTGGTGTTTTGATTTGTGATGGTCAACATATTATATCTTGTTTGGAATTGTGTTAGTGGTGGGGGTTTCAAATATTTTTTATTTAGAAATATATTAAAATAAAGTTTTTTTTTATTTTTTAAAAAATATTTTTAACATCAGCACATTAAAACGATGTGAAAACATAAAAAAAATTTAAAATTTTTAAAAACATGGTTTACACTACATTCCTTAACACTGTTTTAGATGAAGAGAATGCTTGGTAGTGTGGTAGCGGTTGCTTTTCAAATAATTTTTCTTGCCGAAATGCATGCCAGTGATTTTTTTTATTTTTTAAAAATTATTTTTAACATCAGTACATCAAATCAATCCAAAACATACAAATCATATTAAATTTTAACAAAAAAAAATTAAATTTTTAAAAACATGATTTACACTGTGTTTCCAAACACATTAAGATAACTAGTTGATACTACTACAGTAGTGGTGGTTTGGCTTGGGGACGATCAGTGGGTTGTGGCTGGCTGAAGTTTCAGAGCGGGAAGAGAGAGTAAGATACACATTTTTCTTTTTTCTTAATTTATTTTTAACTTGGCGGCAATTTCTCTATTTTAAAACAATAAAAGTCCTTATTTAAAATATAATAACAATTTTAAATTGTTTTGTTGATCTTCTTTTTCGACAAACAACATTCAAGATGTAAAGTATTACACGACATATAGACCATGGATGTAAATTATGAAAGAATAGAGAGTATAAAAACAAAGAATCAATGTAATTCAATCCTAAAAAATATAACTGATTAGATTTTAGATTTTCATTTTAGAAATTACCAGTTCGAGTTCTATAAACCTCATGATGATTGGAGTCTTACATGATCATTAACTTTAAAACTATAAAATTAATTGAGATATACATAAACTGGTCCGGATATTTATATTAATAAAATAAAATAAAATAAAATAAGAAATCAAATAGTTTTTTGAATTTCAAATCATGAATCAAAACTTAAATATGGAGAAGGCAATAAATTTACCAAACTGAACAACTGGGAAAAGCTACTTGCAATAATTTCAATTGGGCAGTTTCATAGGAATCTTTTGTACAAGCACAATTATTGCACTGAGAGAACACAGTAAAGTTTTTGAGTTTTAAAAGTAAAGTCTTTATCGCAAAACTAGTTAAGGTCAATTGTATTAAATTGTCGCGAGCCACCAGGGCCTATAGTCACTGCTCTTCGTATCTTAAAAATGAAACGAGTCACTTTTTATCATCTTCTGCATTCTCCTGCTCCTACCAACGCTTGAACTTCGCAATCTGACCTAAACCTTCACCCATTTGCCGTTTTGCTCAGAAGTGGTAGACATTGTCATCATTGCATTTGAGGGTGGATTCCTTTCTTAAAGACTGTGTTTGTCTTTCCCCTGCTTTTATTTTTATATTTACGGTGAGAAAAACACACATATTTGTTTAATTAAGTTTCGTAAAATCTTATTTATTTTTGTGTTTTAAAAGTATTTTTAAAAAAATTTAAATTTTATTTGTTTTTTATTTGCTTCAAATTGATATATTTTTGATATTTTCAGATTATTTTGATGCATTGATATAAAAAATAATTTTTTAAAAATAAAAAAATATATTATTTTGATGCATTTCCAAGTAAAAAGCACTTTGAAAAGCAACAGTAACCACATTTCCACCAAATATTTTTTTTATATATATATTTTACTATACATAAACTTCAACCATAATTTTTACCAAACACAAACATGTGTTAAAATTCAACAAACAACAGCTAACCATATTTTTTTTAATTTATCTTTTTAAATCAAAACCATAAAAATTAGCTAAAAACAAAATACACTTGTCGTCCTGCACGTATCTGCATTTCAAAAAGCACCACGGATATCAGCTCACACTGAATTTCATTTCTAAAAGTAAGAGTTGCTCAGAAAGACAGTTTGATTTAGACCAAACATTATTTACTGCTCTGTAAATGGCATCACACACGTCAGATAAAGACTCTTGGACAAGCTCGGAAACATTAATATAAAGTAGGATATATGATTTTGCGTTTAAGACCACCACTCAATAAAATGGAAACATGAATCATGATCTCAATATTTTGAAGATCACGATCATCATATATTTTTCACCACCGTAATGTATGAAACAAAAGGGCGTGGGGAGGCCTATTCACTTGGGTTTTTTTTTTTTTTAAAAAAAAAAAATTTAATGTATTTTTAACCTCTTAAAATTAAACAAAAATACTTCATTTTATCATTTGTTTGTTTTTTAAATATCTTTTTAATTTAAATTGAAAAAAACTCAATTTTTTTAATGAAACTTTAAGAAACATTAGGGTTATTTTTTAAAAGTCCCACATAACCTCTTTTTAAAAAAAAAAAAACAAAAGGGTTGTTTGATATTAAAAAAAATTCCCATGCACCTGGTTAGTGTATAATTAAATAAAAACTAATTTTAAAAATAAAAATATGCTAAATCCAATGAGATGCATGACCTAAATTACGAGTTTAACATGTTAATATTGATTAACTCAAATTTTTTTAATTGACTATTTTTATTTCTAATTTCATTCTTTAATTTTTTATATTTACTATAAAAAAACACATTGGAAGAGTTTGCATATTAATTTATTTTTACTAAAAAAGTTATCTAGCTCGTGACGAAGTGCAAGTCAAATAGCTAATCTTCTTTTGTTATGTGTGTGTACTGTGTAAATTATTGTTGTAGGTTTTATTTAGGGTTTTTTTTTTAGTTTGAAACTAGGATTTTATTATTATTATTTGGACATGGGTTTATTTGAGGACTTAATGACAATTTAGCATCATATAACATAGTTATTAACCCTTTTCAAATGCTGTCGGTTTGATTCAATAACTTGCTTATCTAAAACCGAGTCTCTGTTGAGTTTTATTTCAAACCAACTTGGAATTTGATCTTGTCAAACCTAGCTGACGTGGTTGACTTGATCAAACTCGGTAAGACCTACAAGTCAACTCCAATGAACTTTTTTTTTTAATTTTTTTTTCAAAACGACATTGTTTTAATTAAAAAATATATCATTTTAGGGTTGACCCGAGTTGATCCAACCGACCAGAAACCCAGAGCTTAAGCTGGATTTAATAACTATGTCATGTAGTATCAATTTTTCTAATTTTGTAATAAAAAGACATGTGTCTAAATATCAACATTTTGACCTAATGGTTAAATATATATGTTTCATTGTTTGATTTTATAGGTTCAAACCTTGGACTATCAAGTGGAATTTATTAAATCTTCTTAAATGCAACAAAATAATGTTGGGTGCCTTTTTAATATTGTTTGAGAAAAGAATTTAGTATTAATTGACATGTAAATGAATCTAAAAATACCCCTTATCATTAAACTAAAAAAATAAAATAAAAGTATCCTTATAGTTTCCATCCTTGAATAGCAATTGCTGCCCTTTATAAATTTATAAAAAAATATATAATTGTTTTATAATTTTTTATTTGTTTCCTGTTAAAAAAAATCTTATTCACATAAGTAGAGATGTTTTATTTTATTTTAAGAAGTCAATAAATAAATAATATTTTTATCTTTTGTCGCAGGGGATATCGAGACGAATTACAAGTAAAAAAGGATAAAATCTGAAAAAGAAAGAAAAAGAGTCACCACCTAGTTTTATAAGAATTAAAAAATCCTAATTGGTTTTTTAGATGTTTTGTGTAAAGGATTCGTTATGTAATAAGAAAAATAACAATCATCTTATACATCCTACCTAAGATAAGTTGCATTGTTATTTATTTAAAAAATATGTTTGTTATGCTTGGGGATTGCTTAAACTAACAGGCTTCTATTTAAATTGAAACTAAAATATTGATTTTGGATTTAGACCCAAAAACAGTCTGACCACCACTTTTACAAAAGACAGGAATTGGTCATGCAAGAATGGTGAGTAATCGATGAGCATGAGCCCATTTCTAGATTATAATAATTGGATCGTTCACATTAAATTAATTAAAATGGATTCAAAGACTAACTTACACTCAATGAGCCTATGTGAGATCATGTTGACTAAGCCCAAACTCGCTCGCAACATCAAGGAAAATATTCCAAACACTAGAAACAAATAACACACATCAATCTAGCATAAATGTGTATTCATTAATTCAAATGCTTGATAATCAACATCTAAAGATAGGAGTTGAGAATAAGTCATCTAACCCTAGATTGAATTCTTGAGATAAATGATAGCAAATGCACACCATCTAACACGAACGTATATAAAAAATAATAAAATATGTACTCACTAATTCAAATACCCGGTAGTCAATATCCAAGAATAGAAGTCGATAATAGGTCATATAATCTTGGGTTGAGTTCTTGAAGCATATGACACCTTATACATTATGACGAACAAACATAAAATGACAATACAAGAGACAAAAACATGTATCCATTGATTATATTACCTGATAGTCAATATCTAAAGATAAAAACCAATTATAGGTCATTTGATATTGGGTTGAGTTCTCGAATAAAAAATTATTGATACATGTTTATATCAAACAAAAACTAGCATGAAATGACAACATAAAAGACATAAACATGCATTCACTAATTCTATTACCCGATAGCCAACATCCAAAAATATGACCGATATCAGGTCATTTGATCCTGGGTTGATTTCTCAAATAAAAAAAAGTTGATTTACATCAACATCGAATAAAAACACACATAAAACTATAATAAAAAAGATATAACATGTGTCCATTGATTCTATTATTCGATAGTCAACATCCAAGGATAATAGATGATAAATCATCATATGATCCTAGGTTTATTTCTAGAATAAAAGACAATTAAGACACATTTACGTCAAGTAAAAGCAAACATAAAATGACAACACAAAAGACATAAATATGCATCCACTGATTCTATTATTTGATATTCAACATCTAAGGATAAAAACCAATAACTGGTCACCCGATCATGGGTTGATTTATTGAATAAAATTTAGTTGAGACATATTTACATTGAACAAAAACACATAAAATTTTTACAGATGAGTTTGATAAAAAAAAATTATTATATTAAAACAAACATCATGACAAACCAATAATTATACACACCCAAAAAATCTTTACACTAAGACTAAACCATTATACCACGAATAAACCTGTTACAACCTAATCTTTCAAACTTCATCACATGATATTGATTTTGATCGTATTCCACCATAAAAATAAATCCCAAATAGAATCACACCCCAAGGTTACTACACGCATATAGGTGTGGACTCTAACACTTCTAATAATCAAAAGTATTTATAATTATACTCCAAATTCCATCAAGTGATATTGATTTCGACCTTATTCCACCATAAAAATAAAACCCCAACAAAATCATACCTCTACCACACATCGATGTGAGCCCCAACACTTTTAATAATCAAAATTATTTACAATTATATGTATGGTTTTCATATAGAGTTGTTAGGCAAAATAGAGAAGAAGATGTAGAGGTAGTGGGTTTTGGATTGGTCTGGTTAGGCTATTTGGTTGGTAAAGGTGGCATTGTTATGGGGTTGATCGGTGAGATAATGGATAGAGGAAGATGGTGGAGGCGTTGTGATGGTTGGTCGGATCACAAGGGTAGAGACTTTCTTTTCTCTCTTCTTCATTATTTACAATTATGGTTCTTTTCTTTTCTTTTCTTTTCTTTCTCTTCATATGTTCTCTCACTTTAAAATTTTTCATTCTCTCTATTTTGTTTCTTCACTCAAATTTTACTCTCACATTTTTCTTATACATATCATCTCTCTCTCTTTTTTTTTCTCTCTTTTTATTATGGGTCCTTTTTATTTATACCCCTCTTTATGGTTCAATTCCTTCTTATCCTTCCACCTTCTATAACCTTTTATACCTTTCTACTCTCTTGTTTTTTTTTCTTCTATTATTATTTTTTATCATTATCTCTTTACCTTTAAGTTGCTTGGTAAGGGGTTAGAAATGTTCATATTAGTCCTTCATCCCCTTTTTAATTATTACCATGCCCGCTAAACTTCTTTTATTCTCTTTTTTATTTAAAAAATTCATCAACTTACAATGATAAGCTAACATGTTAAAAGTACTAAAAAAACTGAAATCAACCAAATTACATCAAAAACATATTTTTTTAAATTTTCTTTGAAATCTTGATCGAAACAGGGGGTTAGAATCAAGTTACGATATTTTTCCTCTCTTTGCAATATTTAAGGTATAAAGGTAAGGAAAAATAATTTTTGTTTGACTTTGTATAGTAAGTTTGTAAAGAAAAGAAAGATAAAGTAGAAAAAATTAGGTTTTTTTAAATGCCAAATAAAATCATCAAATCAAACAATAACAACCTTAAAACCATTAAACATGTAAATCTACCATAGCGTAAATGAAAATGGTCTTATTGAAAGGTGACCTACCTCAACTAAAAAGAAATAGTCTTATCGAGAGGCGACTGCTCTTAAAAAAAATTTAAATGGTTTCATTAAAAGACGATCACCCTTATCAAGAAATAAACGTAGTTTCATTGATAGAAAACTACCCTCTAAATAAAATAAAATGGTATCATCAAGAGGCGATCACCCTCATCAGGAAATAACACAAGAATAGTCTCATCGAAAGGCGACTACCTTTAAAAATAAAATGAAATGGTCTCGGCGAGAAGTAACCATCCTCATCAGGAAAAAAACACAATTCATAAAGAGGTAACTACTCTAAAAAATCAACAATGACCACCTTCAACATAGAATTTAAATTGGCCAAATTGTTAGGTGACTAACCTTAACATAAAAAAAACATTTTGATTATAGAGTTTAGTTTTGACTTACCTGGTTATAGGATTATACCATAAACCTTCTTATTTGCAAGGTTGAAACCTCCTAATGGCAAAACTCAGACTGCCTAATAACAAGTTTGACTTCATGATGACAGGGTTGGATCTTTTTATTACAGGACTTGATTTCTTGATGATAGAGCTTGAAATTCCTTATTGTAGGGCTAACTTCTCATGACGCCATGGTTGAACTTCCTAATAGTAGGACTTGAACTTCATGATTTTAGGGTTGACTTCCTAATGGTAGGGCTAACGTTTTTATGACAATGATTGATTTTTTATTGCAAAACTGACTTTTTTATGGCAAGGGTGAACTTTTTAATTGCATTACTTAATCTCCTGATTGCAGGGCTAACATTCTAGAGGTTAGGGTGAACTTTCAAATGGCAAGGATGAATTTCCTAGTTATAGGGCTAACTTTCTTGATTCCATGGCTAACTTCTTGATGAAAAAGCTAAACTTCCTAATTGTAGGGCTTGATCTTTTGATAACAGGGTTGATTTCATGAAGGAATCAAAGGAAAACACAAATTGTACATCTTGAAAGTTTAATCTTCCTTTTATGCCATTCATATCTTTATAGACCTTTGGCTTCAAATGTGTTAAGAACTAAGTATTGGCTTTTATAAATTGTTTAAGTGACACAAATGTTTTCTAGGCTCACCATAAGTTTATCTTCCTATGTATTCCACTTTGAATCGTGCATAGTTAGTACATCATCTTAAGATGACCCATATTAACTCTATTTGTCATTGCTTTCAAGTGTTGTTTGAAGATATCTATTCATTAATGTTCATTTCTCATCATCACCATTGTCGTGGTGTGCACGATGTCGAATGGTGGAGTTGTATTCTAAATTGAAAAGAGTTTTGAGTTTAATCATAGAGTTATGATTTGAGTCGCCACCTAATATCATAGTCATTTTAAAACCTATAGTCTACGAGAGTCTAGGTAAGGAGATTAATTGTGCAAAGGGAGAACGCATTGCCCCTAATGCACCTTACCTATAGTACGATACATTGTTGATTTATTGTTGTTCTAAGTAATGTTTCTATTTGTTGGTCTCATCTAAGTTCAAGACAGATCTCTACCTTATTGGGTTAAATCCTAACCGTTCTAAAGCCTAAATTTAGCATCGTATTTATTTTCTATTTTGTATCTTTAATACTCGAGGATATACTTTACAGTGTAATATCATAACCTCAAATAATAACATCCACAACTAATTCCTAAGGTTTATTTTTATTAATTTATTTAATTTAATACTATATGCACGAAAAACAAAACATATATATATTTTTTTGGAATAGAGATTTTTTTTTAATCCTTTTGAAGTTTTTCAAAGTTTCGAGAAAAACCATGTATTTTTAATATTGAGTTAATATCTTATAATATAAGTCTATAGCTAGATATCAGGAAAAATTATTAGAAAAACACATAAGGACCCTATAAATAATTTTGAAAAGGTTTATGAATTTTTAAATTAAGAAAGATACCAATTCAAAATAAACTATTCTTTCACCATTCACTAACTTAATAATTCAACAAAACAAACAATCAGACATCAAATCTTGTTAATTTCATAAATTATTAAAAATGCATATTAATTCAAGTAAATCAACATAAACCTAAACATAATTCATGCATCAACATTTATTGTCCAAAAGGCAATCACAACCTAAAAAACTCATAATTCAACACAAATAATCAAATCATTTAAAAAAATACATTAAACCAAATTAATAATTTCCAAACAATCTTAAATTTATAAGAATAATAAGCATTTTGTACCAAATTTCACATCATCATAACAATTTGTCCAAAAAATGATTTGAAATTATAGATCAACTTTCCAAGGTGTTTGAAGGTTCTGGATATACTGGAGGCTAGAGGACTGCTAAAACAGCGACAGAGCATGTATCCACACGCTGCTACTACTAAAAAAGAGTAAAAGAGAGTGAGCTACTAGATATGAAGCATTTCGATTGGTGGTGACACTCACTGTTGCTCGAGGAAGGAGATCTGGACACCTCAAGATTTGGTTTTCTATTCCTTTTATATCTGTTTCATTCTTTTTCACTATTGTTTTTTTTCTTGGTATTCTCGGCTATGATGGGTTGTTACAAGTTTGTTCTGAAGGTGGTGTGGTGTGACGTCGTGGTGGTTGCCATCTTCAATTGTTGTCATTATCGATGGTGAAACTACTAGTGTTGGTTGAAGTCTTGTTAATGTTGATCGATCGATGTTGGTAGTGAGAGGGATGATAGGGAGCTGCTACTAGTGAGGAAGTCAGCCAACGGTTGAGAAACAATAAGGTTGGCCGACGGTAAGGAGTTGCTAGGGGTTTAGCCAGTCTTGAAGGGTGGAGTTGTTGTCAATATTGAGGGAGATCTATTATGGCAACTAAGGGAGAAAAAGAGAAAATGTTAGGGGGGCAATTGGACGAAGAAAAGTTGTTAGTATAAGTTTTGAAGGGACCAATAACTGGGAAGGACGTCATTGCTCGGTGGAAGAGGTAATGCTACTATGAAAGAGGTTAAGACTTTAGTGGCTCAAAGTGTGGAGCTGCTGGTTGTGGCGTTGTTGGAGAGAGATTGTTGTTATAGGAGGTGATCTGGTTGTGTCCGTGAGTGTGAGGGAGAGCTGCACCGATGGTTGTGGTGACAATGATGAATATTTTGGCTGAGATAAGGAAAAGGCTAGTTCTTGTGACAATAAGAAAAGAGAAAACAGGGAGGCTCTTGGTTGTTGCTTTTTTGCTACTATTTTGAATGTTTTAGGAGAGTGTGTGATGTGTGCAGGAGGCTTATCCAAGGTTTAAGGAAAGTTGGTTCATTAGTGTAGGTGGCAACTAAGGTTGTCAAAAATGTATTTTTGACACGGCACGGAAAATGCAAAATAAACTCGGATCATAAATCATAAAATCGTAAGGAATTTTTTTTTCATACATAGTTCAAGCACCTTGAAATACATACTTCAAGATATTAAACATAATGCATCTAGATATTTTAAAATACATGGTTCAAATAAAAATTCATACATAATTTAAGTAATTTTTTATTAAGTAACAATTAACAAACTTAAAACAAACAATAATGCATCTAGATATTAAACATCCCATCTGAGCTATCTCAATGAATTAAAGTTTGTTGCACGATTGCACCACCGAAATCTGGTTTAAGCAGTAAACTATCAAAGAAGAACCACAACACAAGATATGATTCCAAAAAATAAAATAAAAAAAGCCAATTGAGGGCACACTTCATCAAAATATCTCAGGTTTAGAAGTAACATAAAATTAACAAATCAACTATCCTACAAACTCATGATATGTACTTAGGAATTGCATATAAATGCTTAGCCTACAAAAACAAATGAAAGGGCAATCTTCTGTTAGGCACAACTAAGAAGGGAGATTTATTAATTATTTTAGTTGATCTGAGGTGGCATAATTAAGAGCAAACTAGCTAACTTTTACTTGAGAATTAAGCATTAAATCACATACAGGAAACGAATGAAAAGAACAAAAATTGAATAAAGAAAAGAAAAGTCACCATTCAGCACCGATAATGAAATTTACAGTCAAGGAAAAAGGCACCTAAAATCTAAAGAGAAGTTCACCGCTACAACAAAGCATGGACATAGAGCTTGTGCGTTATAGAGAATAGCAGTAGTGAGTAAGGAAACAGAGAAGAAAAGGAACTACCAACTACAAAAAAGAAAAGGGCCCATTTGAGTAAAAACAAAAACAAAATACAAGAAGTTAGCTCACCTTGAATGAAAAAGAGAGGAGAGAAGACAAAGGGGTTAATGAGCTCGAAATCTCAGTGGGAGAGATAGGCTTTGCTCCATGAGGTCCTTAAGCAGCAAGAGAAAGAGGAAGCCATGAGGCATGAGGGATTAAATTTAAGGATTTAGAATTTTAGAGATTTAAATTTTGTTCTTTCTGTGTATTAGCTGGATGAAAGAATGCAATTTAGATTTTATTCTGTAATAGCCAATAGCTAATAGCTGTTTGACAACTGGAGTTGGAGGAAACAGTAATGGCAGTTTATATTTTATGCTGAAATCGTTAAATCGATCCAAAAATCGTGATTTTTTATAATTTTATCTGATTTTACCGATTTCACCCGATTTCGCACGTTAAGCATATATTGACTCTTAAAATCATATGATTTTACGAGTCAAATCATGATTTTAACAACCTTGGTGGCAACTGTGTTTGAAAAAAAAATGTTAGGGTATTTTTTTTGTGTGTAAGTGGGGGGAAAGAATCTATTTTTTTCTGTTATGTTCTTTTAATCTTTTTTTCCTTTAGCGTCCCCCTACCTTTGCGTGGAGACTTCCTTATTATTTATAGGCAAAACATTTTATTTTTTCCTTCCAATTACTTGGTCCCTATGCAAACTTGGTGACCAAGCAATCCAAAATCACTTTGGTTCCTCATTTGTTTTTTGCACTTTTAGTCCCTTGTCCAAAAGTTTTTTGTTTTTCTTATTTTTTTGTATTTTGATTTTTTTAAAAAGATAATGTCAACATCAACTCAATGAGAAAAATTAATCAATAATTTTAAAAATAATGCATTAAAATTTGAATGTGTTGAAAAGAAATGTTTGAATTTTGAATTCTTTTGAGAAGACGCTAAAAATGCTAAAAATTATGCAAATACATCAATAACATTTTTTTTGTATTTTAAGAATATTTAGAAAAATAAGGGGTAAGAGACAATTTCCCATCTCTTAACAATATTTATGACAAAAAGTCTCGTATGAAACTTTAGATAGTAAGCTTGTAAAGAAAAAAATATGAAAGGTAGTGGATTTTTCATATCAAGAAAAGGTCAATCCTTTTGAAATTGTTAGAAGTGAGGGCTTAAGAGCGCATTATCTGGTAGGTGAGAGCTAGAAAGCGTGCTCAGAATAAAAGAGATATGGCTAGAAAGCATACTATCCGAGAGATAAAGGCTGAAAAGCGCACTCAGAAGAAAATAGATAGGGCTAGAAAGCGCAATTAGAATGAAAAGATAGGCTAGAAAGCACATTATCTAGTAGGTGAGGGTTGGCAAGCACACCGATAAGGGAAGAGACAAGGTTAGAAGTGTACTATCTAAGATATAAGAGCTTGAAAGCAAACTCAAAAGAAAATAGATAAGGTTAGAAAACTTATTATTTGATATGTGAGGGCTAAAAAACACACTCGGAATGAAAGATATAGGGTTAGAAAGCATTTATTTGTAAGGTGAGAGATGGAAAAAGCACTAAAAAAAATAGATAGGGCTAGAAAGTGCATTATCTAGAAAATAAGGGTTGGAAAACGCACTTAGAAGAAAAAAAGATAAGGCTAGAAAGCTCACTCAAAAGAAAAAAGATATGGATAGAAAGCACAATATCTAAGAGATGAGGGTCGGAAAGAGCACTCATAAGAAAATAGATAGGGTTATAAAGCGTACTATATGAACCTAGTGATGATCTTCGTAGTTGAGAATAATAGAATAGCTTAGGTTGTGCCTTAGCTAACCTTTCTTATTTATATATATGTGGCAAAACACGACAGTAACTGTAGGAATCACAATATTGTAATAATCCAACATTAATTCCTATACATATATATACATGTTGTACATTCTATAATATGCCCCCTCAAGCTGAGGGTGGAGGATCGACCCAAAACTTGTAACGAAAAGCAGTAAATGATGTATTAGAAAGCGGCTTGGTGAAGACATCTGCAAGTTGATCCTGAGAGGGGATAAAATGAATTTGAATCTCTTTCTTTGAAACCCGATCGCTGATAAAGTGATAATCTACCTCAACATACTTAGTATGAGCTTGGAAAATAGGATTCGCTGAGAGATAAGTGGCGCTAAGATTATCACGCCAAATAGTAGGAGCAGAGACGAAGGGAACCTGTCGATCTGTTAACAAATATTGAAGCTAGATGACCCTTAGTAGTACCGTTTGCTAAGGCTTTATACTCAGTCTCAGTAGAGGAGCGAGCAATTGTGCGTTGCTTGCCGAATTTCCATGAAATTAACGTCTGACCAAAGAAGACAAGGTAGCCACTTGTAGGCTTGCAATCATCAATACTACCAGTCCAATCTGCATCTATAAAACCATGTAGAGCAAAGGAGGAACCTCGAGTGATATGGAAACCATAAGATGTTGTACATTTAAGGAAGCATAGAATACGTTTAACGGTGGCCCAATGAGAATCTGTAGGAGTATGCACAGACTCAAATATCTGTGCGAGTGAAGGTAAGTTACTGAAGAGCACTCATAATTTGATGAAACCGTATAAGATTAGAGAATGAATTATCTGGCAGTATAGTAACTTTTGAAGGAGAGACTGGAGTATCAACAGGTTTGCAGGAAGTCATATCAACCCAAGTGAGGATGTCAAGAATATATTTGTGCTGACGCATCACCAAACCCATACATGTAGATTGAACTTCAATACCAGAAAGTAGTGAATTGCACCTAAGTCACGAAGCTTGAATTCAGAGCTTAGTAACTGTATTAGGCGATGGAGCATAACAAAGTTGCTATCTGTAAGCAGGATATCATCAATATACACCAGAAGATAAAAGATATCAGTTCCATCAGACAAGATATCACTGGAGCGCAAAAAAATCACTCAAACAAGTGTACCATGCCCTCAGTGCTTGTTTTAAACCATACAACGACTTGTCCAATCTGTACACATGAGATGGAAGAGTAGAGTCAACAAAACCTAAAGGTTGTTTCATGTAGAGCTCTTTAGTAAGAACATAATTGAGAAAGACATTATGAATATCAAGTTGATGAATCTTTCAATTGTGTGAAACTACAATGGAGAAGACTAATTGGATGGTGGTCTGCTTAATACCTGGACTGAAAGTTTCAGAATAATCAATGCCTTCTTGCCGGGTAAAGCCTCTAGGAACGAGGCGTGCTTTATAACGCTCAGTGTTGCCATCAACACGATATTTGATCTGATACACCCATCTACTGCCAACAACGTTTATAGAAGGATGAAAGGGAACTAAAGACCAAGTGTGATTCAAGCGCAAATCCTTGATTTCATCACACATAGCATCATGCCAAACGACATACCTGTCAACATCAAAGAATGCAAGGGGTTCAGAAGAGGAAGAATGCAGTACCCGGGGAGGCAAAGATAGCAGTAGCAGAAGCAATTAGATTTGCTGTCGCGTTCGAAGTACCATAGGATGTCTGTTGATCAATGGCCGCGACACAAGAGAAGATGGTGGCGATGAGGTGTCCTATTACAACGGATAAAAGGAGAAATCAACCACAAGATTCAGGCCAGCCGAAGGGGTTGAAGGAGAATCTGTCACAAGCAGAGGGCTGGCAACAGAAATAGGACTAACAATAGAGGCAGAATCAACAGTAGCGTTATCACTGGCCAAATAAGAAGAAGCAGAGGAGGAACTAGAGATCATCCCGACACTAGTAGAGGTGGCGTGTTGTAAGCTAGGTGAGACTTGTTTGCAAGCTGAACCTATAGCAGAATGATTAGATAAACATGCATATGATGATGGGTAAGGGAATGGTGAAGGTTGTGGTAGGTGGGCTGATTGGGGTGGTAGAGCTGTATAGGTGGGGAACAACGAGGAATATAGCAGATTTGGAAAGAAGGCGGTAGTGGGTTGGGTAGGGGGAGGAGCTGAAACCTTTGCAATCTGTTCAGAATTATCAAATGGAAACACATCTTCATGAAAACGGACACGACGAGAGATATAAATGCGTTGAGATGCAATGTCAAAACATCGATAACCAAGATGCGAGGAGCTGTAACCAAAAAACACATATGGAGAGGAACGAAAATCCAATTTATGAGAGTTATAGGAACGCAAAAAAGGAAAGCAGAGACACCTAAATGTACGCAAAAAATGATAATCATGAGACCACTAAAACAAACAATCAAATGGAGATCTATCTGCAAGAACAGGAGTAGGCATGCGATTTATAAGATAAACCAAGGTTTCAAAAGCATAATTTCAAAATCGAAATGGTGTTTTACATTTCCCAAGAAGAGTAAGTCATGTTTCTATAATATGTCTATGACGACATTCTACTATGCCATTTTGTTTATGAGTGTGAGGACAAATCAGACAATTTACGATATTCACCACCCAATCAGTTTGAACATATTTTATTTTTAATGAAAATTAACGCTAAACGAGAGTCTGAAATTAATTAGAAACAAAGTAAACATCAGACTTGATAACAAGAGGATAATACCATATATATTTTGTGTACGCATCAAAAAAGATAAAAATAAAAAAATGATTGCCATCCGAAGAAAAAAAGGGAGCCAGACCCTATACATCACTAAAAATCAATTCAAGTAGAGCAGAAGTTTCGTGACCCGTCGGTCCTAAAGACAGACGCGATGATTTTCTAAATGGATAACTTTGACATTGAAAATTAAGATGTTTGTTGTTACAAATAATCTTATTTTTCGAGACTAACAATTGAAAAATACAAGAGGTAGGATGACGTAGTCGACGATGCCATAAATCGGCAGAAGCAGAGATGCAAGGAGACCCATAGGCTTGAGGAACTGACGTGAAGAAATACCTGAACAAAGCATAGACACCATCTTTACTCTGACCTGAGAGAATGACTTCATTGGTGTTGAGATCCTTGACATAAAACACAAAAGGATAAAATTCAAAATAAACATTGTTATAGAGATAAAATTTCTGAACAGAAAGCAAACATTTCGTAATTGTAGGAACATGAAGAACATTAGACAAAGTGAAAGAATGATGAGGTGTATATATTTTTGTATGATCAATATGAGATATGGAAAGTCTATTACCATCATCAACGTGCAAATTATCATTACCGAGATATGGTTCTGAAGCAGCTAAGGTTGCAAGGTCAGGTGTAACGTGTTGATTTGCACCGGTGTCCAGAAACCAATCTGCAGTACCTGTTGAGGAGATATTATGCAGCGCCAGATTTGCACTAGGTTGTTGTCCATAGCCCCGATGCTAGAGTTGAGGGTAGTGAGGAGCTGTATGGCCGAATGTTTGGCACAATTGGTAGCATGGATTTTGCCCCCTGTTGTGCTGCCAATTGCCCTACCAATTACCTTGTATGCTGTCACTGGTGGAAGAGTTGTGGAGGCTATGGAAATCTGATATGGATGCTGTAGATCGGTTGCCTCTGCTGCTGAATTGGTTGGGACACCAACCTCCATGGAAATGGCCCCTATTACGACCAAAGTTTCCAAAAGACTAACATTGAGAGATAAAAACGGAAGGAGGTGTGTTGGGTGTGGGCAGCAAAAGGGCATTGATGGCAGCAGACCCCATGGATGGATGGATGGATGGGATGATTTGTGAATAAATTCATGCGTGAGAAAATGACTATGAAGATCTGCATACCGGAGAGGTTCGGCCTTAGTTACAAAGCTTGTTACTAAGTCCTTAAACTCTCCCCGAAGGCCACAAAACACATGTAAGTTGAAATCCTCTAGCGAAACAGGTCGGCCAGCAGCAGCTAACTCATCAAACAATGCCTTAGCTTTTTGTATAAATTGAGTTATTGATTCATCACCTTGTCAAAGATATTGAAAGGAGCCATGAAGTTGCATAATACGGGAGTTTGACGTGGAAGCTAGAGCTTGCTCAAATGTGCGCCAGACAGAACATAAAGTTTGACAGTCGGTAATAAGATGTAGAACTTCCATGGATAGCAAAGAAAGCAGAGCACTTAGAATGAGTTGGTCATGTTGTTTCCAACGAAGAAATAACTGATTTACCTGAAGAGAGGTACCATTGGCAACAAGAACATGTGGAAAGGGGCAGGAGTTGGAGCCATCAACAAAGCCGAAAACTCAATGGCCTAGGAGATACGGCTTTATCTACATTCACCACTAGAGATAATTGGTGTTTGTTAACTTGAAGGTGATGACTTGGTGAGTGTGGGAGAGGGAGACAATAACAGTGGAAGAGGCAACAGAAACTACATCAGAAGAGGGCTGCAATAGGGGAGTATTGTTGGGGTTGAAGAGGGTGTGACCACTAGCTGTGGGTTGTGGCCACGGCAGAACAGAGGCATAGGAAGATAGTGGTGCTGCGGCAGGGGAGGGAGCCGGCACCATCGATGCTGCAGAAGGAGAGCTACCAAGGCTGGGATGAGGAGTCCATTGCAAAGGGGAGAGGAAGTGTTTTAGTTTATTTCGAGCTATGATACCAAGTTGAGAATAATAGAATAGCTTAGGTTATGCCGTAACCAATATTTCGTATTTATATATATATGGCAGAACACGACAGTAACTGTAGGAGTCACAATATTGGAATAATCCTACATTAATTCCTATATATATATATATATATATATATATATATATATATATATATATATATATATATATATATATGTTATACATTTTATAATATTCGTAAACACAATATAGGAACATGACAAGGAATGGTTAAGGCATGTATGCTCACCATTATTAAATAAGCACTCAAAGCTAAGTTGGGTGCTTCACAAATCTGAACTTTGACTCATAGTCATAGGGTGGACCATTAATGCCCACCTAACTTGCATTGTTTATTTGTCTGATATAAACTATGATACTGATGTGTTTTCTAATTGTAAATCTATCTAAAGGTCAAAGTCGGTCTACTCTCGTAGAGTGAACCATAGCTTTATGGTCAAGTTTAGCCCTTCTAGAGTGAAAACATATAAAATGAAAAAACTTATCCTTTTATTTAATATCTGAAATACGTTTTATGTATAAGTTCATAATCTTATATATAAAAAGAAACAATATAATTGTTTTGGTATTTTTAATGTAGGTCAAGTTTTCATTGTTTTAATAAACTAGTTATTATATCATGCAAAATAAAAAGACTATTTTTGTGATTTTTGGATATGCTAAACTATGCAAATATGATTTATTTTTTAGAAATTTAGTCATATACAAATCAATATATTTAAATGTATTTTTGGGGAAAAAATTTGTTGTTTTTGGAATAATAATAATAATAAGAAAAAAAATAGTTTATTTAGTACCTGAAAAACGCTTTGCGTGTAGGTTATAATCCCGAATATTAAACATAAAAGGGTAAAAAAATCAAGGGACAAAAAAAAGACAAATGCAAAATTATCCTTTAAAAAAAATCAGTAATTAAATTTAAAAAATAAAACTTTGTTTGACAAAAAATTATATTTAATATTAAAAAAATATCTCACAATGTAAATTATAATTTCGAATATTAAATATAAAATTGTCAAAAAAAAGTGAGGGGCCAAAAAAAAAACAATTCCAAACTTATCTTAAAAAAAAAACATTTAGAAATTAAATTAAAAAAATAAAGATTTTTTTTCCAAGAAAATATTAATAATAAACAAAGTGTATTTTTTATTAAGACGTATTTACTAAACACGCAGATCAAAAGGTGTATTTTTTCCTTTTTTTGTAAAATTCTGTCAGACCAATTATGGTCTTAATTTATTTTTTTTACAGAAAAAGGTCCAACCCAGCTATACCAGCTGGGCTCTGTGACATTTAAGTTTGGTCCGAATGGACCCTGAGAAAACAAAATGGCCCAAACTCCTTTTAAAACCACAAAGGACCAATCCATAAACAAAGTTTGAGTGCCTTCTTTCATCATTTGGAAGTTTAAAATGAAGAAATCTAATAAACTAGGAGTTCATGCTTCAAAAGTTTGAGGATTAAACCTTAAAAAAAAAAATGCTATTTTAGGGGCTATTACTGGACTGATATTATGGGCTGTTGGGTACTGTTTCGGGCTGAAAAACAGAGAAAATGGTGGCTACCGTGAGGGAGGGAGGATGGCTAGGTCCTTTTTATCAAAATGGTGGCTTCTTAAAGTTGCAGAGATGGTGGCTACCAAGGCTTAAAAGGTAAGTTTTTGTTTGGCTGTGTTAACAATGGCTTCCCCTTCAGCCCCCTTGAGTTGGGTTTTTTGAGCCATTTTAGAAGCCAAGGACAAATGCTTTTCTAGCTCTGGAGCTGGAAAGTAAAGAATACAAGGCTGATTTTGATAGATAGAATAGTCTTGGATAGTGTTTTTGAGAAAACATTTATAGGTGTTTTCGGAGCAATTAAGGATTGAAATTTTGTTTGAGTGAAGTACGAGTGACAGGGTATAAAGGGGTGTGAAGTATGTGTGGTGTGGTAAAGAGGTGGAGTAGAAATTAGGGCTAAAAAAAGTGCACTAGGGCATCATTTTGTTTTGTTTTAATGGAAAAAAGATAATGAATAGTAAAATTATAGGTTTTTTTTTTTTAATTTGGTCCTTTGGAACTTTGCAATTGAACCATAATTAGCCCAAAATCTTTTAGATTGCTTATAATTTCATCCTTAGCCTTTTTGAATTGGATCCTTGAATTTTAGCACTTTTTACAAAATGGTTCTTGGTCTCGAATTTCAACTTTAAACTTTGTTTTAAATTAAGTCTTTGTTCAGTTCATCTTGTCAACATACCTTAATCTTGCTATTCTTATTTTACAACTCAAAGGCTTATCTCTTTGTGTCCGAAAAATATCTTTGAATTTTAAATTTCTATTTTTTATTTCAAATAGAAAAGAAAAATATACAAATAATCTTTGGGAATCCAAAATTGGGTTATGACAATTTCTCTCCTCTTTACAATACTTATGGTATAGCCTTTTAAAAGACTTTAGAAAGTAAGTTTGTAAAAAAAAAGAAAAGGGTGTTAGGTATTTGGGTGCTGGCCCTTGGTTTGTGATCGTGTAATGTGTATGGAGTCTCTGTTTGAGTGACTAGCTTGTGGTTCGTGATAGACTAACCAACCTATACGTGAAAAATATTTAGGATTCTTTACGAATGGTCTATGTTCCGGCGACTTGTCCGTATGTGAAAAATATCCAAGATTTTTCATGAATGGTCTCTGATTAGGTGACCAACTAGTGATTCGTGATCAGGTAATCTGCCCGTATGTGAAAAATATCTAGGATTTTTCATGAATTGTCTCTATTTGGACGACCAACTCGTGATTCGTAATCGAGTAACCTACTTATGGTGTGAAAAATGTCTAGTATTTTTCACGGATGGTCTCCATTCGGGCAACCAGCCCTTCATTCGTGATCAGGTAACCTGTTACTAGTGTGAAAAATATCTAGAGTTTTTCACAGAGGATCATTGTTCGAGCGACCAGCCCATAGTCTGTGATCGGGTAACTTGCTCGTGGTGTGAAAATATCCAAGATTTTTTTTCACATATAGGCTTTGTTTGGGCGACCAACCTGTGGTTTGTAATCGGGTAACTTGTCCATGATATGAAAAATATTTATATTTTTTCATGAGTAATAGTGTCTAGGACATTCCTTGAGATTTTTGGAGCGTATGATGGTAGTGAAAGGTCATTTTGATAAAGAATATGAAAGTTATGGTGGTTTTATAGGTGTTGGACTAAAAGGCTACGTGGTTGTGGTAATGACTTTAATTTGAAAAGGATGAAGTGGTGGAAGATTGATGATGATAGGTTTGGTGGAGAAGATGGTGGATTCAATTAGGCTTCAACTAGCCTCTGTGACCGTGTTTTATTATGAGGCCAGACTATTTTTTATATAAAAAATGATGTTCATGTTCTTAAATGTGGTAAAAAAAGACATAAAAAAGGGTTATGACAAAACTGTAACCACGCTAAAAAGGGTTGAGCCAATCCAAACTATCTCACCAAATTTGCGGTCTAGATCATGTGATTGGAATAACTCGATAAAAAAATAAAAAGAATTATAAAGCTCTTTTTAAAAAAAAAATCATGTTAACTTTTTAAACTCGTGACCTGAGTTATTAGACCAAAATCACCCAACCTATAAAAACCATGAAGTCCAATTCACAATCAATCATATATTGAATAATGAAATTGAAAAAAGAATCTCAATTATACAAAAGGATTTTAAAAAATAATAATTAAAAGAATGAGAATACAAAATAAAATACAAAATAAATTTTATACTTAATTGAAGGGTAAAATTGAAAATAAATTAGTAAAAGGAAAAAAATATAAAAAATATGAGGATTAAATTTGACATAAAAAAATAAAAACTATGCTGTAATTAAAGAGTGAAATTGAAAAGAATAATAATTTTTACAAAAGGATGAAGAACAAAATTAAAAATCAAAACAATGAGGACCGAATTGAAAAACATAATATCAAGAATTTGAATTGAATGATGAAATTGAAAACCAATAAAACTTTTATAAAATGGTCAAGGTAAAAAATTAGAAATTCAAATAATAAGGACCAAATTGGATAATATAGTATTTGGTAAATTAGGATTCAAAGATGAAATTAAAAACAAATAAAACTTTTACAAAATGATCAAGACAAAAAATGAGAAATTAAAATAATAGGAATTATAGTTGAAATACTAACAACCAAAAGAACCAAGCTATAATATCTAAGGGAGGAGAGAAAGAAGGGGGAAAAAGCCCACATATGACACGCATCATAACAACATGAAGAGGACATGGTAACGCTTTTAATAACACGACAAAATGACATTTTTTTTAACATCGAGAGGCATCACACATGCCACCCAAAGACTGTGAGCGTCTCTCACGCGCTCCTGAGTGTGCCACACACGCATGTCTTTTTTGTTTTCTTTTTTATTTATTTAGCTAAATATTAAAATGTCTTTGAGCTGATTTTCTAATTAAAAAAAAACTTTGTAAAAAAACAAAAACACTTCTTGATCTTAGGCTTAAATGTTTTTTATTTAAATTATTTTACTATGCATTTTAATTGTTTATGATTTTTTATATTTGGTTAATTATCAAATTACCTCTCTACTTAAATTATAAGAACAAAAAAACCATTGTGAAAATACAAAAATACCCCTTGACACCAATTTTTTTTCTTCAAATAATATTTTAATTATTTTATTATGCAATTAAGATGAAAAAATATTTATTTATCCCCGTTACATTATAAATAACAAATGCTCCTGAATGCCAAGACAAAAATACCATTATATTATACCACTATTCTAATAAACAATGCTTGCGGGTTCGAAGCTACATTGTTAGGTTTTTAGATGAGTGTGTCTACATTTTCAATTTTCCAATTACATGAACAAAACCCCTATCAGGTTAAGGATGTTATATGTAATTTATGCACAGCGAGGATGCAAAATGTTAACATTAAGGTTGTACGCAATTTACCCTTTTAGTGTTCTAGGGATTTGCAAAAGTTCCTTTGCCCTAAAGAACTCAAAATTATTCATACACAAGGGAGATAACAGTACAATAGGAGCATCCAATCATCAAAAGAAATGAATTCTAACCAGTTTCAATTGTGGGTTCAAAATCAAAGGAACCCCTAGAAATGCAAAAAAAAAATCGTTTAGTAAGCAAACAACAAAGGGAAGTGGTAGTCTGAATTGCAGGTGAAATATGAGACAACATGCCTGGAAATTGCCAATTACTTTATTTTTCATGTTTCAATAACAGAGTTGCAACTGAGAGTTGTAGTATGGCATAGCACAGGGCCAGAACAAACTCAAGCACCACAATGGGACTACACTACGTTTCTGAACATGGAATATAATAGCTTAAATAAAATACTAGTTGTTCGTGATTGGAACATGATCCAAGAATCTTAGGTTGATTTGGTGTAAAGGCGGAGTCCAAAGGCCAAACCCAATATGGCAAGAGGAACTAGGAACTGGAGGAGCTTGATAATGAACTCGGAGGTCTTATCTTGATTGTAGTGAGGCTGCTTTGGAGTCCTGTACTTTGTTTTCTTAGGGACAGTCGAAGCATCGATATCTCCAATGCAGTATTCGCCCATCATTTCTCTGGCACTATCACTATGACCCACATCTTCAAAATCATCAGTTGCATCCTGCCCTGCAAAAGAAAGATGAGAAGTATGAGTCCGCCTGGTGTAATTAATGAACTAAAAACTACAGAATATGCTTCAAATGGCCATAGTTAGGGCTACACCTGTAGAAGACAACAAAACCTCATCTCCACCAGGGTGGTCTTCCATGAACTTTGTCACATCATAAACCTGTTCCAACCAACAAAGATGGCTCAGAGATGAGTACATTGTTAGAAGGATGCATTGTTTTTCTCAAGGGGAAACGTTTGAATTTGAACAGCAAAATAGATTCATGCAGTTAGGAGAAAGGTCTTCCATTTGCTATTCCTTCCTTATTTTGGATATGGAACAATGTGCTCCTACCAAACCATGGAAGAATCAAAAGATTCTCAATGATTACAACATGAGAAAAGGCTTCTTCTGTTAGGCAGTCAATACAGAATAAAAAATAGAGCTCTGAAAACTAAATCTCAAAACTACACCGAGTTTATCAACCTACCTCATGATACTGCTGGTTCTGAATACCCCTCCCATACCCCACTTCCTCTTCTCAGAAGCAATACCTTTGTTTCAGCCTTTATTTTGCTGTATATACTAATCTCTATCATAACCTTTATTTGGTAAAAGCTAACACAAAACAGAAAGAGTACAGTTGCATGTCTTATTCTGCTTTTATATGCAAATTCCATAGTTTTCAATTATTTTATCAGCCCTAGATGAAGGATTTTGTTGGATTTAAATATGTGCTTTCAGGAAGGCCCATAAACTTCATTGTACGGCATCGGGATGAATGGGAAAGAGAAATGAGCAACACTAACAATCCCCACCCCCTGGTGTTCACTTCACGTGTTGATTCAGAAGTATTTAAATTCCTATGAAGATTCAACTTTTGGTACATATAACTTGCAATTATAGCAGAAAAAATTGAGAAAGATATTGCAGTCGAACATCTTCTTAAAGCAAAGACAGTTTAAAACCATGCAAGGCATGGTCATTTTGTTTTTCTTTTTTCTTTTTCATTTGATAGTTTCCTTGGCATGTCCCCTATATTATGTCCTAGATTGCAAAGCATGGACGATGGATGTAATAATCGTGCTGGAGCAGCAATGGTTTGCAAGAGTTTCAGACACAATTCAATTCCTATTTACTTCCACACTGAGAAATACAAAAGCCTGATGAGATTTACTTCAAAACAACCAATAAAAAACAGAGAATACATTTAGCAATTTGGAGCATTTCATAACTAATTAGCACTATAAAAAAATGTTTTGAAATTTGGCAGCTAATATAGAATCCCCCACATAACTGAATGACTAATGCCATGATAAAGCATGTACTTTCCTACCTAACCACATGATCCGGTAGTAGAATAAAGTAACTACTGGCAACCTTCCATTCTAGCCGAACCATCAAAAAATCACATGAAATGCAAGATTTCATAATTCTAAATATTAGTTAGTCCCATTGGTGGTGCACTATCGAACTTCAAAGGAATCAAACACGATAAACAGCAATGAGATCCACAAAGACAGACACGTAAAACCAAATGAAAAGGCACAGGAACCAGAAGAATAGTTGAATATCAGAAGAATGAGTCAAAACCAGGTCTAAACCTGAAAACTCAACAAATCTAGGATAGGAAGTCGGAAATAACTAAAATCACAGGAAACATAACAGCTTGGTCTCACCCATAAAACAAGATCAAATCAAAAAACAGCTAAGTGTAAGAGTACCCGAAAGACAACCACATACAAAGATCTCAAATTTCCTCACATGGGTCCAAGAGATCAAACCATAAAATCCACAAAAGAGCAAGAAAGAACAAATCTTTGAAGAGAAAAACAAGAAAACTCAATAAAAGATCTCACCTTGCCATTGATAATAAGCCAACAGTCTTTATGATTGTTGTGCACAGTCACTTCTTCAAAAGTGAAAACTTTGCCATCGCCACCCATCTCCTTTTTCTCAACTTTCTCTTGATGAAACCACAAAGCTGAAAGGACTGGCAAAGATACAGGCTCAGGGGGCTCAGCTTCAAGTGTCAAAACTCAAAAGCAGGTTGGTGGTATTTGATTAATAGCTTGAAAAAAGAGATAAATCTGTGGGCCAAAAAACCAAAGGAGGCCGTGTGTACCACACCACCCACTGACACTTGAAGTCAAGAAATGGAGCAGAAGCATCATTTGAGGGTCTAGTTGTTGTGGTCAATTATATAATTTGTTTTGTTTCTGTTTTGAGTTTGACTCTCTATATGCAGGCCTGTTATCTCCGTGATGCCTTACCTGTTCCTGGGCTTACAGGATATTCAGTGGGCCGTGGAGAATAGTCGTGATGCGTGCAATCTGGCCCGGACACCCCACGTAAATTAAAAAAAAAAAAAATAGAGCAGTAATTTAATGGTGGCAGTGAGGGTCATTAAATAAATTATATTTTCGGTAAGAAGTAGGTGCATGAGATGGGGGAGGATATATTGACTTTTTTATTTGTTTGGTAATAATGGTTTTCAACATTGCATTTCTTTCTCTTGGTTTCCCAAGTAATTTCATTGATAAAATCATTTACTTAGTTTGTTATGTTTGAATTTTTTTTATAAAAAAATTATTATAAAAATTTTGATTTATAACAATTTGTATAAAAATTGTGATTTCTCACCATCTATTGTTAAAAATATATAGTTATATTTAGAAGGGTTTTTTTTTTCCATCACAAGATCCCTTAAAATTTGGACTACATGATAGAGGTAGTAAATAAAATGCTAAGGATTTTTTATTTATTCTGGTCTTTGAAAATCTTGAGTTTTTTATATTTTAAACTTTTTTTTTAATTTTATTTTTTAAAATTAAGTTTATTATGTATTAGATTTTATAATTTATTTTGATTTTCTTTATATGGAGTTACTTCGATCACATGACTCGAGTCACGAGTTTCACATGTTAGCTGTATTGATTCGAGTTATTTTTTTATAATTTTTTATTATTATTTTTTCAATTTTATCCTTCAACATTGGATTGATTAGAAATTGAGTTTCATAATTATTTTTTATTTATTTTCTATAGGGTTATCACGGTTTCATGATCTAGGTTGCGAATTTTGCTGGTTAGCCAAGTTGACTCTGGTTTTTTTTTAATTGAATTTTTTTTTCAATTCCATTATTTAACGTTGGGTTGATTGTGAATTAAAATTTATAATTTTTTTCTATGAAATTATCCTAATCTCTTGACCTAGATTTGACAGGTTAACCATAGTTGATTTGAGTTACTTTTTTATTATTTTTTTCAAATTAATCCTTTAACATTGGATTGGGTTGATTGAGAATTGAACCTCATGATTTTTTTTATAATTTTTTTTTATGAAATTATCATGGTTTTGTGATCCATGTCACGAATTAGGCTAGTTGACTCGGGTTTTTTTGTTATTTTTTTATT
The DNA here is from genome assembly GCA_007827005.2 of Populus simonii. Lineage (NCBI taxonomy): Eukaryota > Viridiplantae > Streptophyta > Magnoliopsida > Malpighiales > Salicaceae > Populus > Populus simonii. Next base: position 4,205,142 of record CM017480.2, read on the forward strand.
TGAACTATTTTCAATTTCATTCTTTGATATTGTGTTAATTAAGAATTAGGTTTCATGATTTGTTTTGGTTTGCATTCTATGAGGTTATCCTGGTCTCATGATTCGGGTAACATGTTTGGTCGATTGACTCGGGTAGTTTTTGAGTTTTTTTTTAATTTTTGTATTTCATCCTTAATATTGAGTTGATTAGGAATTAGGCTTCATGATTGGTTTTGGTTTACATTCTATGAGGTTATCCTGGTCTCATGACTTGGGTCACACGTTTGGTCGGTTGACTCGGGTAGTTTTTTGTGTGTTTTTTTTACTTTTTTTTATTTCATCCTTTAACATTGGATTGATTAGGAATTAAACTTCACAATCTTATTTTGATTTGCTTTCTATTGAGTTATTATGATCCCATGACTTAGGTTTATTAGGTTAACTTGACTAATTTTTAGTTGAATTTTGTTTTCAATTTCATCCTTTAACATTATATTGATTGATAATTGGATTTAATAAAAAAAATTTATTTACTTTCTATAGGGTTATCAGGGTTTTATGACCTAGAAAGTGAATTTAGTTAGTTAACCCGAGTGGATTTAATATGTTGTCATTTTAGTATTTCAATAAAGTTGTCGTCTTAGTTTTTTTTAGTTAAATTATATTTTTATCGGTCATTCAAATTGTTTTTAATCTTGTCAAGTCAACTAAATCATCTAGAATCAATCCTCGTATAATCTAAATCTTTTCTACTAAAAAAGACATTAACAACACTTTAATATTTTCTTACATTTAAAAAATTTAATCTAATAGACAGCATAGTACAAACAATGATATATTCCTAATAAACTAAAAACTCATTAGTAAAATTTATATTAAATTCAAATAGCATTAACCTTTCGTGCAAAACCCAATTTTCTTTAGGATGAACCATAAAAGTGAAATTGGGATACATTTTATTTTTGGTCTTGGAGGTTATTTAGACTGAGTTTCAAATGATGTTTTATTAAATTTTAAAAATTAATTTTATTTAAAATTAATTTTTTATGTTTTAAATTGTTTTAATATACTGATATTAAAAATATTTTTTTAAAATAAAAAAATATATTATTTTGATACATTTCAAAGCAAAATATACTTTAAAAAGCAACCGCTACCATACTTTCAAAAATATTACTGATGGACCAAATATTCCACCAACAATATACATGGAAACATGGAAACTCAAAGAATAATAATCAAATGTATAATTTTTTTTGTTAGTTAAATATATAAAATATATAAACTCATTAAATAATAATCAAGTGGTGTAGCAATGTTGATTTATTTGCCCAATTCAAAAGGAAGAGACGCTGGATGAATCAAAAGACTGCCTGTTGGTTTTTATTTGGACTTTGAATAAGATTGCATGCGGTTTCTATTTCATCCTCATAACGCATTCAAAGTCAAGCAAAAACTAAGAGATTAACGTTTTATCTCCAAAGTAGTCGACATATGATGCAGTCGCAGTCTTGTTATTAAATTCTGTAGATTCGACTAGCAGTATTAGAATGTGTTTGGTATTACGGTTATTTTGTGATTGTGGTTTTAAAAAAGTTATTTTATAAAAAGTATTTTTAATTGAAGTTGATTTGAAAAAATATATGTTTGGTTAAAACTTTGGTTGTAATTGAGGTTGAACAAAAAGTAGTTTAATATGCTTGGTTAAAAAAATACTTTTCAAATTGAGGTTATAAAATAATTAAAATATATATATATATATATATATATATATTAATGATTTTTTATTTAAATATTGTAGATTTAACTACTGTTATTACATCATGAAATAAATAATATTGATATCAAATATTTTTTATTATTCCATTAAACTATGTGCAATGTCATTACATACGAAATCTATCCAACAAGGACTATATTTTCCATGGTTTCTTAAGCGCGCAACAACAAAAACTGAATTTTTTAATTTATGTAGTGTTATTAAATAATAAAGATTGTGATATTTTTATTATTGGAATTGCGATCAAATTCCACAAAATGCGATATCTTTCTAATTTATGTAGTGTTATTAAATAATATTAAATACTAGTTTTTCGAGTAAAACATAATTTTTTTTAAAAAATTTATAATTTCATTACAGTATGAGTAAATTTAATTCACCTTAAACTAATTTTTAAAAAAACAAAAAAAATATTATTCACAATTAACTGCACTGGTTTTTCGGGGGAAAAAAACTAAACTTTTCTCATTGGTTTTTCAAAAAAAAACCCTAAATATTGCCAGTGGAGCCACGAGAAGTAGCAAATGCTGCTTCTCCAATCCTACGACTAGGCAGCAAAAATTAGTAGCCCTACCAAACAAAGAGCGTGTTTGGCAGTGTGGTTGCAGGTGCTTTTCAAATAACTTTTCGTGCCAAAATGCATGCCAATGATATTTTTTTATTTTTTAAAAATTATTTTTGACATCAGCACATCAAAACGATTCAAAACATACCAACCATATTAAATTTTAGCAAAAAAAAAAATTCAAATTTTTTGGAAACGCCGCAGCAGCCGCATTCCCAAAATCAGTTTGTTTTCTTTGCCAAACATTAAAATATGTGGTTGCGGATGAACCTTACTCACAACCACATTACCAAACAACATCTTAGATTTTCTTGGCCGTCAATGTCTAAAGACGTGGAAAAATAAGCCCAGCAAACACGAAATAAAAGAAGAAACGAACCATTCGAAATAAAATAAACCAACAAGAAACCTCATTATTCTCTCAAGAAAAAATAAACAAATAAGTGGGGCAGAAAATACGTCAAACACTTCATCTAAGTAAAAGAAAAAAAAAGAGAAGAAACTGGGCTTTAGCTACCGCCTTCTATGTTTCTGATATTAAAAAAAAAACTTTTATGAGATGCCTGGCATATAGTTTTGGATTAATTTTACAGAGCCATCTATAGTTTTTTTTTATCTTAATTCTTTAAAAATTACACTTTATATTTTCAAATTTATAAATTGATAATATTTTATGATAAAGGTCAAAAAAAATTTTCAATGGATTGGGCTTTCTTCACGAACAATTATAGGATGGACAATTATAGGATGGATGGTGGATGTTATCTAAAAAAAATTTCGATAATGAAGTCAGTTTATTGTTTTTTAGGTGGATATTCTGTAAAAAAAAAGTGGACAGAGAAGCATGAATATTTTTCTTTTATGTTGAGATGATGAAAATCCTTTTTCTCTCCCCTAAACTTGGGAATATATAGCTTACCTTCAAAAAAGTTTGAAGTTACTTTTTTTTTTTTATTTACGTGAGGTGTCCGGGTCAGCTTACGCGCACCACGACTATTCCCCACGGCCCGCTGGACATCCTGCAAGCCCAGGAGCAGGTAAGGTACCGCGGGAGTGACAGGCGTATACATAGAGGGTCGAACCCGGGACGGGGACGAAACAAATCACACGAATTGACCACATCAGTTAAATCCTCAAGTGTTGGGTACACACGAGAGCTCGAACCAGGGTACTCAGGCAGGACAAAGTCTGGTAAGACCACTGAGCTACAAGTCTCGGGTGTAAAAAGTTTGAAGTTACCTGACTGGTAAGGTAATAGTTCTACTGCATAGCTTACCCTATTACATGATAGCTTATCTATGTCATTTGTAGCTCATCCTAAAATGCGGTGACCATTCTAGCTAAAGTGTAAATGAAGTTGTGGCTTATAGAGCTTGACATGGTAGCTTAGAAAAATAAGGGAGAGAGAAAGTTGATGGGTTAGGTGAAGACCAAGCCCTGTTAGCATAGTTTTGAAAATCAGATCATCCTGTGGGTTGACTCGAGACCCAGTTGATTCAGGCTTGAAATCAGTCTGGATTTAAATAAAACTCACTAGAAAGTTGGCCTGACAAAACTCGATCAACCCGACAGGTCAATCTGGAACTCAATCGACCCTGACAAACTGGCTAAGACCCAACTACCTTTCTTTTTTTGTTCTTTATAGATTTCTTAGAATTGAAGTGGCTGTGCTGTTCGTTGTTGTTATCCATTTACCTTATAACCCAGCTACAATTCTCTTAACCCTTTATAAGCTGCCATGAATTTCAGAGGTGCAAGTAAAGCCCATCTCCGTCTCTATTTATTTCTATCTAGTACGATGATGAGCTCTAAGTTAAACATGGTATTTTGATGTCTATTGTATTCCTGTACGGCTGTGCCCACATCTAAGCAAATCTTTCTTTTTCTAGTTATGAACTAGTGGCCGTCCAGTGTTTGGATGGCAAGAAAGTGAAGGAAAAGGTGATTTGTTTTCGATCTTTTTGCATGGGAAATGAAGTGAAGAATTGAGTTTTCGAGTGTCGGTGGGGAAGGGAGTAGATGAGGATCAAAATAAGAGCGGTTTCTGTGAGATGAGAAACGTCAAGATATTTCAAGAACTTTGGGGTGCACGTGGAGTGTTTTCATTTGACACGTGGATTATCCAATAGCGTCTAGAGTTCTCGGTTATTTTTTTTTCTTTTTCTTATTTGGCAATTCGACTGTATTTTTTTTTTAAAATTAATTATTTTTAGTTTTAAATTATTGTTTTATATATTTTTAGATTATCTTGATTTTAATATTAAAAATAAATTTTAAAAAATAAAAAATATATTATTTTAATATATTTTTAAATAAAAATCATTTTTAAAAATAAATTTACCATACTTTCAAAATAAACTTTTATGCTGTTTTTATATCTTCAAAATATCTTGAAATTTCTTATTTTTTGCTATGGAAAAATTTATGCATAAATTTCCACCTTTTGTTATGAAAAAAAATCAAAAAATTAAATTGAAAATAAGAGAACTCTTGTCACTCTGCACTGGTGGGAGAGCTTCAAATATTTTAGTCAAGACACCAGGAGTGAGGAGTTCTATACACTACCTTGGAACCTTAACAGGTTTTTCCCTTCATTCTAATTTTGGAGCTCTTCCTTGCCATGATGCCATCAACGAAAAGCTGAAAAGAATGGCCCTTAGAGATATCCTCATCTGTTAAGATAATTTTTTTTGGGTTGGTCTGGGTCAAACCCGTAACCCGATCATTAGACCGGGTCGGATTTCAAAACTATACTTGTGAGGCTTGGTTGGGCATCAGGCACACCAAGCCTTGATTGGCTTGGTTGGGCTTACGCCCAAGCTTTGAGGGCTCAGTTGGGCTTTCGCCCAATAAAAATAAAATAAAAAATTTATTTTTATATTATGACTTTACATTTTCATTGATGCTTGCTAAAACTATCAACAAAAAACATTGATTTATTTATATAATTGTTATTATATTCAATTAATAATTAAAGAGTCATTATATTAAATATTACAACTTTATCATTAAATTTTTTAAAAAAACATTTAGTCACCACCATCTTAACCAAAGCCATGTCTCCAACAAAAAGAACTTAGATTAAATTAAGTTTAGACAATCAATTTTACATGGGGTGACCAATTATTTTAGGAATTTAGGGTTAGTGTTAGGATTTAAAAATTCAAGATATGAGTGCACTTTATAACATATTAGGAGAGTAATACAAAATATGAATTCTTGTAACTGAAAATACAGGTATTTGGTTGGTTTCAAATGAGAAAATAAAGAAAAATCAATTAAAAACATTAGATTAACAACTTAATTCGGGTTTAGATTTTAATAAGAAGAGAGAGGAATTGAGATTGAAGAGAGAGAAATTATTTCTGAAGCAAGAAAAATTCTAATTTGTTGTTTATGGATATTATATATGAAGGTAGTTTAGTTTTTTTATTCGAATGAAAAAATTAATTTTAACTCGAGAGGTGAACTTAAATTTTAAAATAATAGAGTTAAAGTGAAAAAACAATTAAAATACAATAGACTTAATGTAATTAACCCTATAATTTATATCGCACCAACAAATATATACTACTTTTAGTTTTTTAAATCATGTTTGATATTAGTGAAAAAGAAATTAAATATTAAATGTTAAGGGAGTATTTATAATGAAGATAAAGGACTAAAATGTTAATTTATATCGCACTAACAAATATATACTATTTTTGGTTTTTCAGAGGAGGGGTTCTTTTCAAGGGAGTATTTATTTTTTTAAATTTTTTTATTTACTTTAAATTAATATTTTCTTGGTGTTTTTTAAATCATTTTAATGTATTGATGTCAAAAATAATTTTTAAAAAATAAAAAATATATTATTTTGTGTATTTTCAAATAAAAAACACTTTAAAAAACAACCGCAACCACACTTTCAAACAACCTGCCTCCATTAACCAAAATTCTTTAACATCTCACTCTAAACACTTGCCAAGACATTTGTCGGGTAAGGGATCATATGGGAACCTAGGTTTTTTTTTTTTTTTTTTTTTGCTTTTAGGTTTTCGGGGATAGAAGAAAAGGATTATTTGTTTTATACCATTATCACACATTTTCATATCGTTGATTATTTAGAAAGAACAATTAAATTTGATGTACATACAAATTGATTGGGGATACTTCTTACACTTGAATAAAAAAAATAATAGAATGATGCCTCCATATTTTACAAAGAGAATAAAAGTTTTTGTTTATGAAATGTTTTTTTAATAACTATGAATTACAAAAATGTTACGAAACTCAGTAGAGTCAATAATCCGAGCAATAAGTTTGATGAGTTAACATGAAATTATTTAGGTTGATCCAATATGTTATTATTTCAATATTAAAAAAAATCTATTAATAACTTTTTTGGAAAATCAAATCATACTTTTTTTGTTATTTGATTTTTTTATTCTTTGATTTTTTTTATTTGTACCTCTTAAATCAATGAGGTCATATCAAAATAACTTCAAAGCTATTTAATTTAAAGTGTAGGATAGACAACATGTAGAGTCACCAACCAAGTATTATAACAATACCAAAAGAACTTCCCCTAACTAGAATATTATTTTTTTATAATTAAAATGTTTTTTTATATATATTTAAGATTATTATGCTTCTAATTCTAGTGTTTGTGCTATAAGTTTTTTTTCCCAGTGAACTGTACATTATCCATTAAAAGTTGATCGATTACCTTAGTTGCAGGCTGTTGTATTTTTTTTCCCTTTTTGTTTCGCCTAACTTTTCCATCAATCAAAACAAAATCACTTTATGAAATTATCTTAATTTTGAACCTTTCATATTAGCCATATACTACTTACATGGCCAACGGTACGTCATGGGTTAAATTTATTTTTTTCATAAAACATATCAAAAAATATTAAGATCTAAAAATGTTAGATTTTTTTGCAAAGTTATACCCAAGAGTCTTAGGTCTGACTGCAATGCCTAACCCAAGAGTAATAGTTATAATATTAATAATAATATTAAACTTGCATGATCTAAGTTTAACTGAGTCTGACTATAACACCAGACTTAAGAGCCTTGGATGTGGGTCTACTTGCAAGGTCATGCCATAAAAATATGATAACTAAATAGAAAAAAATTTAATATTACAGAATGAAATTAAACAAAAAAAGATTAATTGAAAAGAAAAAAAACAAAGAAAAAAACAACAAAGCAGAGATCTATTCCAATGAATAGTGCTTTGCAATGAAGGGTACAGTAAAATCCCCTCATGAGATTACAATAATCTAATGAAAAGTAAATAAAACAAATCATAAAGTTTAATTTTTAATCAAATCGATATTAAAAGATGAAATTAGAAAAAAAAACTACATAAGAAAAAGAAAAAAAAATCTTAATCAACTGGTTTTACCCGCCAAACCAAGTTAACCCGCCAAACCTGGGATCCATGTCATGAGAGTGTGATAACTAAATAGAAAAAAATTAATATTAACAAACTAAATTAAACAAAAAAAAGATTAATTAAAAAGAAAAAAGCAAAAAAGAACCTATAACTACTAATATTTTTTTTCAAATTTATTAATTATTATATTAGCAATATTTATTATAATAAAAATAATAATAATTATAATACAAATAATAATATTAAACTTACATTACCCAAGTTTAAGTGGTCTAGCTGCAACACTAGACTCAAGAGCCTTGGATGTGGGTCTGGCTGCAAAGTTATGTCATGAAAGTGTAACAACTAAATAGAAAAAAATTAACATTAAAGAATAAAGTTAAACAAAAAAAAGATTTATTGAAAAGGAAAAAACAAAGCAAAGCACTATTCCAATGAATATTGCTTTGCGAGGAGGGGTACAATAAAATCCCCTCATGAGATTATGATAATCTAATGAAAAACAAACAAAACAAATTATTAAGTTTAATTCTCAATCAAATCGATATTAAAAGAAAAAAATTAACTAAGAAAAAGAAAAAAAACTGAATCAACTGGGTTAACCCGCCAAAAAACAACCTATAAATAAAAGGCACCTGCCTTTCACTGTGAATTTGCATAGTGCAATCCATAGTGAAAGGTTGATCTCTTTTCATTATAGTCACAATATTAAAAGATGAAATTGAAAGAAAAAAACTAATGAAGAAAAAGAAAAAAAACAGAATCAACCGGGTTAACCCGTCAAATCAGGTTAACCCGTCAAACCTGAGATTCGTGTGATGAGAGTGTGATAACTAAATAAAAAAATTAATATTAATGAACTAAATTAAACAAAACAAAATATTAATTAAAAATAAAAAAAAACAAAGGAAAAAAACCTATAGAAAGAAAAAACCTATAGGAAGAAAAAAACTAATGAAGAAAAAGAAAAAAAATCTGAATTAACTCTGTTAACCCGTCAAACTAGGATAACTCATCAAATTTGAGATTCATGTTATGAAAGTCTGATAACTAAATAGAAAAAAATTTAATATTAAAAAAATAAATTAAACAAAAAAATAATTTAAAAGAAAAAAAAAGATAAAAGCAAACAAAAAAAAACTAAAGGCATCAGCCTTTTCACAGTAAATTGCATTGTGCAATCCACAGTAAAAGACTGATGCCTTTTAGTTATAGTTAATATTTAGACCTTGTTTGTTTGCTAGAAAGTAGTTTCTTTTTGGAAAGTGAATTTCGGGAAAATGAATTATTTTTTCGATGTTTAGTAGTGTAATAGAAAATAAATTGAAAAAAACACTTTCCAGTGTTTGGTTATGTCATGGAAAATGAGCTGGAAAATAATTTATTAATGTTTTATTTTTTCAAATTTATTAAAATAATAAGGAACAAATCTTACAAATTAAAAAGTTGAATGAGAATGAAATTGAAAAAAAATATAATTTCATAAATTATCTCAAATAAAATAAATAATAATCAAAATAATAGAGATCAAATCTAACAAATAAAAAAAAATTAAAAGATGAAGAAATTAAAATAATAATAATTACCATTTCATAAATTATTTCAAATAAAATAAGTAACAATCAAAAGAATGAGGACCAAATTTGATAGATAAAAAATTTCAATTTAAAAATGATAAGGAAAAAGCAAATAACAATATAAAAATAAGGATTAAAGTTAATATAAAAATTAAATTCTAAGGGATGAAATTAAAAAAAATATTCAAAAAAAAAATATATAGCATTCAAAAGTTTGAGGACCAAATTTGATATAATCAGCAAATAATATAACATTTCTAATTTTTTTCACACTTTCAGAAAGTGTTTTCCTCCCAAAATAAAAGGAAAACATTTTTTTGGAAACCAAACCAAATTTTTCTTTGACTGGAAAGTATTTTCCGTTGACCAACTTTTTTAATGATAAACAAACACAGGAAAGTTTGGAAAGTGATTTTCAAAAAACCATTTTCCATCAAACAAACACTCCCTTAGAGGAATAATCTTTCCTATATATTGGCTCTAAGTTGCAAACTTGAGAAGTTAAGCGGGGAAACAAATCTTCTTTACTGTTCACCCTACTTTTCAGATGACATTTGAAAGTTGTTCTAGGATAGGAGATGCAGGAGAGTTTTTAGAGCAAATTATTTGTTATCTTAGCTATTTTTATTCCTATTTAATTTAGAAAAATATTTTTTATGCTGTTTTTATTTTTTTTCTATTTAGTTTATGAAATCAAATTTTGGTTGATTATCTTGTAGTTCAGCATATTACTTGAAGAGAAGTATTTAATAATAAAATTTTGAATTAAAATTTTTATGTGGTAATCTTATTCAGCATCTTGTGTTGCTTATGCTTGTTTTTTTTTTTTTATTATGTTTTTTTTATTTGTGTTAATAAAATGAAAGAATACAAAAAAAAATAAAATAAAACAGAGAGAGGAGATAAAGTTATGTTTGATAATGACGTATAAGATAAAGTAAGTATATCAATATCTTATATAGTAAAGCCTTTTATATCTTTATATTATCTTGTATTAGTATAAAATAACCATATGATGCATGTTTCACTTATTCAATAATTTTTCAATAGTAATATTTAAATAAATTATTAATTTAGTATGAACCTTTTTTATTTTTATTTTATATAAAGTTTAGTAGAATCATTCTTGAATAAATTATAATTTACTTTGGTTCATTATTTTTTATTAATGTAAATTATAATATATATATATATATATATAAAATAAATTATAATCTACTTTTCTTATTTGATTTTCTTCAATATTCATTTGTTAAAATATATATATAAAAACTAAATATAATTGTATATGTAACCAATATTTTAAAAAACTATATTTAAAATATAATTAGAAAAGAACAAAAAAAAGATAATAAGATTGAGACATTAACCTAGAACCAAGCCCAGGTATTAATGGGCTTGGAGTCAAGTGGAGGCACACCTGAGTTGGGACACATGTCTTAAATCCTTCAAGACGCAGGGACATATCATCTTATATTATCTTGTTCAATGAGTCTTGCAAGTTTCCAATGAAACTCACCAATCACTAGTTTCTAAAGACTCATTGTATTAATGTATATGTCATTTAATCAATCAGTTGGTTGCATGTGAGACTAATTTTATTCATGTAAAAGCACATTTATTATTAATAAAAACATTCTTTATCTTTAATATTCATTGATGTTTAATAAAGATAAGTTTTTGAGACAAAAATGCTTAGCTAATGAAATTATAAAGTTGTTATAATTATGAGATTTTTATTGCATCAAAACATTATTTCTAAATATTCTTAGTTGATATTGTATTAATATTGGACATTAATTACAGTCGTTGAGATTGATGCATATTATGTTCCTTTTTTTTTATGAAAGGAAGCGATTATTCTTATAAGGTGGGGTATGAAGGATATCTATAACTAATATGTAGGTGTTTGTCAATTGATATTTAAACTAAATTAACCCGCATAAGAATTCTATAGAGAGAGATCATATGTGAGTATGAAAAGGCTCACATGATAGAAGTGTAAGTGATCCTTAGACTTTTGATCACTAAGTTTGTCATAACCCAATTTTTGACCATTTTATTTTAATTATTATTATTATTTTATTTACTGAAAAAAAATGATGAAAAAAAAAATGTTGGAAAAACAAGTAAATGAAGAATGAATTAAAATTGGGGTTAAGAGCAAAATGATTGGAAGTTTTGGGGTTTAATTAAACTTTGGAATTAATCTAATTAAGCTTGGAATTAATTTAATTAATCCAATTAAGGGTTTAATTGGAGAATTGATAAATTTTTAGATTTAATTAAGCTTGAAATTAATTTAATTCATCCAATCAAGGGTTTATTGGAGAATTGATAAGTTTTGAGACTTAATTAAGCTTGAAATTAATTTAATTTATCCAATCAAGGGTTTAATTGGAGAATTGATAAGTTTTGAGACTTAATTGAACTTAGAATTAATTTAATTAATGAATCAGGGACTTAATTAAAGAAATACCAAAGTTTGAAGAGTCAATTAAGGGCTGAATTGATACGTTCTGAAACCAAGGACTGTTTCGTAAAATGTGCTGAAATGCAGGGGTCTTGTGAAAGTTTACCCAGGGGTTTGCTTACAAAAATTTCAAAACTTCAAGGACCGCATCAAAAATAGCAATTGGAATTGAAAACGGAGCCGTTTCTTGGATAAACTGTTCACTGCCCATTTCAGCTTCGGTTTCAACGGTTACAGAGAATATTTATGTTTCAGCACAGAGGCATTAACAAGGGGCAGCCAGGAGACAAAGAGGGAAGAGGAAGGAAACCAAAGAAAAGGATTACAGAGGAAAAAAAGCAAAAAAAGGGGGAGGGGAAAACACATCAAAAAAAAAGACAAAGGGTTCGGCGAACCCTATACCAGCCGCCGCCCCCCTTCAGGCTTTTTTTTTGGCTTTTCTTCTCCGGTCTCAATCTCTTCCCCCGTCAGACACTTTTCACTCCTTAATCTCAACCCTTAGGAGCTGCAACTCCTCATCGAGAAAGAGCACATCACACGGGGAACATCATTGTGCACAGCCACCTCATCCTCACACACACACAAACAAAAAAAACATAGTGTTTCACCTTCTCCTTCCACCATCATGTTTTCTCCAGTGTCGCCAGAAGAAACCCTCGTCTTCTCTTCCCCCCATAGACTACATAATTGACAATCATCCATCAACAACGACATTCCCAGCCAGGGCAGCCGAAAGGGAATGCTTCCTTACAATGCACAGCTGATCAAACCGTCAGCTCTTCCTCACGTCAACAACATCATCTCATCCAGTCTACGAACTGCTTCTTCCTCAGGCTGACAGTTCTGCCAGCAGTCCACCAGCGCAGCTTCTTTTGTTTCATTTGTCCTCCACAGCATCGTGACCCTCGCAAATTGATTGTCCTCTTTCAGCAATGCAAACAAACAGCTGCATGTTCATCTCCTGTGTGTTAGCCGCTATTTTCAGCAGCCGCGGACCATAGCTACAGCAGCAAGCTTCCTTCCTTCGGTCCAGCACTCCGAGTATGCCATGTCTCCATCTTCAGCAACAACTGCACCAGAACCTGAGCTCTCCAGAGGAGAACCACAATAGATGACCAAAACAGAGGAGAAAGAAGGAAAACAGAAGAAAACCGAGAGAATCAGCAGACTAGCAGAGGCGGGGAAAACGGAAGAAAACTGAGAGAACCAGCGGATGAATATAGGAAACCAGATAACAAAACAGGAGGAACAACACAGGGGGCCGAACGAAGAAGAACAAACACAAACGCAGAGAGAAAAATACATGAGAGAACAGGCGACCCAAGAAAGTTGAAAGACGAGAAGAATCAGAGGAGGGAGGAGAAACCGAGGGATCCAAAGCAAGCCACTGTCTTCGACTTCGCCCCCTGCACAGGTAAGTTCTTCATTTCCCTTTCCTTTGCAATTATAATTGCATGGGTACTGTACATAGGCCAATTTAATTCACTTCTTACCGGTTTGGGCATGCACGTGTGAAGCTTAGTCCTAAAAAAATAAAATAAAACTAAAAAAATAGAAAAAATAAAAAAAATAAAAAATATGTATGCATGAATAAAAATAATGTAAATTTATTGGTTTATTCACCGACGCCAGAGTCAGGAATAAAAATACCGGTTTAAATTTATATTATTTTTATTCGTTGTATTTTATTTTATTTAGCTAGAAAAATAAAAAAATATGTGCATGCGTAAAAATAAATTTATTTTTATTTATTTATTCACTAGGCGTTAGAGCAAGGAATAAAAAAATATTGATCTAATTTTTTTTCGTAGCTACGAATTTTTACCAACGCCAAAGTTGGAATTATTCGAGCTCGAATATTCACTGGTACCAGAGTCAGGAATATTATAAACAAATGATCATAGCATAAGCGAATAAATGTTTAGCAATTTAAGACAAAACCAACAATGCAGTCTGCCTCAGGCAGAACGTTTAAGGGGTGATAATATCTTCCTTTTTACGTAACCAATCCCAAGCCATAGAATCTCTGTTGACCAGTTAGGGTTCCTAGTGACGATAATACTAGGTGGCGACTCCTTGAACAAGACCTTCTCCCCTTAAAGAACAAGATGCCAGAAATCTGTTCTTTTTCCATAATCTAGAATTATTTTTAGGGTCGCCGCGATGTCAGGTGCGACAAAGTTATTGTAACATCCTTCATTTTTTAAATCAAGAAAACAAGGTGATTTTTTTAATAGACAAATATAAATAGTAATGGGCGACCAGTTCAATTTTATCTAAAATTTTGGTCAACTAGTTTATTTCATAGTATAACATTTTCCTTATTGGTTGATCAATTAGTCGACTAGTTCCATTGATCGATTAAGACAATAGCAAAATTAATTGTTTAATTTACCAAACAGTCAACCAATTCATTCAGTAAATTCAATCGGCCAACCAATTTAGTCAGAATCATGCCTTTTTGTTATTAAACCTATGTTCAACTATTACCTTTCAACATCACACTTAATTTCTTGATTTGGTAGTATTACTATCCAAATCCAAGGTAGATTTTCCTTTACCCTTGGATTTATCAAGTTATCCTTAACTTTCATCACACCATATCTTTTTATCATGATTATAGTCCAAATATCATAGACTTATCTCATATCTTATAATTCATTTTTCCATAATTAATAGATAATTATAAGACATGATGCAAAAACTATATTAAAACATTATAAGGTAGATTTTATATGATTTAAATTCTAAAGCACTAAATGAAATATAACATCGTAAAAGTTTATTGAGAAATTCTTAACAAAATCATACTAGGATCACAATCTTGACATTAATTACATACCATACTTTACATTACAAAAGGATTAACATATAACAAAATTACATCTTCATTAATTAACAAAAAGAAACTTCTAATCATCTACTCATTCCATACGAGGTTGTAAAGCACCTAAAATTAATTTATCACACATTATAAATATAACTATATCATGAATCATCAAATCAATAAAACAACTTTAACGATACATTTTAGTCTTAATAGATTATTTTCGATCAATTTTCTCTTTATGGTTTTATCAAACCATCATGATAAATCATATGTATTAGTCATTATCGACCTAATGCCACTAGCTCACTATTAGGCATTATCTCCCCTTTACTTAGTGTTTAGTTCACTGCCCATTACCAAGCTTTAGCCCCATCAATAAGAAGCTAGTTTCTCCATCCATTACCAGACACTAATTCTATTACCAGAAAACTAGTTCCTTCACCAATTACCAGGAAGCTAGTTCCTTTGCCCATTACTGAGCACTAGTCTCATTACTAGGAAGCTAATTTCTCTACCCATTACCGGGAAACTAGTTCCAATCACATCAAAACTAAATTAAAAACAAGGCATATTTAGACCGTGTTTGGGAACGCGGTGCAAATCACGTTCCCTTAAATTTTGAATTTTTTTTGCTTAAAATTATTTTTTATATATTTTCAGATCATTTTGATATGCTGATATCAAAAATAATTTTTAAAAATGAAAAAACTTTATTTTGATGCATTTCTAAGCGAAAAGCACTTTGAATCGCAATTGCTACCACAATCCCAAACAGACCTTTAGTGAAATTGTAATTACTTGTTTTAATACTAGAGTATTGAGGTGGTATACACCTATTTGTTGTTGTACAACTTCTAGGACCTATCCTGTATCAACATGTATATCATATTATTTTTCATTCAATGCTCATTCCGTATAATATAATCTAAGTTGATTCCTTTCGACTTAATCATCATTTACAATTTATCTTGTATTGAAATTTCATTTCAACTTCTCATTTAATCTACATTATCGATCTAATTAACTAGAGAGGCTTCTTATAATTCATAAACACACATACACTTTAGTATACTCAAGTTTTGTTCTTAAAACTTCTATCATTTAAGTTTTACTTCAAGATCGTTGTTTCTTATTTTAATCATAACCAAAGTTATTATGTTCAGTTTTACGCTTGACTTATCTCTTCTAAAAGCTAAGGTACAAAACTACAAGTTTACCTAAGAGAAGAAAATCTAATTTCGCTAATAACACACCCAAAACTACAAATAATGGCCACCTATTTAGTTTGTCTAGCATGATTTAATTCGACCTCTCCTCAGTTTTTAATCCATAACTAGAGTTTAATAACTCCAAATTAAGCAAGATCAATTTTGTTTGAAATTTAACATCACTAATTACAACTTTTATGAAGAGACTTATCCCAAATTTTATCATTTTCAAGTCCTAATCTCCTCTAGAAATTAGGTGATGAAATTATCCAGTTTTCACAAGTAAATAAAAGCTCATCATTATCAAATAAAATAATTTAACTTCACAAGCATTATAATAATAATATTAACTTTTGAGTTAGTTATTTTTTTGGTTGGTTGTAGCCAAAACACCTAGATTTCCTTTATTTTATTCAATATTTTAAGCTATTATATCATTATTTTAACCCAATTACATCATAGTATAGTAATTCCTCAATATCCCCAAATGTTATCAAGAAACCTAATTCTTCGAATAGAAGATTTATAATCAAAATCAATTAACCCTAAAATAACATGTTTAAATAGCATTAGAACACTTTACCATGTAATAATTCAAGTTTTAAACGATAACCAGTTAAGAATGTCCAAGCCTTTTTTTCTTCCTCCCCAAGTCGTGACCCTCTCCTCATAAACTTCCTTGCTTCTCACAAAATTTCTCTCCCAAATCTCTTCTATTATGGTGTTTAGGTGTTTACTTCTCTAAATCCTCATTAAGATTAGCCTATCACATGAATTTTCCAAGAAAAATTGATGGATTTATCATAAAATCACAAAACTCTCCCTTCTCTTTTTTCCTTAACAAGCCGGCCACACAAAAAAAAAGAAGGGAGAGTTTTGTGAGTTTACATTAAATCCATCAAAATATATATATAGACACAATTTCATTTATTCCCACCATGTCCCCACTTTGCACATTTTAATTGCCAATAATATTTTCCCCTTGGTTGGAACGCATTTTAATATTGCTTTTTAGTTGACCACATCAATTTACATATTAATACCTTTTTTTCCTCCTACCTTACTTTTATTTAAATTTTATTTGCATTTATATATTTTTTGGACATTTTTTGTATTCTATTTTTAAAAAAATTAATACACAACCAATTTATTTCTGATCTGAAAATCAAATATCATCTCCTTATTTTAAATATCCAATTTACTTAATTTGTACCTCATTTCATAATATTTGTAATTTAGGTTGGGGTTTACAATTATCTTATATAGGGAATGATATGTTTTGATCCTAACTATATGTTGTCTTAATTAAAGGTAACAAACAAGTAGATATTGAGTATAATATTAACTATATTAAGGTATTTAAATGATCAAGAGAGAATTTGTCATCCGAAGTGAATTTGAAAAAAAAGTTATTCCTATTCTCGAATTAACATTAATTATGAGATTCTAGTGTAAGATGAAACGAGATTTGAAAAAAAAAAATTCAATCTTATTTAAAGAGTCAATGATTAAGATGCTGAAAACAAACATAATTTGACATAACAAACACATCCAATGCTATAATATCTAAATCATAATATTATTAATGAAAGGATAATAATTACAATGAGAAATTGATCATTGAAATGTTAAGTCAAACCACATATGATTTTTCTAATATTTAAGGGATAATAACAAGATGCTAAACATTATACTTGATCTTCAAATATAAATCAATTAATTTGTTGAATATATAATAAGTTAAATTGTTTAATTTATTTAATTTTATTTTATTAGAATTGTGATTTATAGACCAAAATATTAAGGAATTTAATGAGTCACACATATTAAGAATCATTGGTCAAAAACTAAATTTAGATGATTGATCGATTGTGATTTGATTGTAAATAAGTTTTAGAAATTATGAACTATAATATAATTAATACAAGAGATTACAATTCTAGATTTAGAAAAATTAAGTAGGGACTTTATTAAATAAACTTCTAAAATTATTTTAAAATAATATATGTGATATTTTTAGGGGACAAGTGATATTTTACCATTTATATGGTAATTAGATTTTCCCAATAAATATAATGTTATACCTTTATATTTTCTTGAAGCTATGTTACAAAACATATGATAGAGAAACACCTAAAAACATATATAAAAAAAAGGAGCTAGCACTCAAAGTGATAGTGACCCTCTCTTCTAAAAAGGTTTTAAGAGATTTTTCATTGGTTTTTCATGTAGATTATTTTTAAAGATTGAACACTTAGATGACTTGTTGTTTGCGATAACCCGGTCTTGAAGAAGTTAATTAAACATAAAAAACATCTAATTTTCAAGTAATCTTCTCTCAAATCTTAAACAACCTTAGATTATTTAACAAGTCCTTAGGACTTCTAAAAAAATTAAATTATTGTTTCCACTGCGTTTATATGTTTTAGAAAACCTAACAACATTGTTTTTCATTAGTTGTACATGGTTTATATAACTCAGAATTGAGGCAACTTTTGTAATGGTTAATTAAATAACCTCGAACCCTAGGGTAAGATCATAGTCTTTAATTCTACATAAATATTGCTCTGCAACTAAACACACACATACATGTTCACACAACTTCATAAGATTTTCATCTCCTATCTAAACTAACTTAAGCATCAGAAGTCCTCAAACCTATAAAGGAACTTATTTTATAGGTCATGTAGATGTCAAAGCCTAATATTGTTTGCATTTTAACTTTCAATAACCTTAAGACACCGTTCTCAATAGAGGTTTTCAACAACCTCATCACTGACTGACCTAGATTTTTGTTAACTTCTCAAAAGGTTATCACTATAGATTTGAGGACTCACAAATCATATAAGATATCTATGTTAAATAGTAAATCATTAATGATTAATATCATTATATATATGAACTAGTCCATTGACCTGCGTTTTACTGCGAGTTGGACTAAATTTTTTTAAAACATAAAAAAGAATACTAAAAACGTGAGGATTTTTTAGAATGCTATTAAACCCGAGCAAGTAGGTAAATCTTGAAATCTCTTAACCTAGCTCATTGCTTTGTGTGAGTTTCCAATTAAACCATTTAAGAGCTAATCCAATGTGAATTGGTTGATTTAATGGGTTTAAAGGAAACCTGGATAATTAGAAAAAGCACGGATCAACTTATAAAAAAATCAAGAAAGATTTTTTTTTAAAGTATTGAAACAAGTAGGTAAATCTTGAAATCACTTGACCTAGCTCATTGCTTAGTGTGAGTCTCCAATTAAACCATTTAAGAGCTAACTCAACGTGAATTGGTTGTTGATTTAATAGGTTTAGAATGCATTTGTTTACGCAGCTGCGACTGTGTTTTAAACAAAATGCAGCTACCAGATGTTTGGATTTTACTGTTCATGGGTCCCATATTTTTTAGTGTTCCAACCACAGCTCTCACGAAGCAGCTCCCAGCTGCTTTTGTTTCAATAGTAAACAATGGTTCTTACGCACTGTTCATGCTAATTAATTAGCATGAACCCTGTAGCATACACTGTTCACGTGAACAGTGTAGCCAGCTATACTGTTCCAGTCGGACCGATTCCGGCCAGACCGATTTTGATTCAAAACTTAAAATGCATTGAACTAGGTCCGACCCAATAAAATAAAAATTATTTTTTATTTTTTAATTGTGTTTTATTCAAAAAATTAGTGTTTAACATTATTCAATGACACTACATAAATTAGACAGAGATCGCTTGATGACGTAGCATTTGCAGAATTTGATCGCAATCCCAATTTTGTTCTTGATTATATTTTACTTAATGTTATTGCGCGCTTAAGAAACCAAAAAAACTGTAGTCCTTATCGGATGTATTTCATACGTGAAGAATTTTTTTTAAAACTATTGAGACGATGACATATTGGATGACCCTAGTCACACGTGACTCAGTTCATGAACTTAGCTAGGTTTAATAGCTTTTTTAAAAATAATTTTTACCTAATTATATGATAAAAATTAGATGTTCGTAATTTTAATAATCAATCCTAAAATAGACATTTGTTTGAGACCGTGATAACTCTAAACAAAGCAAGGAAAAAAAAAATAGACCCAAATTAAGTGTTGTTTTGTATTTATGGGCATTATAATAACTTAACTTTGCAAAAAAGAATAAAAAAGAACAAAGGACACTAAGGGAGTTATCAACTCCCAACGTGAACCAACAACCTTTATGCATTGAATTCCTAAATATTGATGTAGCTTTTGAGTTAAAATCTGGTTTGATTCATTTACTATCTACTTTATGTGGCCTTGTAGGTGAGGACCTCCACAAGCATTTGAAGGAATTCCAGAGGAATAAATTAAACTAAAGGCTTTCTTATTCTTCTTGTCTGATAAGGCAAATGATTGACTTTATAACCTTCCATCCGGATCTATTACCACATAGAATGATCTAAAAAAGGAAGTTTTTGGAAAAGTTCTTTTTGGCTTCAAAGGCAGGTACCATCATAAAAGAAATCAGTGGAATTTGTTAGAGTAAAGAAAGATGTTTTTGGGAGGCAACCTAATCGTGGTGTTGCACCACGACCAACAAAGATTTTTTTTATTTGTTTAGTTAATTTTATTGCTTTCTCTATTTTTAGTGTTGTCTAATTTGATTTTTCTCCACCATATTTTCTCCTAAGACTATATTCCCTTAGTTGGAACTACAGAGCACACTGAATGACATACTATTTTTCAGTTGTCGAATCAGCTCTTAATGATTAAGCTATACAACATTGCTTAAAAGGAAACACATTCAGAGCAATTTGCTTTACTTCCTCATCTCTCTTTAGTACGGTCATTGAGCGTAATGTCTATATTAAGTATGAGGGGATTTAGGGGCTTTCCATATTGGTGGAATTATACTCTGTTTTTAACCTTTCTATATTGATGGCATTAGCTCTATTTTGGCAATTCTAATATGTCTGAATCTTCATGTTTTAAAATCAGTGATTTGGAGGCTGTTTGTTGCAAATGTAATTTTCATATTTGTAGGACTGAAATATTTTTTATGATGGTGATATTTCAATATCTTAATTGTTAATATCATTAACAAATTCTTAATTGAGCTCGTTAAAAAATCATAACATGATTGAATGATGATTTGGCTTTTTTAAAAGATTGTTTAGTCAAGGTATTTTCTTTAAGACTAAAGTAATTGAATTTAGTAGACACAACACTGTGAGACTTTGAGTCTTATGATTGACACATCTATATTGATCTCTATTTTTCTTTCATGTGTGATTTTTTTTCCATTGGTATTGTTTCTCCAAAACTTGCTCTGATTCTAATTAAGACCATACTTTTACATGCATGCTTAAACATAATTAATGTATTTTTTTGTTATGTACCTTGTATAACCTAATAACCCATATTTTGATAAATTTTTTCTTTGAGACCCCCTTTGAATTTATGGACTTTTTCTTTGATTATAAACCCGCATTACAAACTATAAACCAAACAATGTATTACCTAAGCCGTTGAATTAATGGAGCATTGTACATCATACATCATTATACAAGCATAGGAAATACATGAAATAAGTGTGAGAGTGTCTTAAATTTATAAGTGGCTATGTCAGGTGTCGCGGGGTGTGAGCGTCACGACATCGTCTGACGACGGTGGAGGCTTTTGTCGTGCCTCCCTAATGAGGTGTGGTGTGTTGGGAAGGATTTTTGGATTTAATCATAAATTTATGATTAATGTTCAAGAGTCGCCACCTTGTGTTATGGTCACTAGGAACCTATTGTCTGCGAGAGTCTGGGGTAAGGGACTGGTTGTGCAAGGGGAAGATGTATCACCCCCAGTGCATCCTACCTAAGGTAAGTTGCATTGTTGTTTGATTGTTTTTTAGACCGGATTTCTATTCGTTGGTCTTTTCTAAGGTTCATGGCAGATCTCTCTTCAAGAGAGAGTCTCTACCTTATCGGGTTAAATTCTAACCATTCTAAAGTCTGAATTTTAGTATCACATTTATTTACACCTTGTATCTTTAATACCTGAGGGTGTACTTTATCGTATAATTTTATACCCCATAAATATTAAAGTCACATCTAGACCCTAAAAAAGATTGGAAAAAGGTTTTTGATATTTTGGCCAAACCCTAATGGATGATCATAAACTAGTTATGATATCCTTTTTTTTTTTCAAAACATGAGAAAGATTCAATTTTTTAATGAAAATATGCAATGAAAATTTTTAGGATTTGGCCGCATGTATGAAAACAAAAAATAAATTTCTTTTGCTTTTGAAAAGGGAAATTAATTATAAAGTTTCATGAGGTTTTTTTTAAAAAATGTTTCGAATGTTTATAGAAATATTTCGGAGAAAATCGGGTATTTAATACCGGATTTGTATTTTATAGTGTAAATTTACGACCCGATATCATGCAAGATAGGTAGAAAAATATGCGAGAAAATCACAACTTTTTTTAAAAAGGTTCTTGAATTTATTTTCATTTTTTTAGGGGCCGAACCCGGCCCAGCCATTTAGGGTGGGCCTAAACTAGCCCGACCCAAAAGAGATGTGAATTATTTTGCAGAATGTAAACAAATAGTTCACGTTCTGCATGCAACTACACAGTTGCACACGATGGGAGAGAAAAATGGGAGGCGACCTGGCGGAGGGGATGGAATTGCTGTTATTGGCTCGGAGTGAAGTGGGCGAAGGTGCTAGTAGCCGGAGTCGGTTGTGGGAGGAAGAAGAAAAAGTTGCAGAGGAGAGAGAAAGGCTGGAAGGAGAAGAGATAGAGTCGTAGTGGCTGCTTAGTGGTCGGTTGGTGGTTGTGTTGGCTTCCTATGGTGTATTTGGTGGTTGAAAGGCTGGTGGTCGGTTGGTGGTTGTGTTGGCTTCCTACGGTGTATTTGGTGGTTGAAAGGCTGGTGGTCGGTTGATGGTTTTTGGCTGATTTTCTCCTCCCTCAGGGCATGAAATCCACTTTTATTTATAAGCGGTAGAAGTGGGCAATCTTGTATACACTGGGAAAAAAATTGCAGCCCTTGATTCAGTTGGGAAGGATCCTAACCATTGGTTCAAAGTAGACATTCTTAGTTGTCAAATCTGCACGAAAAAGGCTGACTGAGTTAGCCTCTTTAGGCCGGCGCCGACGCTGATGGGTTGTCATTCAGCCTGAATGGGCCAAATGGGGTTGTAGAGAAATTGTAGAGGATCATTTGCGTGTAAGATTTGTCAATTTTGATGGACTTTAGATGCATTAAATGCACCTGCAAAATAGGTTCCTTGAGTTGTCATTTCAGAGAAAATTAAAGAAGAAAATGAATAGTATTAGAGTACTGTTTTTGACCAAAGTTCATTCAGTCCTCTCTCTTTAAATTTGATTTAATTGCACATATAATTGACCTTATACTTTTGATTTAGTGCAATTTAACCCCTGTTGAACTTGAATTAGAACCCCGAATTTACGTGCCTTTTGCATTGTGGTCCATGGTATCGGTTTTATGCAATTTAACCCCTAATTGACCATTAAACTTTCAATTTCTTCAATTTCACCCCTGGTTTTGGTCAATTAAGCCCCTATAGTTTGGCGCCTTTTGCAGATTGGCCCTTGGCTACGAATTTTGTCAATTTAACCCCTAATTGACCCAAAAACTTTAATTTTCTTGCAATCGCGGATCAGAGAGAGAAGCCTGAGTTCCAGCTCTTGGAAAAAGTTCAGTAAAGTCAGTAGAGCTAGTCCTTTTATTTATTTAAAATAGCTATTCTGATCTATCAATTTATAAGTAGTCATTTATATAAAGCCAGGTACGAATGGAGCTTAGTTGTTTTTCATGCTTTCTTGCTAACCATTGATCATTTATGGTTGAAATCGCAAACTCTTTAGAGTTTGGGTGGCCCCTGATTTCAATCAATTAACTTGGTAAAAATTAAATTTGGTCTCTTAAAAATTCTAATCTTCTCAATTAAACCCAAATTAAGCTCTCAAACTTAAGTTTTCACCAATTAAGCCCCAAATAAAATTAATTTGACCCATTTAAAGTATAATTAAGTCCTTGCACTTAATTAAATCCTTCATTTGGACCCAATTAATTCAATTTGGCCTATAATTAAATTAAATTGACCTATTAAAAATTTAATTATGTCCTTGGACTTAAGTTTTATGCAAATTCGTCCAATAATCATTTAATTTGACCTTCAATTTGCATTATTTTTTTTTGCATAATAAGGAACAAATAGACCTTGAATTTCCTTCGAAATTATAGCTTGATTCCGCGACTTGCTTTCTCCACATTGCCAATCTTTATTTTATTTTTTTGATTTATTTTGAAAAAAAATGTTATTTTTGGGGAATAACCCAGAATTGGGTTATGATATCAGGTGTTAGGGAACAAACTTTTACTTAAAAAAAAAATGCATGCCACATGATATTATGATGGCAGATTGAGGAATTTGTTCTATCTTTTATATCTTTGATTCCTAAAAAAATAAATATAATAAAGGTTTGAAGTTTTATAAGGGTAAAAGATCATCCTTTAGTTTGAACCAAAATTTTGTTTTGTTGAATGATCAATTTTCCAATAAATAAGGATAATGTAGCTTTAATATTTGCCAAGTTTAAAATGGCTAGAGGGAGTGTTTAATATTCTATATCTTGTTGTAGGGTATTTTGTTTCATTGGTTTCAACGACTTTTAAGCTACTTTAGTAAAGATTTCCTATCTTAAACCAAGCCACATTATAACCCTTGGAAAGACCTTATGATTTGTGAAATGCATGTAATCTAAATGGTGGAGAGTGAGATGATTCACAAGCTTATGGTAGATCATTTCTATTGGAATGAATTTGAGTGAAATATTAACTTTTAAACACATTAGAATTAAGTGTTCATTTATGTGAGGTCTACTATTTGGTTGTTTTATTCTAAAATAAAAACACTTGAAAAACAATTTTAAATTGATTGGAATGTCATTCATGATATGTTATGTTGGTTTGAGAGCTTAATTGTTATTCGTTGATTGCATTAAATTTTTTACATTGAAAAAGTAAAATTAAAATTTTGCCTAAGGATGTGCAAAAGTTAAGTGTGAGGGAATTTGATAAGTGTAAAATATACATATGTTTTTATTCCTTTTAACTATGCTTATTAATGTATTTTGAGCTTATTGGAGGTTATTTTTATGAGTTTAGCATGCTTAAGAGACTTTATGAATTAATTGCTACAAGATAAGAATTTCTGCATTTTATGATTTGGATCTTGCTTTTTGTGACAGTTTTTTCACTGAGTTATAATTTTCAAATATGAACGTGGGATGAATAAAAGTTAAAGTACACATATCAAACTTTTCAGGAAGTTATGGGTAGAAATTTGAGTTGGTTTGGATCTCTATCAAACCTGCAAAATCAGGCCGAAATCTTACTTGTAGCAGGATTCTCTACTTTCATATTACAGATTCAAAAGGGCATATATTGAGCCTCAAATATTGAAATCATGCAATTCAAAAGCATAAAATCATCTACACATTTAGGATCACAGCTTTTATGAAGGATGCTAGGTCAGATAAAATTGTTTTGAAGATGAAAATCCAAATACAATCTAAAAGACAAGATGACCTGATGAGAAAACTAACGGTGCCGAATATGCCACTGAGAGTTTGGCATAGAAACAGTGGACCTTAGGATCCAAGAAAGGTGCAAACCAAGCCTCTAACATTCCATGAATGAAAGAATATAGTTGGAACAACTGGATATTGCAAGAAACCAAGTCAGAAACAAAGTCTAAGTTGTAGTAACGTCTAAATTAGAGCAGAGTCATGATAACAATAGAGTCAACTTTCAACATAAATTTTGAGGGATTTCACCAACCTTAATAACAAGATAAGGAAGGAGGAATTAAATAACATTAAGGACTCTTAATTAGGAGAAGAATCTTAACGAAAGACAACAACTGAGAAAGAGAATAAAAAAGCAAATCACAGCAGAACAACTCTTTTATTCTTCTTTGCAACATTTTTTTTCTCTTTATTTTTGTTAATTTTTTAGTAGTTATAAACTAAACTTGGCTTTCGGTTCAAGAGGAATATACACTATTTCCATTACTAAGTTGTGAGAAGTAACATTATCATTGTAATTCTTTCATATTCAAGTACTTATTTATATTTCAGAATTATGCTATTGATTTCAATTTATGCTTATTGATTTTTTTAGATGATATATATATGCTTTCTAGTTTCTTTCAATCCATAATTGTTGTGAAGTAAATGAGTTTAACTTGATTGCTATAACTATCACTTTAATTTATTAGGGAGGAATTAACTAAGTTAAATTGCTTAAGCTTTTGAACGGTTGCTTAAACTAAATTTCATAGACTTTGCTCCTAAAGTTACTGCCAAATGAATTAAAATTGGTTTTCAATATTAAGTTCGTTTGATGGTAAGAAATTGATTAGAAAGCTTTATTTAATTAATTTACTCATAATCTCCTCAATTCCCTCTTAGCTTCAAGGGACATCGAATTTATTTGCTTAAATTGAAAGTATATTTATTTTACTTCGATAGTCAATAGATTTATAGGAATAGATGTCTAAATCTTTAAACTTGAGTTAGCGAGATATCAATTTATTATTTTTATTTTTTAAATTATGTTTCTTTATTATTTTTATTCAAATCCTCTATTCTTTTTTATTTCAGTATATTATAAGAACATTAAACAAATTTTCCTTTGGGTTCGATATGGTTTTCATAATCATACTACGAATTTATTTTGTTTGTGATAATAAAGCTGGAATTATATTTTGGAAGTTCAGATGACCGACCAATCCTTATCTCTAAATGTTGTATTTTTACCATAATTCCAATCCAAATATCTTCTATTTAAGCTATAAAAAGGCTTGATTGAAAAGAAAAAAAATAAAAAATTATTATTATTTTTTAAAAAGCTGATGAGATGTATAATGAACCATGAACACTAATCCATGATGATGGTGATGACGATGAAGAATTTAAAAGCTAATCCTAGATAATAATAATAGAAAATGGTAATTCAAGAATGCTATTGAAATATAATATAAAGGAAAATAATTTTAATGTGAATAATAAATATGTTTTAAATAATTAAACGTAAAAAACTTAAATTTGTAATGAATAATTTTCAAATGAAAACACCACCTTATATAATATGTAAAAAAGTAAAATAATGCTATAAAAATCTACTATTTTTCAAATGATAGTACATTTTTTTTAATAATTTTTTAATTTATCAAATATGAATTGAGGGAAAAAGATAAAAAAAATCTAAAAATATAAAAATGAACACAAAAACATAATAACTGAAATTATCCAAAATATGTATAAAAATCAATTCAAAATAAAAAAAAACCAACATGAGAAATAAAACTGAAAAAATCAGTTTTATGAACTCAATTTGATTTAGCTTTAATTTCAGATATTACAAATAAAAAATAAAATTGATAAATAAAAAAACTAAAAATTAAAAAAAAGATTATATATAATTAAACCTAAATAAATAACCAATTATTTTATATAAAACAGTCAAAACTTTAATAAAAATAACCTAGCTTTTTTATTTTTTTGACTTATTTAGATTTATTCAGTTTTAATAAAAATAAAATAAAATCAATTGAATATATTAGTTTGATTTTTTATTTTATTTAGTTTAAAATTAAATAAAAAATTAATTCTATTGAATTTTTTAATCCAAAACTTAACCATTTGAATGATCCTTATCAAACGACTATTATTTTCAAATCAAATTCCTAATAATCGTTTTTTTTTGTTTTCCTGTTTTTGTATTTCTTGACTTGTCGAGTAAGTTTACATGAAATAAAAAGGAAGCAACTTCTTTCCACTTAACCCCTCCACACTCTCTCTCTTTCTCTCAAGCAATCTAGGGTTTCAAAATCCCCAATTTCGAAGCCCTCAAATCAAACCAAATCAATATAGTTGACGCAAACCCAGTTCAATTAACGAGCTAGGGTTTCTGAAATCTCAATCAATGCCGGAAACTATGGTTAGCTCTGCGGGTGGACTGCTGGCTATGCTTAATGAGAGCCACCCTTTGTTAAAACAACACGCTCTCTACAATCTCAATAACTTTGTCGATCAATTTTGGCCGGAGATCTCTACTAGTGTGCCTATAATGTAAGTCTTTATTGTAAAGATTGAATCTTTTTTGGGTTTTCTTTGGCTAGGGTTAACAGGTCTCTTTTTTACTGGATTTCGATCTGTTTTTGAACCACACTTCGAATAAATAAGACTGTTCAATGTTGAAAATAAAGTGATGTGTTTTATGAGGAATCTTGTGTTAATTTAGCTTCAAAGTTTGAATTCTTGGGGTTTTCTAGTGAATAAGAGATTCCTGAAGTATAGGACTTTTTTGGTGGTTTCAGAGATGGGGTTTTAGTGTTGGGTAATTAGGATTTGGGGCTTATGAGATTGAGAAGATTTCAAGGTTTTATTATTTACTGGGATTGACTTGAATTCTGAAGTTAAGATTCGTGTGTTTTAGCTTGTTGTTTTGTATTTATAATGTGATTGTGGATATGAGTTTTCCGTAATTTTTTGTTGTTATTCAGAGAGAGTTTGTATGAAGATGATGAGTTTGATCTGCATCAGAGGCAACTTGCCGCATTGCTTGTTTCTAAGGTATTGACTTTCTTTTTCCTTGTGTTCCTTCTCCATCTCTCAGTCCCTCCCCTGTATGTCACATAGAAAGAAGAGGAAAAAGAAGAGAATGGATTGTAGAATTTAACAATGTCAAACCATCCAAAGTCCACCTCCATATCCGTACATATTTTATGAAGTTGTATACTTGTATCTTATTAGGAACCCTTGTTTGCAACATTTAAAAACAAAAATGCCTCAAATAAAAATGCCTAGATTAAAGTAGGCAAATAAACTGATAAACCCTTGTTTAAAACTGATTAAAGTAGGCATTTGAGTTTTTGGACAATGACCACCTTAGTCCTGTATTAAAATGAATTACTGTTTCATCTTCAGGTTTTCTATTACTTGGGTGAACTTAATGACTCACTGTCGTATGCCCTTGGAGCTGGATCCCTCTTTGATGTTTCAGAGGATTCTGACTATGTTCATACTCTTCTTGGTACGTTGCTCATCAACTTGCACTATTTTCTTTACCTACAAACCAGTGAAATTACTGTAAAGACACCTAATTTTTGGCATGCCCCACAATTACCTTTAAATAGGATTAGATGTTATGACAATTTGTCATAGCATGCACGAAGTTGTCAACACTGTATAGTTCAAGCTTCTATTGTTTTGTCATATATTTTGTGAAGTGTTTCAGGGATGTTATAAGGATACTTTCCTGGTCTACTTATATTTTTTCTTTGTTCCTATCTCCAGCTAAGGCTATTGATGAGTATGCTAGCCTAAAGTCCAAGGCAGCTGAATCAAATTCTGATGGAGCTGATGTGGACCCTAGGCTGGAAGCAATTGTGGAGAGATTGCTAGACAAGTAACATAAATTCATTTATTTTTTATGCATCTTTGTACTACTAGTTATCTTATTGTTTCTCCATTAGGTGCATCATGGATGGAAAGTACCAGCAAGCTATGGGAATTGCAATTGAATGCCGAAGATTAGATAAACTTGAGGAAGCTATCATGAAGAGTGATAATGTCCATGGAACTCTGTCCTATTGTATTAATGTTTCCCATTCATTCGTTAACCGCAGAGAGTATCGGCTTGAGGTTAGTTTGTTTGCAATCTAGCTTTCCTAGCTAATATTGTCCCATGTTATTGCCATTGCATGGAAGTGATCATGTGGGAGTATGTTGAACACTGCATACAAGCTGTTATGTGTATTGTTTGTTGATTGTCCACTGTTACAATTGATAACATTGTCTTTGGTTGGATAGGTTGACATTTGTTATGAATTTTATGGCATTTTCTATCTTTATCACAGTTTTCCAATTGCATTGGGTAATACTTATATTCTTTATTTTGTCTACTGGTCTTAAAACATGAAATCATGAACGGCAATGCAATTTTTTTGTTGTAAAATATTGGATGGTTTTCGGGAATTAACACTTAGTGTTTTTCTGTGAGTGTGTGTTTGTGTTTCCTCACTCTTTCCAGTTCCTTTATTTTTTCTTATCACTTGTCCATACTGCATGCCATGTTGCATAATCTCTGGTTAGTTATGAATGTGGTAATGGATTCTGAATTTCATAGATTTTCTTGCTGTTTGGCTTCTTTTATTAAAAATCACCCTATATGGAAAGTTGTTGAATGGTCTATTTATTTCTATTGAAGAAGATTTGTGATACAAGTTGATGACTGTTTGCTGTTTTTTGTTTTGTTCCTTTTTTTTTCCTGCAGGTCCTCCAGCTTCTTGTTAATGTATATCAAAAGCTGCCTTCTCCTGATTATTTGAGCATTTGTCAGTGTTTGATGTTCTTGGATGAGCCTGAAGGTGTAGCTAGCATATTGGAAAAACTTCTACGCTCAGGAAACAAGGATGAAGCTCTGTTGGCATTTCAAATAGCTTTTGATCTTGTGGAGAATGAGCATCAGGCTTTTCTTTTAAATGTTAGAAACCGCCTTCCACCTCCAAAGTCTCAAATTTCAGAGCCAGAACAGCCAAAATCCTTGGTTCCAGATTCATCTCAAAATGAAAATTCTAGTGCTCCAGAAGATGTTCAAATGACAGAAGGAACCTCATCTTCTACCGTGCTTGAACCAGATCCAAGTGAAGTAGTGTATGCTGAGAGGCTGACAAAAATCAAGGGAATTTTATCAGGAGAGATGTCAATACAGCTGACTTTGCAATTCCTATACAGTCATAATAAGTAATGCTAAAAAGTCCTGTCATTTTTTTTATTAATTATCTTAGCTTCCTATATGCCTTTTTAGTTAATAATACTTGTTATTTGCTTATAGGTCCGACCTCCTTATATTGAAGACAATCAAGCAGTCTGTTGAGATGAGAAACAGTGTCTGTCATAGTGCAACTATTTATGCTAATGCAATTATGCATGCTGGAACAACTGTGGATACATTTCTCAGAGAAAATCTAGTGAGTCACACATCTTTGTTTTATCTTTTATTTTATTATTTTTTTTATTCTTTGGTCTATGCATGTCTGTTTGCAGATTTTTGTGCATCCTCATAATTTATGCTCAACTATTTTTGGCTTATATATCATGTCAGGACTGGTTGAGCAGGGCGACAAATTGGGCCAAATTTAGTGCAACAGCAGGTCTTGGTGTCATCCACAGAGGTCACTTGCAGCAGGGCAGGTCACTGATGGCCCCTTACTTGCCTCAAGGTGGTGCTGGTGCTGGTGGTGGAGGTAGTCCATACTCAGAAGGTGGCGCTCTCTATGCTTTGGGACTCATTCATGCCAACCATGGCGAGGGCATAAAACAATTCCTTCGTGAAAGCATACGTAGCACCAGTGTGGAGGTGTGCTAACTGTTCCAATTTTCTATTGCTTTCTATAAGAATAAAGACATTTAGTTAATTATGGAATTCACACTGAAATGTTTTGTTCAGGTTATTCAACATGGTGCATGTTTAGGTCTTGGTTTGGCAGCTCTAGGAACTGCTGATGAAGATATCTATGACGACTTCAAAAGTGCATTGTATACTGATAGCGCTGTTGCTGGTGAAGCTGCCGGTATCAGCATGGGCTTGCTCATGGTTGGGACCGCAAGCGAAAAAGCTAGTGAGATGCTTGCATATGCGCATGATACACAACATGAGAAAATCATCAGGTAAGTATGGGGTTCATTTTTGGTTATTGGCTGAGCCCTCGGATTTTATATTCTGCTTATTTGCTTATATATTCTGCATATGCTGCAGGGGATTAGCATTGGGAATAGCCCTTACAGTTTATGGAAGAGAAGAAGAAGCAGACACGCTAATCGAGCAGATGACACGGGATCAAGATCCTATACTTCGTTATGGTGGCATGTATGCATTGGCATTGGCCTACAGTGGTACAGCAAACAACAAGGCCATTCGCCAGTTGCTGCACTTTGCTGTATCAGATGTGAGTGATGATGTCAGGAGGACTGCTGTTCTTGCACTTGGATTTGTCTTGTACTCTGAGCCAGAGCAGGTAGGTTCTTGTGTTTTCATTTTCTTTTTGCACTCCATGGCCCATGGTTGTTATTGCTGTTGTCTTTCCAGTATAAATGCTTGACATCGTTTTGGATTAAAATCATCTGTTGATGTTTTCAAGCTCTTGCTTGGTTCCTTTGTAGTTGACTTTTTTTTATGTTCATTACACAAACACATGGATATGCATTTATATTCTGTTTTCTGATTATGTTATAACTTTCTGCACTGTTAAACTGCAGACTCCTCGAATTGTCTCCTTGCTTTCAGAGTCATATAACCCACATGTACGATATGGTGCGGCTCTCGCAGTTGGCATCTCCTGTGCAGGCACTGGCTTGAGCGAGGCTATATCATTGCTAGAACCTTTGACGTCAGATGTTGTTGATTTTGTTCGTCAAGGTGCCCTGATTGCAATGGCTATGGTCATGGTCCAGATGAATGAAGCCAGTGATTCTCGTGTTGGAACATTCAGGTATTGCAATATAATGTTGTATTTTTCCATCTGATTTACTTAACTAAGTCTAACATTTAGTGCATTTTAATCATCCTGCCCCTTTTACAAAGCCTAACCTCGCTTCTGTGAATCTGTTATTGCAGACGGCAATTGGAAAAAATAATTCTTGACAAGCATGAAGACACAATGAGCAAGATGGGAGCAATCCTTGCTTCTGGAATACTTGATGCTGGTGGTAGGAATGTGACTATAAGATTGCTTTCCAAGACAAAGCATGATAAAATCACTGCTGTTGTTGGCCTTGCTGTTTTTAGCCAGTTTTGGTACTGGTATCCTCTTATCTATTTCATAAGCCTGGCATTCTCACCCACAGCTTTTATTGGACTCAACTATGACTTGAAAGTTCCAAAATTTGAGTTTATATCAAATGCTAAGCCTTCTCTGTTTGAGTATCCAAAACCAACTACCGTGCCTACCATGGCGTCTGCTGTCAAACTTCCTACTGCAGTTCTGTCAACATCAGTGAAGGCCAAAGCTAGGGCCAAGAAAGAAGCAGAGCAGAAAGCTAGTTTAGAAAAGGCAGCAGGAGCTGAGTCTTCACCTGCAGCAACAAGTGCTGGAAAAGGAAAAGCATCTAATGAGAAGGATGGGGATGCTATGCAGGTAAATATCAATTATTGATGTTTCTTTACATTGTGTTGATGTTTAATTGCATTTTCATTTTGAATGGAGAAACAGAACTGCTAAAATATATCAGTCCATTTTATTCTGATGCTTTCTCCAGTTTTTAAGATTGGCATATCACCTGTTTTGGATTGGATTATTTACTGCGTTGATTGCCTGTTTTGACAGGTTGATGGGCAACCAGAGAAGAAAGCAGAGCCCGAGCCTTCTCATGAGATTTTGACAAACCCAGCCAGGGTTGTTCCTACCCAGGAGAAATTTATTAAATTTATGGAGGATAGCAGATATGTGCCGGTGAAGTCAGCACCTTCAGGGTTTGTTCTCTTGAGAGACCTGCAACCAACTGAGCCTGAAGTGCTTTCTCTTACAGATACACCTTCATCTACAGCATCACCCGCTAGCGGTTCAGCCACAGGACAGCAAAGTTCTGCATCAGCCATGGCAGTTGATGAGGAACCCCAGCCTCCACAGCCTTTTGAGTACACCTCGTAATTCTGGTAATTTCTCATATGGTCTCTGCTCAGGAGTTCGGTCTGTAAACTTTTTTATTTCTTCATATATTTCAATGTTTTGAGGGGCTGGGGAAGGAGAATGCGGCAGTTAGAATTTAATTCCCAATCAAGAATTTATTTCTGCTAGAATCTGGTGCTGAACAGAGTCCAAGTTTCTCCCATTATTTAGGACGAGTTACTGTGCCTTGTGTGCCTCTCCAATCTTTGAAGTGAAAACCTTAGATCATATTGTTTCTCCTATTTATCTACGAGTTTAAAATCAACTTAGACCGTCTTTCCTGTTTCCAATGCAAGTTATATTTGGTCTCAGTGTTGTCAACTAGCATCTCTTTTTTTTTCTTCCCTATTTGTTGTTTGAAAGAAAATTTTTGATTTTCCTTTTTCCATTTTCAGTGGAAATTATATTTGATCACAGTAACCTTCGTTTGGGACATCTACCTTGGTAGCTAAAATCTCTCTCATAACCAGGTGCAGGCGGCATTTCGTGTGCAATTCTTGTGATTTGTAATGTTGTGTCTCCTTGGACCCAAAGCTCATCGAGAAGGGAGAAAAACATTCATTTGTATCATGTGAACCATGTAGCTCTTTTTTTTTTTTTTCAATTTCATGTTGGGTGACAAACAGCATCGATTCACGTCTTTTAGCATTCAATGGATCGAATGGACTTCTCTTTTAGTATGCATTGCCCTTTTGCTGCGGTTCACAGCAAAAGCATCTCCTAGGAATTTAGTTTACAAGAGCTTAGCAATAAGAAATCTGCTTCATGGAGTAGAGCCTAAATAGAAAGTGAGAATTATTTTTGGTCCATGCGGAGTTTGGTCTTGAGATCTCGAGCGAAAATTCAAGCTTCAAAATACATGTATTACGAAGAGTAGTGGGAAAAGACTGCTGCCCCTTTAGCCTAAAGTTAATTCTTTTCAAAATTGTGCCCCCCCACGATCATATGCCCACAAATATGATTCTAGACTCGATTGCGCATATATGGAATTTCGAAGAAGCAGATTCTGTCATGTCAAAAGTTGACTCAAAACTATGGAGATATTATGCTTCGACAGAACATTTTCTTGTAACTAGAATATACAAGATCAGGACCTTTAAGTTGATGCTCAATGTCCATCGAATGGGATCTCGAAACAATTTTCGTACTCAAATTTGGTCCTTCAGTTCGAAAAGGAAAAAAAAGAAAGAAAAAAGAACTAGTGGCCTTACACTTTTATTAAAACTAGACTGGACTGGTTAGTTCAATATAAAACTTGATTAGATATGCAAAAAACCGAGTTGAATATGGCCGAACCCTTTCAAGTGGACCAATCGGTCGAATATTGACCCAATTGAGAAAGAAACATTGACTCAATTGAAAAGAAGAAAAATTATAGATTGTGGTACTTGAACTTGGTATCTTCAACTCTTAAAATTGCACTTAACACATAATTCATTATGCTTCATATGTAGTAATAAAATTTATATTATAGTACTAACAACCTAGTGGTTTGACCGGTGATCCTTGCATACAGAAACAATAACAATAATTTCTCACAATAAAAAAATATATTTGAATTTTATTCTTAATAATCAAAACTCAATATTATAGCTCTCCTAGAGTGCTTAAGTAATGCAAAAAAAATCCTATATAAAACATTAAAAATAATAAAAGAGTTCTAAAAAAACAAAAAAAAAACCTAAATTAACTAGGAAAATATGATAAATCTCGAACAACAACTTTTGGTCCTAATTTAGGGGCCTTATCGATCTTTGATGACTACAAGAATTTAACCATAAAGGAACATGGGTTCTAGAACCTCCTAGAAAAGTTTTAGCCCGATCCAATAGTTGGTGTTGTTATCCACTTTTGAACAAAAAAAAAAATCATGAAAAGATAAAAAATAGAAAAAAAAATCTAAAATACGAGAGGATATACATAAAGAAAGCTAAGAATATTGCCCAAGTTGGTGGTGAAAAACCAAAATAACAAGTGGAAAAGATGGAGGACTAGCATGTATATAATTGACAAAATTAGCAACCCAATTCTGATTGACAATGAGCTCATTTGGTGAAAATATTTTTATTTAGGGTAAAAAAATACAAATTTGGATAACTAAGGACTCAATGAGAATTTTGAAAGGCTTAATTAATTTTATTGAAGACTTAATTGCAATGATATTTGAAGTCAATTTAGGCTTTGATTAGAAAAAATTAAAGTCTGGAAGTCAATTTGCAATTTTAAAGAGTTAATTTGGTCAAATCAGGGACTTAATTGCATAAATATTAAAGTTTGATGGGCAATCAAACACTTAATTAAAGAAATCCAAAACCAAGAACCAAACTGAAAATGACGCGTGATTGTAGGGGCTAAAATTAACAAAATCAAAGGCAAATTGAAGAAAATTAAAAGTTTGATGGTCAATTAAGGATCAAAGTGCACAAATCAAAAAACTAAGGACTAAGATGAAAACGACACTAAACTTTAGAGCTGATGATTGAGTTTGATAATGGTGAAATTGCATGAAATTAAGAGTTTGAGAGACAATTACGGGTGCAATTAAAAACAATTGGAAGAATATGAACTAAAATGAAATATGTTAGATCCCAAAATAAAAACCCTAACTTTTAGGGTTTAACCTAGATGACATGTTGTTTAGCTACTATTTAGCTTCTTCTTTGACAATTTTGGTTGATCAAGTAGGCAATTTCAGGCGAATGAATGTGGTGTTTCCGACCATCTCTAGGGCTGTAATCACCACCATTCAATTGAGAAACAACCCCTCTACAAAGATTAGTTACTCTCATCAAACATTTACATCCTATTTTTTTAACGAGCTCAACAACATCTTGTTCCCGATCAATCATCATTGTATTTTCAAATTCTAAGTTGACCGGGTTAACACTTTCAAACGAACGAATGTGGAGCTACAGACCTCCAAACTGTGTAAGGTTGGATCCAAATGAAAGGTGTGCACCTCATCTACCAAGATCAGGTGGTCTTAATTAATTTTGATTGACAAAGGGCCCATTTAGTGAAAATATTTTTATTTGAGGTAAAGAAATACAAATTTGGATAGATAAGGACTCAATAATAATTTTAGAAGGCTTAATTAATTTTATTGCAGAGTTAATTGCATTGATATTCGAAATCAATTTAGGCTTTAATTGGAAGAAATTAAAGTTTGGAGATCGATTTATAATTTTAAATAGTTAATTTGGTCAAATCAGAGGCTTAATTGCATAGATATTGAAGTTTGATGAACAATTAGAAAATTGATTGAAGAAATTCAAAACTAATGACCAAACTGAAAAAGACGCGTGATTGTAGGGGCTGAAATTGATCAAATTATTAGGAATCCTCAATAAAATTTGTATCAAAATAGAAATATAAAATTAACAAAATATAAAATGGATTCGTTAAATAAACTATTATTTATTTTATCACAAAACACCTAAGTCATAAATTCAAATTAAATTTCTTCAATTTACAAACAAATATAATTTTACAAAATCTCAAACAAACCCTATCATGTACAAATCATATATTCATACAACAAATTTCTATGAGAAAAAATTATAAAACGAGTAAACACCAAAACAAAATACATATACAATAAAAATTAACATTTTAAAATTGAGTTCAAATAAAAAATGGGTAGTTTTGCTTATTTGAAGTGGAGAATCCTCAATAAAATTTGAATCAGAATATAAATATTGACAAACTGAGTGTTAGGATGGAGGGAGAAAGGAGGGTCCTTCGTCAGGTCATACATTAAATATTATAGATGAATTTAGTAACGAATTTAATCCATAAATTTAAATCCGTCAGAAAGTCGATCTGTTTGTGAAAATAACAAGTCATTGTACTTTTAACTGTTTTTTTCATTGTTTTTTTTTTCTATTGTAATTCTTTTAGTATATACTGAAAGAATATTTATGTTGGTATTCACTGATGAATACAGTAAAAGACTATTTTGTCAGTAAAGATTACTGTAATCTAACGATAATTTTTTCATTGGTATTTATTTATATTTATCAATTTTTTTTAGTAGTGAAATCAATTCCATGACAATCCATATATCATCTAATTTTCAAAGGTCAAAGTTGAAAACACCAAATCTGCAGCCTTCCATCTTTAATTAGAGTCATGAAAAGAGGTGGTAAAAGCAATGAAAAGAGCGTTGTTGGCCTGTGAAACACATAAATAATGGGAGGTGAAACTGAGGTGAAACTGTGAGGTGGGCATTAATCCAAAAGGATCCTCTCTCTCCCTCTCTCTTTCTTCAAGTCTTCAGGTCAAGCCAGCTCTTCCAGGCAATCTTGGCACATTATGTAAAGACAACACTCACCACCCCAATCGAAGAAATTTTCAGTTGATATAAAATCAACTTCCATGGTGGTACCCCATGCTTCTTCTGCTCTTCAAAATAACATAACCCCACTTAATTTTCACCATTGTCTTATTATACTCTCATTGTGTGGTCTCTCTCCAATCAGGATATTGTGGCAGCTTCTATTTCCAATCACTTCCATGCAACTTTGTTTCATATTTTTTTGTACTCTAATCAAAACCTATATATATATATATATATACTAGCAGGTGTTATTACTACAATATTTACTTGCTGTTAATTTGATGGAGTCATCATGTTTTTGTTTAGTTATGTTTTACTTTTCTTTTCTTTTCAGGTGGACCAAGTTAAGGAAATTTGACTAGCTAGCTAGGGGTAGCTTGTCCTTGCATGAGGGTTGTCGATTAAAGGCATTCACATCTATATAGCAATGGATAAAGACGAGAACTACTCGGTATCTTAGCTCTCATTAGTAGTATTATTTGTATGTTTTTGTTGATAAATCAATTCACCACAATGTTATTTTGCTCTGAGCTTGACTACTTGCAGGCAAGTTTTGCTGGGCTAGATTACTCTCTAGACCATCATCTTCATCAACAACAACACCACCACGAACTCACGAAGCCGCGGATAGGTGAAACTTCTGGTGATGATGACAGCAACAATGGGATGATTTATTATATGCTCAATAATCCTCATCAACATCAACCACAAGTGTCATCTGGGTTTTGTACTTCTACTTCTTTCGATAAATTGAGCTTAGCTGATGTGATGCAATTTGCAGATTTTGGGCCTAAGTTGGCCTTAAATCAAACCAAGATATCTGAGGAAGAAATTGGGATCGATCCAGTTTACTTCCTAAAGTTTCCGGTTTTGAACGACAAGATTGAGGAACAATCTCTAATGGTCCCTCAACTAGGTGGAGAAAGTGATGAGAGGTTTACAGGAGTGAGTAGTGATGAAAATAGGGAAGGAATGGCGGGGGAAGAGGGGGGTGTTAGGGAAGATGAAGAAGCTAGGCTTTCGGATAATAACTCGGTGCAACTTCAGTTGCTTGGAGATCAAGATCTTCAAAACAAGAACTCTAAACCAGAATCGAAGAACAAGCGAAAAAGACCAAGAACTATCAAGACAAGTGAGGAAGTGGAGAGCCAAAGAATGACTCATATTGCAGTTGAAAGAAATCGAAGAAAGCAAATGAATGAACATCTTCGAGTCTTGAGGTCTTTCATGCCAGGATCTTATGTACAAAGGGTATCAAATTTTAAGTTCTGTTCAATAAAAAAAATGAAAAAGCATCAGATTTTATGCGTTCCATTCAAGAAAAGAGAAAAAAAAAATTGCTTGTTTTCATTAAACAGATCTTGATTTTTTAGATCAACAACCAAAAAAATGGAAACCATTATGCTTTGAGGGAATTCTATAACAAGATCATATTGGTTTTTGTGGATATGCAGGGAGATCAAGCTTCAATAATTGGTGGAGCGATAGAGTTCGTTAGAGAATTGGAGCAACTACTTCAATGCCTAGAATCCCAGAAGCGGCGAAAACTAATGGAGGATTCTGCTGTTGCAATCCAACAACCTCATCCTCCATTCTTTCCTCCTATGCCTCTACCAAATGATCAAATGAAGACTCCGGATCTCGAGACTGAACTCCGTGAAGAAACCGCTGAGAACAAGTCTTGCTTGGCTGATGTTGAAGTGAAGCTTGTAGGGTTTGATGCAATGATCAAGATTCTCTCTAGGAGAAGGCCAGGTCAGCTGATTAAGACCATTGCAGCACTGGAAGATTTGCAGCTTAACATACACGACACCAACATTACCACCATTGAACAAACTGTTCTCTATTCATTTAATGTCAAGGTATAAAATCAGCTGCTGTTTGTTCATTTAACAGCCTTATTTTTAAAACGAATCAATCTTGAATATACAGTAACTTTCTTCTTTTGTTCAGATTGAAAGTGAATCTAGGTTCACAGCAGAAGACATAGCAAGCTCAGTTCAACATGCATTCACTTTCATCCATGCAAACAGCAGCATGTGATGCAAATCTAAGATGGACAGAAAAGATGAGCTGTTATGTATTTCGTTACACCTACTTGGATTATATATCTTTTTTTAGCTACTTTCTTTTTTCCTTTTCCATTGGATTTCCTATTTTTATTCTAGAAAAAACCACTGGTTGCTGATCTAGCAACTAAGTATTGAATAGTTTCGGTTGGTGATCATTCTAATGAGCCGATGCGTATGCAGTCCATCTTTCTCTTCTGATTTTCTATCTTAACTATTGTGTACTGTGGCAATGGTGGGTGGTGATTTCCTAATCATGCAAGCACTCTCTTGGCCTTTTCTTTTTCCTCTTAATTATTTGTTGCATGATCAATATATATTATTAGATGCTACGCTAGATAACAAAGCTGATTTGCAGTAGTAATCTTTATTTTTGTTCTCTTCATCTCGTCCTACAATTACTATTTTAAGCCTATTGCATAATTGCACACGTTGCTACTTCAAAAAACATATCCTCCACATCACAAATCATGACAAATCCCTCTTCAGTATTGCCACCCCTTATAAATCCCATCCCAGTAGAACGAGCCCGTAACGCGGGTTAATCTGTGTTTTAAAAAGGTTTTTTTTTTTTTATATTAAAAATTATTTTTTTATATATTTTAAATTGTTTTGATATGCTAATTTTAAAAATAATTTTTAAAAAATAAAAAAAATATTATTTTAATATATTTTAATATAAAAAACATTTTAAAAAACAACTATAACTATAACCAGACTCTCAAATAGAATGAAATCGGCAGCTGCAACCTTCAATATGCTCATCGCCATCACTCGTTGAAACTTACAAATAATAATTGTGTCTTTTGAAAAAGCTAAGGTTCAACCCTTTCTAATTAATTGGCTAGGTTTATTTAAATTCATAAATGATAGCCATCCATGCCCTTTCAAAACCATCACCATTGATAACATCATAAAAGTTAATCCAGTTTATGCCATATGTGCACAGCAAGATCTACTACTCAGTACATTATTTCCCTCCCTCTCCTCTCATGTACTACCTTTAATTATTAGCTGTATCATATCTCACGTTATTTGGACCACGCATCAACATTGGAGTCTCCCTCCATAACACACATTATGTTTATGCACTTTACTTTAATTGAATGAAACTTGATAGTTGCACGTATATATGGTGTCATAGCAATTATCTTTTTAGATCAAAATCTTCATGTGTGAATCAAAAGAATAAGGAATATCAGAAAATAAGTTTGAAGTCGCTATCTAATATTTTGATTATTATAACCCTAATTAGTTTTTAAAGTTTGGATAAAGAAATTAGTTATATATAAGAAGGACAATATTACCTTTAAGGTAAATTGCATTGTTTATTTATTTGAATACCAAGATAGTGTTGTGTTACTTTAATCGTTGGCTTGTCTATTGGTCAAAACATGTTCACTCTAGTATAGTGGAATCATGACTTTATAGGTTGAGTCTAGCCATTCTAAAATTCAAACATATATTTTTTTTTATGTTTTTGTTTCTTTTAATATTTGAAAATACACCTTATGTACAAGTTCATAATTATTTGTATTAAAATAAACAAATTGATTTTTTGGTGTGTTTGAAATGTACGCCAAGTTTTGAAGGATTTAATAAACTTGTTATTGAATCAAAAAATACATGCAAAAACATACAAAAAAAAACTATTTTTCTTGAATTTAGTATTTTAAAAAAAATGCTAAATCCTATGTGTTTTTTTATGTAAATATGATTTTAATTTGAGAGATTTGTCCGTATGCAATTAAATATTTAAATGCTTTTTTTGAAATAATTTCTTTTGTTGTTTCTTTTATGAGTAATAAAAAGAAAAATATGAGAGACATAAATTTTTATATTGCAAATAGGTCCTTTAAAGGCATAAAATCAAATTAATTAAAAAGAAACAAAGGTTTTTTTTTTGGAAAACAAAAAAAAAAAAAGAAACAATGTTGAAAAAATTAGTAGGGTGTGTTTGGCTAAAAATTGTAGGATTAAAAATTACCTTAAGGTCGTGTTTGACAAACACATCTTAAGGATTAAAAAATTGCATTTTCCCTTTGAAAAAACTCTGACTAACAAAACACGCTCTTAACACTAATGGACTCTACCCAACCACATGGGCTGGGCTTCTCAACCCAAGCCCGAAG
Organism: Populus simonii; assembly: GCA_007827005.2. Lineage (NCBI taxonomy): Eukaryota > Viridiplantae > Streptophyta > Magnoliopsida > Malpighiales > Salicaceae > Populus > Populus simonii. The sequence goes on from CM017480.2 coordinate 4,247,198, forward strand.
GCTAAAAAACATGACCCAGGCACCAAAAAAAAAGAAAGATAAAAAACAAAACTTTTTGAATCTCATCCAAGCACACGAAGAGCAAATGAAGAACCTAGAAACCAAATTATAAATTTTGGCTAAATCATGTCAAATCAAAGGCATAAAAACATGGAGTATGAAATATTGAAGCATAATGATGCATTGGTTTAAAAACCAAACCAAGGAGGGCTTGAAATTATACCCGACAACCATGAACACAAACCCAAACATTCAAACTTCTAAGGATTGATTAATACAAGACAAACAAATAATGGAAAAAAAATGACAGGTAATCATCATACATAGGTCTAAGATTTGATCAAAGTACTTAAGGTAGGCTAAAATAATCATTTATGAGAAATCATATCTGATAGCCATGAACATTTAACCTTAAAACCGAGGGAAAATCCAGAAAATACATAAACCTAGAGACTGACTTAAAAACCTAGAAACAAGCTTTAAACCAATAAAAAATGCTTCAAACATACTTGTATTGACCTGCTAAAACATCAAAACTCTTAAGAACATAAAAAAGCATATGGAAACACACAAAAAAAAGATTCCTAAAAAAAAAGATTCAGTCATACAAACCACATAAAATCAAAATCAAAATCAAAAGGCATATCCTTAACTACAAACACTGTTTTATTGATTCTAATATCTATTCTTGACTGATATTATAATAAACTTTTCTTAATCAACCTAACATTTCATCAATAACAACACAATCATATTTGTTTTTAGAAACTAAAAGAATAAAAACAAATTTGTCCATTAAACTAGACATCTAAACATGTTGGAATGCCTCTTAAACAACATTAATAACATCAAATTTCAACCCTAAAACAACAAACTATGCATCAAATGTTATCTTAAATTACATATACATATTAGTTCAAACATGAAAAAATGCATTTAAACATAAGTACCAGCAACTAAAACATAATATATGAACAATAAACAATCATACAAGAGTTTTATAAAAGTATTAAAAGAGAAGGGGGTGTGCCAATTGAGTTACACCCCCTCATCAAAGGTAGGTATGCATCTTGTAGATATAATGATATTTTCATCCTTTTTGTCTTTTTTTTTTTTTGTAGTTTATTGTTCTTATACCTCTGTTTCTAGCTCCTTTAATCCTTTATTTTGTGCGCCTTTCCTTTTTCTTTTTTTGAACACTATTTTTTTGGATTTTCTCTCAATAAATCAAGATTTTTTTTCAATTTTCTCTCTGTCTTCCTTTCTATTTCCTCTATGTTCCTTCCTCTCTATCTTTTCCCTTTTCTTCCTCTCTAATTTTTCTCTATTTTTTTTCCTCTAAAGCAATTTCCCTTTTATAAGCCAACCCAAAATCGGAAGTTCCAAAACCATGGTGGTTTTGCCAGAAGGATTGTAAAAGATTCTTATTCTTTCTCTTCCAAAACCTACCTTCCAAAAATGATGGTGCATGGTATCTTTTTTTTTTTTTTTGTCTTCTTGTAAACTGAATCTAAGCATGGGAAAGCAATCATGAAGTTTTTTCTTTCATGGCTGAATTTGTTTCAACCATAGCTAGTTGAGTTGGGTATTTTGTCAAGAAAATTATGGAGATTAAGACACAAAGGTATCATTGATGGACCTGAATCCTGTATAGGGGATGTAGATCTACCATGAAGAATAAACCACACTTGATTAAGAGCTTTAGAACTTCATATTCATTGATTGGAAGGTTAACCCTCGATCAACTTAAATTTGCCAATGCAGGGAAGGATGATTGGAGATAAGATATTGACAAGTTTATTGAGCCAAATAAGGTACAAACATTTGATGAGGATAGCTGATTCTTGTAGAAAAGTGTTTCTTAGTCATTTGGTGTTGATTAGAGCATTTAAAGTTGTTGGAGATGCCACATTCATTCATCTAACAGTGGCATCTCGACTAGCCTTCTCGGTTGAAGAAGAAGAAACAAAGACTGAATGACTGTCACTCATTCTTTTTATTAAATTTTGAGTAACATGTCGTTTATCTAAACCTTAAAAAGTAGGGTTTATAAATAGGATTTTTAGAAAATTTCAATCTAGTCCTTAGTCTTCCAATTTTAGGGTATACATCCTTAATTATCCCTAAAACTTCTTACTCTTTGCAATTGCATCCCTGGAAACATCGATTGAAATCCTATAATAATTCACGCGACTTATGCAAATTAGTCATTGGTTTCTAGATTATGTAATTTGACCCCTATTTTTTATAAAACTTTCAATTTATCACAAATTGACCTTAGCTTGATCAATTTTAGTCCCTAGATTTTTGCGTTTTTTGCACCTTGGTCCTTGTTTTTGAAGTTTTGCAAATAAGTCTTTAATTAACCTTTAACCTTTAAATTTCTTTCATTTAAGCACTTGATTGCACCAATTTGGCTCTTTAAAGTTTTAATTAGGTCGCTTTTTACAATTATAGCAGATGGACTCGAATTAGTCCTCCAAACTTAATTTTTGTTCAATTGAGTCCTTGAATGAATCCACAAAACCAATTAAAAGTTTAATTAAGTTTTTAAACTTAATCAATTCTTCCAAGTTTTTCCAAATTGACTTTTAAACTTAATTTTTACTTCAATTAAGTCATTAAACTTAATTAATTCTTCTAATTTTGGTCAAGTTTGGATTTCAACCTTGAATTTCTTTCCATTAAGTCTTTCTTCAACCTATCTTGTCAAAATATCTCAATCTGACTATTCTTTCAAAATTTTGATATGTTGCAACTCAAAAACTTATTTTCTTGTGTCCTGAAAATAATATATACATACATATATATATATATACATATATTGTTTTTTTTTTATTTTTGTGAATAAAAAAGAATATATATATATATATATATATATATATATATATTTTATAAAATAATTTTTTAGGACCAAAAATTAGGTTATGACACTTGATGAAAGTGTCACAACCTATTTACAATGTGGAAATGCCTATAATGATAAACTCGCAACTGTTGGTAAACCCATTGATTCTTTAGTTTTCAACCATTACTTATTCAAAGGGTTTTATGCAGAACTTAAAGTTTTTATAACTACTGTATCCTTTGTTGAACTACACTTCTTACTGTTAAGATATAAGTTTATCTACATGAACACTTGTTAGCACCTTTTTATTGAACAAGACAATGATGTCGAAACCCTTTATCCAATAACTCATATTGCCCAATCTATTACACATTATAAAGGTCAAAGACGATCCCCCGCGTCATATATCAGTGAGCTCCCTTACTATGTTAATGCCTTTTTCTTTAATGATCATAAGGTATCCATGACGCAAAAGGTCATCAACAACGTGATCATGAGCTAACCCACAATACTTATTGTAATTTTAGATTGTGATAGCCTGGAAATTGGTCTAACTCACAACCATATTCATGGTGTCAATTATATGATAATTGGGATCACTTGGCCACCTTGTGTCCTTTTTAAATTAACAATGAAGGCAAGAATAATTTTCAGTCTCGGGTGGGCAAATATTATAGTTAATTGGCTTAAAGAACTCAATAGTGTTGACAAATTCATTTACTAGCCTTGGTGGTTTTGATTTTCTTGATTGACACCTAGATACTGGAGCCACTTATCATGTCATTCCAAATGTTACTAGCCTCTCATATATGGAGTCATATAGTGGTTTAGATTACCTTGAAGTGAAGGACGATAAAGGTCTTTTAATCACTATTGTTGGTCATTCCAATATTCATACACCTAATCGCATGTTGAATTTATCATCTATCTTATATGTTCCTGGTATAACAAAGTTTCTTCTTCTAAGTGTTAATTTCTTATTGATAACAATGTCTTTTTTTTTAATTCCATTATCTTTTTTTATCTTATTAGTGACTGTACTTTCAAGACTATCCTTCTTTCTAGCACCATTAAATATGGTTTTTGCATCCTTCATGCTCTTTCTTCTCTACCTAGTTCTTGTGCCTTTTCTAATATTTATATGTCACTTGAAATTTGACATTGTCATCTTGGTATCCTTACTTAAGTGTGCTATGACATTTAGTTTCCAATAAAATTTTTTCTATGTTATTGTCTTCTTTCAATTTTAATTGTATTGCTTATTCTATAGGAAATCTACTATATCAACTTATGTCTTTTAGAATATGCAAGCACTGCTCCCTTAGATTTAATGTTTTGTGATATTTGGGGTCCTTCCTCCATTTTCCTGGTTCAAAGGTACCATTATTTTGTTATTTTCGTGGATCATTTTACTAAATTCATTTATTTTTATCCTATATTTGTTAAATCATAATATGACATTTTTATTCAATTTCAAAACTTTTTTGAGAATCAATTTTATACTTGTATCAAAAACTTACAAACTGATTAGACGGTGAATTTAAAAGACTTCACATATTTGTTTTTAGCATTCTTCATCGTTCCACTTTCCCTCATACTCATGAGAAAAATAAAACTATTGAACTTTGTCATTGGTATATTGTTGAAATAATTAAGCATTTTTTCTATTTATTCTTATTAATCGTATGTCAACTACAATTATATATTTCAAGTATATGTTTAAATGATATTTTGGTTTCTTCCTAACTATACTTTTTTTAAAGTTTTTGGATGCTTATGTTTGCCATATCTTTGACCATATAATCATCATAAAATGACTTTTCGCTCCTCGTCATGTGTCTTTCTAGGTTATAGTTCACTCCATATCGGTTAATGGTGTATACACACCTGGAGTAAAATTATATCTTAATTGGAAATCTTCTCTGGTTATTGAAATTTCTACCTTGACTTATAATGACACTTGGTCCTTGATACCATATGATTCAACCATAAATATGATGGGATGTAAATATGTATACAAGATTAAATGTAGGGTAGATGGGACTCTTGAGGGCTATAAAGCATGTTAGGTGGATAAAGTCTATCATCAACAATAAATGGTTGATTTTTAATAGATATTTAGTTCAGTTATGAAGCCTTACACTGTTCGAACAATGTTATGTATCAGTGTTACTCATGGTTTATCAGCTCATCATCTTGGTGTATATAATATTTCTCTCAATGGATTTCTTGATATGGATAGGTTTATGACTCAATCTTCTAGCTTTATTGATCTTTAATTCCCAAACTATGTTTCTAAACTAAAACATTCTTTTGTGGTATAAAAGAAGCACCCCATACATGGTTTGACTAGCTTAGTCAGTTCTTAGTTTCTTTAGGATTTCATAGTTTTAAAGTTGATATATCTTTGTTCATTCTTCATTCTATTGAGGCTATAATAATTCTATTGATTTATGTTGATGGCATTTTACTTACTAGTGATAATCTTGTTTTTTCTAGCATCTTATTACTTGTTTGGGGTACTAAGTATGTCATTTGTAATCTTGCTTCACTTCACTTCGGTTTTAAGCTTTCGTCCACTATATACAATTTACTTTTTTTATAAAAATTATACATTGTTGGAAAAAATGGAATGCTTGTAAACCTATTCCTACTTCTATTATAGTGGGTTCTCTTTTATGCAAATCAACTAGTTTCCCCCTATCCGGATCTTATCAAATTTAGACTCTGTTTGTTTATTGGAAAGTAGTTTTCTTTTAGAAAGTGGTTTTTTTGGAAAAAATATTCTTGAAAAGTGAATTATTTTGCGATGTTTAGTAGTTTTATGAAAAATAAATTGAAAAACACTTTTCAGTATTTGGCTATGTCATGAAAAATGAGAACTTATTAATATTTTTATTCAGATTTATTAAAATAATAAGGAACAAATCTTACAAATTAAAAGGTTAAATGAGAATGGAATTGAAAAAAATAATCTAATTTCATAAATTATCTCAAATAAAATAAAAAACAATCAAAATAATGGAGATCAAATCTAAGAGATAAAAAAGTTGAAAGATGATGAAATTAAAAATAAAATATTATAATTTTATAAATTATTTCAAATAAAATAAATACCAATCAAAAGAATAAGGACCAAATCTGATAGATACAAAATTTCAATTAAAAAAATGATAAGAGAAAAACAAATAACAATCATAAAAATAAGGACCAAAGTTGATATAAAAATCAAATTCTAAAGGATGGAATTAAAAAAAATCAAAACAAAATATATAGCAATCAAAAGTTTAAGGATCAAATTTGATATAATCAACAAATAACATGATATTTCTAATTTTTTCACAACTTCTAGAAAGTGTTTTCCGCCCAAAATAAAAGGAAAACGCTTTTCTGAAAACCAAACTAAATTTTTCTTTAACTGGAAAGTGTTTTATGTTGATCAACTTTTCAATGACAAACAAACACATGAAAGTTTAAAAAATAGTTTTCAAGAAACCACTTTCCATGAAATAAACAGAGCCATAAATAAGTAGGTACTCTTCAATATCTCACATTCACATAAACTAACATCTATTTTGTGATTAACAAGGCATGTTAGTTCATCCATTCTCCCATTAACATTCACTAGCTGGTAGTTAAACGCATCTTACATAATCTATGTGGTATTTAATCTTTTTGTTTGCACTTGACTCGTCAGAGTGATTTCTCTCAAGGAGTTTAATGATTCTGATTAAGCTAGTAGTGTTGATGATACAAAATCTATTAGTGGTTATGATATTTTTCTTAGTCGAAAATTGATCTCTTAGAAATATAACAAACAACACATTGTTGCTCGATCTTTTATAAAGGCAAAGTATAGAGTCATTGGTAACGTTGCTGCAGAATTACAATGGGTCAATTCTCTATTTCTTGAACTTGAAATTTTAGTACAAGTCCTTTTTTATGGCGTGATAACTTATGAGCCATTTATCTGACAACTAGTCCAGTTTTCATATTCACATGAAATATATGGAGATTGATTTTCATTTTGTCCATGACATCGTCACTAGCAAGGATGTACAAGTTTAATTTATTGCTTCTGATGCTTACATTGTCGATGTTCTCACTAAACTTCTCTCATCACCACAATTTACATTTCTATCATTCAAGTTGAAGATGATATCTTTCCCATTCAACTTGTGGGGAGTATTGAAGTAATATGATTAAATATAATTTTAGGCTGTTACCTACTTTATTAACATTACTATATCTATATGATACATTATAAAAAGTTTATTAGGGTTGGCTATCTTTTTCCTACATGCACACACACATACAGGAACTTAATTAGGTGAAAGCTAATCTGAGCACAACTTTCAAAACAAGAAACGAGTCCGCGTGAAGTGTCATCGTCATACTTCCGATTCATATAAATCTACAATGGGGTTGACTTTTATTTTTCCTTATAAGAAACAAATTCCTGCTGGCAGCTAGTACTATGGTAATCAAGTGTCTCTGGCCTCTTGTCCTCTGCGTATGTGGATTGAAAGATGCTCTGGGAGAGAGGAGAAAAATGGGTTGTGGAGACAGGCTCTGTTGTTGACGCTTGAACCACAATGATTTGCACTTATTCAGAGGTAGAAGGTCAACGACTCACGTACCTTCTTGCAGTGGGTTGACTTGTCAGAAATCAAGATTTGGTTGTAGCAGGCTGCACCCAGACGTTGCCATTCCCTTTAGGGTCCCTTCACTGGGAATTATTTTAGATTTCCACAGATTCATTCCCTCCTACCAGTTTTTGGATTTCAGTTCGGTCTTGCTTGCCCACCCCAGTTTTGGCCTAATAAATGCATGGAAATTCGGTGTTGCTCGTGAGCTTTACCCTCTCCAGAAGGTTATCTTGTTAAATCTACGAGAAAATCATCAATAGATTTAAACACAGCGGAACGAAAGTGAGATTCTTACATTTGGCTTTAGGATCAAATTCTCTTTACAGAGTATTTGAATTTTAGAAATACTCCATAATAAGAGGAGGTTAGATCATATTACCTTAGATTTTATGATTTGTTTCGGTTAATTTTGTGTGAGATCCTTGTGCTGTTCCAACACTCAGTTTAATACTTAATTTGACAAAACCGATTTCAATTTAGTTCATTCAATACAATTTTAAATTTAGGGGCCAAGTTGAAACTTAAATAAATTTGCCAGCCCATTTTCTTTATACAAATACTAAAAGGGCTTAGTATTTTATTTTGACCCTCCTTATAGTGCACTGTGAATTTTAATAGTGCATGGTGTTTTTTTTTTCAATTTGATTTTATTATACTAGGTTAATTTAGGCTCAGATTTTATGATTTGTTTTAATTGGCTTAGTGCGAGGTCTTCATGGTGTTGAGAACAAATTATACAATTGATTAATACTTGATTTGACAAAACCGATTTATTTTTAGTTCATTCAAAACAATATAAAACTTAGGGGCCAAATTGAAACTCAAACAAAATTTTCAGCCCCTTTCCTAGAAAAGTCATAGACCATAGGGAAAGAATTATTGGTGTATGTTATACATGTGCCAGCATGTGGTGGGCCTTTCACTAGACTTCGAAAGGGGTTTTCACTAATGTTGTTTGAATCATCTTGATGGTGCCTTTCTTTTGAGGTAGTGCATGTAACTGTGAGAGGTCTAGTGTAGAGCCGACGACCCTTTATTCTTTTTTTTTTCTTTTCATTTCTCCTTTCTCTCTCCTCTCATTAGTGTCCACACCTCACTCTCTCCAAATTAGAAAAAAAGGAGGCTATTAATTTTTTATGTCAAATTTGTTCTTATTATTTTGATCGTTATTTTTAGCAATATTTTTTTTCAATTTCATCACTTAATTTTTAGTTAGTTAGGAATTGGGCTTCATAATTTATTTTGATTAGCTTTACAAAGGTTAATCTTGACCTCATAACCTAGGTCATAGGTTTGACATATCTATCATATTTTGTCACTTTTCTTGATTGATATTTTTCGTTCAATTTCATCCTTGTACATTTCGTTATGTTTTACTAGGCTTTGTAATTTTTTCAATTTAATTTCTTTTAAATTATTCTAGTATCACGATTTAGGTCGCGAGTTTGACATATTGACTTGAGGTTTTTTTATTTTTTTTAATTTAGCTTTTTTTTTTCAATTTTATCCTTCAACATTGAGTTGATTTGAATTGACTGAGAATTGAAAATCATGATTTTTCTAATTTTCTTTCTATAGGGATGGCTTAGTCTCACAACCTGATTTGTGTCGTTGGTAAGTTAACCCAAGTTGTGTTTTTTTTTGTTATTTTTTTAAATGATATTTATTTCCCATGTCGCGTCCTTCAATATTTTGTTAATTGGTATATTTATTTATATTATTTCTATGGGGGTTTTTTGATCTCATGACCTAAGTCACGTGTTTGGCAGGTTAACCTGAGTTAAGTAGATTTTTTTAAATTGAATTTTTTTTTAGTTTCGTTCTACAATAAATTATTGATCAGTATATGCTTTTATATTCTAAGATTAATTAAAGTTGTATTTCATATGTTATTTTATTGAGTTCCATTTGATTTAAGCTTTTTTATCAAGCAAGATTATAAAAATGTTATCAAAATATTGACAACATTATTTTTATGCGTGTCACCATGATCATTTTTTAATTTAATTTAGTTTATTTATCGTGGTTGCTTATTTTTATTATCATATAATTAAATAAAATAAATTTATTAAACTCGGTAGGAACTATGATCCAAGTTGCAAACCTTTCTTGCTTTTGAAAAACATGCTTTCAATACCTGAACATTCTTTTTTAGGTTATATGTTTTTAGGTCCAACTCGTGGTGTAGCGCAGGCCACCAATTTAGTAAATAAATGGACTGGAAATGGTGTTATTTTGTGCCTCTAAGCACATAAACAATATTCACTCACTTCAACACAATAATTAACACTATACTTATATGAAAAAATAGCTTTGGTCTCTGAAATTTTATAGTTTTATAATTTGGTTCTTAATCTTTATTTTCGTCACTTTTCAGTCAGTGAATTCTAAAAAAAGAGTGAAAGTCGTTGAAAATGGTGAGGAGAGAAGAATTCGCCAACCACATTCTAGCCACAAAAAAATATCAATCTTGATGTTAATAGATTTAGTTTAAATAGAGGAGTTCAATGATGATGGTTTTACTCATCAATCATACTTGGAAAAATTAATCAAGGCCTATAAAAAAATATATTCAGTTTATTTTTTATTTTCAGAGTAATTTTAAGATGTCTTGGGGTCTAAAATAAGGCAATTTAAATTTCTAGGTGTTTTAGATGTGCTTTTTGGTCAAAATATACTAAAAAATAAGCTTTGAGGATAAAATACCTCGGGCTTGAAAAATTATTGCAACAATCAACGTGTTAAGTTGATAATGTGCAGTCTGCTCAATGTGAAAGGGTGGAGGCTTGTAGGCCTAGTACAAGCCCATACATGTCAGGTCAAGCCCATGAGGCCAGGCATATGAGCCTCGCTTCCTAGGTACATAGAACTTTTTTAATTTAAAATAAATTTTTATTTAAACTAATAATTGCAATGCTAATTAACAAAAGTATTGATTATGTCATATTTTTAAAATGAGATTATACCTCTTATTCTTATAATATCATTTGCTTACAAATTATATATAAGCCTAATATGCAATAAATTGTAAAACTTCAAACATTAATATTCAATGGGAATTAAACAGCTTTATGATTATTGATTTTTACATGACATTAATGAATTAATTATTTTTTATTTTTCTCATATAAGCACACAAATTATGAAGAATTTTTTTTTGTTTGAAACTTGCCTTTGTTTTTTCTTTTTTTACATTATGATGAGCTTTTTTCTCAAGAAATAACATGCTGCTAGTTAAAAAACCATGGTTTTTTTTTATATAAAACAAAAATAAGAAAATAGGACTTTTGCCTCCAAAAATAAATATTTTCAACCCTTTATTTCAATTTTTTGTAATAAATTTATTAAAAAAAATTTCAATCTTGCATAAAGAGTGAGTTAGTTTTTTTTCTTTTCCTGTAAACTTATCAACACGTAATTCTAATTACCTCTTAATAATCAATTCTCCCAGAAGAAGAAGTATCCCACGATTGCTCTTGTTTTGCAAGGAATATTTTGCTCGTAGTATATAATCTATATGAACGGTACATGCTAGCAGCAATATTGTGAATAATGTTTCTATTCTACTTCATGTAAAATATATATATATATATATATATATATATATATATGATCTGGATGCTCAAGAATTACCTCATCATGGTTCAAAGATAGATTTAAGCGAGCAAAAAACACAATTTGTTATTTTTTTTTTTTTTGTGCTGGACTTTCTTTTCCATATTTCCCATTTCCATGGCAACTTACAAACACTTTTGAAGAACCCTGTAAGAGAATAATATAAATCATATCCTGAGACCTCATCTAACAGGTTAAGTTATTGGGTTGAAATGGTTCTTTAACATGGTATAAGAGCCTTGATGACCAAGCAGTCACGAGTTCGAATCTCACTATTCCCATTTATTTGATAACAATTAAGCACAATGTAAAGTGAGTCTGTGCAAGTTTCAAGCTCAAAGGGATTTCACTTGAGGGAGTGTGTTAGATAATAATATAAATCATATCCTGAGACCTCACCTAACAACTTAAGCTATTGGGTTGAGATGATTTTTTTGACAAACCCATGTATAGTCAGTGCATATTAGCTAAAATGATTGAGCATAGACCATCACAGTGATCCAATATCAATCGACAAAATGTACACACGAACATCTTCCATAATATATATATAGTGACCATACCTACCCTTTGGTCAATAAGTTGTTACCATGGAATTTTCTTATATACGAGGAGCTAGGATCTTGCTTCCAAGTTAGAAAGGTAATGCTTGCATACGATAAGGAAATATGATGTTACTCAATATATATATTGCACTATACTGTAAAAATGTTCATACAAAGAATAGAACATACAAAGGAAAGAAGGAAAAGACAGCTTTAAAAGTTATGATCCAAGTGAGGGAGGGGGAATTGGAGATTGTGAAAAACAATTTGAAGAACACTAGGTGAAACTTGGCTTGTGAAAAACAACTCTTTCTCGTTCATGGACGAATCTAATGAAATGGTCTCCACAAAGTTTGAAAAACAAATTAAAATCACCCTTGCTCTTAGAAATTTTTCAAGTAAGTCCTAATGACTTATGAAATGTCTATCAAAAAATAAAATGTATCAATTTGTTCCAACATTATCATGGTGAGTTTTAACATGATAAGGTCATGTGTATCCATTCAACTTGTTTTGATTGGATGATTTGTCTAATATCCAATGCAAAATGATGTGTATAAAGCTAGCTCCACTTTTTTTTAAAAAAAAAAAAGTGAAGAAAAAGAATATAATGGTTTCAAGCATTTGAATTTTGCCTATAATGTTTTATCATAAAATTGTTTATCCAAAAAGCTTTCTACAGTGTTTAATAAGTAATGACGTTAAAAAATATGATGATAATAAAATAATGATGATATATTTTAATGATAAAATAAAGATAGTAATGGTTACAGGACAACATGGTGGCGATGCAAGGTGGTTATGAGGGTAATAATAGTGAGTAAAGATTACAATGAGTATTCACGAATTAGATTTTGGCATTATTTATACCTGAATCTAAACCCAAAATTATTATTCTTAACCAACCCAAAATCCAAGAGATATGAATTTTGGATATTCAACACTGACTTGATTGGGTTTTAGGTATCCACTAGATTGGTGGCCTACCTTAAGTTGCGGGCAAGACAATAAAAAGATTTAATGCAAAAAAGAATGTTCATGTGTTAATTCTTAGGCATTATTAGCGTGTTTTTCAGAAGAAAGAACAATCTTCGACTCGAGTTATAAAACCAATTAGGTTAAATAAGTTTGATATATTTAATTATTTGATACTAAAAAAAACCATAGTAAATAAATCAAATAAAAAAAATATGATAATGATAGCTTGCACAAAACATATGCCAATATTATCAAAATATTTATATAATCTTGGTTGATAACAAAGTTAAAATTAAATGGAGTTCAATAAAATAATATCTAAAAACACATTTTTAATTAATCTAAACATATAAGAGAATATACCATTTACCATAACTTTGAAGTAAAAAAAATGAAAAAAATATTCAATTTAAAAAAGATTAAAAAAAAATTGACTCGAGTCATCTCAGGTTAACCAGCCAAACATGTAGCTTGAGTTATAAGATTAAGGGATCTCCATAGAAAGGAAAAAAAAAAATTATGATGCCTAATTGTAAGTCAATCTAATGTTGACAGACAAAATTGAAAAAAATAATTAAAAAAGGAAAAAAAATCAACTCGGGTTAGCCCACCAAACTTGCAACCCAGGTTATAAGATCGGGAAAACCTAATAGAAATCAAATTGAAAAAAAATTATTAGGCCCAGTTCAAAACCAACTTAATATAAAAGAATGAAATTGAAAAACAATTACATCCAAAGTAAACCGAGGTGAACCTTCTAAATCCACGATCACATTATAAGATCGGAATGGTTCCATAGAAAGCAAATCATAAACAATTATAAAGTATAATTCCTAACCAACATAATATTGAAGAATGAAATATATATATATATATATATATATATATATATATATATATAAACTTACTGCTAAAAATAGCAATTAAAAGAATCAAGATCAAATTTGACAAAAAAATTATTAACAACCCCCTTTTCTATTTTTGAGAGAGTCAGTTGAAAGACCAACGAGAAGAGAGAGGAAAAGAAGAGGAAAAGAAAAAAGAAGAATGGATTGCCACAACTATATTGAAGCACCAACATGTACATACATGATCTTCTAAGAAAGATATTGTCGAAACGATTCCATTAACACTAGTGAAGGCCCCTTTTAGAGCCTAGAGAAAGGCACATGCACTATACAAGAGCAGTTGCTACTTTGAAACACTAGTACGTGAGTTACATGCGCTAACTATTCTTTCCATTTGGTCCCTTTCATCGTTAGAAAAAGGCTAAAAATGTTTCTAATTTTAGATTGTTTTGAATCAATAAAATTGAATTTGATTTTGCTAAACTGATGATTAATTAAGCGTCTAATTTGTTTTTCGACACCACTAGGACCCTATATTAAGCTCAACCCTAAATCAAACTAATTTAAGAGGATCAAATTAGAAAAAAAAAAAAAAAGAAGTTAAGTGGCAAAACAAAACAAATGAAAAATAAAAAAGAAATCACATTGCATTGTTAAAATCTATCATGCAATATGAGGGAGGCTACAACAAAAGACTAAGTCTTTTTAGTTTATTGTACTAGATATTTGGCTCCCATTACGCCATGGATTGGATCATTTTTTTTCTGGCCATAAAAATATGTAAAGACATTGCTAACATGTTTCTAGCAAAAAAACCCAAATTTTGATGCATACTAGATGACATAATATTAAAATATTGAGATGGTGATATATTAGACAATATCTTTGTTTTTTTTTTTAAAAAAAAAAGCATTAGAAAGACGACATATTGGATCAACATGGGTTAACCCTAGTTAATTAGAAAAACTCGCAACCCAGGTCATGAAACCATGGCAACTCTATAAAAAAATAAATCAAAATAAATTAGGAAGCCCAATTCCAACCAACCAAACATTGAAGGATATATATCAAGATAAAATAATTAGTTTTTTTTAAAATAAAATAAATGACTCAAGTAAACTTATCAAACTCGCAACCCAAGTCATGAGAATAAGGTTACCTTATAGAAAATAAATAAATAAAAAATGAAGGCTAATTCTCAACCAAGCCATCGTTAAAGGATAAAATTGAAAAAATATATATATAAACAATAACCCGAGTAAACTTGCAAAACCTATAATCCAAGTCATAAAACTATGATAATTTCATAGAAATCTAACATGAAAAAAATTATATTATTTTTAGAGCCAGCTGAAAAATGAAACTTTATCCAAGAATAATCTTTAAAATATAATTTTTTTGGTGAACGATATAAAACTCTATCAATTTACCCCTTGTTTTTGTTTCAATTTGATGAATGAGCCCTTATAAAAAGAGTTTCATTACAGATACCCTATGTTAATCACATTTCTTCAATTCAATCTAATTGGATTAACTACATTGTATTATAAGCAGTAGTCTCTTCTTATAGTATAAATTCGTAATATTATGTTTAAAATAGAGTTCAATCATGTTGAAATGGTGGGAAATGATAAATATATAGTATATTTGACAAAGTATGTTTTTTTTTTAATTGACATAGAATTGATATAGAGATGAGAACCGAATTATGAGTTTTTTTTCTTTTTGAGATTTTTTCATATATTTGTTTTCTTTTTTTCCCTCTCAAATCCATATACATGTTATTGTTGGATATCTTGAAAGACGTATACGCAATAGAAATAGTAAAGGGAGTCCCAAAAATTTTGTTAGACAGATCTAGAGTTGTTTATGGTTTATACAAAGATTACCTGAAGATCAAATGTTTTTTTTTTTGCTTTGAATAATTGCTTTAAGGCTAGATTATCGCAAATCATAAGTGTTCAAGTGTTCGACCTCGAATAGTAATCCACATGAACCACCAATGAAACATCTTCTAAACTTGTTTAGAAGAGAGAGATTGATATATTTTTGAGTGCTAGCTTTTTTTGTTTCAACTGTTTCTATAACTAACATGCTATTTTTCAGTTGTATATACTGTACAAAAAATAAGAGGCATAATATTATATTTATAGGGAAACCTGAAAACCATATAAATGGTAAAATATTAATTTACCCCTTAAATAATATTACATATATTATTTCAGGATAAATTTAGAAATTTATTCAATCAAGTCCTTACTTGATTTTTTCTAGGTCTAGAATTATAATCCCCGGTATTAATTACATTCTATTCCTCAATTTCTAAAACTTATTTACAATCAAGTCACACTTTATTAATTATTCAATTTTAATTTCTGACCAATGGTTCTTAAATGTGTGACCCATTAGGTTTTCTAATAAGTTGGCCAAAATATAAATCATTATCCTATATAAAATAGCATTAAATAAATTAAACAATTTAATTTATTATCAAATGAAAATTGATTAATTTATATTTGAAGATCAAGTACAATGTTTAGCAATATTTCATGATCCCTAAAATACTAGGAAAGTCATAAGTAATTTAAATTAATTTTTTAGTAATTAGTTTTTCAATGTAATTATTATCCTTTCATCAAGAATGTTTTTATTTAGACATTATAACATGATGTCTGCTTTATTAAATCATTTTTTTTCTTAACATTATAGTCATTAATTCTTTAAATAAGATTTAAAACTCTTTTCAAATCTCATTCCATCTTGGCCAAAGATTTCATAATCAATACTATTTGAGAATACATAAATATTTTTCCTTAATTCACCTAAGGTGATAAATCATCACTTCATTACTCAAATACCTTCATGTAATTTATATTATGCCTAATATCTACTCATTTGTTACCCTTAATTAGAACAATAAGTAGTCAGAATCAAAGCATAACACTAATTTATAAGATAATTTATAGATTTTAAGTTTAAGGATCACTTATATAATTGTCACATGAGTCTTTCTGTAGACATAAGTGATCTCTTTATATGGAGTTCTCACGCGGGTCAATTCAATGTATACGTCATTTGATTAGCTTTAATTTATTAGTTTCAAGTATCCCTTGCACATTAGCTTATGAGAGTAGTTGTTTTCTTTCATAAAAGAAACATAATATGTATCGGTCTCAACAACTCTAATTAATGTTCAATCTTAATTAAACATTGACCAGAAACATTTAGAAACAATTATTTGATCCAATATGAATCTCATAATTATAACAATTTATAATTTTCTTTGCAAAAATGTTTTGTCCCATGAACTTTATCTTTATTCTAAATTCATTAATCAAATATTAGATTCTTTAATCAAATATAAATAAATATTAAAGATAATTTTTTTTATTAATAATAAATATGTTTTACATTAATAAAATTAGTGTTACGTGCAATCAACTGATTGGTTATAAGACATATTTACTAACAGTTATGATATCACAAAAAATCCAAAAACCCTAAAAAACTCAAAATATAAATTAAAAACATAATTAGTGGTAATATTGGAAGCTTTTAAAAACTAAAGATGTAACTTTTAAAGATTTCAATCTATAAGAATAAAAATAGAATATTAATGAATTGATGAGGTGAAAATGAAGCTTGATTACAAAAAAAATATATACACAAACAAACAAACAAACAAACATGGTTAAATTAGGTTAAGATTTTAATTTAAGATCTCATAACTAGTAATTAATTCCCCTTCTATATCGAGAGATTCATATGCTTCTCAGTTAAAATATCAAACCTCACCATCTTTCAAACAAGTAGAATGTTTTTTTTTCTTTGTTGTCAAATAGGTGGTGAATCTCTGCCATCTCATCTAAACTTGATCGCCATGTGGCAATTGAAACCCATGATCATCACCGTCTCATGGACCTCTCTACCTCACACCAGTTTTCCCATCAATGATCAACCAGAAGATGAAGAGTGGGGTATTTCTTATTTTTCCTTGTTTCCTCTTTCTTGTTTATGTTTGTTTCTAATATGCAGTTTTGTGTTAATGAGTGTAATTTTCAATTCAACTATTGAATTGAGCTGAAATTCTTCTTGAAGTTTCTAAGGGTCTTTTTTCCCTATAAATTTAAAATTTCATAGCGATCATACATAAAAAAAAGGCTTTGTGATAAAGCCTAGAAACTACTATTTAGGAATTGCAACATTTTCTTGATTGATTTAGGATTTCTTTTCTATTTATTTAGAGCTTTTTTGTTATTGTTTCAGCCTTCTTTAGAATATTTTATCTAGTATAAATAGGTTTATTTAGTTTGTATTTATGTTTTGGAGTAGATTGATTATTCGGAAATAAAACTTGTGTAAGAGAGTTTGCTTTTATTCTAAGTTCTTCATGGAACTTTAAGAAGTTATCAAAGATTACTTATTTATGGTGTTCATCCTTACACCTTTAGTTCTTGGTTTGTTGTAATCAATAGATCAAGGTTTTCATCTAAGAACTACAATTCTTTGGTTTAGATAATCACTAGGTCGAGTTCTTTTCAACTTGATTTTAGCTTTCTTGGGTTTTATTCAATCTTGATCGTGAGTTCTAGAATTCTTACCCTCCGAGTTTGCATCTTTTAAATCTCTAGAATAATCCTAAAATTTGTATAAATATGTACCATTAAATAATTGTAATCTAAATCTAAAATCATGGAACTTCCTCTTACACGAGAACACCATAATATAAATAAGATAAGTTTCACTATGCTTCTCTTCCTACTTTCTTTTTCTATTTTTTTTTTAAATATGCTTTCCCATCATTTCAATTGCAACTACAAACATATCAAGATGCTTGCCGATGAATATGAGGTAGTTGTAAATTTATAGGCATTTAAAAGTTGTTTGGTGTAGATTACATTTTAGATAAGATAATTTTTTTCTATCTTTGCAAACAAAAGAAATGCCCATGCATCCACTTTGATGGTTATTGCTAATTATTAAAGGAAAAATTAGGGGTTATAATTTTGGTTAAATATAATTGAAAGAAAAAAAAAAAGCTATGAGAGAAATGAATAAGCCATGTTCTAGGTATAAGTTTGTACTAAACACAACTACCAAATTAAGCTAATAACTAAAGAGAGCAATGTGAAAGCAATAAAAAGTAAGAGAAAGAAAGCTTGATCACTCAAACTAAGCTTAGTCCATGGCCGAATATAATTAGGAACAACTGGATCCCCATAAAAAAACATTCAAACTCTTCTCCAATTAATTTGTACCAAGAACTTCAACATTTGAATTCAATGACACTTCTTTATAATTGGAATTGGATTGTTTTCGAATGAGATTTGAAGAAGGGTAAAATGGAATTAAATAAGAGAGTCTTGAGGAGTTCAAATAAATCTTGAGAGTGAAAGATTGATAATTGAGAAGTGAGGCGGAAAAAAATCTTAAACTCTCTCTCTATATAAATAGTTTAGATTCAAGTAAAATATGAAATGACAAAGTTAGGTTTTAGGCTATATTTGTTTTCTGGAAAGTGGTTTTCGGGAAACTACTTTCCAAACTTTCCTGTGTTTGTTTGCCATTAGAAAAGTTGATAAAGGGAAAATACTTTCTAATTATAAGGCTATATTTGTTTTCTGGAAAGTGGTTTTCGGGAAACTACTTTCCAAACTTTCATGTGTTTGTTTGCCATTAGAAAAGTTGGTAAACAGAAAATACTTTCTAATCAAAGGAAAATTTAGCTTGGTTTCCAGGAAAGTGTTTTCCTGGAAAATTTGGGTGGAAAACACTTTCTAGAAGTTGTGAAAAATTTAGAAATATCATATTATTTGCTAATTATATTAAATTTGATCCTCAAACTTTTGATTGCTATATATATATATATATATATATATATATATATATATATATATATATATATATATATATATATATATATATATATATATATTATTTTGAATATTCATTTTTCAATTTCATTTCTTAAAATTTAATTTTTATATTAACTTTGGTCCTCATTTTTATATTTGTTATTTGCTTTTTCCCTTATCATTTTTTATTGAAATTTTTTATCTATCAAATTTGGTCCTCATTCTTTTGATTATTACTTATTTTATTTGAAATAATTTATGAAATGTTAATTATTATTATTTTAATTTCTTCATCTTTCATCTTTTTTATTTTTTAGATTTGATCTCTATTATTTTAATTATTATTTATTTTATTTGAGATAATTTATGAAATTATATATTTTTTTTCAATTTCATTCTTATTCAACTTTTTAATTTGTAAGATTTATTCTTTATTATTTTAATAAAATTGAGAAAAATAAAACATTAATAAATTATTTTCCAGCTCATTTTCCATGACATAACCTAACACTAGAAAGTGTTTTCCGACTTATTTTTTATTACACTACAAAACATCAGAAAATAATTCACTTTTTCAGAATTCACTTTCCAAAAGGAAACTACTTTCCAACAAATAAATGAGGCTTTAAATAGGCAATGAATGCAATTTTTTTAAATTTGAAAAAATTTCATTAATCATGAAAGTAAAATTTTCAAATTTTATAGATATAGATAAATTTCAGTTCGTGTTCGGGTCAAGTCGAGTAAAATAGTATCCATATCTTACTCGAAACTCAACTTTGTCTCTTAAGAGTTCAATATTAATCAAGTTAAGGTGAAATTGATATTTTTAAACACGATGACAATTATAAATTTATAGTAACTGAAATTATTAAATAATATCTTGAATAAATTATTTTTTATAAAATAATGTATAAAAATATATTTTAAGAAGTGAACTAACACTTAAAACACACACAAAAACTAGAATGAAAATATTTTCCACAAAACAAATTTCCTGCAAGTATTATTTAAGATTAAAAAAACTACAAAGCTAGGTTAAAAACAAATTGTGCGTGACATCATTCATCATGGATTATGCTCGATATTGTATATAGTTCTAAACCCAATCCCAAAATCAAGACCTAAAAAACCCAACTCTCCGCAGCCCATAAAAAAGCAACCCCATATATTACAATCCGAAACCCTAAAGCCTCACTCTTGACTTCCACTTCCCTCACAGCAGCCGCTTAGCCAGAGAAAGCAGAGGCACAGCTACAATGGTGTCCGGGTCAGGGATCTGTGTAAAAAGAGTTGTTGTTGATGCAAGGCATCATATGCTAGGCAGGCTTGCATCAATAATAGCTAAAGAACTGCTAAATGGACAAAGAGTTGTTGTTGTTAGGTGTGAAGAGATTTGCATCTCTGGTGGGTTAGTGAGGCAGAAAATGAAGTACTTGAGGTTCTTGAGGAAACGCATGAACACTAAACCTTCTCATGGTCCTATTCACTTCAGGGCTCCTTCGAAGATTCTCTGGCGTACCATTAGAGGGTGAGTTTTATTTAATAAAGTTTGAGTCTTTATGATTTGGGTTTTCATTTTGTTGTTCAGAAAGTTGGTTTTTTGGTTTGGTTAGTAACAGAAGGTGATGTTTGGATAGTTTAGAGAATAACCCATGTTTTGATTTGTGAATTGGTAGCATCTTTAAAGATGTATTATTGAGCTTAAAGATTGCTGATCCTTATTAGCTAATTTTGGAAATTTCTAAGCTTTAACAGTTGAGGGTCCTGTAGGCATTAAGATTTGTTGTATATCAGGGTTTATTGTTGTAGTTACACTTGTTCTGCTGAAGGTTTTTCTTTTTTTAATTGAAAACCAAGATATGATTCAGTTGTGTGTAGATGTAGGGAATAATAGTTTGTATGTGCAGTTGATGAATAAGAACTGTAAGCTGAATACTGTATACAAAGTTTAGTTATGTTTTTTTTTAATGTTTGAAATGATGTGTTTGTGTTGTTGAGGTTGTATGTATAGAGGAAATGCATCGTGTGCAAGAATTATATGGTTGTTGATAGTTCTTTTTGTGTTTTGATTGTATGCCTCTTTGAATTCCTGCAATGGTTTTGGTAGTCCGAGATACAACTTTAGGGACTCCATGCTGTTTTCGTTTTGTCTATGATCTAAAATTTATTTGGTTTGAAGGATGATTCCTCACAAGACCAAGCGTGGAGAGGCTGCTCTTGCACGTTTGAAGGTTTTTGAGGGTGTTCCTCCTCCATATGACAAGACAAAGAGGATGGTTATCCCTGATGCTCTCAAGTGAGTCTTTTTAGAAGCAATTTATGCAAGAAATATGTTTTGTTTGGTTAAGGCAGTTGAATGCTTATTCTTTCTATGTTTTTGATGAATCAGGGTTTTGAGGCTTCAGCCTGGACACAAGTATTGCTTGTTAGGTCAGCTTTCATCTGAGGTTGGATGGAACCACTATGATACCATCAAGGTATGAATTGTCTACCTGGTTTCTTCCTTTTTCACTTTTGCTGCCAGCTTGTGATGTTATTATTTATGGCTTATTTACTTGGATTTCACCTATTTAAGAAATTCATTAAATTGTATTTAATTAAGAATTAGAATCTCTTCCCCTGTTTTTCTTTTTTGTTCTTAAATTATGCGGTGCCTTAGTGATGACCACTATTGGCATATACTGGACAATTATTTCAATTTGCCACTATTGGTGTTTCTATTTGCATCAGTAGATGTTGTCTTTCATTTTAGTTTTAGCTTCAAGGGTGACAGTTTTTGTATGATATGGCATGATTTTACTGGCAATCATTTGCAATTGTCAATAAAAAACTGTTCATTGAGCATTTTCTGAGGCGTCTTTTTTACTGATCTGTTCTTTCCTGCAGGAGCTGGAGAAGAAGAGAAAGGAAAGAGCTCAATTGGTCTATGACAGAAAGAAGCAGTTGGCTAAACTGAGGCTCAAGGCTGAGAAGACCGCAGAGGAGAAGCTAGGTCCCCAGCAAGAAATTATTGCTCCGCTCAAATATTGATTGAAATTTGAAGAGAAGGTTGCTATTGAACCAGGAACTCTGATCCGAGAATTACTGTTTTGCATCTAAATCTGTTTCCTGTTTTGACAACTTCTGTTTGAGTGAATTAACTTTATGCTATTTAT
Organism: Populus simonii; assembly: GCA_007827005.2. Classification (NCBI taxonomy): domain Eukaryota; kingdom Viridiplantae; phylum Streptophyta; class Magnoliopsida; order Malpighiales; family Salicaceae; genus Populus; species Populus simonii. Next base: position 4,269,694 of record CM017480.2, read on the forward strand.
ATTAACAGTTTTCTTGCAAACATTATTCGGCTTCAGTTTAGATATATAATAGTTTGAACCATTTCTTTATCCCCATAGCTGTTCTGCATTTCTGAAAATTTTATGGACCGTTTTGTCTCTTGGATGTTGAATGTGTTTCATCGGGAAATCGAGAAGTCAGTAATCAAGAGCAGGAATTGATAACAAAAAAGGTTAGAAGTTCCAGCATTCACTTAACAGCATGCACTGGAAAATATTTCTAGCGGAATTAGAAGGATTACCATGTAAACTCAAATCGAGTTTTGTTCCCATTAGCCGTCCTTGTCTCAAACTCAAATTGAAAGGCCATGATTAACCCCATCGACGTGGGCTGGTCTTGATCAAGAGAAATTCTATCCGTGCATAGAAATACTCTTTCATTCTTTAATGATTGATGTTTGATGAATTTACCTGTCCCCACTTGTTACTTGCCCCTTCTGTTTGAGTTTGTATATCATCAATAGAGATTGCCTCGCAATACCAGACCTTAATCATGTTTATAATGCCAATTAGGCAAATCCATGTTCATTATATCTGTGGGAATGGAATTCGGGCCCATGATCTTGGTAACGAATAATTCTTCAAACAAAAGATTGAACATCATTTACTTGTGAAAATCAAATCTTCAGTCTTCACAAGGAAATCTATGTTGCTAGCTGTAAGCTAGCTGATCGCATTCAATTTGAGAAGGGGTTTTGGGTGGGCATGGAAATGCCATCCCCTCTCATGGAGGCCGGTAGGGTTTTTCTCTGTTTCTATACCTTTCCTTTTTACGTTACTTCTTAAACATGTGATGGAGCATGTTTCTAAAACAAGTTCCACGATTTTAAGTTCTTTATTGCCTCATCATTCTGATTAGCTGTGCTCATCTTTTGCACCTTTATTGATCTAAATTTCTCTGTGGACAACTGAAAATGGACAACCAAAAGATTTTAGTCCCGCCACTCCGAACGGTCAAGCTTCTCTTCATGGAAAAATGGAGTTTCCAGTACTAGGATGTTCTAGTCATTTTCTTCTGGAATGCCAAGGAGAAGAAAGGTCAGAGGGAGCTGAGGAGGAGTATCGATCAAAATGAATAAATAAGGAAATAAAAAAAGTTTGCCATATGAATAATCTTTAAGGATCAATTAACTGATTCTAATTCCATAAAAAACTCTTGGCTTTCCCTTATCCCCTCCAAAATCTTTAAAACTTTGATCGCTTCTTATTTAAGAATTGCCAAGTATGTATGTTATAACTTACAATTTCATTTCCACTACACATTTTTCTTTTCTTTGTTTAGTCATTTTCTAAACTCAAGTTTTCTCATCCCTTTTCTCTATCAAGATGTTGCTTCCATGGTGTTCATGTTTATATTTTGCTCTCTTGCTGTGCAGTTTTCAATTAGGATTTGCCAATGAAAACTTCCTAAAATATGGTAAGGGGTCTAATCCTCACAGAAAGACACTGCCTTACAGAACACTCCTTATTGATAAGTCAGGCCATGGGAATTTTTCTAGTATACAATCTGCCATTGATTCAATTCCATCAGACAATAAGAACTGGGTTTGTATCCACGTAAGGGCTGGAACATATAGGTAATGTCTTTTTCTCTACTTTTCAATGTTATCTGCTGACAATCAGGTGCTTTTCTTATGCATGCATGAACACTGATTTTTCTTTTAGTGTCCTGATTATTTTGTGTATTGTGTAGGGAGAAGGTTAAGATCCCTTACAACAAACCATATATCATTCTCAGAGGAGAGGGGAAAAGAAGGACAAAGATTGTTTGGGATGATCATTTTTCAACAGCACAGAGCCCCACTTTTGTTTCTTTAGCAGATAATATTGTAGTCAGAAGCATTACCTTTGTAGTAAGTGATCATTGATCTTAACATACTCACTATTGTTACATGTAAAATTGAAAACTTTCTTTTGTTCCCTAAGAAACTTTTGTGTAAAGCATTGGGAAAATCTTGCTTTCGTTCTCCTAAAGTTTTCAAAAAAAATTATGTTGATTTGTTCCATTTATTGATTTTTTTTTGGCAGAACTCCTATAATTTTCCACATGATAACAACCCAAGATTGCCAGCAGTAGCTGCTATGATAACCGGGGACAAGACTGCATTTTACCAATGTGGGTTTGCAGGGGTGCAAGACACACTGTGGGATGAGGCAGGCAGGCATTACTTCAAGCGTTGCACCATTCAGGGTGCTGTTGATTTTATCTTTGGAAGTGGCCAATCTATTTATGAGGTATAATTTTCTTTAACAATATATAGAGGATTCCTTTTAATTTTATTGTTTTTTTTAATCACTGTATCCTTTCTTTATTTTGTAGGGTTGCTCCATTCAAGTACTTGAAGGAGGGTTCATCACAGCACAAGGAAGAACGAATCCAAGTGATGCAAATGGGTTTGTGTTCAAGGGGTGCAATGTGTTTGGCAAATCTTCAGTTTACTTGGGAAGGCCATGGAGAGGTTATTCTAGGGTCTTATTTTACAAATCAAATTTTTCAAATATTGTAGATCCCGAAGGATGGACTGCTTGGAACTTTGTTGGCCATGAGTAAGCTCTCTAAGCTCACAAATCATACTTGGACAGTTTGATTACTGTAACTGAAAAATGTGTTTGATTAATGCTTTTATGTTCACGTAATTTGCAGGAACCATATAACATTTGCTGAGTATGGCAACTTTGGGCCAGGAGCTGAGACTTCAAAGAGGGTTAACTGGGCAAATAAGTTGAGCCCTCAATCCTTGGAAGAATTAACCAGCATGTCTTTCATTAATGCTGAAAACTGGATCGAAAAACAACCTATTTAGATGCAAGCAGATATCTTGTGTCATACAAGTCCCTCGAAGTCGTTTTTTAGATAACTTTTCAGGCAAACTATATGCTTATTTTCCATTTTCCATGAATGAATGCAAGCTCGTTTTATGAGATGATGAAGCAGTGGAGTGCACAAAGCCATAAAAACCCTTGGATCCATCATGTACACCATTTGTGGAAAAGGTCCCGAGAATGAAGAGTCCTTGATGTTGTGGATCCTACTTCCTACGCTGATATAGACTAGTACAAAACCTGTGCAGCAGATGATGCATTGGGTTCAATAGGCCTGCAGAAACATGCAACCTCGAGTAAAAGTGCACCAGAAGCTTGAAGTTGAAATGCCAAAATTTTACTTATTTCATTACAAACAAATGGATGATTAATATGAGTAAGTCATTAGTGTTGTTTATTCTTGCAGGTGCATTCAGCATTATGTAGTCCAGTATGCCTTCGCACAAGTTCCTGATCCAACACCGATTTCATATATCTGCGTACATTATCAAACAGAAAAATCAATTCTGGATAACTCATTTGCCATGCTGAACTCGAAGCATCAATGTAACTAGGAAATGGGATAAACCATTGAATCTCTGTTATGATTGCTAGATCAGACTCATAATTTCACATGGACAGCTATAATCCATACGAACAGAGAAAAATCTCAAAAAGGTCTATGTCATACAATTCAGTTTGCTGTGACCAGAAGCTAAAGAATAGAGCTAGTTAAGTAAATTTATAGAATCTAACACTATGTTTGGAAACCAAATGCACTAACTTATCTCAAACTACTTGGCTTGTGTCAATTTTATGTAGGTGCATCAAAAAGTATATATTCCCAGCAATACCAAAATAAATCCGAAATTCATTTGAACAGACAGTTTTGTTCACCATGCTTTTAAGTTTAAATCTTTATTTCATGGAGTAGAAGGAGCCAAACCCAGTTCAAAATACTCAAACTTCATTAAAAAAAGTTGTTATCGCCCTGTGAAAAGATTTGAACTTTTTCATTAATTCAATATCAGAATTAAAAAAAAAAGGGGGATTTCAATTACAACTTATCAGCAATGTCTGATAATGTTAATCTGTTGTAAATTAGTTTACTAGAGTTAACTTAAAATTATATATGGCTGAATTTATTGAGAGAGAGAGAGAGAGAAGGCAGTAGCAGCAACCAAAAAGTGAGGCAGAAACAGAGAAGAAACGTAGTAGTAACTCGTGTGTGAACTCTCTCCAATATTGTAACCCCTATCTTGGGTGAGTTTTGTACAAGAAAATTACAGCAATGATATGTTATGTTCGACTATGTTTTGTGAGTGTTATTAGCTATAGAAACTAATTATACTATAACCAACAGATTGGTATTAGGGCAGAGGTTAAAGAGAAGCTTTATCCAAGTTTAAAAGAAAAAGAAAATGTCCAAAGAAGATAGCTCAAGTTGGAGTTCAGTCAAACCCTCAATATTCAAAGGATACAACTATGATTTTTGGAGCATAAAGATGAAGACTTTACTCATCTCTCTTGACTTGTGGGAGATGATGGAGGTACAATATGAAGAACTTGAAGATATCGACAATATTCCCAAGCAAAATTCAAAGATTTGAAAGCAAATAGAAGTAGAGATGCTGTAGCTCTTAGGTTAATTCAAAGAAGAGTTTATTATTTTATTTTTCAAGGATCATGAGAGCCACAAATACAAAGCAAATATGGAAGACTTTGCAAAGTGAATAGGAAGGTGATGTGAAGGTAAGAGCTATTAACTTATAAAATCTTAATAACAGAGTTAGAGAATATGAAAATAGAAAAAAATAAAGTTGTTAATGAGTTTTTAATAGGATTGTTAAGGTTATGAATCAAATGAAAAGTTGTGGTGAGGAGATTAATGATAAAAGAGTTGTAGAGAAATTATTGATTAATTATTTATTAGCATCCAAAGATTGTAGAAGAAACAAAAGATTTGTCTAGTTTGAGTGTTCATGAGTTGCTAGGTTCTTTGAAGTCTTATGAGAAGAGATTAGTGAAAAGGAGTGAAAAGTCATTAGAGAGTGTTTTTCAATCAATTCAATTCTCGGTAAACAAAGCCAGCAAAAGGGATCTATAAGTGATGTGCGAATATGTGTTAAATCATTTAGAGGTGAAGGATATGATAAACGTAGAAGTAGAGGAATAAGTAGAAATCAAAGGAGAAAAGGAAGAATGAATTTTGGGTAGTAGTTATGGTAATGCTAGAACGTGTTATTCTTGTAATCGATTAAGCCATGAATCTAAATATTGTTGGTACAAAAGGGAGACACAATGTTTCAATTGTAAAGGGTATGGTCACTTAGTTAAAGATTATGGTGTTTGGAAAAAATCAACAAGAAAATGTTATCAAAGATAGGGAAGGAGATGGAAGCATGTTTTAGTCTACTCAATGTGGCATGGAAGACAAGAATGGGTAATAGCTCATTGATGGTGCTTGTAGTATCACATGAAACCAAACAAGGACTTGTTCAATGACATTAATACAAAGAGGCAAACTAGAATGAAGATTGAGAATGAAGAATTTATGTGTGCAAGTGGCTTAGGTTCCAATTGGAGTTGAAACTTAAAAAGGGAAAGAGGTGATTCGTGAAGTAATGCATATGCCACAAGCTGATCAAGCTTTGTTGAGTAGTAGACAACTTATGGAGCATGGATATTCATTGAATTTTGAAGGCTAATATTGCACCATTTATGATAAAACTCCAAGGAGACAAGTTATGGCAAAGGTGAAGATGATGAATGGGTGTTTTTCAATTGACTTAAAATATAGAAAAGATATAGCTTTGAAGATGGATGTGGTTGATGATTTAATGCTATAGCATAGGAGACTCGGTCACTTGAATTTTAGTAGCCTCAAATTACTTCACCAAAAAGACATGGTTCAAGGACTTCCATTCATTCAAGCGATGAAAGATGATTATGAGAGATGTGCTCTTGGAAAACATCATCAACAATCATTTCCAAATGGAGTAGCATAGAGAGCCAAGAATGTATTAGAGTTGGTGCACATTGATATTTATGGTCTAATGTACACTTTATTTCATTCTCAAAATAGGTACTTTTATTATTTATTTATGATTATAGTAAAATGACATGAGTGTATATTATAAGATAAAAATCTGAAGTTGCTAACATTTTCAAGAAATTTAAATGTTTTTTTTGAAAAATAACGTGTGTTAAAAAGTGATAGGGGCAAAGAGTACACTTTAAGGAGGTTTGCTAAGTTTTATGAAGATAAAGACATTGAAATACATCTTATTATTGGCTACACATCCCAATAAAATAGAGTTTTAAAAAAAGGAAGAATCAAATCATGATTAAGATGGTGAAGTATATGGTGATTTGTAGAAGCTTCCTAAGTATTTTTCGGTTGAAATAGTATATACAACTGTTTATTTGGTTAATAGATATCTTACAAAGGTCATTTAGGGTAACACACCAATTGAAATTTGAAGTGGGAGAAAGTCATTCTTGAATTACTGAAAGGTATTAGATAGTATTTGCTATGCTCAAATACTAAAAAAAAAGAAGAAGAAGCACAAACTAGATGAGATAAATAAGAAATGTATATTTGTTGGTTGTAACTCAATGTATAAAGGCTATAGGTTGTACAACTTGAAGACAAACAAAGTGATTGTTAAACAATATGTGATTTATGATGAAGATGTTATTTGGAATTAGGAGTGAGGTAAGGTTGAGAAAGAATCAGCATGATATGATAAGCTCTTATTGTAGTAATAATTAATTAATAAATTATATTAATTTAACTGAGCTTGCAACGTAAGCATATATCACCTATTTAGTAGACTAATTATGATGAGCTATTATTGTAAGAGCAATTAATTAATACATTATATTTTTCTCCCTGCTTTTAACTATTGCCAATAATAACAAAAAAAGGAAAGGAAAAAATTATAGCCATATACTGAATTAACCATTCACAATTACAATGTATTTATGTTCTTACCCTTCTTAAAAAAAATTCAATGAACTTGTCTTTGGAAGTAATTTGGTCTTTGCATATAGTGGTCCATTAGTTATTATAAAATTGTTTTGGGACAACTTGGTTTTTTCACATTTCTTTACACAATTTAATTACTTAACTACCTTTATAAAAAAAAATAAAAAGTTGTCAAACAGGGTCATTTTCATCGTTTTCTTTTTATTTGAATAGTGAAAAGGCAATTATGCCTTTAAAAAGCAAAAATGGATAAATTATTGCCCAGGGGTTGTCTTGTCTTTCCACTCTTTTTTTTGTTATATTTATGTTGTCTTAGGGATAATTTAGTCTTTTACTAAATATAAAATGTTAAAAAAACAAAAAAAAACATTATTGACATGTACATGACAAGTGTTAGTGAATCAGATGCTTCGCTGTTTTCGAGTAGCACGTGCAGATAATTACAAGGTGGACATGCTTGTTTGATGTGGTTGGATTCATCTTAAATGCCTCTCTCTTCCACATTAGACCATGTTGCATTCTAACCTACAATTTGGTTCTAGTAGGCTTTTTTTTTTCCTTTCTTTTCTTTCTCAACTTCCGGTTCTGAGCATAGCATTTTAGAATTTCAAACCACCCTACAATTTGAATTTTTATTTAGATTTGATTCATATTGTTTTGATTACTATTCTTTTAATTTGAAATGGTTTATAGATTTTGAATTGTTTTTTAATTTCATCTTTCTTTGTTTTTTTTCCTCATATTTGGTCAGCTTTTTTTTTGTTTTTATTTATTTTATTTTAGACAATTTCTTGAATTGAATTTTTTTTTACGATTTCATCCTTCTACAATATTTTTCTTGTATGATTTGATCCTTTTCTCTTTTTTTTTCAATTGTTTTTGGTTTGGGAAATTTTTTAATTAATTTTATTTTTACATTTCATCTTCCAGTATTAAATTGGTTGAGAAATGAGCTTGTTGATTAAATCCGAGTCTAGAATTTTGTGAGTTGCAAGTTTGAGGGATTAACTTAGATTTAGGATATTCACATGGGCTTGCCTTTTTTTTCTTTTCTTTTTTAAGTTAATGTTTTTCTAATTTCATCTTTCAACATTTATTGATTTCTTAGATTTTGTCTCTATTCTTTAATGGAACCCAATGTCAATTGAAACACCTAATCATGGTCCAACCAAGAAGAGGATAAGAGAATGACAAAGACAAAGATAGATTGTTCAACTACGTTAACTCATTGTTGTCATGTCCATTACTCAGTTCATCGTTTTCATAAGTTAGCACGGGTCAATACAATGTCCCAACACCTTTTCATTTCATTCCCTAAATTTTTTTGCGATGTAATTATTTGATAGTAAATTGTTTCACAATGATAGTGTTAGATTTTTGTTTTTAAACCAGATCACCTTTTGAACAGAGTGATTAGCTCACTCTTAGCTTGTTAAATTGAATAAGTTACACCAATATTATTTTTTCATTTATTAACTCATATGATAATTAATTAGTTTTATCTTATACATTGGTCAAGTTATCTTTATCCTCATTTCAAATATTTTATCACATGCATAAAAAAAATAGCAATGCTCAAACTTCTAATTATAGTAGTTGAATTTCGATCCAGCCTACAACAAAACATAGACCCCCGACCTAACACGGATCTAACACAGATCCCAGACGTAGTATAATAATATAAGTCATGACATGCTGGAAGCTGATGGCGAGATCATAGAACAAAGGAGAAAAAAAAAACACACCTTCCTAATAATTTGATTTTTCTTGAGAATCATAATACATAATTTCATCTTGGTAGATCATTTGGCTAGTATTTTATCATATGTGATTTCAATTTGAAGGGCATATGATCATTTTCTTGGAATATAGACCGGAAAAAGTCTTTTCCAAGACTTTAAACAGTGCACTCTAAAGAATAAATTATTTTGATTCAGTTAGATGGTTATCAAAGACACAATGGCTTTCAAAACTGTTATCTTGAGAGTTGGAGCAAATTGAGAAATTTATTTTCTTTTTTCTTTGTTTTTTTCTTAAAAAAAAAGAGAGAGGGTTTCTTGCAAGATGTATTTAAAGGTATTATTATTATTATTATTATTATTTATTAACGTGGGCGTCCGGGCCAATTTGCGCGCACCTCAACTAATCTCATGGGCCCTGAAGTTAACGATCATGTAAATCTTTAGTGGCCCTAAGGTTTGTGAGACTTGAACTGGTGACCTCTAGGAAGCAAATTTAGGACCTGACTAGTTGAGCTACACCCCTCAAGATTGGTATTATTATTATTATTATTATTATTATTATTATTATCCCACAAGTTGTTTCAACTTCAATAATGTGAATGTTATATATAAACTCGAATAATAATTAAATTTAAGATGAAAGTGATATAAATCAAATTCTTAATAATTGGATAATTAAGTATTTTATATTATGTTAAAGAATCACAATTCAATCTAGGTAAAACTTTAAAAATAAATTTATATTATATGATATCAACAATAATCTATTAATACATCTCAATTATAACTAAGCAAAAAATAGCATGCACCAAAAAACACAATTCCTATCCAAAAAAGTTGGCTAAGCATGCTTAATGCTTGCATTATTGAGTTAGACCATTTCTCTATGCCATGTGATACACCTGGACACTTGAGTGTTCTTCGAATATTCAAATGCAAAATATGCAATGTATGCTAAGATGCTTCGCGATTGACAGATCATTTGTGTTTGATAATTCTTTTGTTATAGACTTTTTACCTCCAAACCTACCTGCTTATCACGTAATAATAGTAGACTAGTTATTTGATATACATGTTAGGTAGAATAATTTTATTTTCAATTAAAAATTAAAAATACAAGTTTTTTCAACTTGTTTTTATCATGAAAAAACTCTTAATTAAAAATAAAAATAAAAACATATGCAGATTTTTAACTAAATAAGTAAAAAATTACGTGTGCTAATAAATATATATATAAAAAAATTATTAATAATAAGTAAAGATTAAATTAGAAAAATCAAGAGATAGATGTATATCAAAATATTTGATCTAGTAATACGAGTTATGTATTCAGTTGTATCTAATAATTTTGTATCTTAAAATAAATTCTTTATTTAATCAAACAATAATAGAACTGACCCACGCTAACATCGCGGGTCAGAGCAAAAAAAAAATGAAGGCTAAAAAAAATATCTAGTTATTTGATACATGTTGGGTAGAATAATTTTATTTTCAATTAAAAATTAAAAATACAAGTTTTGTTCACGTGTTTTTATCATGATAAAAATCTCAATTAAAAATAAAAAAACTTATGCATATATTTAATTAAATAAATAAATAAATAAAATTATCTATGCTAATAAATATATATAAAAAAATTTATTAATGATAAGTAAAGGCTAAACTGGAAAAAATCAAGAGATAGATATATATCAAGATATTTGATCTAGTAACACGAGTTATGTATTCAGTTGTGTCTAATAATTTTGTATCTTAGAATAAATTCTTTATTTAATCAAACAATAATAGAATTGGCTCATGCTATGTCGCGGGTCAGAGTTAAAAAAAAACTTTGAATGTCAAAAAAAATATATTTAGGCATTGCTAATGTGTTTCCTAAAATAAATAGATTTTAACCATGAATTCAGAAATAGTTGCATATTGGATGATATTTTTATCTAATATTGAGACGAAAACATATTAAATTTACATGGGTAACCCGGGTTGACCTGCAAAACCTGCAAGGATACTATTTCAAAAAATAAATTGAAAAGTTTAATCTCCAATTAACTCTATCTTAAAGAATAAAATTGGTAAAAAGCAACACTCAATGAAAAAAAAAACTAAATAAACTCAAATTAACCAACCAAACTAGTGACGCAAGTCACACACATTATCATATTCAATAAAGTTTTTAACCCAAAGATTGTTTTTAATTTAATTATATAATAATAAAGCACATGAGATTTTTTGTATAAAATATTTTAAAAAAAAGGACAGACATGCGGGACTAAGATAGAAAAGGTAGATCATTTATAACAAATGGTGAAATTATATTTTTTTAGTTTTAAGTTAAATATGAATAAATAAATCATCATAATAAAGATTGAAATTATATTTTTTTAAATGAGGGACAAAAATGCATTAAACAAAAAAAAAATACTTAATCCATCAAACCTGTTATCCGGATCATGAACTTAGCCGAGCTCAATAATTTTTATTCTTAAATTTATATATAATCTAAATATAAAATAAGATGTTGAAAAAAAAACAATAAAAGGCTAAAAATAGCTAAGATGTGTGGGCCTTCAATCTCAGTCCTGTGCTTATGGGCTTGGTTTATTTTGTTTTTTTTTTAAATAGGTGGATGACCTGTCATTCACCTTTATTTAAAAAAAAAATAGATAGACAATACGTCGCCTTTTGAGGTAAATAACATCTCATTTGCCAGCCTAGATTCCAATCACTATTGTGATGCTCAAAAAATCAGGTCAACTGGAGTTTTGCCCCAAAACCTAATTTTGGACACATTTTTACCCAAAAACACTTTTTCAACACCCTTAAAACACCTAAAAAAAATTCTTCAATAAAAAAAATTGGTTTGAAAACCCAAAATCAAACCAAGTTAGATTTGTCTTTCTTGACTTAAATCTGTTTTTTAGACAACATTAAGACTCTAAACAACCACCATCATACTCATTTCATCGTATGGAACTCGTGAACATCAAGAACATCCATTTTGGTGGTTGAAAATAGCTTGAACAATGACTTTCTCTCTCAATGTCAAAATCCAATGATATCTCTTTCTCCTCTCTCAAAATAGAGACTACAAAATAATAAAAATAAACTTTTGTATCAAAATTGAATTTTAAAAAAATTAAGGGATCACATGGGTATAATTTGCAAAGTGGGAGGACTAAATTGAATTTTTCACGAGAACTTTGAGCCCACCACCATTTCCGACGCCTTTCCCACATTGATGATCCTTCTTCCAATCTTGTCATTAGTAAAAAAAAAAATTGATTAAATTGTCGTTTAATTTGGCCCCAAACGGATGTAACCGCCCAAAAATAAAGTTTGAGGATGAAAATGAAAAGAAATTGTATAATGAGTCCATAGTGAAATGTAAGAGGCTCCACAGTGCAAATGTTTATAGTTATTCTTCAACATGTTTTAGAGTTTTGTTAATAATAGATCAAGAACACATAGATGAAAGGATTGTTATTGGCCGACAAAGGAAAGTTAGTTACTTGTCATCTTTGGATGACAAGTGTGACCCACTAAGATCACCGTTGGTAACCTTTCTTGCTGTTGTTGGATTTGTGTTGTTGAGATCTTTATGATGATGCTCGTTGTGTCGCAATCGAAGCTTTGAAGTGCCTCACTACCTCTGAAGTCTCTTTCTTTATTTCTTTTTCTCTCTCTAATCTCTCTTATCATAATTTATGCAATTCATCTCATAATTTATTTAAAATATTGTGTTACTAGCGATAAGCTTAAATATTGTGTTTCCTAATTGTGACATATATAAACTATATTATTTCACCAAATTTTCTTCAAGTTGTATTATTTTATCAATTTTTAGAAAAAGAACATGCTCATTTTATATAAAAAAAAAATTCCTCAAACATATCCTTTAAAACCGTTAGCATAAAATATGCTTACTAACTAATATTTTGAAGATTTTGGATTAGAATATAGGATAACTAATATTTCAAAAATTATAGATTAGATGAGAATATAGGAGGTTATAAGAAAGAAAATTTTAAGGTTATAAGAAAGAAAATTTTCTTAGTGTACCACTTAATTCAATTATAGTTATTAAATTCTGTTTGGCCCTGATAAGTTGATTCGAGATCCAACTCCCAGCCCGAGTCAAGTTAGAAAAATAGTCAACCTAGAGCTAACTTTGTCAATTCAACTATCAAAACCTCACTTGATTTTCTTTAAAATTAAAATAAAATAATTTAATTTTAATTTTATTAAAAAAAAAGAATAATTTTTTGATTCACCTACACATCCTATAACCCAAGATGCCAGATTTAATAACTTCGGTATCTACAACTACACAACTTGATATTGATGCCCTACTACTACTGCTATATTTAATTTTACTTAATTAACAGCTATACGAATTCATAATTTTCGAAACCATATAGAATCAAATATTTGAAATGAGATTGAGAAAGAATATAATGTTCTTTTTTCTTTTAAAAAAGAAGAGAAAGTTCAAATACGTTTGTATATATAAAAAAAAAAGGAGGAAGAAATAAAAGAAATCAAGAAAGGGGTGCCGTAAATTGAAAGTCAACTCCAGAGACAATGGTCTCATTTAATCCCCATAATTGATAGCACATATGCCAAAAAAATATAGCATTTCTTCCAAAGTTGAATTCATTGAACAATGGAAGTCTCCATTATTGCAGGGTTGAATTGGCCAAGAGATGCATAAAGAATATATATACATGAAGCGGTCCTTGCATGCCATCGATGGCTGACTTGAGCTTGTTTTTACCATAACTTCCAAAAATGGCAGCTCTCTCTCAAAGAAAAACCCTACTCCACAGCACAAGTTACAGCCATCTCGTTGCTCTGATAGAGAACAAGGGACTAACCTCCTTCACAAATGTCCTCTTCCCGAGAGCGATGTCCATAAAAAAAATCATCAATTTAGCAGAAGGTGGAGGCCCCAAAAACCAACACACAATCATCAAAGTTAAGCTGCTTAATGCTTAATTTTGCCCTAACTAACACATGCATGACGTATATAAACTATATACCATGGTCATTTTCTAGACCATTGAATAATAATGTGTATATCATCTGCATAAAAGCAAAGATCTTGAATGAAAATCATCTAGTAGGTGGTCTAGTGGTAAGATTTTGGGATTAAGAGATTTGTTTCCTTTATGGTTTCAGGTTCGAGCTCAGAAGTTGTTAATATTGATAATCACTAGAGGCTTACCTGGTCGTTAATTTCAGGACATGTGAGGATTAGTTAAAGTGCACGCAAGCTGGTCCGGACACGTCACGTGAATAAAAAAAAAGGATCTTGAATGAATAATAGAAGATGAAAGTGATCATATTTGGTTAATATTATAATTAGGTTTTATATATATACCTTCATTTACTTTCTTCACAACAAGTTTGATAGTTTTTGAAACACAACATGACCATTTTTTTAGGGTTAACATTTTTATTATCATACAACTTGATAAGAATATTATTGAATTACCTTTCATATATTAAAATTAAATTTCCCCTCAAGAACTGTAACCAAATTATTTAAACTTGAATTGATATATTCATCAAAACAAGTTTAATGGCATCTATTTTAGGATTCAAAATCTGGATTAATCACAAAGAGAAGACGTCAACTACCATTTTAATCTCATCAGGTTAAGCAACAATTCAGGCAGAGAGAATCTCTTTCTCCTATTTGGTTCAGCTTAATATTATTTTTGTCTGAGACTTCGTTGTCGGATTTTCTTGGTGGTTGGAATACACTTGCATGAGTTTTGATGTTGAAAATAATAGGAGTGATAATTGAATGGCAACCACCACTCCTTCTTCTTCTTCTTCTTCTTCTTCTTCTTCTAAATGGGTGGGGTCAACAATGGCCGACCTAGTTTTGTCTTTGGACTGGCCTTGTCCCTTCCCTATCCACTCCTCTCAATGTACTCTACCTCACGGTGCGTCATTGCTGGGGGGCAGCAAATTGTGCTCTACAAAATAAGAGCAATATTCACATAGTAAATGTTGAAGTCTTTCTTTCTTTCTTTCCTTTTTTCTTTTTCATTTGTGTTCCTGAACTTCTTTTATAAGTATGTTGTTGATAAATTGATCAGATTAAGTTGTTATAAATTGGGTTTGGACTCGTTTCAAGCATTTGTTTTTTTTTTATTCGATGGCAAAAGTTATTTTCGATTAGTTTACATGTTAGTCTAGATTAAATCTCCTTCTTTTATGATCTTATGGAGTTTATAAATCTTATTGTATTTTCTTGACGAGGAATTTCCCTATGCACCTACTAATCCTCTAAACATACAAACTATTTCATAATCTATAGATATCAGAAGAAAAAAAAATTTATTTGATCTGTGATTCGCTTTCCTCTCTCTCTCTCTCTCTCTCTCTCTCTCTCTCTCTATATATATATATATATCTCTCTCTCTCTATATATATATATATATATAGAGAGAGATATATATATATATATATATATATATATATATCTCTCTCTATATATATATATATATATAGAGAGAGAGAGATATATATATATATATATAGAGAGAGAGAGAGAGGCTTTTTCAACGCGTCTTTTTATATAAAAAAGTAAAAATAAAAATAAAAAAACTTATGTATATTTCTAATAAAATAAATTGAGAACTATGTTAATAAATAAAAAATTATTAACGATAAATAAATATAAAAATTAAAAAATAAATTGAGAGTTAGATATAGACCAAGATATTTGGTCTAACGACTCGGATCTTTAACACTATTGTGTTTAATAACTTTGTTAAAAAAAATCATTTTTTATTTAATTAAATGATAATAAAAAAATTGACAAACATTAAACTAATTAAATAAAATAAGAGGCAAAAAAATATTTTGCAATGTTACATATATTATAAATATTTTCTGAAAATATATATCTTGAACATGTAGTCTTTTTCAATACGTTTTTTTTCCATAAATAAAAAAAATCTTACGAACACATTTAACTAAATAAGTTGAGAATAATTTATCTCAATAAATGAAAAGAAAATCATTAGTGATAATCAAATATGTATTTAGAAAAGTCAAGAGGCGAAAATAGATCAAGATATTTGATTTCATAACACGAATTATTATCCGATTGTGTTCAATGACTATGTTTAATAAAATTCATTTTTTTATTTAATGAAATAATAGTGGAAATAAACACATATATAAAAATGATTGAATAAAATCAATAAAAAAAGATATCATGCAATGTTGCACTTATTAGAAATATTATTTTTAAAAATAAATATTTTTTACTTTTAAAAATAAAGTTCAATTATATATAACATAAAACAAATCACAGATGAATTAAAATAACCTCTTAAAAAAATTAAATACATGCAAGATAAAAAAAAAAAACAACCACTATTTAAAAAAAACTAAATACAAAAAATAAAAAAAATTAGAGAAAATAGATATTAATTAAAATATAATTTAAAGAACTATTAAAAAATACATATAAAAAAACATGTTTTTTATTTTTTTTAAAGGGCCAGCTTTTGGCCCATTAAAGGAAGAGTGGGTTGCAAATGGGGTCTCCTAACTATATTTTGAAGAGAAAAAACCCAAGACGACAGGTCTTTTAGGACTCCATATATTAGTTGCCAGAAAAACAAGATATATGTTTTTTTTATCCAAAAACTTATTTTCAATCTATTTTTGATCCAAAACACCTAGAAAAGAGCACAAACACCTTTAAAACCCACATAAATAGCCTTAAACAAAAACACACAAAAACCCAAAATAAACCTGAAATAAAAAAAATTTCTCGAGATTAGATGTGGTTTTTTTAAAAAACATTTCAAGGTTAAAAAACACATAAATGGAACCTTCTTTAACACCAAGATTGACTATTTTGACAACAAGAATCGATAAAAACATTGATTTTCTCTCTCTATTGCTAAATTTCAGGGACTTTTCTCTCTCCTTTCACAAACAAGAGATTAAAAAATGACAAACATGAACTTTTGTAAATATATATAGGTTGTAAAGTTTGAGAACTAAAATAAATATTTTGTATGAAATTTGAAACCATCATCTATTTATGGAGTCTTTTCTATTTTGGTCCCCTATCTTTCAATTTTATCCTTTATCAACAAATTTGACTCAATTGTCCTTAATTTGGCAAAAAATGATGCAATCACATAAAACCAACTTTGAGGACCAAAATAAAATAAAAAAGAAAAATTTTGAACAATATATTCATAGTAAAAAGTGAGAGGATGAACAATATTATGTGTGCACAACATTTACCCATATATATAACATGGGTGTTCGGGTCATTTTGCGCGTACCTCGACTAATCTCCCGGGTCATGAAGTTTACGATCATGTAAGCCTCCAGTGACCATGAGGTTTGTGAGACTCGAGTTGGTGATCTCTAAAGAGCAAACCTAAGACCTGAACAATTGAGCTATACCCCTCAAGATTATTTAGCCCACATATTTGAGATTATAGGTAATGTGAATCATATATTCTGTGGACTTTTTCAAATATAAAATCATTTTTATATGATCTTCAAATAAATCAAATTTATATTATACTTCCATTCCTTGATAAAACATTTTTCCAATAACATTAAGAACATATTTAGTATGTGTTTGAAAACGCGGTTGAATTTGAATTTTTCTTGCTTAAAATTATTATTTTTATGTTTTTTTGTTGTTTTGATGTGCTAATATCAAAAATTATTTTTAAAAAAATAAAAAAATTATTCTGATACATTTCTAAGCAAAAAATATTTTAAAAAATAATCACTACTATGCTCCTAAACATCCCGTAATATTTCAAATCAAAGTTTCTGGACATGATCTAAAATAATTGAGACCATCCACCTAGCCAGCCAAGAGATTATATTCATATAACATGTATCAATTTGTCAATGCTCTAATGATTAAAAGCTCTAGTGTGAAATCTAAGTCTCCATTATATATATATCACCTTCAAACCTTTTTTTTAGGGCATACCATGTGTTTTTATAAAATAAAAATGTTTGAGAATATAATAAAAGTTGCATTTTGAAATGCTTTTTGCTTGAAAAAATATTAAAATAATATATTTTTTATTTTTTAAAATTTATTTTTAACGTCAGCACATCAAAACAATATAGAAACACTAAAATAATTTTTAAATTTTAAACAAAAGCTTTTTTGACCGCACTATCAAATATCCCAAACTTTAAATTGAAGGGTATTTTAAAAAATAAAAAATACAGAAATAAAATGTAAATATTTTCAAGATTTGTGGTGCCATGGTCCCACTCCTCAACTGAGCTCCACTCCTCCTCTAATAATTACAATACTTACTTCATGCATGGCCTAAAAATGAAATTCCCTAGAAAAGAAAGGAAAAAGGACCGAAGAACAAAATAAGACCCCAACAAAACCAATAGAAACAAACAGACGACACCATGATGTGGCAACTGGAGATGTTCCCTCCTATTTGCCTTCACATACACAAAGTACACTCCACACCTTTCCTACGCACCACACACCAAAAAAAGAACCTTTATAAAAACATTAAAAAAGAAATAAAAAGAATTATCTCCATATGTGGGTGGCTTCTATGATGAACGAGTTTACTTCCTTCACTCTATAGTTATTTTTTGAGAATGTGGATTTACATGAGGTTGACAACTTTTTCGAAAATGTATTAATTTTGAGTCTAGATTATAGTTATTAAATTTGAGTAGAACTTCTATAATGATTCCATAATATGTTGATTTCGAGTTTTTTTTTAATGATATCAACTTGTAAAATTAGAATAATTTGATAGGAACTACTAGTAGTATGAGTTTAAGAGCAAGGGGTTTGCCCTCTCTATGGTCTCAAGTTCGAGGCATGTGGTTGCTAACAGGAGCGGAGCAAGAAGAAAAAAGTAAGAGGGGCCAAATTAAAAGAAATATTTTAAAAAGAGTAAAACTTTAATTATTTTACAAAGGGAGAGGCTGGGAAAAATTTCCTTGCAGGGGCCCGGGCCCCTGCCAGCCTCCCCCTGGTTCCGCCACTGGTTGCTAATATGATAGTTAGTGGAGGCTTACATGGTCGTTAACTTCAGGGCCCGTGAAATTAGTCGAGGTATGCGCAAGCTAGTCTGAATATCCATGTTAATAAAAAAATAATTTGATAGGTTGAATCATGTCTAAATTAGTTTCATTATTTTGAGTAAGATTTGGCTGGTCAATTTTAAAAGATTTTTTTTATTTTTATTTTAAAAATCTAAAATAATATCGTTTTAGTTTTGTTTTAAAATGCCTTAAAATAATCTTGTTTTAGAATTAATTGGAATTAATTTAAGTAACGTGTAGCTCGAATTTCAAATCAGCTCTTGATTAGAGTCTAACAATCATGTAGTTTAGATGATTGATGTATTTGAGACTTTCATAAATGAATTTATAAAAAATAACTCATTAATTAAAGATTAGATGGGATAAAAATTTATGAGATGTTTCGCCCATTATAATATTTTATTTTTTTTAAAAAAATATTTTTAATAGAGTTTATTTATTTTATATTTTTAGATTGTTTTATGTATTGAAATTAAAAATAATTTTTAAAAATTAAAAAAATATCATTATAATATATTTCTAAAAAAAAAAAAAAAACCTTTAAGCCACGATATGTAGTTCAAACACAGCCAACAACAAGCTACCACAATCACATCTCAACTACACGCATCTCTCTGTTCAGACATACAAAAACACAATGTACAAATCGCTGTCTTAAGAACACCTCTCTCTCTCTCTCTCACTCATAAAAACAATAACTTGCAGACGCTCACCCTCTCTCTCTCTCTCTCTCTCCGGAATACCAACACACGCATAGACATACTCTTTTTTCTGACCTCAAAGTCGGGGCTCCGAAGCCCCGAAAGGAACCCAAAAATCGGATCTTGGGCACCATTTCACCATTTTTTGACACTTTTTTTTGGAAAATATTTAAAGGGTATTCAAGAATGTACTCTGCAATACACTCACTGCCTTTGGATGGACATGGGGACTTTCAAGCTTCATTAGATGGAATTAATCTGCCTGGGGATGCGTGCTTGGTTCTCACCACGGATCCAAAGCCAAGGCTCCGCTGGACTGCTGAGTTACATGAGAGATTTGTTGATGCTGTTACTCAACTTGGTGGACCTGACAGTAACTACTACTACTTCATTTTATTTATTTATTTTCTTTGTGTTTGTTTCTTTGTTTCAATTTATGAGCTGTTTTAGCTTTTGTGTATGTGTCTTTGCTTTTTTCTTGAATGTGGTTTTATTGCCTTAAAGTTTCTATTTTATTCGCTAGAAAGTGTAAAAATGGTTATTTTGTGATGCTTTCTGTGAAGAATGTTTGTTTTCACTATGTGATGTACTTGAAATGTGTTTTGGGGTTTATTTAGTTGGTGGAAAGGGTCTTTTTTTTTTTTCTGTTTCTTTGAAAGAAATTTGGGTTTTGATTCTCAGTCTGGTTAATTAGTGCTTGAAATATTCACTGGGTTTTGTAGTTAAAAAATGTTTTTTTTTATAAATATTTTAGGATATGTTTTCAGATGTGATTATAGTAATTGATGTGGTGGTTCTGGATGTGATTAACCCCTATTGTTGATGATGTATTGAGTGATTAAAGGAGGCCCCTTTTTTCCTATTATTCACTGGAGGGTTTATTCCGGCTATTTGTTTTTACCAAATAGTTTTATGTGTTTATTTTGGCAATTATTATTTTTGTCTTTGTTAGGTCAAATGTTTTTAATGAGTATTGTTAGGTCAAGTGTTTTTAATGAGTATGTTGCTTAAGAAAACTTGAGATGGCCTGCCAGTTAAATTTCTTTAGTATGGTTTAATTTAGAACGATTATCATAATGTTAGCGTGAGAAGATTTCTCTTTCGTTGTTTAGTTGTTTTTGATTGACTAGCTGTCTAAGCTGCCTTGATCTCATATGCTTTTATTCTTTTAATGTTTGTGTTAATTTTCTGGTTATTGTGCACTACATGTTTCTCATGTATTTCACCTACTAGAAAATACAACCAAAAGGACAAATTAGATGAACTATAGCAGCTTGTCCTTGTCTAGGAAAGAATATTCTATTATTTGGGAGTATTAAATTTGTAAAAATTTGTGGTTCTGTTTTTGAATGGAGATTTCACAAAGAAATACCAAGCTTTTACTATCTATAATACCAGTCAAAGCAGCACCATGCAAGCTCTCTTTGCTCCTATTTCTAAAAAGTTTAAATCACTATGCGATATGATTATTTTATTTCTTTCTAAATGAAAATGTTGAGCTTACTTGTCATGGAGGATTGAATTCTAGTACTTCTGGTAGGGCCCCATTACTGGTATCAGAACTATGGAATTTTATTGATCTCCTTACTAGGCTGGAATCACTATACTTCCGGTAAAACAAAGCCACCTTGACCAGGCTGCTATGGTGATTTTACCATTTTTCACCAACCTGCCATTGGTGCAGCTGCTGCCTCTAGTATGAGAAGTACGAAATATGAGGAAGCTAGAAAACGCCAGGAGTTGTGAAATAAACCATTTTCAGAAGGCATAATAAGACCAGTGCTGAAATCTTCGATAGGTCTTGGTAGTATTGTGACATTCAAAGTCCCCCATTGTGTCTGTGGGGAAGTTCTTGGAATTGCAATCAGAGTTAGTTATCCCAAAAGCAACTCCAATTTACACTTTTGGATGGTAGGCCCATGCTGTTGCAACTTATAATTGTAAGAACTTGTAAGAAATTTCCATTGCATGAGGCAGCTACCATTTCAAAACAATGCATAATAGGCCAATGTAGAGTTCCTCAACCAAAGGAACCAACTCATGCCTTGGTGTTCTGAGTCACGCACATGCTTGCATTGTAGTGTGTTGTCAAATGATAGACAGGAATCTGTAAATGGCCTGCTTATTAGAAACTATGCTTTTTCAATAGGATATTGGTAGCTAAGAATTGGTACTAGTTGCCAGGGATTGTTCATGCTTGAGATATTGTCCCTCCAGTATCGTGGTTTTGAAGCATGTTTATTGTTAGAAATTTTGTTGTTATGTTCTAGTGACATTAGGAACTTAATAGGAACATCATTTTGTTCCTCAGCATGTCTTTGGCTCCTAACTGATTTGTACATGAACAAAGTGTAGCACAATGACATCTCAATTTTGAAGAAACATTTATAGGGCAACCTCTATTTGTCAGATGACTTCACAGACTACTTACTATACTTCATTTTGCAGGCACACAATCATGCTGATTTGCTAATTGAAGTTTTTGTTTTGTTTTCTCAATATGAATTGCAGAAGCAACACCTAAGACAATTATGAGAACAATGGGGGTAAAAGGCCTCACCCTTTATCACTTGAAATCTCACCTACAGGTCTGCTGAAACCATTGTCTCTCTTTATTCTTTTTGATCTTCTAGGTATTAGCTTCATATGATTTCATGCTCTTCCTCTAGTTAACATTTCTACTTGCAGAAATACCGGTTGGGAAAGCAGTCCTGCAAGGAATCAACTGATAACTCCAAGGATGGTATTGACCTCTTTTCTTTAGAACCTTTATACTAGCTGTTTTCTTTTATCTTTTCTATTGAGGGCTTCCCAGGGGCATAAGACTATTCTTCAATTTGTGAACTCCTCTACCTTTTTTCCTGCCAGCTGCATGTATTTTTTTATTCTGTGTATTACCATATTGGCAAATGTCTGGACATTAATTTTCTATCTAGCATCAATTGTAAATGCACATGCACAACACTTTTTTTTTTTTTACCAAAATTTTCATACCTTGGGTACCATAGTTGAACTGCTTCTGGTGGTAAATTGCTGTGGTTGAAAACTTACTGATTTAAGGAATGATGTGTAGTTGGGATTGCACCATCAGTTGCAGAAAGTCAGGATACTGGTTCATCGACATCTGCATCATCAAGAATGATTGCACAGGATCTGAATGAGTATGCTGTCTCTACCCTAAACATGTCAAACTTGTTCCATCTCTCCTTGTGTTCCAATCTTTACTGCCTTTTATCTTTCAAACAGTGGTTACCAGGTTACCGAGGCTTTGAGAGTGCAGATGGAAGTCCAACGAAGATTGCATGAGCAGCTGGAGGTTAGTATTCATTTATTTGTCTTATGTGGCTTTTGGACTTTTGGGATACCATAGAAGTTAGAACTGGAACATCTAAGTTGCTATGAGTTACCTTCTTTTTTTTTTTAATTATGCATGAGACAAGTTAAAGCCTCAACGGTCCAAGCTTATCACTATCTAATCAAACTCCAAGAAAAGATTAATTAAAAAGTATAGAAATGTAACCTCATTTGAGGGAGAATATATTAGGTGAGACCGGTTCACCATGTGCCCACTTTCATGAATATTGGGACCCACCACTTTGTGAGTGTGGGCTCATGGTGAGCCAGGCTCGTGCAACAATTCCTCCATATTCCTGGAAAAAAGCTTTTACCGGTGGTTTATTACAAGCTAAAATAATTGTAACTTTTCCCTCAAAGGTCAGACTCCTTTTTTCACTTCTAGAAATTTGTCTTTAATCCAAGTAGCTCAGTGTCTCAGCTATGATTTTGAAATTTTAAGATCTTTCTAAGAGTTTTATCATAAGCAGGTGCAACATCATCTCCAACTTCGCATTGAAGCTCAGGGGAAATACTTACAGTCAATACTTGAGAAAGCTTGTAAAGCTCTGAATGACCAGGCTGTTGCAACTGCAGGACTTGAAGCTGCTAGGGAAGAGCTTTCTGAATTAGCAATCAAGGTTTCCAATGAATGTGCAGGAATTGCCCCACTTGATACCATGAAGATGCCTTCCTTATCTGAACTTGCTGCTGCTTTAGGGAACAGAAATGCTTCCAATGTGCCTGCTCGCATTGGTGATTGCTCTGTCGAAAGCTGCTTGACTTCAACTAGTAGCCCAGTTTCTCCCATGGGTGTGGGCTCACAAGTTGCTTCCACGAAGAAAAGATCAAGGCCTGTGCTTGGTAATGGAGATTCATTGCCCTTCGAAGGCAACATTCGGCAAGGAGTAGAATGGACAATGAATAATATTTTGGATGAATAGCAAGGCATTTCCATCTTAGAAACAGAAACTTTGTTTCTTTCTTTAGCTGTCTAGCTTATCTAAATGACAAATCTTAATCAACTATATCATCAGTGGCCTGTATATTCTCAGATCTTTGAGTTAGAGGATATCATTTTCTTATAACTTGGAACTCTCTCCCTTTCTGCAAAACGAGTGGCATGCTATTCATTTATCCAGCTTGCTTTTCAAGATGGCGTTGAAAAGTTGGCAATGTATATATAGAGTTGAATTGAGGTTTAATTATTCCCGATGTCTTCCACTTCTAACTTTTACCATTGCCAACTGTGCGTTGATGGACGAGGTTGTGAAAGGCTGCAAATTTGTCTGTCCAAATTCTTAAAGATGTATTTGTTATGGCTCAATACTCAATACTTGAACATCTTACAAAAGTTGATGAATGCTAAAAGATCAGGCCGTCAAGGGATAATTAGTGGTAGAAAAAAGAACTTTTCTTCTCTGCTTGACAAAGAATTCACAAAACGACGGGTGCTTCCTTCCCTCCCTCGCTTCCTCTCTTCATGGGACATATTTAATTCCAACTTTCCTGTGCCTGTGAATTAAATGGAATTATTTTTTTTAGCTTTTGGAACAAATTTATGTCCACAAGCAATATGTCCACAAGCATGTAGAATTTTCATATTAAAATTCTACATGAAAATTCGGTGACTTATTTCCATGGGAACCAGATAGGATAGCTTCAATACTTGAACATTGGTATGACTAGACTTTACTCCAAGAAAAAGCTTTATTCTTTCTTACATTTACAGTATTTGAATATTCAATTGAGAGAGAGAAAAGTAAAGTATTTTCTGGCTCTGCATTTGTTGTGGAAGCCATGATGGCATGTCCACAGTAAAGCACTTCATTTTGCTTATTCTGAACTATTTTTTGTGCCCTCTTTTTCTTTCAAGACAATCAAATGCTCCTTTTCTCCTTTATGAACTGTACCTCAACTCCTTTACTCTCTTGGGGCAACCAGCTGCCTCCTTTCTCTCACTTGCAGGCATGACAGACTCACTGGGTAAATCTTATCTCTTAGTTTATTTCTTGCTTTTCTTTCTTGGTACTTGCTAATATTTTTTTCTGGACTAAGGGGTTCTGTAGATATCCAACAAAAGAAGAAAAAAAAATCCAAATAATGTGGAAAATTAATGCAAGAAAGCTTCTGCCTGTAGATTAACTTTGAAAGCTTTAATTTTGCCTATTTAACTCATTTTCACTGAGTGAGTTAATACTGTCAGTACATTTATCAGCTTTCCTGATCCTTGCATGCTATTGTTGTCATGTTCTCTGATTTTCTCCCTTCTCTTGTACTGATATTCTATAATTGCTCCTTTTCTCTATCTGTCTATTTCAGTTCTCTTCTTGTTCTTTCGTGAAATATGATGCCTGTTGAGGTGCCATCACTTTCATGTTATGTGACCAGTGCTCCAGAATCTATTTCATTGTAGAGTGTTACATTATCCATTGATGGTACAGTAGAACAAGCTTTGCTAAACTGAGAAAGCAGACAATAGAAATCCATATATCAGAACTAAGATGTCCTTATAAGCTGCATTTAGGTTTTCGAAAGAACGGCAAGGAATCACTCAAGGAAGGAATTCTCTTGATAGAATTTTCATTCATTGCCTTTTCCTTGGTTTTTCCAAGTTGCAGTTTTGCTTGAACAATTTCAAACATGCAGATGGTTGAGGGTAGGGTTCATACTCATTTGAGAGCTAATGCCAGATTTGTCATATAGTAACCTACATATATGATTTTATTTTGTTGAAATGCATTCAATTATCCTGATATGAATTCATACTAATTCAGGAACAAATAATATATAAGCTTTTTTGCATTCAATTATCCTGATATGAATTCATACTAATTCAGGAACAAATAATATATAAGCTTTTTTTTTTTGTTCTTTTTCTTTAGCTTTAAGCTTTCATTACAGTTAAGTCTATTGACTGATATTAGCCTGCATAATGCAGCTTCGTTTTAGTAGCATTTAGAAAGAAGTATTGTTACCTTTGAATGAAGCAACATAGCTAGAGAGAAGGAAAAGAAAGGGATTAAATTATGTTTAATATGCATTAAAAGATCTTTGTGAAATTAGTAAATTAAACAGATCTTATGTCTTAACTCTTTTGTTGAGCCTGCATTTTGATTCCTCCTTGTGTCTAATTTTCAAGGCACATCCCACCCTTTCCCTTCTTTCAAGTCCTTGTCATCTAAAACAGGAGAGATGTTTTGCCATTGTGGATCACCAAACAAATATAAGAGGCTGGATGAATATACTAATCATGTGGTTTCCTCAGTTTAATGAAGAACTGAAACACATCAGAGGGGTATTTGAACAGTATGGTGAGTTTAAACAAGGTTGCTTTTCTGTTCCCTGAGATGCAATGGTGGACTTTTTCTGCATATTGACTCTCTATATCCTCCTCATAGATGAAGATGTAAATGGATCTATTGACCTTGAGGAACTCAAAAAATGCTTACAAAAGCTGACACTCACTTTAAAAGAGGAGGAAGTTGAGGATCTTTTCCACTCCTGCGACATTGACAATTCAATGAGTTCAATGTTCTTAGAAGTCATCTATCTCCTAGTAGAACATTCATCCTCTCCTCCCAAGAGCATCCACCTTAAACTTGACTTTATCTTCATTCATATGTTTGACTTAAAGACGTCAACTTATTGTGATCACCCATATATGATGGCCTGAGGGTTTTGTTTCAGACATCAAAGATGGGTTCACCAGAGCTTCAGGCCACTATCGATACAATTGTAGAAGCTTTCTTATTCTTGGATAAGAATGGTAATGGGAAGCTGTAAAAGAAAGAGATGATCAAAGCATTCAAAGAGGATTCTCCTTGGGAAAAATCCCCAGCACACATCACCGGATCCAGAATTAGTTCTATCTCTTTCACATGATATATTTCTACTTTTGACTTGTAGTTCCAGTTGTTTTAAAATCCTTAAACCATCCTCTTGGAGATTCCTGTGAATATATGCAGAAGAAATGGACTGGGACAGGAATGGGAAGGTCAGTTTCAGGGAGCTCCTCTCTTCTTTAATCAACTGGATTAGGATTGATGCTGACGAAGAAATTCCCGAGAAGGGAAGTCAAACCAGGCACAAGAATTTGAGCTGGATAACTGTCGAATATGAGGTCAGATTGAAGCATTTATGTGCAAAAATAAATCATCCAAGTGTATTATTCAAAGCTGTCGCTCCTCTGCCATGCTCAATTGTGCATGAATTATTTGTGGTGACAGTTAACGTTTCTCATATGCTCTATGAATCACCCTGATAAATTAAGGGTTCATTTCTTTCTCGTCCTCACCTTATAGGCTTTGGGGATCATTTTTATTTTCCTTTCATGATTCTGGTCCTCCTCTTCTGTCTAGATTGTATTGCAAGCACTGTGTATGGAAAGCCAGCGTAGGGGTGGTTATGGCAAGAAGCTATAACTGCAGCGTTACTAGATTCTAATGAAAAAAAAAATCATGGTAGCCTATTGAAAAGCAAAACATATACATTGATAGTACACAGAAGTTACAGGAAAGGAAAGAACTATCAATCTCCGCAGAAACCTATAGTGACTATCTAGTTGTCACTGACACTCTACTCACTTAATCCCCAGAGCTTGGATTCTTCTAATCAATGACAAAGAACTAGCATTGTTTTGTCTCCATTCTTCTCTGCTTTCCTTCCTTTTCCCTCCTTCCATGAACCATTGATCGTTTCCGTCAAGTATCCTTACAATCTGCCTAATGCTTGGCCTTAATTCTGGGTTGGACCTGGTGCATGCAATCCCCAATTTGACGATTCTGATCAATTCTTCATGATCATATTCACGGTTCAACCTTATATCAGCCAGATCCTCCATTGGTCTCTTCTGTGTCTCAAATTCATGAACTCTAAGAACCAAGAGCACCTCTGGTCTCCGAAAATCAACTGCCATTTGTCCACTGACCACCTCCAGAACCACCACACCGTAGCTATACACATCAGCCATTGGGGTTGCCTCACCAGATTCCATGTACTCGGGAGACATGTAACCAAAGATTCCACGGACTGATTTATTTTCTTTTGCAGCTGCTTTATGGGCATGATCATTTCTTGCCAAGAATTCGGCAAGTGCAAAGTTACCAAGTCTCGGATTCATGTCTGGATCAAGAATGATAGAAGATGTAGTAATATTCCTGTGGATAACTTGCTCATCCCACTCCTCATGAAGATAAAGAATTGCAGCAGCAAGAGACTTGATGATGTTATATCTGTGCCGCCATTGTAGAATAGAATGCCCAATTCTATTGTCATGATGGAAAAGAAGGTGACTCATCAGGCGACTTGCTGAATAATCATAGACGACAAGCATCTCTCCATGTTCTGTGCACCATCCACGGAGTTGTATCAGGTTGCGGTGGCGGAGCCTGCCTAAGTTTAGGAGTTCAGTTGAAAATCGCACGCGTATTGCAGGGCATTGGGTCATGCCAAGTCTCTTCACCAAGACTTGATGGCCATCTTCAAGGATGCCATAGTAAGCAGTTCCAAAGTCCACCTCTGCTACCCTTTGTGAATCCGAGAAATTATTTGTAGCAGAAATGATTTCCTTGTAGGATATTTCCCTGGGAGTTTCCACCATAAAGAAAGCATTTTGCCGGTGACTTCTGTTGTTCGACTTGGAAGAGCTCAGTTTATTACTACTCTCAAATTCTGCTGTTGCATACATAGTTTCTTCCGTAGCTGTGACATACGCTGATGAAGTGAACGAGATTGTCATGTCAGAACTTGGAACGGAGGTGGTCGCGGTGGTGTTGGTTTTGCTTATGCTAGTGCTTGCAGGTGATATAGCTATGTATCTAGGATGAGACCGAAATGATGGAAGAGGTGGCAGTTTGCCCAAAATGTTGCCAGAAAGTGCTTCCACAACCCATTTCATGTTAGGCCGAAGTTGCGGGTTGTGGAGTGTGCATAGAAGCCCCAGATGAATCAGGCGTTCAATATCAGAAAGCCCAAAAGACCCATCTGGAAGCCTATTATCCGCTGCTTGTAAAAGCTTCCCTTCATCGGACAACCCCCTTATCCAGTCAAGCAAAATGATCCGATCATCAGGATATGTCAGATCCACTGCCCGCCTCCTAGACGCCACCTCTAACACAACAATTCCAAAGCTGAAAACATCAGATTTAGCAGTAGCGACACTTCGTTTCTGGAAGCTCTCGGGTGATAAATAACCGATAGTGCCACCAATTCTGGTTGATTCAGCCAAGCGAAACTGGTGATTTTTCATTGAAGGTGTCCGGATTTGATACTCAAGTTCATGTTCTAACCACCGCGCCAAGCCGAAGTCACCAAGTCGGGCATTATAATGTGAGTCAAGCATGACATTGCTTGTCTTCACATCCCGGTGAATGATCTGAGTCTCCAATTGTTCGTGGAGATAATGCAATGCTGCTGCCAAGCCGCTGACTATCTTCCTTCTTCGTTCCCAAGCAAGGGGTTCCGCTTTCAGGTTTTCAGGCCTTCTAAACAGAACCCTGTCCAGGCTGTGGTTAGGCATGTAGTCATAAACCAAGAACAACTGGTCTTCATGAGCACACCACCCTCTTAGCCTGACAAGATTCCTGTGTCGCAGTTGAGCCACCGCAACCAACTCAGCTTCAAAAGTCTTCTCAAACTGTTCCCCTCTCTCAGCCAAGCATTTGACTGCAACAACAGTACCATCACTTGGTAAAACTGCTCTATAAACCTTTCCAAAACCTCCACTTCCAAGAACCTCATTTTCACAAAACCCTTTAGACCCTATATAAAGTTCAGCATAGCTGAATATCCTTGGATTATCACCACCAACCTTCTCAGATATCTGAATTCCTTCCAGGTCATGAAACGGACCAGACTGCTGTTTACTTGGTTTATCGTCCTGAAAACAACCAATCCATTTCGATTCATGTAACCGGCGTAATGAATCACCTAGGACATGAAGTATTTGCCTCCCGCAGCCGCAGTGTTGGCGCTTTTTGACATCATCATGCACAGGTGGTCGGATTTGTGGTTGATCAAATGGCTTGATTTCTTCGAAATCCGCCGGTAAAATGATACAAAAGCAGTTGAGTTTCATGGTTTTGGTGTCTGGAAATCGGCTAGATGAACATTGAATGAAGATGGCGAAGTAAATGAAATGGATGAGACTTTGGTTGTGTGTATATTATGTGATCACGTAATGCCTTTTTTGTGCGTGGGCTTTAAATTCAACACGGTTAGGTTGCATTTTGGTTGAATTATGTGCTGTCAACCGCCTTGAAAAGAACCTACCCTTATCTTAGGAAAAAGAAGTTTCTAAAATATTTGAACTTGGCTACTATAGCATATAGTTTCTGAAGCATAAATAGAATTATTAGATGACAATCATCGGGTGGTGACCTGGGTCGATCTCTTAATTTTATTTTTATTTAAAAAAAAATTTAACAAATTGAGAATCAAGTTTTGATTGGATCAGGTTTGGGTAGATCAGGTTGATCTGAAGTTTTGACTAAATTAATCAAGTGTTTTTCTTCTTTAACTTGAATCGATCTAGATCCCATGTCAGCCGGATTTCAGGTTGACCCGCCAGGCCAATTCAGGATTTATAATTTAGCTCTGAATTAGAACAAAGTGGTCGTGATGGTTGAAATTCATATCTTGTTAGCTTTGGTCAAAACTTGCCAAAAACAAACATCCTATAGTCCACAATTGACAAAAGAAGAAAGAAAAACAATGTCAATCAAGGTGAATTGGTCTATCTTATTATGATAGTTTATAGAAATGCGATTAATTTGGTAAAGATGAGAGGTATGTGTTCAAATGCATGCAATGGCAAAGACTATCAATAAGAAGCCATGGACGTCTCTGGAAAACTTATCATGAAAAATCATAAAAAGGGATGCAACAGGACGTCTAGAACCTAAAACTTCTTATGGTTGAAGTTACCTTGCGCCCTTCGATCTTTGAGATAAGCACCGGGAAAGTAATGCATGCTTCAAGACGGGAATTATATGGGTGAAGATGGATAAAAATCAACATCTTTATCATATGCTCCCATTATAGCTCTGAGTGCTTTGCGATTTGATAGACATAACCTGACGATCTCATTCAAGTTTTGAATAAAAGCACCTTGGATAGAAGAAGATTCTCCCATAGTCAATCATGTTCATATATATAGATTTAAAGGAAATTTATTGTGATTTGAGAATTCAGTTTCTTGTTCTGAATTAATTGTTTCAGTGTTACTTTAATTACTAGAACAATATAGATATTTCACGGTACGAATATTTTTATAAATCTTATCAAGTTAATTCAAAGAGTTGACGATAAGAAAAGAAAAAAACAACCATTATATTTATATTCTTGTGTCTTTTAATGTAAGTCATACCTTTATATATAAATTTAGAAAAAACAGTTATATTTTTTAATAACTTTTTTAAATATATAGATCAGTTCCATCCTTCATGTATGAACTGACCTAACCCAATAACCAATAATATATATAATTTTATGATCGGTTTTATTTCATCTTTTATTTAATATGATTCATGTCTTCATTAAGTACAGTTTTTCTTACACTCCTGCCTTAAAATGTTTACAAAACTAGCTGGTTAAGCCTCATGATTATTTATCACTCAAGATTAACTCATTGAACTAGATTGAAATTACCTGAACACAGCTAGCTGAAAGCGTAATTAGAGTATACAAGTCTGAGATCAAAAGTCATCATCACCGCTGTGACTAAGAGTTTGGGGCCCTTAGGATTGCTTGATGGCAGAAATCTGAGCCGGGGATTGTTGACATATGGTTAAATCTAGGGTAATGTAATTTATTGTACGGAGTGCCTCTTATTCTGAATTTGGTCATGTGGGTTGCCAACTTTTTGTTACTCTATTTTAAAATAGTAGTTATGATTTAAATATTTTTTATTTAAAAATATATTAAAATAATATTTTTTTTATTTTTTAAAAATTAATTTTAAGATGGGTATATCAAAACAATTTAAAAATATTAAAACAGATAATTTTTAATAAAAATAAAATTTAAATTTAAAAAAAAAACATAATTTGGACGGTGTTTCTAGAATACTCTGTATATCAATCAATTAATGATATGGTCCCGTTTTTGTGTGGCAAATTCTTGGGTGTGGGGTACTTCTGCTGCCTGTGGGAACTGGTGTTCACTGGGATGTTATCTGATGAATTCTTTGGCGTCTATGGCACAATTCTTGGGCTTCAAGAGCAAGGAAAAGGAGGGGGAAAGAAGGCTTTCAATGAGATGACAAGGCATGAAGGAGGGAATCAAGAACTTGGACAATCGAGCCATTGAACCTTTCTAGGTTTCTCGAAAAGAAGTTGTAGTTGAGCTATCATGGAGACGAAGAAAATGATAACTAATGATTTCATTCCTTCACTTTTACAGTTGCAGGTACAAACAAAATCACCAACTACTACACTTCACCTAACCAAGTTTATTTTATTTACTAGGAAATGACATTCTCAATATGAGCATTTTTCTAGTTAATTTCCAAGTCAAAGAATTAGAGAAGTTTTGGAAAATCTTTCCCTTTTCTAATCCTAATGATTCCTTCCTGACATTTTTCTAGTTAATTTCTACCGCGATGAATAAATAAAATATAAGAGGTGTAATAATAATTATTTTTTAAAATATTTTTTACTTTTAAATACATTAAAATAATTTTTTTATAAAACTTTATTTGAAACACAATTCTAAACAATAGCCTAATATCTCTTATGCTCAACCATCCACGTCTACTCTGCTTGCACACAATACAATAATATATAGTTATAAATCTTGGCTCGAAAACTTGTTGGGTTAAGAAAAAAATAGTTGTTTATTTTAAGGATGATAGAGAGTAATATAAAATTATTATTGATATTTTATTTAAAAATTTAAACTATTGGGTTGAGATGATTTTTTGACATGGTATTAAAGTCTTGTTGACCAAGCAATCACGAGTTCAAATCTCATTATCTTCATTCTATTTAATAAAAAATAAGCGTAAAGTATAAATTTATGCGAATTTCAAGTTTAAAATTTTTTTATTTAAGATAATATATCAAATAATTATAAAATTATATTTTAAAATCTCATCTAAAAATTTAAAATTTAAAATTTAAAATGATTGAGAAGATATAATTATTTAACAGAGCCAGTTCTTGCCACTTGCATTTCGACATTTTATAAGCATCAATTAAATGGGTTTTAGTTCATGGTGTGACATGTCGAACTGCCAGGGTTGAAAAGAGAAAATTGTTATAGAAATTAATGCTGGAGGAGCCCTTTCGAGTTGCATCATCTGGCAGGAAAAAAAATTAAAAATAAAATAATAAAAAAACCTGCCATGAATGAATCTTGTTGAGCTCATTGGTGTCCTCTCAGAATGGGGACCCTCTCAGTCCCCATTTGAAAATGAAAAGGAAGTCTTTAGACTTTGGTCAATAATAAATGAGAACAAGAAAGAAAGAAAGTAGCTTTGGTAGCCCTTTCTATCATTATCACCTTTTAAATACGGCCATGATTTATGATGTGAAAATTGTCCACCTAATTCA
The DNA here is from genome assembly GCA_007827005.2 of Populus simonii. NCBI lineage: Eukaryota > Viridiplantae > Streptophyta > Magnoliopsida > Malpighiales > Salicaceae > Populus > Populus simonii. Next base: position 4,302,929 of record CM017480.2, read on the forward strand.
GCCGAAGATTTATCCCATTAATTTTTATTTTTTTTTAATTTTCCAAGCAATTTTTCACATTTTATTAACATATTCTTTTCTAGCATAAAATAAGGTTTAATTCTAGGTTATTATATCCATAAAGGGTTAGCTCCACCTATTTACAAAGCCATCTAATTCACTGATAAATTCCCATATCAAATTAAGGATTAAACCTTATTTTAACCTAGAATTAACCTTATTGCACTATCATTTTGATCATATTTAGGTATCTATTGGATCCAACAATATGCTTGTATTAAAAGCATGTTTTCATATCAAATTTATTTTGGTTTTTTAAAGCTTTCTTTTTTTAGTATATCTCCCTAATTAGAAATTAGGTATCTAATCCATTTTTTATTCTTGTTTAAAAGCTTATAATTAATCACTAACCTTAGAAGTCCTCATTCTAGCTCAACAACATTCTCAACATAAAAAGCCGGAAACTCCATGGACCGAATTAGGCTTTTAACTAGGAGATCTTCTTTTGACATATGCCCAAATTCCTAGACTCATGGTAATGAGACCAACCTTTAATTGTGTTTGAGATTTTACTATAAGATTTTTTTATTTAAAAATATATTAAAATAATATTTTTTATTTTTATTTTTAATATCAGCATATCAAAACGATAAAAAATATATTAATTTAAAACTTTTAAACAAATCAAAAATTTAGAAAAACATGGTCAAACCGCACTCCCAAATGATGCCTTAATTGAGATATATATTGTAATAAGACAGGTTGATAACATAACCTTTTCTATCCTAAAAGGCATTCAGGACATCAACACATATTTCCTTGGTTAAGATATCCTGAAGTTGGGTAATTTTGTGTCGGACTTCAAGTCTTTTTAGCCTTTCTTCTATATGATTGTATCCTACTTCATCTTGAAGAGAAAGAGAGCAAATAAATATATTTTTTACGATTTAAAATGGTGTGGATAGAATAAGGAATATGTTGGGTGACAAAGAAAAACTGTATTTTAGGGACCCTCCATTGTAGTTGTAATGTCGGTCTCCTCAAGATGTGTGTTAGATAATCATGTATGAAGGAAAGAATTTCCTAGAATTATTCTTGAGGAAAGGCTTTTAAACATGATAAAAGTCATTGGGATGTTGATTCTATTTTTACAAATAGCAGTTTATATTGAATTAGTGAAGTTTGTTTATTAGTAGCAATGAGAAATGGAGTAGTTTTGTGAGATATATGAACGATAATAGTCTTCCATGTATACAATTTAATTAAGCTTCTGAATCAACTAAAGTTTTAGTAGTTAATCCTAATTTTTTTGTTTATTACAACAATTAATTTGAGTTTTTATTGATTACAAGGGTGATTTGAGCATATCATTTCTGAGTGATAACTCTACAAATGGTATTAATCTATTGCATAATATTAATCTCTAGATTATAGATTTTTGTGATATCTTCTAAATTAGAAGTGTATTTTTCTAAGTTTTTACTAGAGGATTTATCTCATTCATTGGATTAATTCCAAGCAATATGCTATTTCAAGTTTTTGATATATTATTTATTCATTTTAGATTTGAGATTTGAGATCCGCAGTCGTGAGTTCTTTGATGAGAGAACTCTTTTTTTTCCCTACTAAGGACTTCTTGCAAAGAATATATTTCTTTGGCCATTTATCTAGTTAGAGAAATAAAACTCTTATTAGAGTTTGGTCTTGGATTTATGGTATTCAGGTAGGTTTCAAGGACATCTTTTTTTCTTTGGATTTTGGGTCTTGTTTATATGAAGTCTAACATAAAACCTTTTTTTTTTTTTTTTGTGAGCATGTTTATGCTGGTCTGAAAAAGTTTTTTAGTGATGTAATTATCACAATCACAATCATGATGCTTGTCTAATTGTAATGCATTAAAATCAGTGGCAATTGTATTCAAAAGCATATTTACCATGTTTTGTTTAATTTTTATTTCAGATAAGCCACTTGGATTAATGACTATATTTTTTTTAGTGGTAGATAGAATTTTCTTCCTTACCCAATTTGAGTGCAATTGCCTAGAAAGGCCTTTTAAGTATAGCTTTGGTAATTGATGCATTATTGTTTCCGTACGTTTACCCTAGATACAATGACAAATATTAGCATATGCTTCATGATGATTTTTACCTGATATTCACACATTTCATCAATATTCCACTCAAGAATGGAATTTTCACCACAACTAATAGAGTTTTAGTCAAATATATCATCAAATTAAAGATCAATTAGGGTTGGATGAGGATAATAAAAATTTGTTCGGGATTTATAAAAATGCCTTATGTAATTTATTTTATTAGCCTCTAATGGGACTAAATTAGTGATGCTTGTGGAAGCAGAACATGACAACAACAAACACATAAAGATAAAAGATAGATTAAAATAGGTTTAAAACACAAAGAATCTTAAAACCTTACCTTATGTTATTTATGAAATATTTATATGACCAAGCCTGCCTCTTAAAGAGGTTTATAATGCATTTTATTGGCTAGAAAAAACCAACCTAGACTAGAAAACAAAACTAGAGTCCTAAAACATAAAGAAAAATAAAATAAAATCCAAAAATAAACAATTAATCCCTAAAAAACTAGGAAAAATAACAAAATTGACCCAAACAACATCGTCTAAGCCTAATTTTCATAAGAAAAAGACTTGTAGAATCATCTAATCAAATTTGAGCTCGATTCAACAATCAAATCTTCTGTTATGACCATGTCTTTTCTTGAACCTAAACATGTCATGTCCTATTGGTTCATGAAAGTATCTATTAATCTATCTACATAGTTTATATGGGGTAAATCCTCATATAATTACTCAGAACCCCTAGACTTGCAAACTCAGCTACATCAATTAGTTCCTTTTTTTTTTGTTCCGCTAAGAATATTTGTTCTAATTTACCTATTTAATTGATCTCTTTCTTTTCTAAGATTTTTATTATTTTCTTGTTTTTATGATAAGAAACATTTAGCTTTTGGAACATGGTGACTAACATATTCATAAAATCAATTATCATTATAAGAAGATATGATATCAAATTTTTGAATTGGAGGATTCTCCCTTTTCTGGTTGGCTCAACAAGGCTTATATTCTATTAGTTTGTCGTACCCGACATCGCGGCGACCCATAAATAATAAATTCTTTTATGAAAAAGAACAGATTTCTGGCATCTTGTTCTTTTAAAAGAAAAATGTCTTGTTTGAGGAGTCGCCACCTAATATTATGGTCACTAGGAACCCTAACTGGTTAATGGAAATTCTATGGTTCGGGACTGGTTACGTAAAAGAGAAGATATTAGCACCCCTTAAACGTTCTGTCTAAGGCAAACTGCATTGCTGTTTTTGTCTTGAATTGCTAAATTTTACTTGTTTACGTTGTAATGGTTTATTCGCAATATTCCTGACTCTGGCGTCAGTGAATATTCAACTACGGATAATTCCAACTCTGGCGTTGGTAACTATCACGTAGCTATAAAATAAATTTGGATCAATATTTTTTATTCATGACTCTAACGCTAGTGAATAAACAAATAAACTAAATTCATTTTATTATGCATTCACATATTTTTCTATTTCTTATGTAGTTAAATAAAAAAACAAAAACAATAATTAAATCAGTGTTTTTATTCCTGACTCTGGCGTCAGTGAATAAATAAATAAATAAATAAAATTATTTTTCATACATGCACATATATTTTTTTCTTGCTAAATAAAATAAAATATAACAAATAAAAATAATATAAACTTAAACCAGTATTTTACTCCCGACTCTGGCGTTGGTGAATAAACCGGTAAATTTATATTATTTTTATTCATGCATACACATATTTTTCTATTTTTCTATTTTTCTATTTTTATTTTATTTTATTTTTTTCTATTTTATTTTTATTTTTTAGGCTGGGCCTAGCTCAGCCCACAGGGGCTGGGCCACATGAGGCATGCGTGATCCAAATCGCGCGTGCCTGGCCTTTGTTAATTAATTTAAAACAAACAGCGAAAATGAATTAGCAAAAACGCAAGGGAAAACAGAACAGACTTACCTGATTCTTTTGCAGAGAATTTGCGCGAGGTTGCCGAAGATGACACTTCTGTTTTCGAATTGCCTCTTACTCCTTATGCTTGTATCTCACGTTGTATTCCTTTCCTGGGTCTCTGTTTCCTCTGCTCTCGTCTGAAAAATTATTCAAGTGCTTTGTTTTTTAAACTTTCTCTACTCTCTCTCGGTTTGTTTATGTTTTTGTTGTTTTAAGGCCTGTATTGGTAAGGGAAGGGTTCACTTCTGGTATGGGGTTCTAAGAACTTAAAAATTCGACTGGTATCTTTGTGTTTCTCTCTTTTGGTTTCGTTCGTCCCCTCTCTCTCTCTCCAACCCCTCTACTCTCGGTGCTGCTCGGTTTATATAGGGCTCGACGGGTGGTAACGGGCGGTAGGCTGAGGGTCGACCACCATTAAGGTGCCCATAACTGAAGTCAACGGATGACGATTACTGCTGCAGCGTTCGACCTCATTTACTATAGAAAACGGTCACTGGCTTAAAGGAGAAGAAGATGAACAGTGTCTTCAAAACGACGTCGTTCGGGCATTTTACGTTTTGATCCATGCGGTTTTGAACGTCTTGTAATTAATCCCCTGGTTTGAACAGTAATTGGCCCCCTACATTTGCGCACCTTTTTCAATATAGTCCTTGGATTTTAATTTCGCAATTTGGACCCCAAACATTAATATTTCTTGAATTCAGTCCCTGATTTCATTGATTTAATTAAATTCAAAGTCCAATTAAGTCTAAAACTTATAAATTCTCCAATTAAGCCCCTGATTGGATTAATTAAATTAATTCCAAGCTTAATTAAGTCTCAAAACTTTATCAATTCTCCAATTAAACCCTTGATTGGATGAATTAAATTAATTTCAAGCTTAATTAAGTCTAAAAATTTATCAATTCTCCAATTAAACCCTTAATTGGATTAATTAAATTAATTCTAAGCTTAATTAGATTAATTCCAAAGTTTAATTAAACCCCAAAGCTTCCAATCACGTTGCCTTTAACCCAAATTTTAATTCATTCTTCATTTATTTCATTTTACTTGTTTTTTTCATCATTATTATTATTTTTTTCATCATTTTTTCTTTTCAGTAAATAAAATAATAATAATAATTAAAATAAAATAGTAAAAAATTGGGTTATGACATAGTTTATCTTCCAAAAGACTGGAGACAAAGGATTGAATAATTATTTTGCTGAACTATGTAGTTAATTAAGAGGACTTCATCCTAAAAGACACTCTTGTAAGGAGTGGCAATGACCTCCTTTACTTGATTTTTCACGACAAATGAAGTTTCTGGAGACTGTTTAGATTGGATAATGGCTCATGTGGTGTCAAAACATGACTGATAAGTCACTTCAATGACAACAAGAGCGGAAGAATTGGAGAAGTTTGGAAAATCTTTTTCTTTTTCTAATGATTCCTTCTTCTAGTCAGCTAAGGAAATCTGGCCATGGAAGGCTTGAACCTGACATTTTTCTGGAGAATTTCTCCGTCAAAGAATAAACCATGATCATACTCCACCACCTGCATCTACTCTGCTTACATATAATATAACAGGTGTGAATTCTGGCCTAAAACTCAAGATGGTTTGGTGGGCACAAACTAGGCTTAAGAAAAAGAAAAAAAAAACCAAGTAAAAAAAAAAAAATTGTTGCCTCGTTGGTGGAAGTTCTTGCCACTTGCATTTTGACATTTTATAAGCATTAATTAAATGGGTTTTAGTTCATAGTGTGATTTGTTGAACTGCCAAAGAAACTAGGGCATCATATAGGGTTGCAAAGAGAGAATTATTATAGTACTTAATTAATGCTGGAGGAGCCCATCGTCTGGCAGAAAAGAATACCTGCCATGAACCATGCTCAGCTTATGCCATTTTTTTTATTCCCAGCTAACCATTGTCTTCTCGGAATTGAGAACCTTAAGAAAGAAAGCAGCTTTTATATACGGCCATGACATATAATGTGAAAATTGTCTAGCGGAAAATCATGATTAACTTTATCCCATTCTTTTCTTTCCTTTTCTTTTCTTTCCAAGCAATTGTTCACATTATACACACATCTTAACTTAATTCTTGTAATAATATTGAGGAGTAATTTAATTGGTCAGGTCTTAAGTTTGCTCTTCAATAATCATTAGTTTGAGTTCTTTCATAGCCATTGAAAGCTTACATGATCGTTAACTTCAAGACTCGTGAGATTAGTCGAGGTACGTGCAAACTGGTCTAGATACCCACGTTAATTAACAAAGAAAAAAGTGTATGTCTTCTAAGGCGGCTGAAAGTATTTTTTTCAAAATATTCTTGCAAAAATATTAAAATGATATATATTTTTAATGTTTTTAATATTTTCATATCAAAATCAACTAAAATTACTAAAAAAATCAATTTAATGTCTTTTCATATATAAAAAAGAATACTTCTCATTTTTTTAAACATGCCTAAGTCTATTATATCATCGGAGTCCTTGCTAACCCACCCTCTTTTGGTTCATACTGATACTATACTAGATATTCAAAGATTGAGTTGGTGATAAAAAGATTTAATTGCAAGTAACTTGAATTTAGAATTTGCTAAAACAGGACTACAGAATGTCCTTTAGCCACAGCTGATGGCTACGGAGGAGCTGAAAATATTAGTAGCATTAGTTGGCCGTCACCAGAGATGGTGAGAATGACATGCATTGAAAGGTTTTCATGCACGACGTCTGGTGTGCTATCCTTTTCAACTTTGCTTATTTTAGCTTTAAAAAACGAGTAGTGTGGGAAACAAGAAAAACGTAAGGGTTTGAACTAGCAAGAATGTTTTAATATTGTCGAATGATGAACAATTACAAATAAAAACTTGGTGCATGAAGAGAGTTGGCCACTGTTTGCGTCATAAAGAGCTCAATCAAATGATCGTTGTTTGATAATTCAATAACCTGGGAAAACTTTTGTTGCTTTCTTAAAGAGTATTTGGGTCATTTTTTCATATTCTTTCTCGATCCAATTTTTGTCCAGCCATTAATTTGTACCTTAGGTTTATAAAGTCTTCCCCCTTGAATTAAAATATTGTTGGAGAGACTTGTACATGTATGACTAATACACATAAATCCATTAGATATTTGATATCTTATGGTATTATTTCTTAAGATTTTGTCAGGTTTGAAAAAACATTGTTGATACACTCATTAAAAACTTGGTACGCAAATGAGTTATTCAATCGTTGAGAAAAATGAGATTAAAGTCTTTTAATTAATCACCAAGAATGAAAATTTATCTTTAAATATATGACGATTCCATGAATGAAGTTCAACATTTAAAAAAGATTGTTGGGTGATTGGAGAAAATACAAACATTACATATATATTTTGAGGGATGATCATCTCGGGTCCCATTTTTATGATAATACACTATCAGAAAATCGATAAATACAAAAGGAAATACCGAGGGAATATTTTCGTCAGTAAATTTTTAAGGGATTTTACCGATGGAAATATTCTCTCTGTATATACTGAGGGAATTACCGTGGGAAAAGAAATTAAAATAAAGCAAAAAAATGATGACGTGTCATTTTTACCAACGGAATTACCGACGGAATTTATTCCGTCGGTAATGCCGTTGGCAAATCCGTCGGTAAATCCATTGGTAAACTGTGAACATTGTTCATCATGTCAATTACAAAGGGAATCACCGACAGAATTTTCTGTCGGTATTTTCCAGAAAGCTCCAAAACTGTTCACCTTCCAATTGCATTGTTAATTGTTGTTCTTTACAGACAAAATCACCGACGGATTGAAAAGTCATCGGTGTTATTTGGCAGTTTTCTGAAAAAAATCAATTAATTTAAAATTTTCATTTAAATATTACAAACGGAATCACCGACTGATTGAAAAATCGTCAGTAATTATTGGCAGTTTCTAAAAACTTTTTACAAAATTGAAAATTTAAATTAAATATTACCGATGGAATTACAGATGGAATAATTAAAAATTATTAATATTCAATTATCCGTCGGTAAATCCGTCGCTAACGCGCCCCCAATAAAAAGCCTGAATGCCCTTATTTCACAAGAGACAGACTCATTTCTTTAATTCTTCTTCTTCTACTTCTTCTTCTTCTTCACTATATGTAAAAAACATCAATATTTATTTCTTTCTCTTCTTTTCTCTCCTCATCTCCTTCTCTTTTCCTCCATGCTCGGGTATGTCTTCTTCTTTTTTCTTCTTTTATCCTTTTATTTTTTTTTAATTAATATGCTTTACAAAAAAAAATTTCTCTCCTTAGCTTCACTTGCAATTACATTAAGGTAAGATTTTTCTTTTTTCTTCTTTTTTCATGATTTTTTTCACTATATTTGTTTTTTATTTTATTTTTTATTGTTTTTGTTCTTAATAATTGTATAAATATTGTTGTGAGATTTTTTTGATATGAGACCAATTTTAGTTGATTTATTTATAGGATTTTTAAATTTTTAGCAATTGCAACTTCATTTTTTTCATATGAATTTTTTTAGTTGAATTTATTTTTTTCATTTTATTTATTTGTTGCAATTTTTTTCCAAGCATTTTGAGTATATAATATACAGTGTTGATTTATGTTAATTTAATTATTTTATAATTTTATAAAATGAATTTTTTAAAAATATTTTTAAATAATTACCGACGTAATTACCGATGGAATTTTCGTCGGTATATCCGTTGGTAATAAAAAAATATTATTACCGAGGAATATACCGACGAAATGAAGCGGGTAATTTTATTTTTTTATTACCAACGGATTTACCGACGAAAAAAAATTACCAACAAAAAATTCACTGACGAAGAATTTCCATCGGTGATGTTGTCGGTAAATTAATTACCGATGGAATATGTGTCTTACGCCGACAAAAAAATTCTATCGGTAAAACTGTTAAATCTTGTAGTGATGTGTTCTTTATTGTGATGATTAGAGAAAGCTAATTTCTTAATGAATCCAAAGGCAAGAAGTTTTGCTAGATGTTGGTCACAAAACATCATCGGTGAATTCACCTACATGAATGTGGTGGTGGGGTTGCTAATGTAAAAGCTTGGGTTACTTTTTAAAGATACTCATGAGATAAAATACGTATACATGATGAGAAAAAAAAAAATACAACACTAATAGAATCTTAGAATCACTCAAGTGTTATGTGTGTAGTAAGTTTAAACTTGATTAAAAGAACTTAATTCATAACAAGCAAGATATTATGGTTATTTAAGTAGAGATTTATTATCACTAAGTGAATGTTCAAACCCTGAAAGTATCTAATATTTATTACATAACATTTAGTGCTCATTTTTATCTTGTTAATTCATTATACACATAAATAATTTTAAATCATGTGAAGAAATGCTAGAATCTTGATTTAAAATTATAATTAATTAAAGATAGTCATTTTTAATAGTCAATAAATTTTATTGACTTAGTCATTAATTAATTTTTTTATGGTTCTTTACAAAATTTAAACTGTTAATGTGTTAATATAATTAATATTTAATTATTTTAGTGAGGTAAAGTATATGATCAAATTAATTTTTTATATTTAATTATTTTAAATATATCTGGTAATGTATACTTTTATTGAGTTTATATATATGGCATGTATTTAGGATAGAAAGTATACAATTTTTTCACCATTATAAATTAATTCTTAAAAACACCTTTTCCATTTTACTTAATTTCTTATATATCTCTACACATATCACAAGAATTTCCTTCTTGTATATTTCTATCAACTTTCACTACACTTCCTTTCATATATTTTATTAACTCCAGTAATAAGCAAAAATAGTGATTAGTTGCACTTGTTTAGTTTTTCCCATTTTGATTTCCTATCAGAGATAGTTATCAAACCGAAAATCTTAGCTGCATTTGTTCCTAGATGTTGCCATCTTCATCCTGCCGACTGTTCTTGGTGAAGCCATGTCCAATATAATCCAAATCTTGAAATCCAGCCATCTTATCAGCATCATCAGCGTTCACACCTCCCTTATTCTTCTGAAATAAGATTAACAGAGGGATATTAGAAAACTGGAACTCTCTAATTAAACCATTCTTTTTTAACTGTTCTTGAGCCCGACACCAAGCATGGAAAGTATCAGAACCAGCTACTTGACCACTCATCAGGCTTGAATCACCAACAGGAACAATCATGAACACACTGCAAATCTTAAACTTCTTCGCAAACTTGGCTACTAGCACCGAACCATTCTTTGTTTCCACGAGGAAGACAAGGTCTAGGGATTAATTGGGATCATAAAATCACTCCATGGTTCTGAACTGTCAGAGGATTTTCCACACCTTGGCAATTCAATGACATTGATCATGATGGGACCATTTATCCTCGATTAAATCATCAACAAACATGTCACCCATACACTTCCTTTTCCCATCTCGAATAGTCTCCGGATTAGATAGGGCTGTTGTGGTGTCAGCGTCCTCCCAACCTCTCTTTAGAATAATATAGATCTCGGTTGTGTTTGGAATTATTATATAAAAATAAATTTTATTTTAAATAAAAATAATTAAATTTTAAAAAAATACGGCATTTACAAAGCATTTTGGCTTTGCAATAGCATGTTGTAAAAGATTTTCAAGATTTTACGTTTAAAAAAAAATTAATAATATTTTTATTTTTTTTTCAAATTAATATTTTTTAGTTTTTTAGGTTATTTTGATACACTAATATTAAAAAAAAATTTAAAAATTATTTTAATATATTTTTTTAAAAAATCACAACTACCCAATCAAAACACCCCTAAACCTTGCTTCTTTAAAAAGCGTTTGGAAACGGAGTCAATCCGTGTTTTCAAAAAAATCAATTCTTTTATTAAAAATTAAATTTTTTTTAGTTTTGAATCATTTTGATTTGTTAATCTCAAAAATAATTTTAAAAAAATAAAAAAATATCATTTTAATACATTTTAAAATAAAAAACACTTTAAAAAATAACCACCATTACATTCCTAAATAACAATTTTCCATCTTAATTGAACACTCGTGGCCTTGTTAGTATTGATCCCAAACAAAGATAACGAGTCTTTGTCCTTAGATGGCCTGAGCCCAGCTTGGCCTGGCAATTCGATCTCAGCTGTTTTGAATATAAGTGGCTGCTACTCCTCAGTCCTCTCCCGCCTATGGATTATAATTTTATGGATCCAAATTAGGCATAGAAGAATCCTTACCATCTGATTCAAGGTCCTTTTCCTTCAACTTTGCACGAGTCGTAAAGGGCAATAAATGCTCATGAGAAATAGTAGCAGAATCCCGATTAATCGACTGCAAATCCCAAACACAATGCACTGGATCGATCTACGCATTCACTCAAAACCATAATTTTCAGACTATAACATTACTCGTCAATTCAGAGTCTGGCACAATCTAAGTTTATTTTCAAACTAGTTTGAAAACTAATCCAATGATTAACTTAACGGGTCAATTTATAATCTTGATTAAGATAGGGGGACACCGTAGACAACTCTAATTAATTTTAAAATTATTCTAAAAATTAACATTATTTCTTGGAGAGGAACACCTTTTAAAAAAAAAAACTAAAATAATATCTTTTGAAGAATCTACTATGTGCGGGTGGGTGTATAAGCATCAAGGCCCTCGTTTCCTAGACGATGTAGGATTAGTGACAATATTATATCCCCCAAGCGAGGAGCTTGGATAATTACACATAACTAACATTTTTATAGATGATGTTAATGATAATGTTTGCTCATACCAGCATATGGTAGGTTCTCCGAGAAATATTTTCCCACCTGAATCATATAATAATTTTTTTAAAAAAAAAAACATTTCTTGAGAAGAGAGATGATTTTTGTGCTTATAAGCGGTGATACAAAGGAAATGGGCACATTTCTTATTTAAAACAAGTTTCTTACATAAACCATAAATTAACAAAACAAAGCACAAGAAACATTGAACAGTACTTTATTATTTTGTTTATATATATATATATATATATATATATATATATATATATATATTATTTTTTTATATTGAGTTTATTAGATATTCAATATTTTATTTATTTTTTATAAGATTATCTCGGTTTTATGATCTAGTTATGAATTTTACAAATTAACCCAGATTAACCCGTCATCTAAAAAAAATTTAAAAATATCATCTTAATTTTTTATAGTAAAATTATATTTTTGTTGATTTTATGAGTTGCTTTTAACTTAACAAATTAACTAGATCACTCTGGATCATCCCCACATGCTCTAATGCAGTACTAATTAACAAAGAAATTATAAATTAGATTCTTAAGGTTTCAAAACATCTCATGCATGCTTTTGTACAAGGTTGTTAAAATCGCATTTTAACTCGTAAAATCGTATGATTTTACGAGTCAAAACATGCTTTGCGTGTTGAATCGTTTGGAAAAATAAAAAATGGGTGAAATCGGGTGAAATCGCATAAAATCACGATATTCAGGACCGATTGAACGATTTCACCAATACGCATAAACTGAAGCAAATGTTTCTCCCATGCTCCAGCTGTCCGACGCCTATTGGCTAGCTAAATGCACAGTCACTCCAAATCTTCACTCCAGTCATCACGCCAGATCGCATTTTGGGTGTTTCTTCCTTTTCACTGAATACAAATCCCTAATCTCCTTCTCTATTAACCAACCGGCTACCACAAAAGCGGCGATGATTAGTCCAGTCTTCACTCCAGTGACCCAGTCATCAGTCCAGTCTTCACTCCAGTCACCAGTGCTCACGGTCACGGCTTCCTTTTCATCAACAGCGACAACGATCTCTTTTCTTTCCCATCATCAACAGCTCACGACTTCCTCCTCTTCAACCTTCATCACCAACGGCTTCCTCTTCACTATAAGTTGCTCCCCTGTATCTTCAGCCTTCATGTGATTGCCCATGATGTAATATTCCCCTGTGTAGGCCTTCAAAATATTAAACTGTAATAGTGTAATATTCCCCTGTACAGATGTTGATGAATTGAATTGGTGGAATGATTTTATAATGTTTTGCTTAGTATGATGAATTGAATTGATGGAATGATTTTAATGATTTTAGTGTAAAGCTGATGTTTTTCTTAGTATCCTGATTAAGGTCCTTTCACCGAAATCCATCAGTATTGCCCCGGATAGGATTCCTGATTATGTTTTGTAAAACTGTAAAAGCATTGAGTTCGTTTAGTATGATGAATTGATGGAATGATTTTAATGGAATGTGTTTACCTGATTGAATGTGTATGTGGAATGTGGAAATTAGAATGTGTCTTTGCCTGATTGAAATTGGAATGTATCTCTGCCTGATTTTACAAAAAATTTAATTGTATAGTATATGTACTGAAGCAGATTGAAAGTATTATAGTTTTGTGAATTGTAATATATAACAAAAAGTTTGTTAATATTAATTAATAAAAAGTTATTTAAATTATATATGAATTTTTATTTGAACCATGTATTTTAAAATGCTATGAATTTTTATTTGAAGCATGAATTTTTTTAATGTATTTTAAAATTTCTTATGATTTTACGATCCATTTTTACTATCCGGGTTTGTTTTGCACTTTCCGTGCCTTGTCAAAATCGCGATTTTAACAACCTTGTTTTTGTACATGTTTAAAATTTAAACAATGTTTTATAGTTTTATGATTTATTGATAAAAATATAATTTATTTTAAAATTTTGATTATATTTTTGAAAATCTAATTTAATTTTTGTTAAAAAAAAAGATCAGGAGTATCCGTTGACGTGATCTGACCGGATCAGATTCTAAACGGAGCAATGAATTTAAATATTTTGAATTGGAATCGGATGTGCAAAATTCAGCTCCAAAAATATTGATCCTTCGTGATGACATCCCAGTAAAATCGTCCGGTTTTGGATTAAATTGGGAATTAAGTGAAAGATTAAGGACAAAAACGAGGTTTCACAAAATACTCCATATGGGCTCCACGTGATGAGATCCACCTGATCGAACTAAAATATTGACTATCCGTTCCTACCTGGTACCGCCCACAGCAAAGGCACGTTACGAAACTTCATTCCTACGCTCTGTCATGGAGATTGGCAAACACGATCCAGTAGCTGTCCTAGGTGTTTGGAAGTAGTTATTTTTCAAAGCGTATTTTACTCAGAAAAATATGTTAATAATATTTTTTATTTTTAAAAAATTATTTTTAAGATGAGAATATTAAAATAATTTGAAAATATTAAAAACATATTATTTCAAAAAAAAATATTTTTAAATTTTTTTGAAAGTACTTTTGAAAAAGCATTCCCAAAAAGCCCCTGTGCGTGTTTTAGATAAAAAAAACTAGAGCGCGTGGCTTTGAGGGATCTAGAGCTCCTTCACTACAATAAAAGTCCTGACTTGGTGGAACCCACGGCGTCGTATCTGCCTCGGAAATGTAACGGAAACTTGTAGCTTGTGTAGGATAATTATTATCAGTCCCTCAATTATTAAAATAATTTCATTTCGGCTCTTGCATTACACATTTTTACACTTTTTGTCATGAAATCATCATTGACCTGACAATTAAGTTTCTTCATGTATTTCATAAGAGCATAAATAAATAGTTTTTATTTTTATAATATAAGACATAGTTTTAGCCATGATTTTGAAAAAAAATAAAATTAATTATTGTCCTGATCGTAGATAATATAACACAATTATACATCAATTAGATCTCTTACTTAAAATATATGGGATGGATTTAGGAAAATGAATTTATTTTTTTCCGAATGGAGCACAATTAGAGAAATTGATTTTACAATTAGTGATAGTGGAAAGGTGAAATTGTAAGGACTAATCACGTAGGTACTAATTTGAAAATTGTATGAAAGTTATGGTATGGATTTAGTAGTTACACCCAGCAATCTAAGACTATCAAATCAAACTTGGCAGCTCAAACCGAAGTCACTCACATAACCGACGAAATTTAGCATTTTGGTCGATTAGACAGAACGATTCATCGTTGACTCAGACTCAGTTTCATCTCGGTGAGCCAGTACTGTTCTCATAAACATAAAAGTAACCATGTTTCAATCTTCCACGGTTCCTTTTCTTTCATTCATTAATTTGTTTGGTTGCTGAGAAACTGAATTGAAAAAATCAATGAAATGAATTGAAACAAGTGTTTTTGGGGTTTAAATTTTTGTTTCCCTTCTGGGTTTTGAGTAAACAGCGTAACGGCAAGCAAAAACACTCTGATTGCTGCATATTGGTTGTTTTAAATGTGGATTTTCTTCGTTTTCTTGCATTTTGTTGGTGATTAAACCGACCCCGTTTCATATTTCCTTCTTTTTTTTGCCTTGTAATTAATGACAATTGTTGTATTTGGCATGAAGTTCTGATTTTTCTTTTCTTGTCGTTCAGTTTAAAACAGGGAGTTACTATATTGGTTTGCCGAGTTTGTTGTCGGGGAATGAAAAATGCCTTGTCAAGAGATAAAGTCATGGGCTTTTGATGAACTAGTTGGTGCATATCTTGATCTTGCTATTGCATATTCTCTGTTATGTGCATCAACTTTTGCTTTTTTTGCTGAGAAATTTCTGGGTTTATTTGGGTTGTGTTTGCCATGCCCCTGTAATGGACTTTTTGGTGACCACAATAGAAATAAGTGCTGGCGAAGAGTGGTAGCTGATAGACCATCAGAGAATATATCTTCTGTTCAGTTCTCTGTTAAGAGTAGGTTCCCTTTTGATTCTATGTGGGACAAACACTTGAATTTTGAGTCGAGTGTTGGGACGATAAACGAAGTACATTGTGGAAGTGACAATGCTGGATTAGAAGGCGAAGCCTGGTGTGGCTCACTTAGGGAGAGGAAGAATGGAAAGGGAGTTGAGAGATCTGTAGTCAATGTGAGGGATGTGAAAGAAGGGAAGTTTGATGTTAAAGAGAGGGGGTTTTCAATCCAGAAGGGGAGATATCTTAGGAGACGCAGAAAAGTGGCTGCTGATAAAGGGCTGTTTTCTTCTGTTTCGTCATATGATCATTCACAGTCAAATTCTCGAACTCATCCTCAATCTCCAGCCAGTGTCAATAAATTGATGAATAAGCATCATGAAGGTGACATGGTTCCTGCTAGTTCTGGTGCTGATGCTCTGCATTTTGAGGGTAAAGAAAATATTTTCAAATGCTATATTTATTTAGTTCTAGTTTGATTCTAGCATGTTTCTTGTGTTCTAGTTTTACCAATTATACAGTATGAAAGGTATATGCAATTCATTTGTTTTGTTCTGTGAGTTACAGTCAAAATTAAGAAAGTTGAGAAGCCATATAACATTATAATTTTTGTTTTTGGTTAGTAACAAGTTCTCTTCACATAAATAGAACTTAAGCCCCCATTTATGTTTAGGAAAACAACAATTTTTTTCACTTTTCAATGTTTGGTAACTTGTTCACGACAAAACACTTTCTTGTCATAAGGAAAAATTAGCTTTAAAGAAAGGAAAGCCTTTTATTTTATTGGAAAACACTTTCCAAAACTTTTTTAAAAAATGACTACATATTTTAATATTTTATTATTATTATTATTTGTTTTATTTGAAATAATTTATGAAATTTGAATTATTTTTTTAAATTTCACCCTCCTTCAACTTTTATATCTTTCAGATTCAATTCTCATTTATGTCAATGCTCCTTGCTTTATTTGAAATAAATGAAGTTGGAATTTTTATTCAATCTCGTCCTGTAATTTTTTTATCTGTCAAATTTGATTCATATTCTTTCGATTTCTATTTGTTTTATTTAAAATAATTTTTGAAATTGATTTTTTTATATATAATATTCTCCTTCAACTTTTTCATCTATCATATTTGGTCTTTATTTTTTTAATAAACTTGAAAATAAAATAAAATATTAATAAGTTATTTTCCAGTTTATTTTCCACAACATAGCCAAACTATTTCTCATCTAATTTTCCATAACATTGTCAAAACATCGGAAAATAATACATTTTCTATAGAAATTACTTAAAAAAAAAACTATTTTCTAACGAATAAACAGGCCTTAACTGAAAATTGGTAATTTTACTCATTCAAATATTACTAGGAAGATCCATGTGGAAGAATTGAACCTTAAGTTCATTCAGAATTTCAGATCCTTGAGGAATTTTAAAGCAAGAAAAGAGTTGACCACGTAATAAGTATGGTATGTCAAGGAATAGTGGCTGAATCTCTTTGTGGTGAATGGCCCTTGTATTCCCACCCTCGTATCAGGGGAGGAAGGTCCATATAAACCTTTCTGTTTTTAGGAGATAGCATTTAAGATTTTTTTTTTTTTGAGAGTTACGTGGAACAAACCTTCCATGCTTTTAAGATGTGTTTTGAACATGATCAAGAATGCACTAACATGCTTTGAGTATTCACATGCTAATGCCATTTCTGCGCATTCTTGTTCTGCTTCTAATGTGAATGGTTATGTGGTTTCAGATAGCAAGGAGTCTTCAGTGGATACTGGATTTGTGGGAACAGTCTCTAATGATTTTGAATCAAATGAACCTCTTGGTGAAAATAAGCCCATGGAAAAGGCTGCACCGCTTGGTGATGATTTGAAATGCAAAGCACAAGGAGAGCCTTGCTTTGATGGTGAAGAAAAACATGGTATAGTCTTGGAACAAGCATCAGAAGAAGAACACGCTGCTTGTTCAGCTTTGTACCTGGAGCTCGAGAAAGAGAGAAGTGCTGCTGCTTCTGCAGCAGACGAGGCAATGGCTATGATTCTGCGACTCCAAGAAGATAAGGCATTGATAGAAATGGAAGCTAGGCAATACCATAGGATGATTGAGGAAAAGTCTGCTTATGATCTTGAAGAAATGAACATTCTCAAAGAGATCCTCCTAAGGAGAGAGAGGGAGAAGCATTTCTTGGAGAAGGAAGTTGAAACTTACAGGCAAGTGATTTTTGGGAATGAGGAGTGGGAATCTGATGTGCAAGACATAGGAACCACGCATGAACAAATGGCTTCTTCGCAATATTCACGTGAGGATCCGTTTCTGGTGCTGCAGAGGATTAGTGAATCCATTGACAAGAAAGAGAAGGGAGAAGAGTCAAACAAATTTTTAAGATCCAAGGTTCTATCCATTGAATCACAAAGTTGTGCTCTTGCTTTTGGGAAAGAATTACCAGTTCCAGAGTTGGATGAAGTTGAATCTTTGAAAGGAGGGTGCATTTATAGGCACCCAGGCATTGACAAACTTCACCGACATTTATCAATGGACAATGATGGGACTCAAGAGGAATTTGAAGAGAAAGAACTGCTATCACCTGACAATAGTCTATTTGATCAACTAAGAGAGCAACAAATTATGGAGTCATGCTCACAATTTGACTTGTCAACTCGGGGTTGTAATTTGAATGAGAAAACCATTTCTACATCCGTGGAAGCACAGCAGCAAAGTGATTGCATTAATGCAGGTCACGGGTTGGCATCAAAGACAACAGAGACTTGTGACCAAACTAAGATTATTTTCCCGTATAATTGTGATGATTCAGAGAAGCATGCAAGAGATTCATCTGATGCAGAATTTGATTTGGGTTCCCTTGTTCATGATGTTCATGTCATTGATGATAAAACCAATTTCTCTTGTGGAATTAATGAAAATGGAAGTGAAAAGTTGTCCGTGAGTGCTGCGTCAGACATACCAAGAACTTGTGGCAGTCCAAGGATAAGTTGGGCTGAGCAAGATGTCCGCAAAAGCTGTTCTGATATGACTAATGGATTGCCGCCATTGGGTAGCTCAAAAGGCAAATTCTTGACTTCTGATTTGAGAAGAAATTCCATGTCTGCAGTTGATTATGAAAGATTTAAAATTGACAGTGAAGTTGGGTGGCTGAGAGAGAGGCTACGAATCATTCAAGTGGGAAGAGAACAGCTCAATATCTCTATGGAGAACAGGGAAAAGAAAAAGGTCCAGTTGCAACTTTTGGAGAATACAGTGAGTCAGCTTCGAGAGATTCAGCGATCAACAGAGCATGGAAAGGCTGTTCGTCAGGCTTCACTGCCCCCTCTTTCGTATAAGGTAATGATTTTTCTCTTATTTAAATTTTGTCAGCGTGACTAAGTCTAAGAATCATTTTGTGCTTGTTTAACATGCATGGTCATCTAATTTTGATAAATACATGCATGATTGTGTGAATGATGAACCTTTATGATCTGGTTACTGTCAAATTAAGCTGAGTTCCAAATCACTACTGTTCCCATTGCGTCCACAATCTCCGCTTTTTTCTCATGGCTGATGCTGATCTGTGTACAGCAACTTATTTCTGCAACAGTTTCTGTTTATCACTAAAGCCTTTTATTTTTTCAGGTCATGTCGAAGAAAAGGCAGTGGCGAAGTGCTTCTTTGGGAGTGCATAGGAGCACTTAAAATGCCTTTTCATGGTCTGACGATTCATGCTGATCATGGATTTTTCAGATAGTGCTTCTTCAATTTTGATCAATGGATAAATTCTGCAGATATCGCTACTGGTCAATATCTTGCTAGGAGCTGCTAGCCGAACGAGACACCAATGACAAAGCCTCAGAAGCCAAACTGATTGGGTTTGGCTCCATGGATCCATTCTGCTCAATCATAAACCAAATCCGCCTTCGTATCAATATATTTTACATCCTTCTGCACTACTTGCATCCTCATTATCTTAGAAAACCAGTTTAGGGAAGCTATCTAGCCTTCCAGTACCACTTGAACATGCAAACTTTCTTCTTGAATCTTGAGGTTGAACTTTGCACGTAGCAATTACGTAGCGAGTACCACTTGGAACGGAAATCTCTGCAACACTTAGTTTTTTTTATAGATTAATTTTGAGCTCAATCTTTTGAGTAAATATTATTATGGTTTGTAATAAATAAATAAATAAGAGGGAACTTTGCAGCTTGTGGCTTCTGACAGGGGCAACCATTGATTATTGCTTGCAAATCAAACACTTATCAGTTGTGATGTAAATTGACCAATCAAAAACATAGAAAGTAAGATGACATCTGTTATAAACACAAGAGGCAAAACAATGGTTTTGCCTTCGAAATATGTTGCAATTTTTCTCCATGCTTCGCTTCATCCCGCGACAGAAATATATTTTAAAAATATTAGAGAGCCATCTACAGATATAACTCATTAAAAGCCCAGTTTTCCCACAGGAAAGGGAAAATAAATTTCTGGGTGTTTGTTATTGTAGTATAATGAAAATATATTAAAATAATTTACTTTAGATTGTTTTTTATTTTTAATATTATTATATTAAAATCATTAGAAATTATTAAAAAAACATTAATTTGATATTTTTTTTAAGCTAAAGACATTTTACTCATTTCTTGATGCAAAAGATTTTTTTTTAATACACTACTAGAAAATTAAAAAATATAGATGATAAAATAATATTCCATCAGCATTTATGAAAAAATCCCACTAGTATTTGAATTGCCGATAGAACTTCTAAGGAAAAACTATTGTCGATTAGTTGTTCATCAGGAATTGTCATTTCATCAACATTTCCATTAGCAACTGAAGTTGTAGACAAAAAAGTTAATGGATTATTCGGACCAAATAATCAGATTTTTCTGCTTATTTTTTGTCGACAAGTTCATAAATTTTTCTTTGAGATAATTTTTCGATTCACCTATAATTTATTTAAAACATATTAATATTTCATATTAAAAAGTTTATGTTAAAAATTAAATTTTGATAAAGTTTTAACCTAAACAATAAATAGACTCCACTATGAATTTAGTTTTAAATATATTTATTAACCATATTCTTAAACAATTTTTCAAACAATCCACTGATATCTCAACCTTATTGAGAGAGTGCTAGTTCTTACAGCTTCCTTCCATGCCATGAAAAATATAATATAGAAAACAATGTCACCATGAATTGGCTAATGTAACCAAACCAAATTTTTTTTAAAAAAAACCGAAACCGGTTCAAACCAGTTTGACTCGGTTTTTTTGGTTTGGCTCGGTTTTTTTTGGTTTGGCTCGGTTTTTTTCCGGTTTTGCTTGGTTTTTCCGGTTTGGCTCTGTTTGTTTCCGGTTTGGCTTGGTTTTTTTCTGGTTATTTCCGATTTGGGTTCGGTTTGGTTCGGTTTTTTCTGTTTCAGGCTTATAAAACCGAAATCGAACCGAACTAGTTGGTTTTTTTTCAAAATTCTAATCGGTTTAATTGATTTATTTTCACGGTTCGGTTTTTTCAGTTATTTTTTCTGATTTTATTAATTTAATTAATTTTTTGATTTTTTTTTCTCACCCCTACCAAGCAACATAGATAAATAAACATCTTTCCAGGAAAAAAATAATGGTGATTTCAATACTGTTATGCTCTCTTTCTCTGTTATTGTGGGCCTGGTATGTGTCCCGTGGGTTGTTATTGGATTTTCTCTAGTACATTTGAGCCTTCTTATCTGTGTTGTAATATTTTTCTCCTTATGTTTTTTTAGTAGGTCTAAATTATCTCATTAATAATAATGACATTGCGACGTCGCTTCATGTATTAGAAAATTATCTCTATATATTTTAAAATCAACACCTTCTAGTTCTCCAAAGGTAACACTAATAATTCGAAATGTATCGTTCTTGAGATCTCATAAATATGAAATCCCAAATTTCATCACCAAATCACCATAGATTATATATATATATATATATATATATATATATATATATATATATATATATATATATTTTTAATTTTGTTTACTTTGAAATTGAAAAGAATTAATTAGACAAAGAGCTCTTTTAATAAATAAAAAAACACAGACTAAAATACAATACCAAGATTAAAGCAACATGATAAATGTTTTTTGATTAACGTTGGTGTCTGAATCAACTTGCACATAACTCGACTAATCTCACGAACCCTGAAGTTAACGACTATATAAGCTTCTAGTGGTCATTATAATAGCATCAAGAGGGTTTAAACTTGAGACCACAACATGATAAAATTATTTGAGAGAGTGGTAAATGTTGCTTTTTAGAGTTTTTTTTAATTTAAAAATATATCAAAATAATATTTTTTATTATTTAAATTTTATTTTTAATATTAGTATATTAAAAAATTTAAAATATAAAAAATTTAAAATTAAAAAATAATAATTTCAAAAACCAGAAAATTCCAAACAGTATCGAAATGGCTAAGTAAGAGGAGGAGGAGCAGTGAAGCCCTTACTTATTATTGACTGCGCCTATCTTCGCCCAAAATTAATGTCATGATGGTTTGTTTGTCAACTTAATTACATATCCGTCCCGTATCGTAGATATTTGGATAGTGTTTTTTTTTTTTCATTAAATGTTTTTTTAACATTGATTTGATTTGATTAAAAATTAATATTTATAATTTATTTATTTTAAAATTATTATAATTTAAATTATAAATTTAACATATTAAACCAGATAAATCTAATATATAACCATCTCAATATTTTTAAAAACATCACTTAATAATTTAATATAATTTTTTGTTCATCAACTTAATAACATAATCTAGTATCATAGAGAGAGTCATGTTTATATTTTTTTAATTTCATTCTAAGATATTGAAATGATTAAAAATTGATTTTGATATATTTTTTATATGTTTTCTATACGATCCCATTACTCTAATTACAAATTTAATAGTTAAGTCAGGTCGTCTCAATATTTTTTTTAAAAATTATTTAATATATTACTATATTAATATTTTAAAAACTTATCATCAATATATATTATATTTTATATTTATAATTAATTTTTTATTATAAAAAACACGTTAATAATATTTACATATTACTTATTACATTAAAAAAAATATTAATCCCGTAACCCAATACAATGATCGATGACAACAACCTAGAAACACCTTCCTAAACCCTCGCCACAATTTACATGATCCAGGGACATAACTTGAGGAGCATCGGTGCAATTACTACCATAACTAAAACCCTAAGAAGCCAACCTAACACCTTGCTACCATGACAAGAACAAGG
The DNA here is from genome assembly GCA_007827005.2 of Populus simonii. Lineage (NCBI taxonomy): Eukaryota > Viridiplantae > Streptophyta > Magnoliopsida > Malpighiales > Salicaceae > Populus > Populus simonii. The sequence continues at coordinate 4,325,923 of CM017480.2, forward strand.
CCTCTCTCTTACAAATACATTTGTTGATGTCTCCCTCCATAACCAATCACTTTCCTCTCTCTTACAAAAGCATTTGCTGGGCGAGGTTGGTGGTGACGACAATAAGAATAGGAATTAAATATACTTAAATAAGGAGATTAATGACTTGTTCTAAAGTGATTATGCCTTCAATTACTATTGTCTCGCCACCCATTTCTCATCCCCTTCATGTTTTTTGTTGGCCCTTATCCCTTTGTGCTTTTGGACCTTTTATTTATTTATTTTATTTTATTTTCTTGCCGTTTCAAAAGGGAAGTCAATAGGACACGTTTTATTTTTGTCATCTCCTAATTTAACCTTGCCTTCGTTACCATCGTACCATCACCACCACCACCGAACCGTTTTGAAGTTGTGAATTAATTTATTTTTCATTAAAATTTGATATTTTTTAGTATTTATTGATCGTAATGAATTTAAAAAGATAAAAAATATTATTTTGATAAATTTATATATAAAAAAACACTTTAAATACATTCAAACCGCGCTAGGAATGATAAAGATGTTTAATTTGCAATTGATCTCTAACTATATTGCCATAATTATTGAAACCCATTTTTAGCTCCTTTGATTTGGTCACCCACCGTATATCATTTTTTTATGACATGAAAACCGCACCAGCACCCTTGATTTTACACATGAAGGCTGGAAACCGTATAGGTATATGAGGTGGGTTTTTCATCTTCATCCATGCTTATCCCTATACAAGATTAATGAAGATAGAGAGAGAGAGAGATAAACATAGTTTATACAATGATAATCTCTCTTTTATCTTCGTTAATTAAATAGGGTTTAGTGTTAAAGGGCCTCCTCCTATTTTGTTATTTCATTTTGCATCTCTCTCTCTCTCTCTCTCACTGTAGGTAAGTCTTTTTCTTTTTTATTATTTTATTTCCTTAAAATCTCCTGTGCTTATACAATATTAAAAATCTCTGCTATCTGCATCTGGGTTTCTATTCTTTTACTATATCAAACACAATAGCCTAAGAACCATGAAAAGTAATTAAATACATTGTTAATTCACATTAAATTAAGCACCAAAACAAATAAAAAAAAACCCATTATTGTATTATTTCTATTTTATTTGTTTTATATAAGCATGTTTTTGTCCTCCATTAAAGAAGAAATCAAGTGAGTTTTGGTCCTTGAATCTTGATTTTGAAATTCAAAGATGGGTCTTTTAAGCAAAGGTGGGATTTGTTCCTTCTTGGGCTTGCTTTCTTTGATTGATAGACAACTACCCCACAGAACCCCACCTTGGCTCTGTAACACTGTGTCAGATAACTGCAGCAGATAACAAAAAGAAACTAGAGGATAGCATTACATGTACTAACATAATAAGATATGCATATATCTATATATATTCATTTACATTCATTTATGCAAGCGACCAGACCAGCATATCTTTAGAATGTCAGGCAAGGAAATAGCTGCTGCTTGGGTAGCATTATAGGCCTGTACATCTGAGAAAAAGCTAAGACTTTTTGGTATCTGCGTGTATTTATTATTACTAGAGCCCATAGGGGTGTCACCTTTTTGGTCTCTGTGTAAGCGTTTTGAAAAGTCTGAAATCTGAGCTTTGAGCTTTGATGATCTTTTTGTTACATCCATCATGGCCTTGACAGCTATCATAATGTACCTGTCACTTGCCTTGGGCTTTGTATTGCATCAACTGAGGTTGTCGTTCATGAGCATCAAATTAAGTTTCTTATGATTCATTACTGTAGTATTGTTTTTTAAATTCTATTCTCAACTGCTATCTGCATGTTGATTTTAATGTTTAATAAATTCTGCTCTATTTTTTCCTTAAAAGGGTTTTCCAGCATCTCTTGAAACCATGGCCTTTCTTTAAAGTTTAACCTTTTGGATTTTGCACGGGATAAAGCTGTGCTTTTTGGCAATATCCTTGATGGGTTCCTTTTTATTCCTTCTTCTGCATGCTTTACTTTTCACCTGCAAGTTCTGTTTGTTTGTTGATCTCTTTGAACTCTTTCTTCTTTGTGCAGTCACTTTTCATAGTTAGATTTTTTACCTGAACTTGTCTCTTATGAGGTGTGTGAATAGGACAATTTCTAATGGTTTTATAGGGAAGGACAAAATGATGTGGGGTTACTGAAATGGAGTTGGCGATGGCATCGACTTCTTGTGCCAAGCAGAGTCCGACGCTTATGAAAGAACCAGTTATGAACTATGTTCAATATCCAGCACCTGGGGCCACATATGAGGATGTTATAGTTAGTCCTAAACTCTTTATGGAAACTTTGGAGAAGTTCCATGCTGCCATGGGAACCAAGTTCATGTAAGCTTCTTCGCATTGGTGTTTAGCATTATTTCAACTTATGGATTTTGCGTTTTGATGGTCTACCGTATGTAATTTTGGACGCCGTGTTTATGCTGCAGGATCAAATGTATGCGCTAGTACTCTTATCATCATTTCTTTTTCTCTGCTCTTTGTGTTCATGTTAGACGGTCCTGTTCCTATAATTTTATCAACAATAGTTTTCAAATAATGATATCAATGCTACCTGCAAATGTTGTGCCAACTTCTCCATATTTGGCAGTAGTTTACGAGCTCTATCGCAAGTCACTTTTGTTAGCAACTGTACTCATAAATTCGTTTAATCTACACAGGTCAATCATTAGAATTTTTTTTTCCATTATTGATTGTTAGTTGTAGATAATCTTAATATAGTGTTTGTTAAAAAGTTAGTTGGAAGGTCAAGGGAGAGGAGCTAATTGCATATTTAATTTCTAATCATCAGAAAAATGTTGGTAAAAGCTTTTCATTTTTGGTAGATTTTGGATATTTTTAAAGTTGCAAAGCAAAGGTAAACACAAAAGGTTTCCTGAATCTGGCCCAATGTTTTTAAACTGACTGTAAATAGTCGAAGCATGTACTCCTCTCCTCTCTTAATTAACCCAGTAAGGAAAGTTTTTAAAAATGATTGTGTTTTCAACCCGAGAGTTTATAAAGTTTCAAACTGTTGTTGCTTTAAATTAGAGTTTCCTGGTGAAGAACTGATTTATTATAGTAGTGCAGGGGAACACAAATTATAGCTTCTTAGACATGGATCTGTCCTTTCATTGCATTCCTAAATTTGAATTTCGATTGCAGGATCCCTATAATAGGGGGTAAGGAACTGAACTTGCATCGGCTTTTTGTGGAGGTAACATCTCGAGGTGGCATCGAGAAGGTAGCATTAAACTGCTTTTAGTTGTGTGGTTCTTTTTTCTTGAATAGTTTTGTTCATAAATTGTGTAAATGGACGAGTTCGGGTTAAATTCTGGCATGCACTTGGTCATGCATCCTGAATTGATGCATGGAAAGTTTCCTGAAAGACTATTTAACTGTCATGAAACTAAAATGCCTATTGCAAACATCATATAAAATCTTGCGGATAATTTTTATAAAGCTTTGATGTGGATCATCTGCAATCTATATTCCTTAAGTTTCCAAACAACTAAAAGCTTATCTGTGCATGTATGTTTCTAAAAGATATCATTGCTTCATCTTCCTTTGGATACTTAAAACTGGTTCCTGTTTCTCAAAAAAGGTTATTGCAGCTGCGATGTCAAAATGATATGTTTCCTGCACGTTGTGCTTGCATAATGTTTTTCAAATAATGCCTTTAATTACCTGATTTTGCACAAGCCATTAGCTGGTAATATTGAATAATGAAGATGTTATATACTTGCCCATTTTAGCTGGATCTACTCTTGGTTCTCCAGTGACTTTGACATTGACTTCTGACTTTCTGCAAGATACAGCCATTGATAAGGTGTAACTGGTGATACATGGTTAGAGGGCTTATTCAACTCCCTCCACTGAACCGAACTGAAACCCTGATTGTTGCAATGCAATTTGTGGCTGTTTCAAAACTTATGTCCAAAATGTTACTTTATGTCAAAGTGGAATCTAATTGCTTGTAGGAAGAAGGAAGTCTGGATTAAATTTACTTGAGATTGAATAATGATCTCTAATGAAGAAAGAGTAAATTGTTTCTAAAACATCAGCTATGCAGTCGTGCAGTTACATTGATTTGCATAATGGATTTGCAGATTATTAGAGAGAGAAGATGGAAAGAAGTGACTGGTGTTTTCAACTTTCCATCTACTGCCACAAATGCATCTTTTGTGTTGCGCAAGTACTATGGTTCCTTGCTTCAACATTATGAACAACTTTACTACTTCAAAGCGCGGAGTTGGAGCCCTGCCTCTCCTGGTCAGTGCTCTGAAGAAACCCCTGTTTCAAAACTTGATTTGGGTTGTTTATATTTCAAAACCATACAATTTTTTGCAGTTCCTTTGCAGAGTTCATTGATATCACAAGGTCCAGCTCAAGTGACTGTTCAGCCGTCACCAGAATACCAAGCTGCTGCAGTCAAACAACAAACAGCAAACATTCCAGAGCTGTGTAGAGGTCTTTCTTCTGTCTTAAACCTGCTGCTCTGTCATTTTTCTCAAAGGTTTATCTAGGATTGGAATATTTTCTCACTTGTAATTTAATTGCTGATCTGCTGAAAAATTTGTCAATATATTGGATGCTATGTAGAAAAAATTGAATGTTCAATAGGCTTTGAAAATGGATGCTTTCTGAATATGTAGAATGCTTCACTATTATCATGGGTAATACTTTTTTTATTTTATTTCTGGTGGAAAATGATTCTGAAAATTTGGTTGATAAATCTGTTATTTTCTGTAAAAAAACAGAATGAAAAAAAAGAAGAAGAAAAGTTTGCAGCAATGCATTAGATCTCTCCAGGTTTAGTTTCTTACAATTCCCTATGATTGTTTCTTTTTCCATGTCTTCTATGCTAATTTAACCAACGGTCCATGCTGTACTATAGATTTGGTTCAGATGCATTTGCAATCTGATTTTGCCTGCTTGTTATTTTCGTTTACATGTACCTATTTCTGAGTGATATTTTCTGAAATGTAGCTGGTTGAATTTTCTAATTAAGTGCGGTTGTCTTTCTTACTGTTGTAGCAATGCCAGGATCATCTGCAAGCACTTCAGTGATAGGGGTAATTGATGGGAAATTCGAGAGTGGGTATCTTGTAACTGTGACGGTAGGTTCAGAGAAACTCAAAGGTGTTCTTTATCAGGCGCCGCAGAACCAATCATGGCAAGTGCCACAGCCTCGTAGTGTGCCTGCCAACAATAGTGGTAATACACAAGCTGTACCAGGTACACGCCGGCGCCGCCGAAAGAAAAGTGAGATAAAAAGAAGGGACCCTGCTCATCCAAAACCTAATAGAAGTGGCTATAATTTCTTCTTTGCTGAGCAGCATGCAAGACTCAAACCACTTTACCCAGGGAAGGATAGAGAGATCAGTAGGATGATTGGTGAGCTATGGAACAAAATAAATGATTCCCAAAAAGCGGTAGGAAATTTTTACATCTTATGTATGATTCCATTTCCTTTGTTCCATTTCTCCTGATTAACCTTTTGAGTTCATTGATTTCTCTGCTGACCAGGTTTATCAGGATAAAGCTCTTAAAGATAAAGAAAGATACAAAATAGAAATGGAGGGTTATCGGGAGAGATTGAGAACGGGGAAAGTTATTAGTGATGCGGTTCCACTGCAGCAGTGGTTACCAGGTAAAGATACTGAGATGGTGGAAGTGAATGTTAGTACTGGAGAAACTGGAGGGGGCTCTCCTCAAAATGATAGTCGTTCTGGTGAAAGTGATTCTGAAGATAAAACTGCAGAGAAAGATTTGGACATGGAAGCATCTCCACTTGAGGGATTGGGTGCTGATTCTGGCGACATGGATGTGGAGACTTCAGCTGAGGTAACACCTTTTAAGCTACTATCTAAGAGGGAAGAAAATGTTAAAGATGAGGGGGTTGAAAAGCCTGGCAACCCAGCCACTGAAAACTCGGAGACTACTGTACAGACTCTGGAAGAAAACATACATGGTGGCAAACATTGACGTTCTCTACCATGAAGTAGGATTTACACTTTGATCATGTAGGTTTACTTCTTTATGGTATAACTACATATGATAATTTTACCTTTTAGTTTTGTTAATTGTCCTAGAACTCGTTCCCTTTTGTTTTTCGAAGCCTGCTTGCTATGGAAGGTAGTGTTAGTCATGATGTAGGGCGGAGCAGGAACTTAATCTAACTTCTGACAGTTTTGTAGTCAGGAGAAATTTTGATGCATTTGTTGAACACTGCGGTTTCATGCAAACCTATGCTCTAATTGCATTTCCTGGATTAATATTTTATGAATGTATGATTCGTACTCTAATTATTCAGTGAAATGTGAGGAGGTGATGTTGAGTGGAAATAGTCTGATAATCTTAAGAAATATGGCTTCTAGTGGATTATGGCTAATCTCTTTCGTTAACTTTCGAAGCGTGTGTGATTTACATGCCTAATAAAAATGGCTCGCATCCCATCTTGACTGTGTTCATAAATGTGACAGTGAAGTGTTGCCTTCAGAGGTTATAGAGCTGATACATTTCCTGCTGCACTCCATTCCAGAATCATGCATATCCCTTGACAGCTGTATTTCACTATTGACTGCAAATTTCTGCCTTGTAGCTTTAGCTTCGTTCAAGCTGGGAAGTATGCTTGGTAAGCTCTAGTTCATGTTCAATTTTATCCTACTTAATGCTATAACTCGAATAAATTTATCGGTGGAAATATCGAGCATTGCTGTCAATTTTATCTAGTGGGCCATCTTTTCCCATCTTGCCTTGAGTCAACTTCAGCTGCATTTGTAGCTCTGTTGCATTAAAGGATTGCATTTCGATCTCTAGGTAGAAGGGGCTGCCATTTTTGTCCAGTGGAACTCTTTTTGAGAATTTGTCCAATGGGAGTTAAAACAGGGAGAAACAAAGTGTGTTCCAGGCAGCTAGCTAGGTCGCATCGCTTAAATGCCTGCTGCAAGAATCTTGGACTGAATGTCACATTCCAAAACTACTGCAGTTGACAGAACAGGAACATGAATAAATCTGCACAGGGAAAAACTATGGCATTAGTTACCATGTAATCTTCTTATACGACAAATGTTCATAAGTTCATCCAAGCCTAGACGTAATCCAAGAGGTTCCATATCTTGATAAGATATTCCTCTTGTTTTTTTTCTTTTACTTATTATTACAGAAATTTGTATATTTTTTTTATTTGTATATCGTAAATAGATAATTATAAATTTATAAATAATTATTTCTATTTTTAGTTTTAATCTATTTTGAGAAAATATTTTTATAATGTTCTTTTAGAACTGTATTTTTTATATATAATTTTTAGATTATATGGCTTAAAATTTAGAAATCCAATAATATAAAAATCTCGAGTGGTCAAATATTTGCTCTTTTATAATTTGTACTTTGTAGGTTAAAACGGTGCAACTCTACTACCATCTTATCTTTCTTATTTAAGTTCATTGGCTGGGAGCCATTAATATCTGCAGGTTGCTGTACTGGAAACCTATAGCAAGTTGTACTAATGATCTTCGACGTCTGATTCAAGATAGCCCTTTTAGGGCAAGACATAAACTTGCTAATCTTGCATAGCAGTACTTTTTCCTTGTTTTGCCCCATGAAATGAAATGTGAACTTCTGTAACTCGGTGCTTTCTGCCACTGAGGACCACACATCATGGATGTACAATGGAGGAGGCAACTGGGCAGCGTACCTCTTCTGCTTGATGCATCAGCTATGATGTGGTTGATTAAGACTTGATAGAATAACGTACTTTTTTTCTTTTTCAAAAGATAGAGAAGAAACAGTAGACTTTTAGCTTAAAACAGATATTGTGAAGTCGTGACCTATAAAAAGCTTGAAGAACTGCCTATGGGCTATGGCATGTGTTCATTTTGTGTTTAGCCCTGTTTCCTAGTGTTGGCCAACTGTCTATTTGTTCATGTAGATGCTTACTAGTAACATACCGACATGTGATTTATCAAGTCCGCAGGCACTAGCAGCAATTATCTGCTTAGTATTATGATAGCGTTTTGTTTCTGCCATCATGTTTTGAAATGATTATGTATTTAGAAATGTAATACTGTTCTGTTTTTGCTGTTATAATTTGAAAAAAACTATAATGTGTATTGATAAATCAAACATCGCACCGCATGGATAAATATCAAGGGCTGAATGAAACTTGAAAATAATTTTGATTTGTTATAATTTGCGGCAAATTGATAGAAAATGTGGATTTTTGCTGACAGGATGCGACTTTTAAATCTGTACCAGCAAGAAAACCCCAACCTCAAAGATTTGTATCTGCAGCCTGCTCATCAAGGATTAGTGAGAAAATGAGAATTATCGAAGGAGATATATCATTCAAGTTTAAAATAATTTTGGACCTAATCTCAGAATGACTTTCATATCTGCCCTAAGAAGTCTAAAAGGCACTTTCCTCCAACATGTCCTCACTGCCACTACACTCAACTGCTATGTTCAAGTAAAAACAAGTTAGTCCAACCATGCTATCAAGGTCCTTTAGCCCATAAGCTTTCACTTGCCGAACTTCTCTAGTCCCTGACTCGAAAATCTCCACCGTTTTCCAAGTTATAAAGACTCCATGCATTCGTCTGTCAAAGATCTTCTTATCTTTCACAGGCTCGGTTATTTTACCTGTCTCGCTCTCTTCCAACACTTTCCTTCTCAAAATGAAGAATTTTTCGTACCTGTCTTTTCCCCCTTCTACTTCGAAAACCAAACTATCACCTCCACTCCCTGCTATCCGAGGTAAACACAAACTTGTATCAGATAAAGCTGACGGCAGGAAAAATCCTGACTATGCACAGTGCAGGATTGAAAAGGAGCTAAAACGTGGATTAAAGGACCCTCCCATCAATTGCTCGTATGGACCTGCTGGAGACAACATATTCCAATGGGAAGGAGCCATTATAGGGCCTTCGGATACACCATTCGAAGATGGTGTCTTCTTTCTTTCGATCGACTTTACTGCAGAATACCCTTTTGTCCCTCCCAGGATCAAGTTCAAAACTAAGGTATAGCCTCGTCATTTACTGCTATATCAATCATGTCCATACGGCCTAATAGTTTTAACCTGCTTTGATTGAGAAGTTCACGTGTTGTGGCCAAAAAGGGCTCGTGGGAAGATTTCCAAAATTCATACTTGAACATTTTAGAGTCGCAGAATGATTTTGATACTCTTTACATGCCATGCCAGGTATTTCATCCAAACATCAGTCAAGATGGGACTATATGTGTGGACATTCTTGGACCCCAATGGACCCCTGCACTGACAATTGAGAATCTGTTGCTCTCCATTTGCTCATTGCTTCCAGACCCAAATCCTGAAGATCCAACAAGTCCTGTTTGCAAACTTTACAGGACTAACAGAGAGGCTTACAACAAGAAAGCAAGAAAATGGACTAAGATGTATGCTATTGGCTGAACTAGTAATCATCTCCTTTAGTTTCGCTCATTTATATTGATAATTTGTGTTGAAATGATGTAAATTCACTATGGTTCATTACGATATACTTGACTGGCTCCTTTAGCCATGGTAATTTTATATTATTTTTTATGGATAAAGATGGTATAGATCCTTGTATGTCAACGAGAATATTTTATGTAGATGCCTATATATAATCTGCTGTATTTTCTTTATGTTTTCTGCTTCGACGTTATGTTATGCTATGCTGAAATTTGATTTTCCGTGATGGAACCTAAGGAAAATCAAGCAAAGAGGCATCCAGGCCACGGTGAAAGGATTTCAGTGAAACAGTCATTGATCAAATGGTTAGCAGGTGGACTTAACTTTGGATGTTCATGTATTACAGTGGTTATCAAACTTTGGATGTTCATGTATTACAGTGGTTATCAAGGGAGAATTGCCCACTGTGCCCCAAGAAACCATAAAAAAAAGGGAGCAAAACTTCTATGGAATAAGTATTAAATTTCATGAACTATTTATTTCGGATACTGGCATGCAAACTCAATAAAACAAAAAGCAAGGGACATGATAAAATAAAAAGTGAGACATACAAAAATTTGCGTGGTTCACCTAAATTTAGCTATATTTATAGGCAAGTATAGAAAAATTTTACCAATTAATATAAGAATTACAACCTCTCTCTATTAATAGAAGAAAATTCCTCACAACTTTGTGGGATCACTTTCCTTCTTACTCTCCTCTTCTATCTCTCTTGTGGTGCATCTTAAGGCTTGGAGGCATTGCCTATTTATAGGCAGACATCCATGCCTTTGTCTTGAAAAAGACATGAGGCATTAATTGGTGCTGCAAGTAACACTGAATTGGTGCCTAACATTGTTGACTTTGGCAACACCAATTAATGCCCAGCTGACTTTACATTCTCCCACTTGAAGACTTTGATGATTTAATCAAGTCTTCAAACTTGATCATCTGTGATTCTTATATCCTTTTTATACTTGTCATCTTCATGCTACTTACGTTTCTACTAGGCCATAAGAGGATCTGCACCATATATACTTGTTAGTGTTGACTGGTTTGGTCAGAGCATCTGCTAGGTTTTTCTTCATGTGAATCTTCTGAAAATCCACACTTCCATCTTCCACCACTTCGCGAACAAAGTGTTACCGAACATCTATGTGTTTTGTTCTTGAATGAAATGCTGGATTCCTTGCAATAAGCAAGGCACTCTGACTATCACAATACAAATGAATCTTCTCTTGTTTGTACCCGAGCTTCTCCATAAGTTTCCTCATCCATGTTGCTTCTTTACAAACTTGTGTAGCTACCATGTACTCAGCTTCTGTTGTGGATAACGCTACAACAGTCTGAAGTTTAAAGACCCAACTCATAGCTCTTCCTGTAATTGTGAACACATAGCCTATAGTGGATTTTCTTTTCTCAAGGTCACCAACAAAATCTAAATCAACATAACCTATGACAATAGATTCTGATCCTCCATAACATAATATGGCATCTGAGGTACCCTTAATGTATCTCAAGATCCTCTTAATAGTATTCTAATGCTCTCTACCAGGATTTGCCATGTATCAACTAATTGCTCTCACTGCTTGTGCAATGTCTGGTTTTGTACATATCATGACAAATATTAAACTTATCACTACTGATGCATACAATACTCGAGATATCTTCATCCTCTCTGCTCCATTGCTATGAGACATACTTAAGGATAATTTGAAGTTAATAAGAAGTGAGGTGGAAATTGGCTTACAATCTTGCATGTTGAAGCGTCCCAAGATTTTCTTCAAATAATTCTTCTAAGAAAGCCAAATCTTCCCCTTACTTCTGTCTCGGTGAATTTGTATCCCTAGAATCTTGTTTGTTGGTCCCAAGTCCTTCATATCAAACTCCCTAGCCAATTGTGCCTTCAATTCTTGGACTCAATCTTTGTTGGGGCCTATTACCAACATGTCAACCACGTACAACAACAGAATGATGAAATCATCATCTTTTTCAAACCTTTTGTAATACGTACAATGGTCTAAACTGAATCTATTGTACCCAAGGCTAATTATGAAGGAATCAAATCTCTTGTATCAACACCCTAACTCTTGTTTGAGACCATATAGAGATTTGTTCAACCTGCAAACCAAGTTCTCCTTACCTGTTTCAGTAAAATCTTCTGGTTGAAGCATATAAATTTCTTATTCAAGTTCTTCATGAAGAAATGCAGTTTTTACATCTAACTACTTTAAGTGAAGATCAAATATAGCACACATCGCCAAGACTACTTTGATTGTAGTAAGTCGTACCGCCGGAGAAAATATTTCATTGAAGTCTATTCTTTCTTTCTGAGCATATCCTTTCACCACCAATCTTATACGATATTTCTCCACTTGATCATTATCATCACACTTTATCTTGTAAACTCATTTTTTACCAATGGCCTTCCTTCCTTATGGTAGCAGAACATGATCCCAAGTGTTATTCTTGTGTAGAGCTTTAATCTCCTCTTGCATTGTTGTCATCCACATAAATACATCTATGCTTTTTATAGCCTCATGAAAATTTGATGGCTCTTTATCCTATGTTAGAAGACAGTATGCAATGTTGGTCTCCGTAACAAATTTTAAGTGTCAGGCCGGTGGTCTTCTTTCATGAGATGACTGTCGAACTTCAGGAGTTTCAGACTCTATCTATTCTTGTTCTTCATGCTCTAGTGCAGCTTCAAAAAAGTATGATTCTAAGTATTTTCCATCTAAACTGCTATATTCTCCTTTAAAATGCTACTATTTTCTTCCATTTGCATTTTATCTTCTACAACTATGACAACTATGCTAATGACTAACTTGTGGGCAGTGGGATCCCACAAGTGATACCCCTTCACTCTATTAGCATATCCCAAGAATATATATTTTTTGGATTTTGAATCCAGCTTGCTAACTTCTTGAGTATTGTACATCATGTACACATGACTTCTAAATATATGCAATCGAGAATAATCAATTGACTTTCAAGTCCACATCTCCATCGGTATCTTCAACTCAATTGCAGTTGATGGAGATCGATTTATCACATAATAAGCAGTTTTGACTACTTCTGCCTAGAATGACTTTTTTAGACCTGTAGCTTTCAACATTGCTCTTGTTCTTTCTAATAGAGTTCTATTCATCCACTCTGCCGCTCCATTTTGTTGTGGAGTGTATGCCGTTGTGAACTGCCTTTTGATACCTTCATGTTGATAGAAGTTATCAAATTCATCACTAGTAGTCTAGTATATTCTTCTCCATTATCAGTCCTTAAACTCTTGATCTTCTTTTCAAATTTAAGTTCTACCCACGCTTTGAAGGTTATAAAGACTGCGAGCACATCTGCTTTTCTTTTAATTAGATACACCCAACATCTCTTGGAGAAGTCATCTATAAATTATACAAAGTATTTTGCTCCTTCCAATGATACAACCGGTGCTTGCCAAACATCAGAGTGAATCAGGTCTAAGATGCATTTGCTTTTAGTTGTTGAAGTGCCAAACTTTAACCTGTGTTGTTTACTTGTAACATGGTGCGCACAAAAGGGTCAAGAAACCTTTATAAGCCTAGGGAGTAACTTCTGATCAAAGAAAATTTTCAAACTTTTCTCTGACATATAGCCTAGTTTTTTATGCTACATCATCGTCTTCTCTTCTACAAAACTGGCTGATGCAATTGACGCATTTGCCTCACAATGTGTTTCGCCCATTAACACAAACAAGTTTGCAACTATCTTTCTTGCCTTTAAAACCACAAGTGCTCCTTTGACAATTTTCATGATTCCATTGTCTATTCGAATCTTACAGCCAAGACTATCAAATTGTTCTATAGATAAAAGATTTTTCTTTAAGCCTTTCACATGTCGTACTTTTAAAATAATACAAATTGAGTCATCATACATCTTCAATTTGATGGTGCCAATGCCAGCAATCTCTAAAGCATGATCATTACCCATAAACATTGAGCCTTTAAAGATGGGTTCATATGTCATATTGCTCCTGAATCCATTAACCAAACCTCAACGAGCTTTTTTCTATATGTAGATATTGTCGTTGCTTCACTATATAAAACCTCTCCATCTTCTGAGGCACTTGCAACACATCTTTGAAGTTTTGATAACTCTGCAGTGTTCTTTATACCCTTTTTAAACCAACAATCCCTTTTGAAGTGCCATTTATACCACAGTTATAGCATTTCACAATCTTCTTACTTCGTGATTTGGACCTCTATTGCATTTGACTCCACTAGAGCCATGCTTTGTTGATCTTCCTCTTGACATCAACAACGCCTCTGCTTGGTTTAAACTATTTTTGTCTTTTTTTTCCGTCTATTTTCTTCTTCTAAGATAACAGCTACAACATCATCAAAGGCTAAATAATTTAAGAGGATATTATTGTTCAAATTGATAATGAGTTGATCATATAAATCATGAAGACTTTAAAGTAGAAGCTCTGCATGTTTATTTTCCTCTATTTGTTGACCCAACGTAGTTAATTGTGAAAATAGAGTTCTTATTGTGTTGATGTGGTCAGTTACCGACATGGTTTTTGCCATTTTAAGGGTATAAAGTCTCCGCTTTAAAAAATCTTATTGTGCAAAGACTTGGACTCATACAACTTTGTTAGAGTATCCCATATCTCCTTAGCCGTTTTCTTCTCCGCCACACTTGATAATACTTCATCGGCTAATCCTAAATGTATGTTAGCAATAACATTGCCATCTATCTCATTCCATTTTATATTATCAGTGATCTCCGCTAGCCTATCTCCAATTATTGCCAAGCAATTATCTTTCTTTAAAATTGCCTTAATTCTCATTTTTCATAGTGAGAAATTGCTCCTCTTGAACCTCTCAATCTCGTACCTTGCTACCATTTTATTCACCGTGATCTATTCAGCTATCACAGTTTCACTGACCTGTAGTATATACGGAAATAATATCATATGAATAATACTTCACTAAGTAAGTTCCTAGGAAAGATTGAAGGGGTCACAAATGGTCCCGTTTAAAACCCAATCTCTTTAGACAGAACTTCCTAGGTTGTATTTATTCACCACACTGACTTTTTTTATACGCCAACAGTAACGTATGTGAACAGTACCATATGGACGAATAGCGTTGTATAGGTGAAAGGTACTATAGACGCGAATAGTAACCGTATACACGAATAGCTTTTGTGTGTTAACAACACCAACCCGAAGGCTCTGATACCATTGTTAGGATACTGGCATGCAAAGCTGACAAGTCAAAAGGTAAGGGACATGATAAAATGAGAAATGAAACATGCAAGAATTTACATGGTTCACCCAAATTTAGCTATGTTCACGGGCAAGTATAGAAGGATTTTACTGAGTAATGTGAGAATTATAACATCTCTCTACTAATAGGAGAACAATTGGGAATCTCTCTTTTAATAGGATAAAATATCTCATTTACTCTCTCACTAATTCCTCACAACTTTGTGGGATCACTTTCCTTCTTACTCTTCTCTTCTTTCTCTTTTGTGGTGCATCTTAAGGCTTAAATGCACTGTCTATTTATAGGCAGACATCCATGCCTTTGTCTTGCAAAAGACACGAGGCATTAATTGGTGCTGCAAGTAGCACCAAATTGGTGCCTAACATTGTTGACTTAGGCAACACCAATTAATGCCCAGCCGACTTTACACTATTTTGAACTTTGAGGGGGTCGTGACTCTCGCTTGCCCCCTAGTTCCGCCATTGTTCGGACATAAGCAAATAAAAAATTCAAATTTAAAATCTTTTGAGAGAAAGATAATACTAATACTAGTTCCTTTCGTTGGAGAATATCATTTTGAGATATTATAGATACGTAGAACCTATTAAAGAGACATACAAATTAACTGAGGATCCTTATTTAGAAACGATGAGAAATCAAATATTTTTCTGACTTCTTTTCATGTTCTCCTAACTCATTATATACATAGATAGTTAAATATTGATACTTCTGATACACACGCACGCCGCACGCGCGCACACACACACACATCTAACGATCTAGTGTAAATTTTAGAGTCAAATCCACCAGATAAACTTCAAAAGATAAGTTGCAAATAAGATAGTATAAAAATAAATTAGTAATTATGAAATTGGGAATAAATTACTCAATACAAGATTTAAACTTTTTTAATGATAGCTAAATTCAACCCAAGAAATATGACTACCATTCACTACTAAAAAATTAACAGATACAAACAAAAACCACGATGAATGTTTTTCGTTGGTATGTGAATTTTTTTGAATGAATATGCCTTTACAGTATCCATCGGAATATATCGATGAAAATATATGTTGAAATATCCACTCGTTATATACCGAGGTAGTTACAGTGGAAAAATAATGAATGAAAAAATATGTTTGAAAAAAAAAGATAAAAAAATAGACATAATTACCATTTAAATCAACCTATTAAATTCGTTGGTAAATTCGTTTGTAATATTTAATTTATGATAATCTAGCAACAAAAACTATTTTACACTGATGGAAAGTAAAATAGAAAGGATATCACCAACAAATTAAGTTTGTCGATATATTTCAGAGAGCATTGAAACATTTCATCTCTCAATTGCACTGTTTATTATGTTCAATACATAAGATATCACTGACGGATTAAGTCTGTTAATATATTCTAGAGAGCATTAGAATTGTTCCCTTCTCTCAGTCGTTGTTCATTGTGTTCAATACAGAGGGTTTCACTGATGAATTAAGTCTGTCAGTATATTCCAGAGAGCATTAGAATTGTTCCCTTCTCTTAATCATTGTTCATTGTGTTCAATATAGAGGGTATTACCGACATATTAAGTTCGTTAATATATTATAGAGAGAATTGAAAATTTTCCCTTCTCCTAAGTCATTGTTTATCGTGTTCAATACAGAGGGTATCACCAATGGAAAGTCTGGTAATATTTGGCGGGTTTCTGAAAATTTTAATGAAATTGAAAATTTCAATTAAACTTTACATACGAGATTACCAATATTAATATTTAATTTTCTGACGGGAAAGTGGTCAGTAATTATTTGGGAATACATACGAGATTACCAACATATTGTAGTTGTCGGTATATTCCAGAGAGCATTGGAACTGCTTACATCTCCATGATATTGTTCATTGTGTTCAATTCATACGGTCTCATCGATGGATTAAGACTGTTGATATATTCCAAAGAGCAATGAAGTTGTTCACTTTTCGATGTCACTTTTAATTATTATTCATTACATACATACTCACCGATGAAATGAAATATCATCAGTGATATTTGGGGGGGTGTTGAATTTTTTTGATAAAATTAAAAATTTTAATTAGATATTACAAACAGAAACACATACTGAAATATTAGAAATATTAATATTTAATGTTTTGTCGATAAACTATCGGTAAAACTGATGGTAAAAAACCCCAAATTAAAATACCAGAATCCCTAAAATCACCAAAGACGCATTTCTCTCTTCCTTTGCATTTCTCTCTCTTTCTTTCTCTTCTCTCATTTCTTCTGAATCCTTTTCTCCTTGACGCGTGCCAGGTATGTCCATCTCTTCTCTTCTTATTTTCTCTTCTCATTTTTTTTTATTAATCAACGTCTCTCTCCTATTTTAATGTTACTTATTTTTTCTCTCCTGAGCTGAAATTCAACAAAATTAAGGTAAGAATTTTTTTATTATTTTTTTGACAGTGTTTTGCATTATTTGTTTTTTAATTTTTTTGTTCTTAATAATTGTATGAATATAGTTGTTGAAATTTTTTTCATATGAGAACATTTTGTTGAATTTTAGTTTTTTTTTAATTATTATTTTGATTTTTTGTAAATTAAGATTCAATTGGTTAAATATACTATTTAATTTAGTGATTAATTTCGTGTTCGAATAATTTGTGGTCTACGGGAGGTCAGGATGTCATCATTATGCAATGAAGTTTCTAAGAACATACAGACAAGTTAATGCATAGTGAAGAGAAGTGCTAGGAATGCAGTAGGGTTATCTTGAAATGTTAGAAAAGTAGTAATATATAAAATGTCGAAAGAATCAGCACCGGCGAGTGCAGGTGCTACAAGGGCAGCGGAGGTCAGTTCTGAGGAGAGGTCAAGATGTTATCTCCACACAAGGAAGTATCGAAAATGGATCAACGAATGCATCATGGAGATAAGTGTTGGAAAGACAGCAAGATTAGTCTTGAATTGCTACAAAAACTTTATCCCTTTAGAGTATTAATTTTTTACTTTTCTGAGGAACTTGGCCCCGCCATGTCTTCGGTCCAGGATCTGCTACTGCTTGTTGCCTCCTTCGAAACTTGAAGGAATGCTTATATATGGCATATTGACATGTGCTAGTTCTATATTAAGTTCTCCTATTGCATATATATGGCTTTACCCTTTTTTGCCACCCATTTATCTGTTCCCTTAAACGCATTTTTCCCCTTCAACACGCTTCAGATTTTGGACATCAGCTAAAACAAGTTCATGAATTCAGGTCCTATCAGCATTTTTGCAATAATGCAGGCATGCATTTATTGAGAAGTATATACCTTCCTATTTTTAGGAATATGAAAAGGGAGTCCCGCCATGTCCTAAAGGCCAGTAGATCACCAGGCTGCTGTTTCTGAATAGAAACAAAAATAGTCTAATTTCGTCATCATCAAGGTCGTTGGCTGATAAGAAAGCTAATCAGAAATAGCACAGGGCAATATGTCACTGGCCACTAATGTTTAAAGTTAAATGGCGAGAGGGAATGTGCACATATTTGGATCATCATGCTCACTGATACAGCTATGAAAAAGTCTTCGACTTTCACTTTCTGTTCTCTCCCTCTCTAAAAGCAATAAGCCTAAGTGTGATCGTCCCACTAAATCCATGCATGCTTGATGCTTGTAACTTGCGCTTGCAATAATGACTAAAGCCTCATTATCTTAATATTAATTATCACCCCTAAAAATTGCTTGTTTCTCTTATCTTTTACATTTAATTCTTGCAAAACCGTCACCTTCTATTTCTAAGTCCAAACCACCTACTATTCTTGAAAAGATAAAATATTTAATATCTAAAATTCAAGTGGGATAGCGCAAATGACAATGTTGTGTAGGGTGTGAGAGAATCACGCGGTAATTCAGTAACATCGAAAACGATACAATATTTTTTTAAAAAAATTTATATATTAAAATCTAATTTGTCATTAACTCACATAAAATCAGTTCATGGATGTAGGTTACGTGACTTTTGATATAAAGCACAAAAAACATATGCAAGAGATAACGATCTACAAGGCTGCAATGACATGACAGTTTTCAAGGATTTAGGCCGCCATTCATCCCGGAGGATATATGGACACAATATATTTGGCACATGATATTTAAGTGGTTCACACGACTCTCACAGTCTGGTGTCGAGAATTGAAAATTCACGGTTCGGTTACCACGCACAACGACGACTCCGTTCTATTCATTGCACATGCGAAGCGGATAATAAGATTAATTTTAATGAATCTTTAATTAATTTATTGTTATTTATAAATATATTTAACTTTTAACATTTTTTTCTTACAGGCTATGTCTCTTGGACGTGAGCCGAGCCCATTGGAGCTTTTTGTCGAGACGCACGTGTGAAGTGAAGACTGCCAAAAGGGGGTGCAACAGTTCGTCGACAACCGCGCTCAACACTTCGTGGTATGTTCATTCAATCATTTTCTTTCGCAAGTTATTATTTTCTTGAATTGAATTTGATGATTTCTTTTTTAATTTTCAGGAGACATATAATAGCCGGTTAAGGGAGATATGGGGATGATCCTTCGACCCACTCGGATTTTGATCTGGATTTGTGGATGGAGGCAGGATTGTCTAGTGGACTCAATAGAAATTGGATGTACGGACTCTCCAAAACTACAGTCGAGAACTTGTGGGCAACCTGTAGTGTCTCAACTGTTAGGAGTTCCCAATCGGTATCAAGCACCAAGCCTCAGGAGTTCACGGCCTTGCAACAACACATGACTCATCTCACTGAAAAATATGAGCGACTCTCAACGGATTATAAACAACTTCGTCAAATGATCATGGACATGAGATCACAGATGGGTGGTACGTGTGCGCCTTCTTTTTGGTTGTATGGTCCCAAGAATGACCAACCTCCTCCTCCTCCTCCTCCTCTAGCGCTGCCATTGTTCTAGTTTAATTTTTATTTGTACAAATAAAATTGTAATGAATATTTGGATTTTATATTCTTCAATTTTATTTTTACATAGTTCAATTTTATACAATTTTATTTGTTTAATTATTTTATTTTATTATCCATACAATTTTATTTTTTAAAATATTTTTTAATTTTCACGGATGGATTTACAGACAGAATCCATCCGTCGGTATTTTCCAAAGTGTTGGAACAAATTTACTGTATATACCACAATCACCGATGAACTACTTCTTTCGGTGATTTACCGAAGGGAATACAGACGAAATATATCTGTCGGTATATTGCAGAGAGTTTGAAAAAAATTACTACATATGCCACTATCACCGATTGAAATATACCAACGGAATATTTCCAGTGGGAAATTTGTTTTTTGACACGCATTGTCCGTCTGTAAAACCATCAGTTTTTAATTTTTTTTACCGATAAAATTAACGACACATAATAGAATTACTAACTAATGGTATATCGACATACAAAATCCGTTGATGAATTAGTTGGTAAAATTTTCACCGATAAAGTGGTAATCTTATACCAACAAAAGAATACCGTCAGTAAAGCCATTAAATTTTCTAGTCGATGTTATCTTCACACAAGGAAGTTTTAAAAAATGGATCAACGTAATGCATCATGGAGATAAGTGTTGGAAAGACAGCAAGGTTAGTCTTGAAGTGCCAGAAAAACTTTACCCCTTTAGAGTATTAATTTTTACTTTACTGAGGAACTTGTCGGTCCAGGATCTACTACTGCTTGTTGTCTCCTTCGAAAGTTGAAGGAAAGCATATGGCATATTGACATGTGCTAGTTCTATATTAAGCTCTCCTATTGCATATATATGGCTTTACCCTTTTTTGCCACCCATTTATCTGTCCCTTAAACGCGTTTTTTCCCTTCAACACGCTTCAGATTTCGGACATCAGCTAAAACAAGTTCATGAATTCAGGTCCTATCAGCATTTTTGCAATAATGCAGGCATGCATTTATTGAGAAGTATATACCTTCCTATTTTCAGGAATATGAAAAGGGAGTCCCGCCATGCCCTAAAGGCCAGTAGATCACCAGGCTGCTGTTTCTGAATAGAAACAAAAATAGTCTAATTTCGTTATCAGCAAGGTCCTTGGCTGATAAGAAGGCTAATCAGAAATAGCACAGGGCAATATGTCACTGGCCACTAATGTTTAAAGTTAAATGGCGTGAGGGAATGTGCACATATTTGGATCATCATGCTCACTGATACAGCTATGAAAAGTCTTCGACTTTCACTTTCTGTTCTCTCCCTCTCTATAAGCAATAAGCCTAAGTGTGATCGTCCCACTAAATGCATGCATGCTTGATGCTTGCGCTTGCAATAATGACTAAATCCTCATTATCTTAATATTAATTATCCCCCCTAAAAATTGCTTGTTTCTCTTATCTTTTGCATTTAATTCTTGCAAAACCGTCACCTTCTATTTCAAAGTCCAAACCACCTACTATTCTTGAAAAGCTAAACGGTGTATAAGCTGGTAGAAATAGTACTGGTCCAAAGCGTAGGATTGAGAAGGAGCTGAAGGACTTGATGAAGAACCCTCAAACTCACTGCTCCAGTGGACCTGTTGGAGATCATGACATATTCAAATGGCAAGCCATCATGGGGTCTTCTTATACACCATTAAAAAGGGGGTGTCTTCTTTCTTTCCACCGAGTTCCCTGCTGATTAATTTGAATTTTTTATATATATATTTAGAACCAGAATGATCTAGAAATGGATTCAAATTGTGTGGTTTTGTTCAATCCAAATTGATTTTTTAAAGGGGAAAACCAGCAAAACTAGTGGTTTTTTTTTCTTTACTTTTTGTGGGCTTTTTATAGCTAAATCCAATTGCCCAATTTGTTTTGTTCGGGCTTTCATCTTTTACAGCTTTTTATAGTCGAATTCAAATTTTTCCTTTGAATTAGTATTCCGTCTTCGTCCTAGTAAATCCATGTCATAGGTTAACATCAAGCAAAAATACTAGTTAAAATCTGAAAAGAGATCTTGATTCTTCAAAATTCATTAAAGAACAACATGAGATATAAAAATGTTTTTTATATTTTTATTTTGTTGCATTACATAAAACTCAAATCATGTTCTTTATCTAGTTCAAATTATTTTATGTATTCGAACACCGTATTACATATTCATTTATAAAGCATATATGTTCCATAATATCTAAGAAGTAAAATCTCTATTTGAAAACTTGTCAATGATATTTCTATTAAGTATAAACTTCCACACTTGAAAAATCTCAAAATCTCTTATAATAGTCTGATTATAGATGCTTTTCTTTACAAAAACTCAAGTGAAGATATCACAACAAATACCAAATACGTTATCTAGCAAAACAACTTAATCAATATCAACTTCAATACCATAGGAAAACAATTGATTAGAATAGAAAAACAAATCCAAAAAACTATTATTTCTCCAGTTGAAACTATAAAATCTTAGAAACTATTGTTATCACATCCTATTAGGATATATATCCAGCCCAAACCAGCTCTTAATTTATCCTCTCTTATCTCGGCCTTTTTTTATCTCCTATCTTTTTATTTATCTAGCTATGAACATGTTTTCATCTTACCTATTAAGAACACAACTTAAAAATATTTTTATTACTAAAAAAATGCAAATGTATCCACGTGTTTTCATCTCGCTACCCACCATGTAATTTTATGTGACCTTGGTATCTATAAATGTCATAGGTCACCAAGTAAAAAAAAAGGGCTAACATAAGCTCACACCATACATTATTCTCTCCTCCGCACACATACTCTTAACATACATATTTCACTCTTTTGACATTTACAAGCTTAAGCATCAGACGGTCCCTATACCAGCAGAGGGACTTGTATTGCAAGAAAGCTCAGGACCAATGATCTAGTCACTTTTTCAATTTGAGATTATAGCTGTGGAAATCCCAATCATGTCTGAGGTTTTTCATGACATCATTACTTTGTACTTAAAATTCGTAATATCTTCTCTCCTCTTATTGAATTTTGGATTAAACATTGTTATTCGTTTGGTTGTATAGTTCATAGGCGGTTTTTTTACCAACCTCATTCCCTTTATCATTTCATTATTATTAATTATATTAAATAGAAATTAGTCAGTACTTATAGGATTTTCATATTTTTTAGTTATTTTTTTTTATTTTTGTTGTTACTTTATTCTATTTGTCATTTTTAATCACTATCTATTCATAAATTTATTAACCAACATCATAACACACACACACACACACACACTTGATGAAGTCATGGAAAACCTTCACAAAAAAATGTTGACTTTCCTTAACTGATGAGATCTAGGCTTGAGTTGTACCTGTAAAACAAGTCCCTTATGGAATATGAGACACTCTGATGATTAAATCAGTATTTAATTTTTGTTTTATCAAGTGACAAGTATGTAAAAATTCAAGAAGATAAAAATGGTATTTTTTATATGTAGATAAGAGATGTGTGTTCCTCTGTCTCAATGAGAATATTCTCCATCTAGTGTTGTTCAGATGAATCCTTCTCTTATCTCTCTCAAAACTTGAGAATTTATAACTTGAAAAATATCTAGAATATACTTAGAAATATCTAGAGAAATATATATATGAAAAGTACTATTTATGACTAGTACCATGCATATTACTATTCATGAATAGTAAATCAAGGTGAGCTAAAAATAGCTCGGTCAAACCGGAGCTTGAGTTCGGTTAGGCCTCAGCCTAACTAAGCTTCATAGAACTTGGTTGAGTCTGACCAAGGGAAGAGAGAGAGAAAAAGAGGAGGAGAAAGAGAGAGATTATGGTAGCTTAGTTAAGATGTGGCCTAACCAAAACACAAAAAAAATCTTAGTTGGGTTATGGCACAACCAAACTTGAGGTGAAGCTTGGTTGGCCATCCTAATCGAGCTTCACATTTTAAGCTCGATTGGGATGTCAACCGAGCTTCAACATTCTTCTTCTTTTTTATTGGATTATCATTTACCCCTTGAAGTCTTGTAAACATACATACTTGGAAGACTTTAACGTGCTAGAGAGGGATATAAAATACTTACAATGTGTGCTTGAATTAAAATTTTACCTTATAGGCATGCCTTTGAGTTCGTGAGAGATCTTATCAGTGTTTTATGGAGAAAGATCCATAATTTTTTGGAGACAATAGTCGTAGGGACTTAGAGAAAGTTGGTCAAATGACTACTAGAAAATTGATAAATACAAACGGAAATACTGGTGGAATTTTTTCATCGGCAAATTACAGTGAATTTTACCGAAAAAAATATTCCCTCGGTATATACTGAAGGAATTATAGTGAAAAAAAGGGAATTAAACCAAGGCCAAAAAGTACGATGATGTGTCATTTATACTACTGAAATTACCGGCATAATTAATACCGTTAGTAAAATCGTTGGTAAACTATTTAGTTTTTCTTGGCACTATTCATCATGTTAATTACAAAGAGAATCACCAACGAAAAATTATGTTGGTATTTTTCAAAAAGCTCTGGAACTGTTCACTTCTCAATTGCACTTTTAATTACTGTTCTTTACGTGATGAAATTATCGACGGATTGAAAAGTCGTTGGTGTTATTTAGTGGGTTTCTGAAATTTTTTGATTGAATTAAAAATTTAAATTAAATATTACAGATGGAATCACTAACGGATTGAAAATTTATCAATGATATTTGATGATTTTTGAAATTTTTTTATTAAATTAAAATTTTAAATTAAATATTACATACGAAATCATCGACTAAATGATTAAAATTATTCATATTTAATTATCCATCAGTAAAACCTTCGGTAAAATGCCTCAATAAATAGAATATCTCATTTCACAATAAGTGGGTCTCTTCTTCTTCTATTTCTTCTTTTCCTTTTGTAAAAAACATCAACATACCTTTCTTTATTTCTCTTCTCTTCTCCTCCACGTTCATGTATGTCTTCTTCTCTTTTCTTCTTTTCTCTTGTCAATTTTTTTTAATTAACATACTTTATGAATTTATCTTTTTTCTCTTCTCAGCTTCTCTCGCAACTACATTAAAGTAAGATTTTCTTCTTTTATTTTATTTTTAAATTTTTTTTGTTCTTAATAATTGTATGAATGTTCTTGTAGGATTTGTTTTTCATATGAGATCAATTTTTAATTGATTTATTTATAGGATTTTGAAAGCAATTACAACTTCATTTTTTTTTCATAAGAAATTATATTTAGATGATTTATTTATTTGTTGTTGTTGTTTATTTTTTATGTTGTTTATTTGTTGCAAATTTGTTTGAGTTGATTTTCTTCTCTCTTTTTTTCCAAGTAACTCAGTTATGAGTATTATGGAGTGTTGATTTATATTAATTTAATTATTTTACAGTTTTGTTAAATAGATTTTTTAAAAAATATTTTTAAATAATCACCGACAAAATCGCATATGGTATTTTTTTTTGCTATATGACAAGCTTCCCAAGGGAAATACCGACGGAATGAAGTGAGTAATTTTTTTTGCGCGCTTTTCACATTAGTAAATCCATCGGTAATAATATTTTTTTATTACCGATAGACAAAAAAATTACCGACAAAAGATTCACCGACTGAGCATTTTCATCTGTGATTATGTCGGTAAATTAATTGTCAATGAATGATAGTACAAAAACCGACAGAAAATTTCATCGGTAAATATAAGAATTCTAGTAGTGAATTTACCTGACGATGATGGTCACTAAGACCTGGACACAAGTGGTCATGGGGACATGGAAAAAATTAATCACATGAACTTGGAGATATATATATAAAAGAGATCAATGGACTCTTCTTTATAGGAATTTCATGGGTACCCTTTGTTTTTGGAGACATAAAGATGAACTAGACACACACATATAATTTCGGAGATTTATCTTATCTGGAGTAGTACGTAATGAGGATTATTTCTTGTTTATTCATATTGTATCTCCTTTTTCACAAATTATTGAAGATACCCATTGGATATCAATCTTCAACGAGAGCATTCAAAAGAAGCACTGTGTGTGGAAGTGCGAGTGACCTTGACTGGTCATACTAGTTTCTTCCACTCTGATGTGATTTTTCATCACATGTTTGACACTAAATAGATTTTTATTAGGGAGTGTGTATAACCTTTTCTATAAGGAATATTCGTACACCCTATTGATCAGGGATTCAGTGGTGATAAGTTTAATTTGATCCTCCACACTTAACATTTCCATATCGAATCTCTAGAGATACAACCTTGTATTTTCGTCATCTTATTATGTCTTAGCAAAGAGCTTTATAGTGCTTCTTTTGGTAGGAATAATAGTGCTGAAACGAGAGATGAGTTTCATGCAAAGATCGTTGAAAATTCAATAAGATGAAAATAATATTTTTTTGTATATAGATCAGATATATGTTATCTATCTCGTTGAAAATATTATTTGTCTTGTGTTGTTCAAATAAATCCTCTTCCTATCTCTCTCAAAACTTGTATATATATATATATATATATATATATATATATATATATATATATATATATCTTAGAAAGTATTTGGAAAATATCTAGAAATTTTTGGAGATATATAGGTAAAAAATATTATTCATAAATAGTGTCATGCATATTACTATTCATGAATAGTAAACCAAGATGAGCTAAAAATAACTTGGTTAAACAGAAGTTTGAGCTCGGTTGGGCCTCGGCCAAACCAAGCTTCCTAAGCCTGATTGAGCCTGACCAAAAAAAGAAAGAGAAAGAAAGGAGAGGTACATAGGAGGATAGCTCGGTTGGCAATGGCACAACCAAGATGAAAAAAGCTCGGTTAAGTCGTAGCACAACCAAACATGAGGTGAAGCTCGGTTGGGCAGCCCAACCGAGCTTCAACATCTTTTTTTTATTTTATTAACAACACTATATTTCATTTAAGTTTCATCTTCATTTTGTTTTTATTTTAATTTAAACTTACAATATAAGAAAGAAGGCAATTAAATGAAAAAAAATAAGGAAGAACCCCTGCACTATACCATTTGGCCTAGTAAGAAAGACTAATAAGAAGAAGGCATTCAAGAAGAGAATAACTCATTCGGCCTCTTATGTGATGCATCAAACAAGCCAAATCACTATGCAACACCCTGTATTATGCCATTTTAGCCTTTTTAACATTGTTTTTTTTTGTTTTTCAATCAAATTTTTTTTATCAATTCTTCTTGATTTGACTTAAAACCCTTAATTAAAAATAATAACGTATGGAACAAGGATGGATTAAAATAGAAACTATTATAAATCCAGTTTATACTAGCCTCGGTGCTCGTGCTTTGCTGTGAGGCTAAACTTTTATTTTATAAAAAATGATGTTTGGGTGTTAAAATGGGGTGAAAAAACAACATAGAAAATTGATCTTGACAAGCATGTAACCACTCTAATTATGGTTGCGTCAACAAGGGATATCTCACCAAACACTTTGCTTAAATCATGTGTCTAGAATAACCCGATAAAAAAAAGAATTATAAAGCCCTTAAAAAAATATCGTGCTAACTTTTCAAATTCATGACTCGAGTCATTAGACCCAAAACATCCAATATGTTAAAAATCATGAAGTCGAATTTCCAATCAATTAAATATTGATGGATAAAATTGAAAAAAAAAGTTTCAATTATATAAAAGAATTTTAAAAAAGAGCATTTAAAAGAATTCTCAATCAATTAAATATTGATGAATAAAATTTTAAAAAAAAAGTTTCAATTATATAAAAGAATTTTAAAAAAGAGCAATTAAAAAAATAAAGATCAAAATTAAAATACAAAATAAATTTTATATTTAACTAAAGGGTGAAATTGAAAAAAAAATTAATTTAGTAAAAGGACAATCAAATTAAAAAGAATGAGGATCAAAATTGACATAAAAAATAAAAACAATATTGTAATTAAAGGGTGAAATTGAAAAGAATAATAACTTCTTCAAAAGGGCCAAGAAAAAAAATAGAAATCAAAACAATGAAGACCAAATTGAAAAACATAATACCATCAATTTGAAATGAATGGTGAAAATGAAAATTTTGAAAAAACTTTTACGAAAGGATCAAGAAAAAAATTAGAAATCTAAAGAATGAGAATCACATCGGAGAATATAATATTTGGTAAAATAGAATTGAAGGATAAAATTGAAAATAAATAAAACTTATACAAAAAGGCCAAGACCAAAAATTAGACATTAAAAGAATAAGGACTGAAATTGAAATATCAAAAACCAAGAGGGTCAAGCTGTAATTTTTTAGGGACAAGAGAGAAGAAGGAAAAAAAGAAAGGCCAACCGATGCCAAACCAGACCATCATCGGTGACACCCTCCGCATCAATGGAAAAAGGAAACAATGACATTTCCAATCATATGGCGAAAGAGTATTTTAGATGTCGGGAGGCATCGCAGGCACCACCCGATGGGCACGAGAGTATCCCACGCGCCTTCGAGTGCACCACACACGCACACTCTTTTTTTGTTTTTATTTAGTCAAATATGAAATTACCCCTAAGCTGACTTTGTAATTACAAAAAACAAAAATCATTGTGAAAAGCCAAAAATACCCTTGGTTTCAATTTTTAATTTTAATTTTATTTTAAAGGTATTTTCATTGTTTCACTGTGTATTTTAATTGTTTATTATTTTTTATATTTGTACAAATACCAAATTGTCTCTCATCTCAAATTATAATAACCGAAAAATCATTGCAAAAGTACACCTTAACATTAGGTTTAATTTTTTTGCTTTTAAGGGTATTTGGATTGTTTCACTGTGTAATCAAGATGAAAACAAATACTTATTTATCCCCGTTTATTTGGTAATGACGAATGGGCTACATAAAAAGACTTCAATTCCTTTTTATGCCCATGTTAAGGTTTTTGGATAGAGAGGCAAAAACATCATTACATTGTTCCATTGGACATTGCCAATAGGTCTGGAGCTACAGTAATTTCCAAGGCCAATTAACTCCTTTTAATATATTTAGTTTCAATTTATCTCATTGATGCATTACATTAATTCTTGAGCTCTTAATTAATTTTTTTAGAACCAAGATTAAAATAAATATTAATTTATATCATCATTATGCACCAACGAGTAGGTGACGTTCGTGCCTTTTAAGAGGTACATGTGACACCACCTAGCTAGTGGCCATACCTCACCTTTTGTTGTCTCTTTAGATGTGTCATCGTGTCCTCTTTCACATGATGTGACGCATGTGCATGACGATGTATGGTGGTCGGATCGTTGCCGAAGATTTTGTTTTCCTTCTTTTCTCTCTCATGACAAGTAAAGTGCACGATTATCTTTTTTTTTTCAATTTCAGTCCTCATTCTTTTAACTTTTTATTTTGTTTGTATTCCAATCATAAAACTTTTGTTTTTTTTTAATTTAGTCCTTCAATTATAATTTCTCATATATGGAGAATGTAATATTTGGTCTTTATTCTATTGATTTATAATTTTTTTTCTTAACCTTTTATTAAAGTTTTTTTGGTTTTCAATTTCATCATTAAATCAAAGCTTTTGTTATCTTATTTTTTTTTAATTTTACCCTCGTTCTTTTGATTTGTTTTTTCTTTTGTTAAAGCTATTTCTCAATTCAATTTAACTCTCCTATAAAAAATTTTGTTTGCCATTTGATTAATTGTTTTTTTAATTTTCACCCTCATTTCTTTTAGATCTTTTTGTGTGATTGATTTTTTTCTCTGGTTTCTTCTTTTGACGTTTGATTTGTTAGGGATTTTAACTTCATGCGATCTTATCGTTCTGCATTAGTTTTTTTTAATATTAGTTTTTTATTTCTTTTCAATTTCTTTTCTCTGAATTTATCTCGGTCTCATGACCTAAATCACGAGTTTTGCATGTCTTTTTATAAAATAAGTTTTTTTTAATTGTTTTGTGTGTGTTTGATTTTTCAAGATATTATTATAACTCATCTTTTTTATAGGGGTGTTCACGGTCCGGTTCGGTCCGGTTTTAACATAAAAAATCAACCGAACCGGAAAATACTATTCCTTGTTAATATAACCCGAACCGAACCGAGAACCGGTTCAAACCGAACCGGTTTTGTTCGGTTCGGGTTGGTTTTTTAGCCTTGAAAACCAGAAAAACCGAAACCAATTAAATAAGAGAAAACTTGGCCAAATCACAATCACTGGACAAACTTGGCCGAATCACATTCAAAAAAATCGTTGTTGAAAACTTTGAATCCAAGCCTTTTGGTTAAGATCTGAAAGATTTTCTTTAGCTGAATCACAATCACTAGATCTATCCAAGCAAGCACAACTACATGTTAACAAAGATTCCAATAACATCCCGCAAAGGCGCAAACTACCGGGACCTCGCTAGCACAACTGCATGTTAATAAAACCAGAAATAAGGATTTTATCCAAGTTTTCTGCCATAAAGTAAAGCAGAGAGTAGAAAGGCAACAATATGAGAGAAAATGAGTTACTTTAAGCCTTCCTTGTGCACAGAGGAGAGAGAGGGAGGGAGGGGTGGGGTGACTGGAAAGGGAGAAAAGGGAAGGGGAAGGGGGGGGGGGGAGCGGGGAGGGAGGGATAGGTGGGGTGGCTGGAATGGAAAGTGGGGAAAGGGAAGGGAAAGGGAAGGGGGGGCGGCTGGAAAGGTGGAGGGTTAGAAATGTAGGGTTAGGTTAAGGTATTTATTATTTAGGTTTAGTTTCCTTTTATACTTTTTTTTAGATTGAATTAAACCAGTTCGGTTTGGTTCGGTTCAATCGGTTTAAGCCCTTTTAAACCGGAACTGAACCGGACCGGGTGGTTTTTTTTATTTTGTAATCGGTTTATTCTGTTTTTTCTATCGGTTGGTCGGTTTTTTTGAACACCCTTACTTTTTTATATACAAATGAACTTTATTTTTTAAAATAAAAATATTCTTTTTTAAATAGTATTTCTTATGTGTTTGGCCTTGCGAAATATAGTTTTAGTATGTGGGTTCATTCAGTCAGTTTCATTTGTGTCTATCTTTTATTGATTTAAATAAACAAATTCTATGAACATAGTCGAGTGAATGTCTCATTTTATGTTATTGAATATCTTGATCTACATCCATCTCTTAATTATTATTTTTTTATCTTTTTTGGTTATTATACTTTTTTTTTGTTTATTTACATAAATAGTTATCGATTTATTTAATTAGATACTTTCATAGGTTTTTCTCATTTACAGTACTTTAAATTTTTTTATGTAAAAAATTATATTGAAGTAGTCTACATCCCCGATATTTTTTTGAAAAAAATATTTATAATCCACAGCAGAGCAAGGATTAGATAGCTAGCTAATTATATATTATGTTTGCTACTTTGTTATTCGACACTATAAACCTCATTATCACATGGAATTCTCTGAATATACAATGCCCGACAAAAAATATAAAAGGCCATGCTTATAAAAGGATTGTCCCACAAATGACCTCGTGTATTTTTCCTTCTTTTGAATGGGCTTCTGACTTTGTAATAAAAATCGAGCTTCACATTCCAAATTTGGCAGCTAATCTAGTGGCCAAAAAATTGTCTTCACCATCTCTAATTCCAAAATTCATGAGAGAAATAATTCATTTAAATATATCAAAAAAGAACATTTAGTCTGCATAAATTTGATGGTGATGGTGTTGATGGGTGGGTGGGGGGTTGTGGAGGCCCATTTCTAAAATACGAGAAAAACATAAACGGGGAAAACCATGCAAGAGGAGGAACAATGGAACAATAAAATTAATTAAGGAAGAAGAAAAACAAACCCTGTATAGAGAACATCAATAATTAAGCAAAATACAAATTTCAAGAAGATTGCATGGTAGATCCTAAAATCTCGAATGAAAGAAATTAAAAAATAAAAACTCTTTATCTTGACAATCTTCACATCATACTAATTAAATGCGAAAAAAGGTAAGAAAAAGTTCATGAGTCAGAGACTAAAAGAGCATCCCAGATCATGTCCATGTCCAAGGAAGGCATTCTACTTAACTGAATAGCATCAATATCCGATGCTACAACCTCTTGACCTTTCTTGTTCTCAATCACTTCACCTCCACTTTTGCCTCTTAACTCA
The DNA here is from genome assembly GCA_007827005.2 of Populus simonii. Lineage (NCBI taxonomy): Eukaryota > Viridiplantae > Streptophyta > Magnoliopsida > Malpighiales > Salicaceae > Populus > Populus simonii. The sequence goes on from CM017480.2 coordinate 4,357,635, forward strand.
AATTGCCACTCTTTTCTTGTTGTATTTTGGCTCAAACCTTTGAGTTTTGTAGCATCTGTAGCATGCACATTAATCTTGCTTGGCGATGGTGGTGGTGGATCGCTAATATGCTTATTTTGACCAGAAATGTTGTTGCCTTGTGATGATATCGCTTGTAGCTTCGCTTCAAGAAGGGCAGTTATGGTTCTATTCAATGAACTAGACTTGAGTTGATGCTTAAGATCTGGGAAATTCAAATGCGCATAATCTCCTCGTAACATGTAAGCTGCAGTGTCATAAGCGATAGCAGCATCTTCCGCTGTGTCGAAGGTCCCTAACCAGACCCTCGTCCGGTTTCTTGGTAACCTAATCTCTGCAACCCATTTTCCCCAGTGCCTTTGCCGCACTCCTCTAAACAGCTTTCCTGGCGCCGATGTTGATGCCGATGAAAAAGAAGGCTTTTGATGGTGGTTCTGCAATCTTCTGCCCGAGTATTTCATCGGCTCTGTCTTCGTAGTGCTAAGCCAATAGTCATTAAATCCTTTGGTAGAATAATTTGCCAAAGTTTGATGAATTTGGCCAAGTTGAGGCATGGAAAATGAAGTGTTTGGAAACAATGACATGGCAGGTTCACATCTTTGATCCTTGCCAGGTGGATCGAGAACTTGTTTGGATGGATGTAACAATGAAGCTGCCGCTGGTTCCTGCAAAACAAGGTTAAATTTGGGGATTTTGATAACGAAGATGGAGAAGGAGGTTCAGGAACTTGAGTTTCGTTATTTAATGTTGGAAAAGGTTCCAAGAAATTCACAGGAATGGAGCTTTCTTTGATAGTTTGATCAGATGTTGAATTAGCTCCAAGAGCGTTGATAGAATTCAATCTTGACATGAAACAACTTTCATGATCTTGTTTGACAACATCCTGTTTACCAAACCCAGGGATGTTACCGATCAAATCGGTACCTGAAACCTGATCATCCGCCGAAGAACAAGATTCCGAACTCGAAAATAATCTCTTAGAAGACGATTGCGACGTTGATTTCATGCCACTATTTCCATCCTCGACGCGACAAGTTGCCCCAGATAGAGCACCCCAAATGGTTGGATCACCAAAATATTTTGAGCCTGTTGCCATTCCATGAAAACTACAATAAGCTGCCACCAATTCCTTGTGCATGAAGGTTTCTATTTTTGGAAACTGATCCTCCATACCAGTAATTGTTTTGTGTTTGTTGAGAACCCCAGATCAAGAGATGGAGAAATGATGCAAAGGGAGAGCTACTCCAGTATATATATATATATATATATATATTTATGCTAAAGCAACCATCATGTGAGACTGTAATAGGTATTTTGCCAAGTCTCGTTAAGAAAAAATTAATTAATCAGAGGAACTTTTACTTTATATAAAAGGAGGTTAACAGCCTGAGCCAGATCTCTACTTGTTCAGAAAGAATAAGCTCACCACCTTCCATTTAGTGCTTCCCATTCCCTATGTTTTGTCAATATCCAATCAAAACCTGACAGCTCAGTGTTACTTGGTCACCTGTCTTCAAGGGTTTCTGGTATGGATGAATATTCTAACATGACAATGACTCTAAAGAGCCTTAAACCTTTATTTCCTGAAGGCATATATGTTTGTGTATTTCTTAGCAATGATCATGTGATTTTCTCAATCATCCACATGTTGTTTTTTTTCTCCCCCTTTTACTTTCTTCATGGAATTTGAAAGTGAGATTTGTACTCGTTGTTAAGCAAGAAACTCCGATGAATAATCACCACACTAGTATATATTAGGCAAAATCAAGATGAAACAGTATTAGATGCCTGCCCACTTCAGCTTGTGGCATAGTCTACTCTTTATGGATTGTCAAAGGTGGCCAAGCTAATTCAAAGATAATGATAGAAAACCACCACTGATGTATTCTGGAAAATTAAAGCTAGCTTCACTGTCATCAACACATCATAAGCTTTGAACAGGTCTTACTTTCAAAATGGAAGAATTATAAATCAGGAAATCAACATGGATGTAGTCTTTAATTTCTCAGTTTTTCAAGAATTCCGTGATCGTCTTTCTTACAAATAAATACTAGACAATGTCCGAAGCCTTGTGAACACACAGGCATACATCATATATATGGCTTTTCTTGAAGCATCACCACCTGTCTTTTGGGGTGTGTAATTTGGAGCCACTTAAATAAGCACCTCATCGATTGTGAGACAAGGGTGCCATCTCCACACCTCCAAATCGTGTGCCTTGAATGATTAGAATCACTGCTGGGCGGTGCTTGCTTGCAGCCATCTCAAGCTACCACCTCCAGTCAATGCCACTTGGAGTACCTATTGTAAGGAAGGGAAAATTAACACCTATTAATTAGAAAGAAAGGAAGAGATTCCAAAGGGTTTGTTGTTTATCACTTTTTGGAAGTTTTGATTTAATTATTTGTGTCCAGGTTCTTCCAAATAGTGTCGTTGTTATTTTATAGAGCAAGCACATGGTCCTTAGGCTAAACAAACCTTTGTTTAGTCTGTGTGATTGATCATCGGTCAGTAGCTAGCTAGGTACATTAAACCATGTTTCTCCAATGTTTCCTTTTCCCTTTTCCCTTGCCATCCCTGTCAAGCAGACTTATTTATTGCTTCCTGCATTTTGGGCCTCAAAACAATAAAACAAAACGGGAATGAAAGCAGGCATCTTGTACACACATCACTGTACCTTATGGTCTCAAGAGAAAATTCGGGCATGCATGTGGAACAGACATGACCGCCTGGTGCATGACAAATCGTGATGGAGTCTAAAATACCTAACGATGAGACTCTTGTAATGACCTTCCTTGTTCTACTTCCCTTCCACCACTCCTCCCTCGTCTAATTTCACAGCCAAACTAAAGTTCTTGATTCGGCAGTGACTGATGATAACATGACTGGAATTGCCAACTCACACAAGTCTTGTACTCCTGCATGTTTCCTAAATAAAGAATGAATTCAAAGCTGAGGCTATGGAGGCAATTAACAGGCCTATGTCTGTCAGATATGTTAATTTACTGTACACACACATGCAAGTGTCGTTAATGGCACTACCTTCCAGCCTCCCTTTATACAATTAATTAGGTGAATATTCTACATACGTGGTCTGATGTAGGAGAGATCAGAGAGAGATTTGTCCCTGGTTAATTGGCAGTTTCTAAAATTCTGGCCTTTAATCTTCACGGCTTCTCTCAAAAGCCTTGTGGGTTAAGTTTCATGACATTTATCAAATAGCGAATTGCACTTTTAGCTAGGAGCTCAAGCTGACCATAGAAAAAATGAATCAACATCTTCATGTCTGGTGCAACCACTCTATCTCAAACCTTGACTAGATAACTTCCCTTTTGCTTTTTATCTTTTCTACTTTATCTTTTTACGTTTCTTTCACCAAGCAATTCATCATCCCTTGGATCACCACTCTTTTAGGCCATATCCCTTCAAGTCATGTTAAAACAGCCCACAGATCATACATAAATATTCTAATATGACCCACAGATTAAAGCTAGCTAGATACGAATAACACACAGAAAAGGATATGAGTGTAAGAGATAAAAACCACTGCATGATCAAAGTTGTGTGCGTTTGTGTGTATCTTCTTGTACAAATCCTTCTCTCTTTTGTTTTACACCACTCACTCATCCCTTTCTTTCTTACCTTGAATAGAAGACCTAGCCTGTCTAGGAAGAGAATCTATCTTTTATATTAAGAATCTCTCTTCTGCCAATCCCTATATTTACAACTATATACACTCCTCATCATTGATGCTAATCCCAAGAAAACAAATTGAACAGAATAATCAGAATAATAACGTTATTAATTGGCTGGCTAATTGATTTCATCCATTAAAAACCACAGACAAGATGAAAATTTTCTGCACAAACATTCAACGTGGCAGGTCCTGTATGTGCAAATGTATGAATCTTTCTATAATACACAAAATGATTTGTTATACATATGCTGCCAGCAAACCCTTGAGCAAGATAGAATAGAAAATGTTATCATCTGCTGAGAAAACTATGTTGTACTTGCCCATCTCCTCACGAGTACCATCATGACATCCACCAATGAACAAGCAAGTTCAATAAAATTTAGACGCCTAGCTAGACCCTAATGCACTTTTTAGCTACTATCTCAAATTAAATATCAAACATGATTATCAATGCCATTACCCTTCTGTTCATCATCAGCTGATTAACTTAGTGATAAATCTAGAGTAGAAAAGGTTAATGGTGTTCATTATCACCAAAAATTGTGGGCAAAGTCGCCCGGAATCGTGTGTATAGAGCAACAGGCTTGCAAATGGGAAGGCTACATGCGCCGAAATGTTTGTGTTAATCCATTTCAGACCACTAATCTAATTTCACTTGATTAAACAAAATAGCCTTCACTATAATGGTCTTGAAAATGAGCTTGAAACTAAATTAATAAATGGAATTATCTTAATTTCAACACACACGAGAGAGTGGTGATCCAAGGGATGAATTGCTATTTCATAAAGGGGGATCTTAATAATATACTATTAATTAGAAAATCTAAATAATAAAAAAAAAAAAGACGATGAATTTGAGACTTTTAAACCAAAGATCTCGAATTGAAGTTCCAAATTAATCAAGTAAAATGGAAATTTAGAAAATGAGAGAATTAGGCTATACCCCCATTAGGTGATTCATGGTTTTGTGGGCCTGATCTCTAATGAAAAAATTAAATCAAAAGTTAGAAAGTGCTTAAAAACTTTTTTATGTTCTTTAGAGAGGGCTTGTTTGGATGGTCTACTGGAGCTGTATTTATGTGGGCATATTCATTCTCCATTGACACGATGTGCAGTCATAGGATAAGTTTGTTTAACTCAGCCATGTCTCTCCAAACTAATGACTAAAAGTCATCCTTTTTTATAATGCAGCAGCAGCCGCAGCAACTCCCATCAATGGAAGGAAATGTATGTTTTAAGCACTTCTTTATAGCATTGACTTGTTTTTCTGGGATTTTTTTATATATAAGTTTGTTCCTTCGTGTTCTAAGGACCACACAAGACAAGTTAGACAACCACTTAGTGGAGGCAACCAAAATGAATGTGGACTTGTGATCAGAAGGTTTTTTAATTAATTTTTTTTTTTTTTTTTTTTTTTTTTTTTTTGAAGACAGTGATGCATGTAGATGGAAAGGGATGTGTTTGTAGGAAGTGTTTTCGGAACTGAAAATAGCATCTTCCAAAATAGATAGGCTAGGTCAAGTAGGGCATGAACGAAGAAGATGAAGGGAATGGAGTCTGTAGCTGTAGCCTTCAGTAGAGGAGAATAGAGACGCATGGCATGAGTTGAGGCTGATTTGATCAATTGTGATGCTCTTGAGAAGTGGCGTGAAGGTCATCGCAAGTTAAATTCATCAAAACTCCACCATGAAAATATATATATATATATATTCTAAATTCATTTTAAACATTCCTTTCATACATAAATCAATATATTTATTAAAAAAATGATAATGAAGTCGAGGGAAATTAAAAGAATTAAAAAAAGGAATTACAATTGTGAAATTTTTTAAATTACTTATTGCGTACATTTTTCCTTAATGACACCAAACTATAACCTACTTAGGTGTAAGCATATATTTATAAATTTATTTATAAGACAAGCACATGTACTAACATGAATGTTTTATATATATATAATCAAATTAAATCAAGCAGCCGAAATAATAATATATAACTCAAGCTTTTTCGATAAATTGCAATTTGCATGATTGACTAACACATAAATTTCTTATGAACATGACGTTGGGAAATTATTGGTATGTGGAAGCAATCAGAGCAGAGGTTCGGTTTTAGGTACTCAAGAAAGGAATAAATTCTTATTCTACCCTATCAAGGACAAATCAGATGGAATATTTAAGTGATTTATTTTAAAAAAAGAAAATAAAGAGATAATCCATGTTTATTCTCAGAAGAAAAGAACAAAAAGAAAAGGGCCAATATTCAATATTACTTTTTCATCACGCTATAACTTTTTATACTCTACTGGTTACGTTATTCAACAAGTAGATGTAAAGCATTGAAAGACAGGGAGGATACATCATTGGTCCAAATAGGTTCTATTTATGTAATGCCAATAATGCAAGGGACCTAACTTGATATATTTTTTTTTTCTTTTTTTAAATTGATTTTCATACATCCATACCAATTCATTTTCTAATCAACTTTTAGATGAACTATCTGTTGCTAAAATAAATAAATAAATAAATAATATATATATTTCTTGCAATCTTTTCCTTAATTTAGACTATGATAATAATGTGAAAAGCCAATTTACTTATTCCAAATCTAACCTAAGAAAATCATATGAATATATTGAAACAAGTTAATGATTAATCTGTCAATATCTTTTATATATATGGATAATACATCTTAATAATATCTCTAAATAAATCTCCTACAAGATTGCGTGTAAATCCCTATAAATTATAAGATTTCTTATTGTGTGTGTGTAAACACTCACTTGTAATATCAATAAAAACCATTATAATTATCTAGTAGGTAGTCCAGTGGTAAGAGATTGGAACTAAGAGGTTTGCTTTCCCTGTGGTCTCAGGTTCGAGATTTGTGGTTTCTAATATAATGGCCACTAGAGACTTACATGGTTGTTAATCTCAGGGCTCGTGAAATTAGTCAAGATGTGTATAAGTTAACCCTAACATCCACGTTAATAAATAAAAAAAACCATTATAAATATACACTACAAAACCTTTATTTTTAACTGTATCAAATATCAAAAAATCAAATGGTTAAAATCTACCATTACACATGGATCAAATTCAAGCTTTTATGAGTTGTTATTATGAGTCAACTTAAACCTTGTATTAGTTGAAATTGTTTGATGTGGATAAAAAAAAATCTAACCATGCTGAATTTTTTTTAATTTAAAACTGAATTGAACCAAATAAATTAGTCAAATCAATTAGTTGAATTTGGTTTTACATTTTAAAAACTAAGTAAATCTAATTTAATTCATAAGGTATTTTTATTTAAAATAAAAAACAAATTTTGAACCAAACCTTTTAGTTGAATTATTTCTTATTCACTGTGATTTAATGAGCATTTAATTAATTTTAGTAAATTTTTTTTGTTTCATTTGATTTGATTTTTTATACTCTTGGTAATCCATTATGAATTACAATAGTGTTGAAAAATAGCAAATGATTCTATTTTAATAAAATTTAAATTATTATTCTTTTTATAAAAATATTAATGACATATAATTAAATAAAAATAAGTTGTTTAACTCCTCACGTAACAAGATTAGATATTTAGATATCTTATATATCAAATTCCTAATTTAATCTTTAATTAAAATTAACTTTTTATATTTATTTATACAATTTATTTGATTAAACTTCAGCATTAAATTTTTTATTTAACAATTAAATTTTTTTCTTATAGCGGCTACATGTTTGTTTTTTTTAGTTAAAAATTAACTTTTGATAGTATAGCAGGGTAAATTGACTAGCAGTTACTTCATGATGTCATCTCAGGAACATGGATAATCAGATAGTCTTGGCTGAAAAGACAAGACCTAAAACCAAAAAAAAAAAAAAATTGTGCTAATGTCAACAGAGTCGCCACCAATTAATAGTGTTGAAGTTTGTTTTTAAGTTTAAAATAAATTCTTTTAAAAAAAATTATTTTTTATTTATTTTTTTCTTTACTTTAAATTAATTTTTTATATATTTTTAAATTATTATAATGTGTTAAAATTAAAAATAATTTTTTAAAAAAATATATTATTTTAATATAATTTCAAGTAAAAAATAATCATCCTTATTAACTCAAACACTCCTGTAATACTACTCCAGTTATCCAAACGTAATTAAGTGGCTATTCAAGTAAAAGTCTAATTATTTTTACATTTTAAAACCACTTTTCAAAGAATTTATATTTTTTTTCTTTAATTTTTTTATTTTAAATCATTGTAATAGGTTAATGTTAAAAATAAATTTTTAAAAATAAAATATTATTATTTTAATACAATTCCAGATAAAACACGTTAAAAATTAAACTCGAACGAGATGATGATCTAACCATGGTGTTGTAGTGACTGGCACTGTTAGGGAATGTTTGGAGCAGAGGTAGCTTGTGCTTTTTTTGAGTAAAAAGCATGTTTTTATAGTTTTTGGAGGTGTGATTAGGTGTGGTTTGTGCTTAAATGTATTATACCTTTAAAAAAAAAACTACCACACCTCCAAGCCAAGCACCCTCTAAAATGGTGGAGGTGGCGACACGACTTAACAAGAGCCATTAGCAAGAATTATCTAAGCCAAAGATCTATAGAGCATTCACTGACCAAGAATTTCCTTCCCCCATCTCCTCATTGTAGTGTTACTTAAAATCCAAAGCTAGACCAATGCTTAAGATGACACACATTGTCTTGTACTACATGTCAACACCAATATCATCATTTGCAATCGCTGTCATTTTCATCATCAGCCCTGCTCTTGCTCTAAATAGTTAATTCATGCGAACTGATATGCTCCAATTAGCTAGTGAGTTCAGAATAGTTGCATATACAAATAAGTAAAGGGTACTCCACAATGCCTGCAAATTACCTTTCATTTCATTAACTCCCCCTAGATTCCCTTTTCCTAAATAGACATGGTGATTCATAACTTACCAAGGTAAAAGCGTAAATAGTTATCAGCAAAATGACCAAAACGTGAAGTGCCATCTCACTAGTTTAGGCTAGGGGTGAGCAAAAAAACCAGAAAACCGAGAAAACCGGAAAAAAAATAACCGAAAAAACCGAACCGTAAAAAAAAACCGATTAAACCGATTAGAAAATCACAAAATATTTCCGGTTCGGTTCGGTTTTGGTTTTTAAAATCTAAAACCGATTGAACCGAACCGAACCGGCCCGGTTCAACTAAGCTGGCTCTTGAAAAAAAAAGAGAGTATAAATAGCATATTTTCTAACCCTAACCTAAACTTAAATCACTATTCTCACTTTCTCAGCCGCCGCCTCTCCCTTCTCTCTGCCTTTCATCTCTCAAAAGTTTTGTGCATTGTCTTCTTCTCCATGCTCTTTGCTTCTCATCTCTCAAATCTCTCTCCTTCTCCTTCATGTTCTCTGTCTCTCATCTCTCATCTCAGACGGCGCGGGAATATGCAAAGAAAGGTTTAAGAATTCCAATCTTGAGGCTATCCTATTACAAAACTTTGTAAGTAGTGTTTGAAATCGCTTCTTGAGGCTATCCTAGGCTTTCATCTAGTTCCAACGATTCCTACTTCTAACCACTCTTATTTCACACTTTTCAGGAAATTCCAAAACCCAGGAAGAAAGGACACTAAATCAAGATCTATTCTAATTGAAGGGGTGTAACGGCACCCTAAGCTCATTGAGCTTGAAGAACAGGAAAGAGCGGACTAGCTAACCTAACTGCAAAGAAAGCAGTCACAACCAGGGATATCTTTTTTGTTTTGTTTTGTGTATTCTTTTGTTGGGTTTAACTTCTGGGCAAGGATCTATCAAAACAAAAATTGAAGTTGATTTTCTGGAAAATGGAAGCAAGTACAAAACAGAAGTGTTGAAAAATGTTGTCGATAAAAAGCCTAGAAAAAACTCAACCGGAGTAATTTCGGTTTGAACCGGTTTGGAAGGGAAAAAACCCGAACCGAACCGAACCGAAATTAATCGGTTTGAACCGGTTTTCGGTTCGGTTCGGTTCGGTTCCAAAACTAAAAAAAAAAAAAATCGGTTTGGTTGTTTATTTTGGTCCAAAACCGGACCGAACCGAAAATGCTCAGCCCTAGTTTAGGCATTACAAGCACATATACTGACAGTGATTATTAGGGATGCTACTTAGCAACTATATCTTCCTCTAGTCACTGCTAAATATGTGCTCTCTAAACTTCATAGCCTACCTGCACAGAAAATCCGGTGTCCCTATCCTCCACCAGACAGCAGAATCCAGTCTCAGTCCTAAAAACAAATGGCCAGTTTCCATCTCTCATATTCATATGATGTCTGAGAAGCCAATGCCTAAGAGTCTAACTTACACCTTGAGTGAAGTAATTGCCCAAAGTTTATTAAGCTTAACACCCTCAACATATCTTTCCAACTTTATGCACATTGGGACTTGAAGTACTCAGCAGCGGATTCCACCTCCACACTACTCATACTTAAAGAGGATACATGACTCGTTGCCACTTTTTAATTCTCATAACCAGGAAACAATGTCATTCCCTTAATAGTTTATGTCAATGATAGTATCGGAGGGAGGGAGTGAGTCAGGTGGGGTGAGGGTCTTAACTGCTCTGAAGCAGAAAGTAATTTCAAAAATCCTCAAATTGAATTGCCCCAACACTAGTAAATTACCATTAATTATAGACGCTGTTTTAGCAGACATTCTAAGAATATAGAAATTCATACTGTTATTTTCTTTCCAAATAAAATATTCCTCTTAATAATTCCAAACAAATCAAAAGGGTATTACAGGCAGTCAACTTGAAGAATGAGTCATCTTTCAGGAACCATTCAAACCAACCAGCAACACTCTACCTAATACCTTTAAGACTAGACTGGCCATCAATGATGAATAACATAACCCTCGTCAGACTTTTTACTGACCTCATGAATGCCTTTTGCTTCTATGGCTCCATATTAACCCACCAAGTTGACTCCATATCCTGCATGTCTACAAAAAGACTTGCTACCCCATAATGTCAATCCATGGTCTGGAAAAAAGTATTGAGATTCCAGCTAGAAACTTTGGATCTTGCAATCTGTTAGTAGCAATTTAATAGGTTATTTACTTTGTGAAATTGGTAACATGTACAATTTCGAAGGTCTTTGGGGAATGCATCTTCTAGGTTATAATCCTGGCTCAAATTTAAAAGGAAAAGGGAGCACTTACGGTTAAGATTACAACATACTGCAACCATTTCATATAGAAAACTCATTGCATGTATCCAATTTCACAAAGTAACATAACTGCATGCCTAGGTCATGCATAGATATCAGAAAGCCTTGGTAGTACATCCACGTATATAAAAACCAAGGATGCAACTGAAACCATCAAATTGCTGTTCAACAGCGAATTCTGCTGATGCTTGAACAATATTAACTATTTTCAGTAATGAAATCTAATCCACTGTGTTGCAGGCAATACAAAGACTATTGAATGCTTTTGTAAACAGGCAGCGTGGTGATTTTCAGTAATAAGCAAACCAAACACTAATTGACTAAAGGCGAGTTTTCAATAGCAAAAGAAACCCATGTGCATAATTATCGATCTCTCCAAAATTGCATAAACCAGTACATAAAATGCATAAAATTTAACTCAATATAAACAAACAATCACGGATCCGATCAAGGAATCAAAAAATGACCTTCAACACTCCAAATCTAAATGAGAAAAAACTCAAATTAAATAAAACTCAAATCAACAGATATTCTTAAACAAAACATAATAATTCATAAAAAAATATCAAATTAACTTCAAATCATTAAGCATGAGTAATTAACACAAAAGGACTGGCTTGATTAAACATAACAAACTTCTCTTTATTTCTTAGTATTCCCTTTACCTCCGCCCGAGGATTCCCCTCCCGCTGCCTGTGCTGCCTTCTTGGCCGTCTTTTCTTGCAGCGCTTTCGCGTCTCTACAAAATCAAATCCAAAAAGAAAACTTCCAAATTTAACAAAAAAAAAATCAAAATTAAATTCGAAAAAACTGAAGAAGAAAAAAGAGCCGACACCTTTCACGACGCTGTTCAGGAGTCAAACCATCGTCTTTATTTTTGCCTTTGCCACCGTTACGAGCTTGAGCTCTCTCACGATCTTTCTCTCTTTGATTTCCGCGTGAAAAATGAATTAAAGGAAACAAAATAATAAAAATAAAATTGCAGAAATTAAAAGATTAAATAAAAATTGGGAGATCTAGAATTAGCAAAGAAAAAATAGAAAAGGATATGAGCCATTGTTGTAGCTGCTGCTGAGCAGAGACCGAGAGACTCTGTTTTGCGATTTGTTGGAGGGTGAGAGAGAGAGAGAGAGGAGACTAGCAAGTTGCAACTCAAAGCTAATAGAGTGGTTTTTCTTTTTCTTTTTTCTGAGGCCTGAGAGCTGTACATCAAGAAAAAGTCTAAACTTTTTCTTTTTTCTTTTAAAGTCTTTTTTTAATGGAGTGGTTTGAGACTTGAGAGTAATAGGTGGCATGACCAAAATCATTGAACGATTTATTTTGGTTTTTTCAATGTAAAATAAATGTTAAAGTGATGTAAATATTTTTATAAAAACAAAATATTTAAGATTTTTATTATTGTTAATAAACTCGAGTAATTTAATAATATAGATAAAAAAAATAACAAAATAACAAAAACAATATTTAAAAAACTTAATCGATTCGAGTTAACACACTAGGTTATAATATCAGGTAATCACAGTGAAAAGAGAAAGTGATTGGCTCACCAGATTCTACAAACTAAAAAAAAAAAAGGTAAATTTAGTATTAAGGTGTTCCTCTTGATGAGAGGGTTACTATTAAAGCTAAATTTAGTATTAAAATGTTCCTATTGATGAAATGAAATGGTTATTTTTGAGATGTTTTTAAACTTCTATATTGCATTAAAAAAGTAGATTAGGGATTTGTTTTTTAAACATGTTTTTTTAATTGATTTATGAGTGTTTTGAATTTACAAATTAATATATTAAGATTATAAGGATATTTATTAGATGTTTTAAATTAAAATAAATTTAAAGATGATTTTTCTAAGCCAAATGACATCGACATGATATTTCAGTCGTATCTTTGATGGCTTAAATCAAGACAAGCAAACGATGAGTCATCTATAATAAAAGCGACACATTATATGCTTTATTATTATTTTTAAAGTGGACAACAGGTAATCCATCCTTGAAAAAAAAATTGAATACCAGGTGTGCGGACTTTGCTTTGCAGGCCCACTCATGCTAGCCTTTTATTTTTGTCGGCCCATCCCTTTGGCCTAGACACGCTACTTCATATGTTTTATTCCATTTAAAAAAATTCATTGAAATTCAATATATATATATATATATATAAAAGACTTAACATGATATTTAAATAATTTTTTCATGGTTCTTAAATGATATTATAGGTTATTATGGGATTGTTAACATTTTTATCAATTACTATATATACTTAATATGCAAAAATAAGAAATAAAAGATTGTTCATGGTTATTCAATGAAGATAAAATTTCTTTTCTTTAAGTTTTTTAATTACAATATTTTATTGTATGTTTTATTCAATCACATGCAAAATATTGAGACACTGTAATAATATTTTTTTACAAAAAAATTTACTTTTAAGATCATAATAGTTATTTAAAAAGCAATACTTATAATAAAAACATGTTTTTTATTCAAACAATCAAGAGATGCATTAATAAAGAAATGAAGTTTAGGTTGAAGAAATATATTTTTTCGCTATAATTTTATTAGTGTCTTTCAAATAAATATCTATTTTTATAATTATTTAATTAAATAAAAAATAATTTTTAAAAAATAAAATTATCAAATCTGGTAAGGGATATGACCTAGGTGAAAGATTAAGTTAACTAAGTTTGACTTAGGACAATCCAAAAAATCATCATTCCAACTTTTTATAAAAAAATAATAAATTAATGTTGTTTTTATTTATTTATTTTAAATATTAAACCAGGTTTTGACTAAATTGTAGGTGCACCGGTTAAATCAACTAAACCGCCTAGATCAATTATCACTATATTTATTTTGAAACTCGATCCAGTCTAAGGGCCAGGCTATTGAATCACCATGTTGATCTAGAGTACTTGGCTAGATTTAAAACGTGTTTAGCTTGGAGGTGTGGTGGTTTTTTTTAAATGTACAACATCCTTTAAACATAAATCACGCTTCTAAAAGCTAAAAAAACATGTTTTTTATTAAAAAAAAAACACAAGCTACCTCCCGTTCAAACACACAATTAATAACTTAAAATCTAACCTCTCCAACTATATTTTTTAAAATCGATTAGATACATTATTTTGGTAAGGTTCTTAGTTCTTTCCATGAATTCTCAAAATTTGCATGTGAGAGAAAGTGAGAGGAAAAGAGCTCGAGGAAATTGGGTGAAAAACGCCAGAATTCTTTTTGTGTGCTTATCTTCATGGATGCCAATCATATCCACTTTGATGGAGGTTGACCTCTGTTTATAAATACATTCTACATTATTCATCTGCGTTATGATAAGGGTTAAATTAATTTTTTTTAATATAAAAAGATATGCAAACATTGTTAATATTTTTAGTAGAAAAAAATAAAATCATGTTGAGGTTCATTTAATATGACCCGATCTATTTGATTTGGTTAAAAAACAACCCGTATAAATAATTTAAAAGTAGTTTGACTCAAAAAAATGAAGTTCAAAACGTTATTCCTGTTTAAAAAATATTAACACAACAACATATTGGATCAACTTAGGTTAACGTGGGTTAATTTACTAAATTCTAAAACAATGATAACCCTATATATAAAAAGCATATTCAAATTATAAAATATAATCTCTTATCAACTCAATATTGAAAAATAAAATTAAAAAAAAAAAAAACAACTCAAGTCTACTTAGTTAACCTGTCAAATCTACAAACTTAGTTATGAGATGATGATAATTTTTTAAAAATAGAAATTAAAATAAATTATTCAACTAATTAAAAAGTAAACGACCCAAACTCCTTAATCTGTGTTCTTATTTGAGACAACTTCTCCTAGCCTACATCCTCTAACCCAGTTGGCAATATCCCTGGAATTAATTAAGGGAATTTGATTTGCATACCTTCCATGGAGGTTCCTTTACAATAAAAAACAGAGATAGAGAGTTGAAAATCTTCTTATAAAGATATAAAGCTTCCATGTTTAGAAACGGCCAAGACATGCAAAATTATTTTAATTTATGTATGGAAATTATATTTTTTTTTTAAATGAAGAACCTTAATAGAGTTTTTCGAAGTTTTCTGTGTTAATTGAGTTCCTAGATTTCTTAAACATTTTGAATTGGGTTTTTTTATCAAAATTATTTAAAATAATATTTTTAAAAAATTTATAAACATACATAAGAATGAAATCCTTCTATTAGTGGAGACGTTACCGGAAGTTTGGCACTCTAGTAGCCTAACCTTTTGTTTAATTTTTTTTTAATTAATATGAATGTCCGGATCAGCTTGGTTTTTTTATTAATTTTTTTATTTTTTTCAGATTTTTTCTTTGGATATTTTTCACACTCCAAAAAAGATTTATGATACGCACTTACTTTTTAGTATTATCATGGTTATTAAATATTATTATAAGTTTTTTTTTTAATTTTAATAATTTGTTTTTCAATTATTATGTATCTAATATGAAAATAACAACATCAACAATAACAGATTATTCATGAAAGTTCAATTGAAATTAGTTTTTTATTATTAAATTTTTAAATAGATTTTGAACATAATTTTATCATATTTATAGGTTTTTTAGCTTTTTATTATTAAAAAAATATAGATATACTATTTTGATTTTTTTTTGTTAACTTGCTTTAATAATCATAATTTTTTGAAAAATAAAAATAATTATTCCAGTTAAAAAGATTGTGGTGGCTAGAATAAAAAAGAGATATATTAATATGAAAATTTATCTTAACAAAAAAAATCAAAATAATATTATTTTTAAATTTAATGATAATGCTAAAAACAATTATTGAGATCTGAATATTTGTTTTTATGTTTAAAAAACTTAGATCTCCTAGCACGAACATACAAAATATCATTGATTTTTTTAAGTAATGATTCATGAAAACAAAAGGCAACATAAGAAAAGAATGATTTAAGTTAGCCGTATGAGTTTGGAAAAGTATTCAGCATACCGCATGAGCGAGGGATGTGGATCTTCAAAGAATCAAATCGGCTATATGAATGGAGCCTATTCTTTTTTTTTTTTTTTTTTTGATTTACGTGGGGTGTCCGGGCCAGCTTGCGCGTACCACGACTATTTCCCACGGCCCACTGGACATCCTGCAAGCCCAGGAGCAGGTAAGACACCGTGGGGGTGACAGGCGTGCACATAGAGGGTCGAACCCGGGACGGGGGCGGAACAAGTCACACGGTTGACCACAGCAACTAGACCCTCAAGTGCGCAATGGAGCCTATTCTTGAGAGGGTGTTTGTTTATGCTATTACTTCTGTTTTTCAAGTAAATTATAGAAAATATATGTTTGGTAAAATATAAAATGTTATTTTCTATTTGTATGCTCTAGTTAATTTTGCATTGAAAATGCAGGTGAATTTCACTCTGCACTGTTTACTTTGTAAAAATAAACAGTGCAAAGTGAATTAATTTACTTGCACAGTTAATGTGAACAGTGGATAATATCTCTACTATTCATGGTCAGATCGGGTTCGGTCCGAACCTAAATGTATTGAATCGGGTCCGATTCAGTAAAAAAAATCTATTTTTTTTATTTTTAATTGTGTTCTATTAAAAAAACTAGTGTTTAACATTATTTAATGATACTATATAAATTAAAAGGAGATCGCATGAAGGTGTAATATTTGCAGAATTTGATCGTAATCCTAATTTTGTTCCTGATGATATTTTACCTGATTTTGTTGCACGCCCAAAAAATCATGAAAATTTTAATCCTTGTCGGATGAATTTCGTATGTGATAGAATTGAACATAGTTTAATGGAATAATAAAAAATATTTTATATAAAGTATTATTTATTTCAAGATGTAATAGCAGTAGTTAAATCTATAATATTTAAATTAAAAACCATCAATATTAATATATATCTTTTTTAGTTATTTTATAACCTCAATTTGAAAAGCATTTTTAACCAAATATTATTTTTTATTCAATTTTAATTTTAACTATAGTTTTAACCAAACATATATAAATACCAACTAATCTAAATTAAAAATGCTTTTAATAAAATAATTTCGTTGTACAAGCGAGGGCTGTAGGCTTGAAAAGCCAAGTACATCGTATGAGAACAGTGAATAACTGTAAAGATTCCAATTCTATCGAAATCTCATTTAGCACTACAACTCATAATTTTTTTTTTTTTGAATTCTTCATATATAGAAATATGCATAATCATTTTGTTCGAGAAATTAATTTTTCTTTTTAAGGTGATTTTAACATTTTAAGTAGAAATTCTAAAATGTTAAAAATGAAAATTTATGTTAAACATCCTAAAGTTCATTGATTTTCTATATTTGAAAAATCACACTTTACTTACAACTATTAGTATAGTTTAATATAGTTGATAACACCTTATATATTAAATCGATAACGCTCAAACTCAAATAAAAAAAAGTTATTAAATATTATAGGTTCTTCATTAGAATTGATTTAATCATGATCATAAAATCTGATGTAGGTTTCAAACTAAGATAAGACCCTAGTCATGGGGTCAGCGCAATCGACCCCAAACAATCTTTCTATCTAAACTTAATGAATATAAATAATTACATATCAACAAGAAAATTAATGACATAAAAATATAATAAAAACAACAACCAAATAAATTCATCATGTTAAAGTATTTTTAAAATACACACAATATCCATCCATCATAATAAACGTCAATAAAATAAGTTGTTCAAGTGGAAATACATCTTAATATAATGATAAATTTATAAAACATAACATTTTTAAAGCATGCAATGAATGGTAAGACCGTGAGTGTAAATATCGATAGAAATTTTTGTTAATAAAACTATTAAATCTGGTAGTGAAAGTTTTTCAAAAATAAATTCTAGCAAGTGATGAAATTTCTCGAAAGATTCATACTAAAAAAATACATGCAAGGGAAAAAGAGCACTTGTTTTACTGCTGCTGAAAGCTCTACAAACAAATATATCCAAGTGAACAACCTCACCCTTTGCGATATTGAATATCGAAGGTGACATAGGAAGAAAATGAAGTGTGTTTAGTGAAGATTTTTGATGATGAACTAGGTTTGGATATCAGAAGGATATAATTGCAATCTATTAATTATTGCAAGTTAATTTTACTGAAATGGATTATCAGAAGGATATAATTGCAATTCTATTAAATATCAAGGAGTCAATTGGCTAAAAATTGCTTCTGCGAGTTAATTGATAAAGCAAGTAAAACTGAGTGGAAATTTTGATTTTAACCCTATTCTTCAATGACCACCTGTGATGAAATTATTGGCCCATATAATTTAATAAAAAATAAAATGTAGAATTTTCTGCATTTTAAAAGAGTTACTTATAATTTAAAGTAATTATTACTAAATTCATTTCTAGCTAAATTCTTTCATTATTTTTATGTTGTTTTGGAATTTATTTTTTCTTAGAAAGGAAAAAAGAAGTAGGTAAGATGAGAATATTTGATTTTGAAAGGAGACACTTAAGAAATTAAAAAAAAAATATCAAGCAATTATTTAATGATTTTTAATACTATGAGTATTAAAATTTAATTAGTTTTGATAAGCTACATGATCAAATTACAATTAATTTAGTATTTGTTTTTGCAGTCTAACCACGTGTTTTTAAAAGATCTTGAATTTCTTTGTAAAATATTATAAATAATTAAATAAAAAGTATTATAAGTGAAAAATTATAAATTTAGCTACTTTTTGTAAAATATTTTACTGAAATTTATTAAATAAAAAGTATTTTATTAGTAACTTTTCTATAAAATGATTTATAGCAAATAAACACAGGTTGTAAGGCATTTTCGTGTAAAATGAAAAATAAAGACTTAAGATACTAAAATTTACCAGATTGATTTCTACCGAGAGTTAACATTCCGAGGAGAGGCAGTGAGTGATAAGCTAAAATCCAACAGCAGACACTGGCCATTGATCTCTACCGAGCAATTTCTCGAGATCTCGAATTAATTTATGTATAGAGTAGGACGTTGCGCGTGTATAAACCATAGTTATTAAACTTGAATTGAACTGAAAATTAAACTAGTCTAAATTTATTAAAAAATTGGTTATTATAATAACTCGGTCACACCCGGTTTAATAACTATGATATAAACATTTACGCAAAATCTGCCGAAGCTTTAACTCTCCCGATTTCCTTATAAACTATACAATTTAGAAATTTAATAACAACCATCAAAACCTCTCATGTATAGTTTTAAAATTTGTGGATGAATGTATCCTTATAGTGTTAGTTTTTTTTTTTTTGTGTTTTAGGTATTTACATACTATATATTTTTCATCTTTTTTTTTTCATAAGAGATAAAAAAAATATAGCATTCCATTTATATGAAAATATAAAAGAAAAAACTTATAAATAGCAAAATAACAATTTGCTTTTTAAATAATATCATATATATTATTTTAAGATAATTTTAGAAATTTATTTAATCAAGTCTGTACTTGATTTTTCTAGGTCTAGAATTGTAATTCACTGTATTAATTACATTATAGTTCTTAATTTCTAAAATTTATTTACAATTAAGTCACACTTGATTAATTATCTCATGTTAATTTTTGATAAATGGTTCTTATATGTATGACTCATTAGGTTCCTTAATAAATTAGACCAAATATAAATCATAATCCTAAATAAAATAAAATAAACAATTTAATTTATTATCAATTCAATAATTGATTGATTTATATTTGAAGATCAAGTACAATGTCTAACAACCTATCATGATATCTTAAATATTAGAAAAATCATAAGTAGTTTGACTTAACCTTTTTATAACTATTTTCTTGGTTTAATTATTATCTCTTCATCATGAATGTTCAAATTTACATATTATAGCATGAAGTATCTATGCTTTGTTATATTGTTTTAGTTCTCAATGTTATAGTCATTTATTATCTGAATAAGATTTTCAAACTCTTTTTAAGACTTATTCCACCTTGACCAATGATTTCATAATTAATACTATTTGAGAACAGATAGATTATTTTTTTCTAATTCACATAGGGTAATGAATTTTTTATTGATCACTTAGATACCTTTTATATTATTTATGTTATATTTAGTATTTGCTTGTTTACTATCATTGATTATAACAATATGTGATCATAATCAAAGCATAATACTTCTTATAGGAGATCATTTAATGATTTTAAGTTTAATGATCATTTATACAACTATCATGAGAGCCTTAAAGAATGAACATATGACAAACACCTGCGTATTAGTTACAAATATCACTCATACCTCAGTTTATAAGAGCAACTGCTTCCTTTCATAAAAAACTGAATATAATATGTATATATCTCAACAGTTCTAATTAATGTTCAATCTTAATAGAACATTGACTAGGATCATTTAGGAACAATGTTTTGATATAATAGAAATCTCATAATTATAACAACTTTATAATTTCTTTTACAAATCATTTTTGTTTCATAAACTTTATATTTACTCTAGATTCATTAATTAAATATTAGATTTATTAATCAAATATAAATAAATATTAAAAATAAAATAAAAATCCTTTCTACATGAATAAAATCAATACTACATGTAACCAACTAATTAACTACATAACATAATTAGTAGGCTGCATAACATATTCACAGAAAAACTCTTTTTATGTATGAAAAGATCAAAATATAAAAAGTCTCACAATGCTACATAAGTGCCCAATCTCTGAAGTTAAGTTATATCACGATAATGAAAATCAAATTATTCATTATACTTCACCGCTTCTGCCCCTGCAAAAGAGTTTGGGTTTGGGAGTTGCATTTAAGCTTTTATAGGTGACATCTATCATCTTATTTGTAAAAATATCTTAAATTTAGTGAAAGTCATTTAGTTATTTACTAGTTTATTGGGTAGGATTAATTTTTTTTACCATAATAAAAAAATATTTAGGCTGTAGAAAGTTATTTGGTAATATTATTGAATATGATCTAGTGGATCAATCTTAAAATTTCATGATCCAACTTTTTATCTAACCCGAGTTTAAAATTAAATCATGCGGTAGGCGGCTTGATGTGACCTAGTCGACTTGGTTGGTCAAAAAACATCCTAGTTGAATGGTAAAAAAAAGAAGGGTATAAGGATGAAATTGAGAGGAAAAAATATAAAATTGACAGAAAAAAAATTACTTCTCGATCCAACTTCTTTCCTAACCTAGATTTAAGATTAAATTGTGTGAGAGTTACCCCGACACAACCCAATCAACTTGACCAACCCCTAAAAAAAAATATAAAGATGAAATTAAGAAAAAAAAGGATGAAATTGATAGGAAAAACCTATTAACCTAACTCTTTATCTAACCTGAGTTTAAAATTAAATCACGTAAAAGTTGTTTTGACATGATTCGGTCGACTTGATCGGTCTCTAAATAATGGTTTTAAAAAATATGAGAATAAAATTAAAAGAAATAAATTGAAAAGAAAAGAAAAAGAAAGATATTCATGGTTCATATAAATAGTAAAGCTCCCTGAGCTTTCTCAAATCTACTCAATAAAAATATTTTGTTTTCCTTATACAATAATCAATATCAATAATATAATTTTACCACTCTGATGAACACTAATCTAATCAAGTGATTTTTTAATAATTATTACTTAATAAAAAAAATATAAATATAACATGGATATTCATAACCATTAAAGAATTAAAAAGGTGATTGAGGATATGGTAGCGGTTGTTTTTTAAAGTGATTTTTACTTGAAAATACATCAAAATAATATTTTTTTTAAAAATAATTTTTGATATTAGTACATCAAAACGATGTGAAAATATATAAAAAATTAATTTAAAATAAAAAAAATATATTTTTTAAAAATATCAACCATGCAAATCTAAGCTATCGTACAATAGAAATATCATAAACGTGTATTTAGTGGGGTCATGTCGAGAGTTTAAATTATCCTTCCTGTAAAAACAGAAAAGAAATATGCATTTAGTTGGACTTTTCTATTTTAACCGGATTTGAAAGGTAAAAAAAATCCAGTGTCTCTCAATTCCCCCCCAAAATATATATCTCTGTTTTTCACTTTCATCCCTCAACTCCTCTTCTCTCTCTCTGAAGCACCAAGCAGCAGTGAGAGTTTTCCTACCATTTCTTAAGGGTGCTCCAAGCACCAACCCTTTTCTTTTTCTCGTGCTCTGTCTCTCTTCTTTACTATTGAATCCCTATCAATTTTCCTAAAAAGACCCCTCTTTTATATAATTTATTATTTGAATCTCTGGCCCTCTTCTCCCTCTACCGGATTTTGAGGTAAATCTCCACTTCTCTATCTGTTTTTCTTTTCCTTTCCGTGTTTTAGCTTTTAAGCTGTATTTGACTATGCTTGATATTATTAGCTCTTGCTTGAATTGTAGGATTTTACCTGAAAAGATTATTGCTTTGCACTGTATGATCCAACTCCTCATCTGGGTTCTCTTCGAAATTAAGAACTTTATTAGTGGATAGTGTATTTGGATGGATGGCTCTCTGTGCTTGTTTTCCTTTCTTTAATGTTCGTAACTGTTATTCAAGTTGTCTGGGGGTGCTGATGGATTGGTTTTCTAGAGATGTTTGGTTCAATTTGGGTTGTTGTTGAATGCTGTGGTATTTTTCTTGGTTTGTTTTGGTACTGTTCAATATTTTTTATTTAATGGGTTGCTTTTAGGACCAATGGGGAAAAGGGCTAATAAGAAAAAGGCTCGCCCACCGCAGAAGGAGAAGCGGGTCGCTGGCCATTCTCCCAATATTGTGCCTGAACAAGCAAATCCCATTGTTGAAATTGTTGACGGAGTTACAGCAGTGAAAGAGAGAAAATTGTGTTCTCACTTTGACAAGGGTTTTGATGCGAACAAATTGTCGGACAAAATTAGGTCTATGGATTCTCTTAGGTGTGAGGATTGTCGAGAAGGTGTTGGTGATAGGAAGGGGGCTAAGGGAAGGGGTAAACAAGCTAAGAAGAAAGGAAGTGGTTCGGTTGATTCAAAATCCCAGTCGAAAGCCATTTGGGTCTGTTTAGAATGTGGGCATTTAGCCTGTGGAGGGGTTGGTTTGCCAACGACTGCTCAGAGCCATGCAGTTCGTCATTCCAAGCAGAGTCGTCATCCTTTGGTCTTCCAATGGGAAAACCCTCAACTTCAATGGTGCTTCCCATGTAATACACTAATTCCAGTTGAGAAAACAGAGGGAAATGGTGAGAAAAAAGATTCAGTATTTGAGGTTGTAAAGACGATCAAGGCGCAATCATTTGAACAGTCATCAGTGGATGCCGTGGATGTTTGGATTGGAAGAGGCAGTATTCTTAGTGAACTTAATGCAGAAGGCACTGAGGCAACTAGTTTAGAGGGAAGAAGTGGTCATGTGGTGAGAGGCTTGGTTAATCTTGGGAACACTTGCTTCTTTAATTCAGTCATGCAGAATCTTCTATCTATGAACAAGTTGCGTGACTACTTAAATGAAGAGGCATCTCTTGGGCCTTTATCAATTGCTTTAAAGAAGCTATTTACTGATCTACAAGCTGAGGCCAGTTTAAGAAATGTAATCAATCCGAAATCTTTTTTTGGGTCGGTCTGTTCCAAGGCTCCCCAATTTAGGGATTATCAACAGCAAGATAGTCATGAATTGCTGTGCTGCTTACTTGATGGGCTTTCTACTGAAGAGTTGATTGTTAGAAAGCGAAGAAATGCTTCCAAGGAAGATGGCATTCCTCCAAAACATGGTCCTACGTTTGTGGATTCTGCTTTTGGGGGTCGAATTTCTAGCACTGTTTGTTGTGTAGAATGTGGGCACTCCTCAACCATGCATGAGCCATTTCTAGATCTCTCACTTCCAGTTCCAATGAAGAAACCTCCAATTAAAAAAGTCCAACCTGTCTCTCGAGCAAAGAAAACAAAGCTGCCACCAAAGAGAGGGGGGAAGGTTCAACCAAAGGTTAACAAAAATATGGATTCAGTGCCAGCTCAAAATATATCAAAACCATCAGTCCATAGTGAGCCTTCATGCCAAACACAGTCTTCTTCAGATAACACTCTAGCACCAGATTCAACTGTTCCATCGACTGTGGTCAATGAAAGTGGCATAGCTTCACAGAATTCGATGGCTGGTATCGAATCTGATAGTAAGCAAGCTGTTGAGACAACAATGGAGCAAACACCAAGTTCATTTGAAGACTTCTGGATGGATTATGTCGGACCAGAAACTACATCAGATGAGCATGGTCTTACTTCAGAAAATAATGATCTTGCAGCAGGTCAGCAATGCGGGGACAAATTTGACATTCCTAATGATGGCTTAATGGAGACTTGCCAGGCATCTTCAATTGATGGGGAGCCAAATCAAAAACCAGAATCTTCTTCTGTTAATCCTTGGGAAGAGGAGGTTCCATTTCAAGTTCAAAGCTCTGAAGTTCTTCTGCTTCCGTACAGAGAAGAGGGCTTTACTGATGGGGAGATAATGAAGGGAGAAGCTGAGGCTTCCTCATCGTTTGTGGGCTGCGAACAAGATGAAGCAGAATTTGATGGCATTGGTGACTTATTCAATGAGCCTGAGGTTTCGGCAGCTCCTGTTGCAGGGCCCTCTTTACCTAATGAAGTTGCTGGACCAGTTTTTATCGCAGGAATTGGCAGTGAGTCTGATCCTGATGAAGTTGACGATACTGATTCTCCAGTGTCTATAGAGAGTTGTTTGTCTCATTTTGTAAAGCCAGAACTTCTCTCCAATGATAATGCTTGGGAATGTGAGAACTGTTCAAAAATCCTGCAACAGCAAAGGTTGGATGCAAAGAAGAAGCAGGCTAAAATATCTTCAAAAACTTTATTAAATGGAGGTGAGACTCAAATACAAAGTGATTCAGTGAGTGTATACAAGTACATCTCATATGCCTCTGAGGTCAGAAACTTTCAGAATGGAGATGGTATCCCTAATAACCTTCTCAACTCCACACCTGAAGTCTTTGATTCAGTTAATGATTCCTCAAATAAAAAATTCATACAAGCTGAAGTTGTTCAGACAGAGATGGAACCGTTTATTTCTCAAAGTGAAGAAAGGAAATATGAGATGAATGTTTCACATAGCTCCGGTTACTCTGAATCATGTAATGGAGAAACTTTGAGTGGTCCACCTGTTGATTCTTGTAGTGTTGATGAGACAAGTGGTACTGAATATACCATGGCTAAAGATGAGCAGACTGGCTCCAACTTCTCTGGAAACTGTGAGTCAGATGTGAATGAGGATGAGGATAAAACTTCAAAAAAACTGAATGTAAAGAGGGATGCAACTAAGAGGGTCCTTATTGATAAAGCACCGCCTATTCTAACCATTCATTTGAAGAGGTTCAGTCAAGATGCTCGTGGTCGTTTATGTAAATTGAGCGGCCATGTGACCTTCCGAGATGTACTTGATCTTGGACCTTATATGGATCCCAGGTACCTATCATTCAGCACTATCTTTGATTCCACTATAAATGATTTGGCGTCATAGTCCCATTGATTTTTCATCTTGTTGGCTTGGTGCCTTTGCTGTGAAAGCTCTGAAACCCTTTTACCTTAAAGGCTATATTTAATAGTTAAGGCAGTTCATGATTCTGCAGAGTTATGGGTCCCTCTCATCACAAGTGATAGTAATGCATGAGAATAGCAAGTCATTTTGCTGCATTCGAGCTATGTATTTATGGAGTGGAACTGCATCAATGATTTCTGGCCTGATGCTTGCAACCATATGCATTTTCTCTATCATTTATGAGTTATGGTCTGTCAGAACAACACGTTTGAAGAGATATTTATTACCAAATTGAGCTTTTTACATGGAAAATAAAAAGTAGATAGGATTTTCAGAGGCTGTGAACTTATAGGACAACTTCCAGGAAGAAAATTTTAAACTGTCTCGATAGGAGGAATACAAAATGGACAAATGTTTTATTAGATATAAATAATCAAACAAGAAACTTGTGATGGAATTATATAGTTTCCCTTGACTCTTGTTCATAAGATGGAACTTGTGAAGCATTTGTGATGTTAATGTAAGCTATAGATAGAGCTATTTTTCTCTTGGGTTCTAACATATGCACTTGCTTTGATGTAATAGCTGCCCTAGATCGTGCTTTCAATGGCTTTAAGTGAATTTCATTATGGATTCTCTACGAGAAAACACACGAAAAGATTGAGAAAAATCGGTCATTCACAGAGTTTTTATGCCTGATTTGATTCCTGACTTTAATTTCCTCTACATCATGTAATTAACTACAGCTGTTACATTGTTGACCATTTACAGGTCTGTTAACACAGAGAGATATGTATATCGCCTGCTCGGGGTGGTAGAGCATTTAGGAACAATGAGGGGAGGCCACTATATTGCATATGTCAGAGGAGATGAGAGGAACAAAGGCAAGGCTGACAAAGAACAGGGGGGTTCTGTGTGGTATTATGCCAGTGACGCCCATGTGCGTGAGGTTTCTCTGGAAGAAGTTCTGCGTTGCGATGCTTATTTATTATTTTATGAGAAAGTATCAAATTGATTTGTTTTTCATGTGATTCTTTAACTCGGGGTATACAGCAAATCCCAAGGGGAGGGAGAGAAACACGACTTGATAAGAAGAGAGAGTGTACAACAACCAACACCATATATTTTGATACTCCATTTTTTGACATCTAAGGAGCTCTAATACCCTACATTGTGAAACTACATCAAATCATGAGAATATTATTTTCACTTTTCTTTTGTCCCATTGTCCTGGGATTCTTAGCTACTTGAACTGGAATGTTTTTTCTGGGACATTGGGCGTGCTTCTTGATTCTTTTGATTGGTTGCTGTAATATTATCAGCTGAGATGTCTTTTTGAGGAGACAATCATGTTACAAGTCTCTCATCTCTCATTCGTGTCTTAGGAATTCTTTTATGGTTTGGATGCTGTCAAAGTTCTGCAACATTCTTGTATAGAATGTTGCATGGGCTTTATCGTTCGTCTTTGCAATGTGGCTGCATCTGTATAGTTTGTTATTTAAATGAGACGGTAACAATTCAACTATACTTATGAAATAATATCAATATTATTTGTATCGTAGCTTGAACAACAAAGTCGCTTTGGCCGAGTGGTTAAGGCGTGTGCCTGCTAAGTACATGGGGTTTCCCCGCGAGAGTTCGAATCTCTCAGGCGACGAAATGATTTTGGATTTTTAATATTATTTTATCATATGTTAATATATAATATTTCTTTAGACAATTATTCGTCACACAGCCTTCCATTTCTTTTATTTATTAACATTAATAATATTCTCCTATCACCTTTCTTGTACCAAACAACTCGATCCCTAATTCCATTCAAATCAAGTATTAAATTAACTATTCACATCTCTACTAATTAATATATTCATTAAAATTAATTTTTCATGTGATTTTTTTAAAAATATTCTGACCCTTAATGACAAGTTAATAAGCAAAATTTAATTTGTAAGAGGATTCACTATAGATGGATTCGCAAGGTGTTTCAATTTTTTTTACTTTATCCATTGATTATTTATTTTAATTCGTTATTAATTGAAAAAACAAAGTAGGCATCACTCTTGACCTTGTCCTCTTTCTTAATTCATGTTTTACTTAGTTATTAAATTTTATGATTTGTTTCGTATTTTTTTTAAATATATTTTATAATTTTAAAAAAAATCATGTCATTGAATTGATTCTTAATTTTATAAAGAATATTTTGTCTTATTGGCATGCAAGAAATTAAGAATAAGGAGACTTTGAGGTAGAAAGGCAGCCATTTATTTTTTTAAAAAGTATTTTTTAGTCATTCATTTTGTTTTTTTAAGTCCCACTATTGAACTTTTTTTTCTTTATATTTCACCTTTCTATATTGTATTAATTGATGATTCGGCTTGATTTGTTTGATATTGTTTTCTCTCGGGTTATTGCAGTCTAAAAATACATTATCACATTGTGCTGGTTCTTGATTTTGAAAAAAAAAAGTTTACTTTTATTGTTTGCAAAAAAATAAAAATAATAGGATGAAAATCCGTCTTTTTCAAAATAAATGGTCTCGGAAACTCTTAGCCTTGATTTTTTTTTCAGTTTCTATATTTGATCCCTTGAGTTTGAAAATTATACGATTTAGTATAAAATTTTATTTTATTCATATTTTAGCCCTAGAGTTTCAGAGAGAGGAGAGAGTTGCTAAGAAAAAAAAAAATGAGAGAGCAAGAGGTTGTTTATTTTAGTTTCATCATAGAAATGCCCAAATATAGTGTCACAGTGTCTTTCTTGATAAGATGAGTATTATTGAAGTGTTTTTCTAGCATTCATATCGCTTTGAAAAACATATTAGGATTGAAAGATTTTTTTGATTGAATTTTTTGTTTTTAAGCCAATGGAAAGGTATTTTTTAGTTAGAAAAATTAGTTTTTTAATATTATAAAAGCGTTTTTAGATGAAAATAAATTAAAAATTAGATTTTATGGTCCAATATTGCATACACCTCTATGGTGGTTGAATTTTGGGTATAATAGATGATGGATCACTTACTTTTTTTTTTTTTAATAGTAAAGAACACATCATCAACTTATTTTGAAAAGAAAAAAAAATCATGGCCAAGCATGTGGCTCGCACATGCAAGTTTATTTTTAAAGTTCAAGGAGAGCGACACTTATAGGCAAGTGTCTAGCTTGTTTTTCATTTTAAATTTAATATATATATATATATATATATAATTTCATTTAAATTCATAGATTAATTAAGAAATTGTTTTAGATATTATTGTATTTAATTCCATTTAACTTTTACTTTGTACTCGAATAATTGTTCTTTTTGTATAACTCATTATAATCAATTTTTTTATTAGATTACTTTATTTCAGTCATTTTTTTTTATTATTATATAATTAATAAAAAATAGTTTTAGAATAAGAAATTTATTTAACACAGCTAGTTTGACAAGTTAAGTTAAATTGAATCGATATATCATCGTTTCAATATTAATAAAAAAAAATATCACATTGAATTTCTTTTAAATCAAGCTATATTTTTATTAATTTTTTAGATTATCTGTAGACTTGTCAAGCCAAGTCAACTAGTATACATCAGGTCAGCCTCTACATGGTTTAATTTGAAACATGCACTAGACAAGAATTTGTGTAAGAAGATTTCAATTCAAGGATGGCTAACTACGTTGATTTTAATGACACTCCCACGACAACGCATGAGCGTTGTATATATTATTATTTTTTGATGCAACCGCATCAAAATTATTAAGATGTTTTTTTTTTAAAATTGAAACTTGCTTTAGAATTAAACAATGAGATAATTTTGTCTAAGAACAAATGTTATAGTGAAAATTTTCAAACAAACAAGAAAAAATACATAAAAAAATATTCTCAATCTAAAAATTTAAGTTATTAAATAAAATTTTAAAATATAATTTATATTAATTTCTAACACAAATAACGTTTTTATTGTTTAAATTCAAAAAGACTAATTATATACTCCATGTACAGTCAAAGACTGCTTTTCCTGTATTCAGAAGAATCACAAAGCTAGCTACATTAAAAGCTGTTTAGTTTTTGTGATTTGAAAATATTTTTTTTAAAATTAATTTTTTTTTTTTTATTTTAAATTATTTTTTTATATTTTTAAATTATTTTAATGTATTGATATTAAAAAAATATTAAAAAAAAGAAAAGGAAAACGCCTATATGAACAAGGATAACACTGTGAATTCCTTTACTTTTTTCAACAACATTCAAAACAAAGTGTTGTTGTATAAATAAACTACAAAAAGATAAAGAAACAAAAACCTAAAAGAAATAAAGAATCCAGCTCCCCTTCTCCTCTTTCTCCATCTCTCTCTTGCTTTACCAGCTAAACCCCATCACACTATCTAAACCCCACCATCCTATAACACTCTCTAGTCTCTTCCATGGAAAATCTGCTCCCTAACAAACTATTCTTCATCTTCTTCGCCATTCACGTTCTTGGGGGTGCAATGTTCTTGGCAGTGGTGGTGGAAGGGAACTGGTGTGTGGCAAGAAGTGATGCAAGTAACCAAGCCTTGCAAACTGCACTCGACTATGCATGCGGTTCTGGTGCCGACTGTACTCCATTACAGTCTAATGGACTATGCTTCTTGCCTAACTCAATCCAGGCTCATGCTTCTTATGCATTCAATAGCTACTTTCAAAGGAAAGGAATGGCTCCTGGCTCCTGTGACTTTTCTGGCACTGCTACTGTTGCAAAAACTGATCCCAGTTAATCTCTTTCCTCTTGATTCTCCCTCTCTAGCTTAGCGTTATTCTTTTGTTGTGTAAGTTGTGTTTTGCACCAACGGGTGGGTGCTTAAACCGTGCTTTGATTCTTTTGGCTTTGTGCTGTAGGTTACGGATCTTGTGTGTATCCATCCTCTCTAAGGTACGCGTACGTGATCTGTATCATATGATCAATCTATCTTTGGCCCTTTTTACTGAAAAAAAGAGAGGATTTCCTTTGAGTTTTATGACGTTTTTTAGGTGTTTAAGATGGTTCTTAAGCTATTTAAAATAGGGTAAATTGTTTGTATTTTAAGTTCATCAGGCATTGGTGCTTCTTTAAGTATTCCACAGTGGGGGAGTGACCAGGCAATTAAAGACTAATACACTGCTTAAGCCCACTAAAAACATGGTTAAGAAATGAATTAACACGATAATTAAGCATAGCTTCGTCTTCACGTCAAGGGTTCTTTCTGTTTATATATTTATTTAGTTAGAACATAAAGATTATGCCCAGAATAGTTTATTGTAGTCTTGTGTGCTTTTTTTTCGTTTTCTTGAAGCGCCTCTCCATGTCCTCTTGCAGTTTAGAGTGGTTTCTTGTTTGTAAAGACTGGTGAATGATTTACATGTGTCATTTTGCATGTGGTCAAGATTTGATCAACAATCTAAAGATCCAACGGCTCAAAAACTTGTACAGTTTCTTCATTGGTTTGTCTTGTCACATTGTGTGCTTTTGTGTCTTTATAAAAACTGGGAAACGCTCTTTTGAATTTCTTGGGTTACTCATTTTGGAGTTTCTTTTTAAAATTGTCACCTTTTTTTAAAAGAAAAGAAAATTGGCATAGTTTGAAAAAGAATACGTGAAACAATATAATGATTGAAAAATATAATATTTAATTTTATTACTATATTTAAAAAGATATCGTAAAATAAGCTACACAGATAACAATGAGGAGAGATTAAAAAAAATAAAAAAATAAAAAAAAATAAAATTTTAGAGACACACTAAAATTTTGATTATAAAATCATTGAATGAAATTGGAAACGATATTAAGAGCCTATTTAGAAACACGGGTCAACCCGTGTTTTCAAAAAATTCAATTTTTATTTATTTATTTTGCTAAAAATAAATTTTTTTTTATATGTTTTGGATTGTTTTTATACGCTGATCTTAAAAATAATTTTTTTTAAAATGAAAAAAATGTTATTTTGATGCATCTCGGCATGAAAAATACTTTGAAGACCAACTGTAACCACACTTCCAAACAACTCCTAAGAAAATTCACCAATATTAATTAAAGTGTGTCATAGTTGTCATTTAAAAATGACAAGTGGCTTATTTTTTAACGGCAAGTGTAGCTCACCCGAGTTATCATTAATAATATTCTTGAAGTCGTTAGATTTGTTTTATTGAAATTTTTTATAGTATTAATTATATAATAATTTTAATGTGTACGGTAATTTTTTTTTATTTCTTTTTTATCTCTTCTCATCATAATTTCATTATAATTTTTGCAGAAGCTTAAATGTTGTGTTTTTAAAACAGCCATTTAGTTAATTTTTTTTAAAAAAATAATAACAAGCAAAAATCACCCTCATTTTGCTTCTACTCCTGCTGGGATACCGCCCCCAGGCTCTGTATTTTTTGTTTTTTTTTACAAGACAATACCCTTCACTAGTTGTGAACCGCTGGATCAGATCTTTAGACCAACTGTATATAATGGACAGAACCCTAGAGATATGAGCGGGTGAGTCAGACACATAGGAATACAGTGATTTAGCTGTTAGCTGTAATCGTGCAAAAAGTTTTATCCTCGTGAATCTGCCCCAGGATGCATGATTCTATCCAATGGTGGCTTTTCTAAGATTAATTCGAAACTAGGGCCAAAAGTAAATGTACTTGCTGTTCAAAGTAGCTGTAGTGTTTGAAAAGCAGCCGGATCGTCTATAGCACAACGCTTTCTTCCTATAATGTCATGCAAAAAACTGAAAACTACATTGCTTGTAAGCTTTGTGAAGAGACATGATGCTAGCACTAATGGGGAAAAAGGCGAGCTGTGTGGGTGCGGTGCTAGCCCCAGCAAGGCTAGGTTGTGGGAGAATAGGGAGTCTGGTCCTGGGAAATTAATTGCACTGCAAGTGGTCCTCCAGTCCTCCTCCACAACCCACCCCTTTCCATGCAAAAAGATGAAGCGTGTAAGAAGTATGGCTAATGTGGCTATACCAGAATAGAAAGCAGTAGCTGCTGTGAGCAGGCAGGGTTATGCATCTTAGGTTGATATAATTAGAAACAAAATCTTACCATATCTACTGAATGTTCACACTTGGTTAGGGTTTTTTTTTTTTTTATCACATGTAAGAATATTTTGGTAGGGTTTTTTTGATTGAGAGAGAGAGAGAGAGAGTACTACCATTCTTTGATGACTTGGACCGAGGAAGGAAAGGGGGGTGATTATGGAGAAAATATTCAAAGATGCTTGCAGGCTGTTTATGAGTACTCCAAAGAATCTAATTTTGGAGCCATGTTTTATGGCTTTGTGCTTTGTGCCCTGCCGGACAGCTCTATACTGACTGATTTCTCTGAATTGTGCTTTGTGCAATATGAATATATACAATTCTGACAACTCAGGTTAATCTTTTTCAAGTAAACAAACTCGACGCTTGGCAGACATTGTTCTCTTGTTTTTAGATCCTCTGACAGATTATCATATGCTTAATCTAGATTTGGCTAATAAAATTAAACCAATTCAGAGAAATACGTATTATAATCATCTTGGTGACTTGGTTTGCTTTGATGTCTTTCTTTCTGATTCAAGAAAGTCGTTCGTGCATTGTTAACTGACTAACTGCATAAAATCATTTGAATTTCCAGCACTGCCGGAGGGAGTGGCACCACTTCAACCACCACACCAAATACTAATCCCAACATACAATCACCGACATTTGGCGATGGTTCCACCGGACTGAACCCTGGACTGAACCCCGGAACGCCTCCACTGCTGGACAATTCTGAATCTTCTCTAGGGTTTGTGGCCACAAGAACCTTACTGCCTCTGTGCCTCTTGCTTGTTCTCTCATTTACGTTTCGGCCCATGTAGTCTTTTAAGCCAGAGCTACAATATTGCTCTGGTGTGAAAGAAATTGCGTGCACAGTTTTGTTAGATGCTTGAGCGCTCATCCTTGCCACCAAGCAGCTTTAGCACTAATCATCTATTCATGCTGTTTTTAATGTGGAGGGGTTGTTAGTAAGCTTTTAATTGGCTGGTATACATTTTGTACTCATTTAGTCGCAAGGAGATCTGGGTAGCTAGCTACAAAAACCCTTATGGCTATTGAAGTCCAACCTTTGAAGGACTACAAAATCGATTCAATTGTTCATTCTGGATTTGTAAGTTTATAATGTTGTTGGTGGACAAGGATTTGTGGGAGCAGTTCATTATATCTTTCTGAAAATCTGCACTCTCAAGACTCTTCGTAGCACCAAATGCAATGAAATTTAAAGATGAAATTCAAGAACTTTGCTACAGTCAGGGAAACATGTCTAATATTCTTCCAATATGAATCATGAATGCAATTCAAATGCCTGCCTCCCTTTCCCCTGAAGTTGTGGCCTTGTACGGAGGCGTATAATTGGGTGGGCTAAGGCAGGAATGCAGGGTAACAAGCACTACTACAGTTATTGTTCAAAAAAGGTTATAGTGTTGGTGGGGTGATGGGCTGCTTCTGATGCTCAAACGTGTAGGGTGCTGCAAATGCCAAGTTTTTGAAAGAACCAAAATTTATAAAAATGGCTAAGGAATAACTGGTTGCACTTAGTTTCTGGCTTCATAAAAATTCCAGAAGGAAGTTTTGTAACTAATCTGATATTAGCTTTCCAATTTCTATCCATATCAAAACCAAAGTACCCAGCAAACAACCAAACGCTTAAGTTAACTCAGACACACCTAGCTAAGGTGACATTTCATACAATAGACTGCACTGTCTTTGATTTCTGAAGATGACCATTTTACAGTATCTGATTACTTGCATCACTAGAGGAAGGATGCCTTGGCTCCATTCCATTTTGTTTAGTTATATCACCATACTTCCAGATCCCATACCGCTTGGTGATAAGTGCTACAATATATTCAAGCATTGCTTGGCAGCACAAGGTTATATATAAAAAAGTAAGCTCTCGTTAACTTCAAGACCCGTGAGATTAGTCGAGATGCGTGCAAGCTAGCCCGGACACCCACGTTAATAATAATAAAAAAAAGTAAGCTCTGTTGCTTAGCTTGGATTTCAAAAGCTGATCGAGTTAGCCATATGAAGTTACAATTCCACACATTCTAAAATTTAGAGGTTATAGTGGTTGATGTCAAATGTACTGCCTACACAAGGGAACATTAGCTGTGTATGAAGGGGCATTGGTTGGTTTTCTCAATTACATTCAAGAACCTGAAGACCCAGAAATGTTAAAGAACATGCTTAATTACCTTGGTTAGCCAGGCACCTATCAGGTTCTCTAACTATGTAAAGGATATCCCCAGCAGTTTCATAGTAGTCTCGATTGCGATGCCAACTCCACAAAGCATGAGTCACATTTTTCACCTGAAAGCTACAGCCCATTAGTTTGTGCTCTAAATTAAACAATTTTAGCAGAACAACATCAAACAATAGACAGTAAATGAAGCTCCATGAATATAGAAATACAGATTTCAAATATTCAGTGGATTCTTGGGAATCTTTGGCTGAAGCCTACAAACTTGTGAGTTAAAGGCTACTTTTATACACAGAAACCAAAGAAATGGAGATGGAAACAAAAAAATTGATTGGCCTCGCAAGCTACTTAAAACATTGTTAGAATATTAACATATTTACAATTTTTGGTGGATTGAAGGAATTACGTTGAGAACAAATAATTAGAACTGTCCTGATTTGAAGAGATTTCCAGCTTTCTTTCCCTTATTTCCTTAATAATATTCTAACCAGTTGATCTCAGTTTGAAAGAACCTATACGTATCATAGGCAGTTGAAAAGGAAGGTCTAATGTTCAGTTCATTATTTCAGGCAGTAACTATAGAAAATAATTATCTATAGAGGTGCTGGGAGAGGGAGGGATACAAGACCTCTAATATCCCATGACCAAAGCTGCTTTCTCTGTAGGCACTATACTCAGGCTGCCTGTTCCAGCAAAAGCTACCTGCAGCAGGGCCTGATGTGAAATTGAATCCACAGAAGCCACCACCTATATCTAAGTCAGCTGTGGTGGATGGCTCTGGACACTCATCAGGGTCGTCAGCATGGGTAACTGCTATGTCTTCTCGACTTCCACCATCACCAATTGTGATATAAACTGGACCACATGGATCCAAAGAGTAGTTATAAACTCGGTTTGACCTCTCGTATGCATGAACCTGCATGTTTTTATGAGATTAAACAATAGACGTCACTTCAATTAACTGATTGTAAGACTGGTCATGGACCACATATGTCAACCATCAATGTTCATAATATAGTACATTAGATCTCTTCTTGCTTGAAATGGAACTTGTATTCTACAGAAGAAACAATTTCCCTGCTCCAACATTTGATTTTCCTACCACAGATTGTGAAATATTTATAACAGAAGTTCATTGCAGTTACAATATTTTATAGCAACTTGCTGAAAGATGGAATATGACGAATGCTATCTATCCTTGTGCATCCAACTACTAACTTGCAACTTCATATTACCAACAAGGAAATGTGTAAAGATGAACAAGGCATTTTGTTTCCAAATCATGGCCTTTGTTATGGGTGAAGTCAATATTTTTATGTTCAACTAGAGTTGATTAGGTCTTGCACACACCGACAAAGAGAAAGAAACACTTGCAAAAGTGCAATCACCAAGTATCAAAAAATAATAAGATAATCATTTAAATGCTCCACAACTGCTATGATATAGAACACTTACATGTCCATTGAATACTATGTCCACACCATGCTCATAGAGCAAGTCCTCCATTTCTACTCTCATACATTCTGCTTCTCTGTATTGTGCCTTGAATGTGCTGTACCAAGGAGGATACCAAACAGCCACCAACCATGGAGTCACATTCCTGTTAACATTATACAGATCTCCTTCCAACCACTTGTATTGATCCGCTGTGAAAGAAAATCTAGAGAATTGTACTATGTGGCAGATAAAAATAATAATAAGAAGAAAAACAATTCCCGTACATGTTAACAAGGAAATGTATTATGTACACAGAAGTGATCAAATGAACTCATAACAGGAATATCATGTCATTTGTGTTGGTGATGACTTTCATGTTAGATTGCATGATTTTTTTATTGAATAGAGCAAATGCTAATGCAAAACCCAGGGGAATAAGAATCAAAAGTAAAAAGAAAATTAATAAATTGCTGGCTTTACATGATTTGTCATAGTAAGTGTAGGGATTTAGTATCACAAAGTGTATCCCTCCTGCATTGAAAGAATAGTACACCGAGGATGATGATCCACTTTCTTCAGATGGGAACACAAATCGAGAGCTGTAAGAAACGAAAATCTGATCTTCAGCCTGTGGTTCTATCTCATGCTTCCCTCCAACCAACATAGTTGGAACATTAGCTACTAGAGGTTGCATAAACCTGCTTTCAGAAATGCATAGTTCAGTGAGCTAACCTTTACATGCAAAAATAGTTAACATAGCATACAGGGGAAAGATGATACCACTGCACCTATAAGGTAGTTTGGTTACCTGGTTTCCAACCAGTGAAGCATTTAAGTTTCTCAAATCAACTGAATCCAAAATAGTGGGGAGGTAAAAAAATGGAAAGTAAACATTAAATTAAGTATGCTCTCAAAAGTTATGTTTGAGCATTAGATAGGTTTGCAAACTGGTAGACAAGTTTGAGCATATAAAAGATTCGAGTTTTGACCTTCCCCAATAATCCCATCGAGGCTGGTATGTTTCATGGATGGGAGATTCATCAAATGAGCAAGGGTAACAATCGGATCCAGTTCCATTAGTGAGATACATGTCAGCATAACTTATACCTCCAACCAAAACAAGAAGATCTGGATGGTTGCTGAGTAAATGACTGAATGTTGTGCTTGTATTGTATGTAAGACCTAGGTCTCCTACCACTGCTACTCGACGAGGGTAATTTTTAGGACTGGAGGGGGGCATAGTCCTAAAATAAAAGACATCACTCATTGCTGATATATAGGGATCTCCACATTGATATTGATATAATGTGCTTGGTTCCAACCCTGTGAAAGACACGGTAGAAAATGCACCTCAATTAAAAGTTTTCATGATTCACCGACCCTAAGCAGACACATACAGACCCCTTCCCTACGTTGAACATAAAAGGGACAGATATGGCTTCTAAGTTCATTTTTTAATCTTGCATCAGACTATGGATGGTTAGGCTTCCAAATGCATAGAAAACTTGAACATGACAAGTGAAGTTTTTGAGCAGATGGCAATAATACCTGTCAGACGAACGTGGTGTATGATGCCAGAAGTGTAGTTTTGAAGCCCTTCAAAAGGATAAAGTTGATTGTAAACAAATGAATATCCAACTTCCTCATAACTCATCTGGGACCCTTCAATTCCATATTGTACAACGCTATAAACTGATTCAGGATCCAAAGGTGTTATGTCACCACCAATTTGGGAATCCCCTGCAGCTCAAATTATACAATATCATTAAAAAGTTTACAAAAGAGTAGAATAATACTAAAGCTGGAAGTGCATGTGTCATTACATTGTCAGTTCCATTCAAGTTTCTTCCTCTTAATAGAATTCAACTAGAAGAATCATTTTTTTTTCTATTTTGAATCTGCATTAATACATTTCCCTTTCAGATTTAGTATCATAATACCTTTCTGCTATGATATTCAAGACCTTGGTTTCCAGCTAGAATTAAACTGAAAACATTCTATAAACATCTAATCTCCCCACCTTACTTTTTAAAAACAGAGGTTATCCTTCTAATAGCACAAAAAATCCAGCAATTTGAGAAGCAAGACTCTTTCTTTTGCTCTTACAAATTACCCCTTAATTTGATACAATGCCAGAACTCAAGGTCAAGCTAGCTTTCCTATATAGTTAGGCCAAAACTATAACTGTGTGTGCCTCTTTGCAACATTATGTTATTGCTCTCAAATCACTAGGGAACAAAAAAGCAAAATGAATGGCAAAGAAAGAGAGACCTGTAATCCAAGAGATCCAAACAGAGTCATAGTCAGAAGACAGGGAGACAGAGACTTGTTCAGGTTCAAATCCCTGAACAGTCCTTTGAACTTGAGGGTCAGTGTCTGGCAAGTCAATGGCATTGCCATGGTAAGTCTTGTTATCAAAAGGAACCGTTACTGGCTTGAATGGTCCCTCAAGGGTCGTTGAAAAATTACCATTAACAATTATTAATCTCCATAAAAGTGAGAGAAATAGTGGAAATGTGAGAAATGAGAGTAAACCCATCTGTTGGTTTTGCTTTGTTTGCAATTTTGCAAAGAACTGAAAGGATTAAAGTTAAGTCACTTTGCTTGAGAGGACTTGAGGGACTGAGAGATAGAGAGAGATGGACACCGATGGGAAGAGAGGAGAGAAGTGATAAAGAAAGACCGCTCTCATAAAGCAGCTCAGCTCAGGCGCTGAAAGTTCACGGGTTCTTAGGTTGCTCAGGTAGTGTTCGGTAAATATAGTTTGTTAAAAATTTAATTTTTTATTATTTAAAATTTATTTTACACACACACATTATATATATATATATATTATTTTGATACGCTGTCATTAAAAATAAAATTTAAAAAATAAAAAATATTATTTTAATAAATGCAAAAAAACATTTTAAAAAAATTATTACCACAATAACAATATCAAACGTACGTCTTACATATAAAAAAGATGAGGTTAAGTTGATCCAATAGTCTTTTTCTTTAAAAAAAAATAAAATTTTAAATGATATAAAAAGAAGCAAAAAATAACAATTCCGACCTTTGTTAATCTATTAAACCTATAACCAATTAATTTGACCAAAAACAACTAAATTAAAAAAAATATAAAATTTAATTCTCAATAAACCAAATGTAGAAGTATGAAATTTAAAAAACAAAACCTAACATACAAAAGGATAAAAAATAATAATTAGAAGCCAAACAAATACTTGAACTGCCAAACCTATAAGTCAGGTTATGAGATCAAGATAACTCGGCATAAAGGAAAATAGAGAAAACCACGATACCTAACTTTTTTAAAAACCAATGTCAAAATATGAGATGGGAAAAAAATAAGTCAAAAAAAAATTGATGCCAACACATGATTAGAAACATCAAATATGGAAAAACCACGAAGGACAATTATTAGTAAATCAATTATTTAAAGATAAAATTAAAAAAAATCAATAACACAAGGATTCCAAAGAAAAAAAAGTAACTAAAAGGAAAAAAAAGAAGGCGGGGGTACCTAAATTAACCCGCTAAACCTACAAGTCATATCATGGGATCAAAATAATTCTATAAAAAATAAATAAAAAAACAATGAAGCTTATTTTTTTTTTAAAAAAATCATCATCTAGTAATGAGATAAAAAAAAAATAAGTCCATAAAAAAAGAAAATAAAAACTCATGTTACATCATAAAACTTGTGACATGTACAATTTAATTAGAAGCATCAAACTTGAAAAAACCAGGAATCCCAAATCTTAAGAAATCAAATGTTAAAGGATAACATTGAAAAAAAAAAATCAACCATAAAAAAATTAAAAATATAAAATAGCAATTAAAAGAATAAGAATCAAATTTGAAAAAATAAAATGAGAGAGTGGATAATTTTGAATTTAAATGCTAAATTAAAAAGAAAAATCAATTTTAGACTAGATCAAGAAAAGAAAATAAGCACGGGTGATTGGTTCAAGTATTTTTATTAAATTAGCATTGGTTTTTTTTTTATTATTATTTTTTAGTATTGACATATGGCCAGCTAAATCAAGTTATCAAGAACTAGGTTTTGCTATGTCAATATCTTATATGATTTAATTAGAAACATGACTCTATAAAGGTATTTGGTTTTGAATTTTCCGGTTCAACCCGCCCGATTGAGTTAAACAATCTTGAAAAATAACATGTGTTTTGTTGGAAGAGAATTTTTTTTCCTTCCTTTTAGAACAAGGAACTGAGGTCCGTGAGCTTAGGTGGTGGTCTGGGAAAAGGATTCATTTTCCACATTATTGAAGAGAGGACTTCAAGAATTGAAGACTTAATATGTCTCACACGGCTTCTTATCCACACCCTCCAATCACTTTTGCCACCCATGCAGGTCATGACAATGAAACTTTTTGGAGGAGAAAGGAATAAACTTTTATGTGGCATAGACCAAACTAGTCTATTTATACTTTTTTTTATTATAGGTTGGATTAATTTTTAAAAATGTAATAAATAATATTAAGAGTGAGAAAGAATTTTTTAATTGTATTATTAAACCTAGCCAAACAGTCAATTTTGAAAGCTTGCAATTTAGTTCTTTGTCTAACTCGAGTTTCCAATTATACCACGTGGGAGCTAGCCTAAATTAAATCGATTAATTTTATGGGTC
This sequence comes from Populus simonii, assembly GCA_007827005.2. NCBI lineage: Eukaryota > Viridiplantae > Streptophyta > Magnoliopsida > Malpighiales > Salicaceae > Populus > Populus simonii. The sequence continues at coordinate 4,398,372 of CM017480.2, forward strand.
TAAATGCATTCTTGATCATTGGTAAGAGCATAACTTAATATTTAAAAAAAATTTAAGATGATTTAAAAAAAATATTGAGAGAGTAACATATTTGATCGATCTTAATCCCTCAAAGACATGTGTCATAGACTCTATTGAGTTTAATAATTTTTTTATAAACTTTTTTTAATTACATGATAAAAAATATATGGTAAAAAAATTGAGCACCAACTTAAAAATAAACACTTATTTGAGACAGTGATAATTTTATAAAAAACAAACAAAAATAAATCATGCAGTTTATTTCCAAACCAATCAAATATTGAAGAAAAAAATTGAGAAAAAAATAAAAAGAATTAAAGGACAAAAAAAGGCATATCCGACCAGTGGGTGAACTCATCAAACCTATAAACCGGGTAACCCGGGCTAGCACGCCACATTTGTGAACCGGGTTATAGATTCCAATGAGATTATAATTTGTTTTTTTTTTTTTGAAACTTTTTTTTATTTAGCTATATGATAACAAAAATAGACAATCGCAAAATTAAATACCATCCAAATACTAAGGTGTTAAAAAATTAATTAAAACAAAAAAGTTAAACTCGTCAGATTTGTGAACAAGGTCAACCAGTCAAACATGTGAACATGTTCGTGGACTTTATAAAGTTAATAACATGACTTTTCTACAAAACTATTTTTTTTTACTATATGAGAAAAAAAATAGACAAAAAAAGAGTCTTGAAAATAGAAATCAACACACACACACAAAATTTATTGAATAAAATAAAAAGAAAAAAAACATACTATGCAAGACTGCACATATTAAAAATATTATAAAAAATAAATTTTTTTATTTCTAAAATTAAATTTAATATATAAAACATAAAAAAATGAATCATACTAATCTCTTAAAAAAATAAACATATCCATTATAATTAAAAAATAATTGCTATTCAAATAAAGATAAATAAGTAAAAAAACAATCATATAGAAGTAAATTACAAACTTAAAAATTATTTAAAAAAATATAAAAAGGTTCTAAATTAAAAAAAATCAAAACTATATAAAAAAGAAAAGAATGAGGCTAGGCCAAGCTCCTAGCCCATGAACAAAAAGCTTGCGCGCTGGCCAGCAAGGTTAGAGCTTAAACGCGCGGCCCTTAGTTTTTTTTTTTTTTTTGTAAGTTAAGGGCGGACAACATGTTTTCCACTCCAATATAATTTTAAAAAATAGACGACGTGTTGTCTAGAATCTTCAGTTGGTGGTAGGAAAATCTGGATAGGTGGTTTTTTTCTTCTAAAAATCCATTTTAACCTATATTCAACCCAGAATACCTAGAAAACATCCTAATAACCTTGTTAAACCAATCCATAACCTCTAATAGCTCAAAAAACCGCTTCAAAACCTAAAATCAACTTGAAACCCAAAATCTTTTCGAGCTCAAATATGTTTTATTAGGTACTTTCAAGATAAAAAAATAATTTAATTTGAACTCTTCTCATCATATGTAACCATTTAGAACAAAATCTAGTTTTGGTGGCTAAAATCGTAGTAATGAAAACTTTTTCTTTCTAAGTCAAAATCCGACAATCTCCTCTCTCTCCTCTCACTTTAAAAAAACTGAAAAATAATAAAAATAAAGTTTGATATTGATATTAATTTTTTTATAATTAGAGGGACCGGTCACCTAATAGGTAAAAAAATGAGGAACTCAAATGTACTTTTTAAACAAAATTGAAGGGCATCACCTATTTTACTCGTGTTTTTTATTTTAGTTCTCTGTTTTTTAATTCAATCATCTCTTAAAAAACATGTATTTAAATGCTAATAAAAACTCAATTGTGCAAAACAAATTTAAGGATCAAATTAATTTTTTTTTAAATTACTATTCTAATCTACAATGATATATGAGACGGTAAATTCGTGGTGATTGGTAAAACCGGTAGACACAATGGGCAAATAAAGGTGAGGTGTGGTGGCTTGTGTAAACCATAATCGTATGACCTGACCTGGCGTATGTTAGTAAAGATGAACTCTTGAATTATTGGGAAAAAAAAAAACTCTTAATATTGTTCTTTGATCAGGTTAACTAGATAATTAAAAACTTAATCAAGTTAATTTAATTTAATTAAAAACCGGATCAAGCTCCGAACCTCAGGTCAACCTTCCACAGTACCATACCAAGACAGGTTTAACAAACAGCTATACGTGTTTACTGCTGCCCATGTTCGACCTCACTAAACTGTGAACTGCTTGTATGTTGTTTTTATAGTATAATGGTGAAAGGAAAATTAACACGAGAGATGTGAATTTTTGATTTTTTTTCCAGCTTATTAAATTTCTTTAGGCAATGAGCCTGGAAAATGTGGTAACTTCACACATCTTTGATTAGAATTCTTCACATAAACACATCAAGATTTCTGGGTTACAGGCAATGAACGATGATGAAGGTGACTTTCCTATATTCTTGTAATATAAATTATAAAAGAAATTATTGAATGATAAGGAATATAAATGTTTTTGTTATTGTGTTACATGTATGTTTTAACTCTGGAAATCCATTTAGAAATCAGATCGATCGATCGATCAATGCACTGATGCTCCTCATTTCCTCTGTCTGCGCCACTGGCTTCTTGATCTCAGCACTTGTGGGAAACCTTCTAGTTAAGACGAGAAAAGTAAGTAGACAATCTTCCATGATTCTGGGCATGGAGAATTCTTAGACAAGGCAGGTTAAAAGTGCAGTTCCAGAATTTAAAGCAGTGAGTGTTGCAAAGCAATGAGAAAAAAACTTATCTGTTGAAATGTCACAAACACCTGGCTTATTACTGCCTCGATAACTAAGAAATATGAAACTCTTTCCTTTTTGTTTTTCATATAAAAGTGGAGTCTTGCTAACAATAAAACTTTTATCAGCTGTATGTTGTTAGTCATCGAATGTGATGAAGCTATTCTTAGCCTTTCACATGCTATTACCCTTTCCCCTTCTGGGAAAAAAAATGCCATAATGCATGAAAGATCAAGTTGCAGTGGATAATAAAAGATTACATGTTCTTGTGTATTTCCATAAAAAAGAAATACACATGCAATAGATGGTGTAGATATATGTGTTAGGGCTCCCTGGTTGGTATCTGCTTGCATTTACATATAAAATAGCAGTCTAGATTTTGCTTAGTATTCAGTTAAGAGCTTCGTTTTCCAGATTCTCCAAAGCTTAGTTACCTTTGGTTCAGTTGGGCACCTCTCAGGCTGCCTTACTATGTAAATCTGATCTCCAGGAGAATTGTACATGTCCTGATTTCGGTGCCATGTCCATAGAGCATGAGTCTCATTTTTTACCTGAAAGTGAATATCACCACCATTTTGGCATTCTTGAGCAACTTTAATCAGAGCAGTCATCTTACATGATACATACATACATTCATATATTCAGACAAGATTTATGTTCCTCTCATAGCCCCCAGCACTAATTCTTCTACTTACCAATGCAACTAAATTATTTTATATGTAATGCATGTGGAATACATTCAGACAAGTTTCTAGAGAAGGTGTCAGCTTGTGTTTGTGTACGCTTGTTCTCCATCAACACTACCTGATTCGAAGGATCGAATCCATAGTAGATTGAAGTTCTAAGTGTTCTCAATCCCCTTTTAGATCATGCAACGAATAAAATAAAACAAAACAAAGCAATGAGTCACGCCTGTGCTGTGGGCACAGCATGGTCAAAGGAGCCTAGAGAGATACCTCAAAAATCCCATGACCAAAGCTACTTTCTCTGTATGCGCTATAATCTGGCTGCCGGTCCCAGCAGAATTTTCCAGCTGCTGGTCCTGATGTAAAATTGAATGCACAGAAACCGCCCATGTACTCATCTGGTGTAGTGGATGGATCAGGACAGTTACCGGGTTCATCAGCATGTGCAATGGCCATCTTCTCTCGGTTTCCACCATCACCGACGGTGATATGAACAGGACCACAAGGATCCAAAGTGTATTTGTATACCCTGTTAGACCTCTCGTAGGCATGTACCTGTTGGCAATTGGAATATGAAATTCCTTGGCGCATGAAATTTGTTATGAAGAAAATGATAAATGCATTCAAGTCTCCTACTGTTGCTCAAGACAGAGCATAGCAAGTGGAAATCATACAAGATAGGAAAAATACATCGCTTAGAGAAAAGGATAAATGCATTCAAGTCTCCTACTGTTAGCAAAAGAGAAGTGGTGTTAGGAAAAATAGATCGCTTAGAGGGACTTTTCACTTACATGGCCATTAAAGATTATGTCAACGCCACACTGATAAAGCAAATCTTCCATTGCTGTCCTCATACATTCTGCTTCTCTATAATGCGCCTTGTAGGTGCTGTACCAAGGAGGGTGCCAGGTAGCCACCAACCATGGGGTCACTTTTCTGTCAACCTTGGCAAGATCTTTCTCCAACCACTTGTATTGATGCGCTGGAGAGACTCGGAGAATTAAGTGAATCACATTCACTCTGCATTAACATGGAAAAAGATATGCATATTTTCTTTTCCTTGAACATCTCCATTCCCATGCTTAGAAACAATATCCAATCCCCAATGGCTGTGAGCTAGAGGCTCTATAAGCCAATGTGTTGAGATGATTTAAGGAAATTGAATGACTGGTAAATCAGTGGATATAATATGTTTACCTGATTTGTTGTAGGCAATGTAGCCACCCAGCATTATGAAATGTATCCCACCAGCGTTGAAAGAGTAATAGAACGCGGAGGATGATCCACTTTCCTTGGATGGGAACGCAAATCGAGAACTATAAGCAACAAATGTCTGATTTTCAACTTGTTTTTCTATCTCATGGTTTCCTTCTACCACCATTATTGGAATTTTAGATGTCACGGGCTGCATATATCTGATAACAAGCATCAAATGTTCATCACATAGTCCAAATTGCTGATAATATTCACCAGAAAGAAACATTAAACGTGAGAAACACCCATGATGGCACATGTAAGACCAATTTCCTCCGTCTAGTTCGGCCAAAACCGAGACTTAGTTTGATTAGTTTATTTATTTATTTATTCTTTCATACAAACTAACTGAATTTAATTGGAGCATAAAGCAGGAAACAGTTCATGATGCAGCTTCGCACGCATCAGATTCATATATCACCCAAGGTCATCATTAATATATCAGCAAATCATGATTCTGAATAGATTAAGTAAAGAATCCCTGGAAAATGATGTTTTTCCAGCAGTCTAAACCAGATAAATGTAGAATTAAGTGCATACACTTTATTTTTTCAGTACAGACTCTTTGATATTCCAAGCTCCATTCTTGGTTTAGCCAATTTGTTATTCATCTAGAAAACAAGAGCTATCCTGCTAGACAACAAGTGTGCTTCCTAATTCATGTTTCTACAAAATGATTGCTTAGTCTTTTTCCACTTTGCAGCACAGAATACTGAAGGGAAAGACTGAACACACAAATCTCAGTACAAAAAGAAAAGTCTTACCTTCCCCAGCAATCCCAGCGAGGCTGATAGGTTTCATGAATGGGAGTTTGAGAAAAAGAGCAGGAGTAGCAATCAGCCCCAGTTCCATTGGTAAGGTACAAGTTAGCATAACAAACATCTCCAACCAGTAAAATAAGATCAGGATTGTTTCCAATCATGTGATCAACTGTTGAGGTTGTATTGTACGTAAGACCTAGGTCCCCCACTATTGCTATTCTGCTGGGGTAACTCTTGGGGCCAGAAGCCGGCATAGTCTTAAAGTAATATGTACTGCTCATTGCTGGTATTGAAGGATCTCCACATTGATAATGATAAAGTGTGTTGGGTTTTAACCCTGCAGAAAGACATGTAAAGGTAAAATCAAGCCTAAGCTGGATGGCACATTGGGGTAAGGGGGAAAATCACTTTTTGCCCCCATATTCTAAATATCAGAATCTGAGCTTTCCTATTTCCATCAGAATTCATGGAAAGCCCAGATCCTTAATGAAAATGACTCCCTTCACTATGCCACCACACATTACAAAGGTGAGTGAATGTTACTTTGCACATTTCTTCCTTACCTCCAACATGAACAGCAACAGAATCTGAACAGGTTCGGATGAAACATTACTTTGGGATGTCTTAATATCTTAAGAGTATAAATGATCATCTCTTTAAGCATTGAGATCATGGACTAATCCTGTCATCACAATTAGCATCATACATGGCAGCATGATACCTTGTAAAATGACGACAGAGAAAGCTGAATGACTCGGTGCTTCAAGCTTAGTTGATTACAAACGGAAAATAAACACTTAATGAGAAAAGCAAGGAAAACATGAAGCTCTCCTTATACGCAAATAATGAAGAGAGAACAGTAGTGCTGCAATGAAGTTAGAGACAGTTGTACCTGTAAGACGGACATGGTGTATGATCCCAGAAGTGTAGTTCTGGAGGCCTACGAAAGGATACAACTGGTTGTAAACAAGGGAATAACCAGTAGCTTTGTGAATTAGTGGAAATCTTAACCTTCCATATCGAACAACACTAGCAACAGTTTTAGGATTCAATGGTTTTATGCTATCCCCAATTTGAAAATCCCCTGCAAATTAATCCAAAAAACATTAATCAATAATCTTTAACATAGCTGAAGAGAAGACCATTTTAAAGCCTAAATATAGATTAATTTCAAACCATTCTAGTAAATTTTAATGCCTTCCATGTTTACAGAACAAAAAGCTAAAGTTAAAAGGAAAAAAAAAATCCCAGTTGCTTATTAATCATATGAGATCATTTGAATTGGATTTTAAACTGTAAACTTGATTTGATTGAAATCACATGGAGACATCGACCAAACTCCTTGAAGCATCAACACCCTACCAATTGACTTCTTCACTAAATAATTCCTAACAAAGACAAAAACCATCACAATGCATGACATCCAAACACATAACGTCAAGCCAAATTAATTACTATTACGACATACGTATCTTCAAAACCTTACCTTCTATTCAAACAAAACCAAAAAAAAGAAGTCAGAAGCTTAAAGAGATAGAGAAAACAAGAACCAAAACAATGAAATGATGGGGGAAAAAAGTACCTGTAATCCAAGAAATCCAAACAGAATCATGAGTAGTAGAGAGGGACACAGAAATCTGTTCAGGCTCGAAACCTTGAACAACCCTTTGAACTCGAGGGTCTGTATCAGGCAAGTCCACAGCATGTCCTCTAAAAGTTTTATCAAGAGGGACAGTCACTGGCTTAAAGGGTCCATCAAGAGTTGTTGGTATCCCAACAACAATATTATAAGTGCCGATCAAGCTTATAGACAGAACACAAAACGAGATCAGTAGCACTGAAACCAAACCCATGAATTAACTCCAGGGTTCAATAGAAACTTATGTTTTTACCATATGCATGCAAGATTGTGACTAAATGTTACAGAAGAGGGACAAAGGTGGCAAAAGGATTCTAAGTTGAACAGAAGAGGATTAATTCAAGAACATGGAAGCGCCGCCCTTAACCTTGCACATGAATGGTCTCTGTATTTATATATTCAGAGGGGGAGAGAGATTGTTTAGAAGGAAGAGACAGGGTAAGGAGGATCATAAGATGGATTGGAGGGAGAGTAGGCGGGGTGTCATTTGCTTATATATATTTATTATATGCCTATGCGCTTTGGAGATATGTAAAAGGTGGCATGCATGTGGACAAGAAGAGAAGCATGGGAAGGGCTTTGTAGCCGTTTGGCACGAGAAGTTATCTTATTTGTTTACTTGGATTCTAGCAAAATCCTCGTTTTGAGCTCCACTAGGTAAGTAGTTTGTGTCTTTTCAGTTTCTTCCTCTCTTTTACAAGAGTGCATATTCTTAGTGGGTTTATGACGTGGGGCAAGAAAATCAATTTGCCAAAGCATTTTTTTTTCTTCCTCTTAGATTAGATGATTGCCATTGCGTCAGGGAATTAAATATACAATATCCTTCGGGTATTTTTTAAAATATTTTTTATTTAAAAATATATTAAAATAATATTTTTTTATTTTTTTAAAATTATTTTTAATATCAACACATTAAAACAATATAAAGATACCAAAACAAAATTAATTTGAAATACAAAAACAAACAAGCTGTTTCTTTCCTTCATTCATAGTAATTGTACACTTTGGCCTCGATTTTCCATAAGTGATCAACTCATCATCGACTATAAAAGGCAAAAATCCCAATAAAAAACCTAAGCCAACATCAAGAAAGGAGTTGGGAAAGGGCGATGTCGAAGCACCATGAAGCCATACAAAGTCTACAGAGCAGAAGCACAACAGGCAAGAAACTTTAATAATAAGGCCATGCACTACAATTATTGGCATGGATTTAACTTGCATAATATATGCTCTTAATCTACTTAGACAGCACCCTTCTTCTAATCCACTCATCTTACGTTTTGTTTTTCATAGTCACATCGATCAAAATACATGGAGTGCATGATCTCATAGAATAGGGTCCCTCAGAGAAGATAAGTTGGCACTTATGTAGTTTTTTTATTTTTTTATTTAAAAATATATTAAAATAAAATTTATTTTTAATATTAATATATCAAAATAATTTTAAAACATTAAAAAAATTAATTTGAAACACTAAAAAAACTCAAGATTTGTACAAAAACATGGTTGAACAACGGAAACAAACCGCTAAAGCCACAGGAAGCAAAAAACAGAACTATAAATTCTAAGGGGTAGCTTAGCCTTGGGTTTACTCTCCAATGATCATGAATTTGAGTTTCTTCATGGTTATTAAAGGTTTATATAATTATTAACTTCAGGATCCGAGAAATTAACCAAGATGTATGGAAGTCGGTCAAATATCTATATTTAAAAAAAAAAAAAACTATTGAAACGGATATGCTAATGCCATTTATGAAAGTTGACATTTCTTTGTAGGCTAGAGACAAGTAGCTGAAAACAAAAGAAAGAATGCGAACAGGGTGAAAAAGCCTATATTTTGGACAAAAGAAGAGTATTGGCCGCTCCGCTCGGTAGGCACCATGTTACCTGACGCAGCACAGCATCACAAAGGGACCAGATAATAGGCTCATATGCACAATTTTCATGTGAGACCAAACAAACAAAAGTATCAGAGTTCATGCCTTTGATCGCATTCTCTACTTCCACACACCCGACTTAAGTTTTGTACATTTTGATGAGGTTCTGGGTATGATATCAGCACATTTTTAAGTTTTGTACATACTATATTTATGTACTGCTATCTTTTATTATTATTATTATTAATGTAAGTGTTTGGGCTAGTTTGCGTGCACCTCAACTAATTTTACGGACCCTGAAGTTAATGACCATATAAGCCTCTAGTGACCCTGAGATTTGTGGGACTCAAACTGGTGATCTCTAGAAAATAAACCTAAAATCTGATTAGTTGAGCTATACACTTCAGAATTATATATCGCTATCTTATATCTTATATTAATAAGATTGAAGCAATTAATGATTTAAAGTCCTTCAAAGCTAAACTAAATAAACACAAGGAAAAAATCATCAAGATTGTATTATGCCAGGTATACTTACATATATATAAATTTCGAGTTCATTTATAAATTTGCTTAAAAAAAAAGGATATTATTGCATATTATACAATGGCTAACACACTATAACAAAATAATATAGTTGAAAGTAGCCGTACTCTTATGAATATTGCAAGAAGTATAATTAGTAATTATAATATGCTATTATCCTTATAAAGTGAAGCTTTAAAGACTATAATGTTAATTTTAAACAAGATTTCATCTAAAGTTATCTCAAAGACAACTTTTGAGTTATAGAATTGATGAAAACCCAATTTAAATTATACACATGTATGCGGTAATCTTGTTGAGGTAATAATTTATAATTCTCAATAAAAAAATTAAACCCAAGAATAATTAGTAGATATTTTATAGATTATGTACTAAAATCTAGGATATAAGATTTATTATCCTTCTTATAATACATGGTAGAGGCGATAAATATAATATTTCTTGAGGATATTAGCAAGAGTGATTTTCCTCTCTCTCTCTCTCTCTCTCTCTCTCTCTATATATATATATATATATATATATATATGAACCTACTACCATTGGTATATTTTCATAAGATATGAATAGGGGGAAATCCGTCTAGTAATATAATGTCATAAAAGAAAAGGAATTTTTATGGTAATATCAAAAAATATAAAGCTAGACTTATAGTTAAATATTATACCCAAAAAAAATTATAGATTAACGTGAAATCTTCTCTCTAGTTGATGAGCTCAAACTATATGCATATTTTGTACTCATTATTTTTTTAAAATATTTTTCATGTTTTTATGTTTAATTTTATCTTTGTGTTAGATTTGAGTGAATAATATCAGAATATGAAGGTCTTTGGAAAAAAATCAAAATTTAACAAGAATTTCTTCGTGTAGAATTATTCGAATAAAAAAAATAAAAAGTAGAGACACTCTAAGAAAATTTACAATTTTCCTATTTTAATAAGAAAATTCTCTTTCTTTAGATTTCTTAAAGTAACCCTAATATTTTAGACATAACTTTCCTTTTAGTTGGGAAACTTTTAGTTGGAAACTTAATAATTTCTATGGTATTAGAAAGATAAATCAATGGGTTACAATTCTTGTGCTTATCACTTAGCCCATATAAGTATATATCAAGGAGAAATTTAGGTCACAAATCAATAGACTAGTCCAAAAATAATTACTTATACAAATAGGCCAATTTTATAGATTAAACTAGACATGCTTAGGAAGAATCAAATGACATTTCATTTTTGGAAAGCTTTGAAAGTCTAGTTTCTAGATAATTTTACTATTCACGATTTTGAGTTTTTTAAAACAGTTACATCTGTTTTAATATTAGTGGTTCAATACTGAAATTATGTGTATTTTTTTACTTTTTAACATCACAACTTACCAGTTTTGGTAAAAAAACATATGAGCATTTGAAGCAATCAAAAAAATCTAAATATTATGTTTATTTTAGGGAAAATCACCTTGATCATTTTGTAGTTAGGAAATTTTTTTCATTTCACCTTTATTTTTTTAAAAATTAAAGTTTTTGATTTGTGCAATTTGACCTTCAATAGACCATTGAACTTTTATTTTTTTTCAATTTGGCCCTTGGTTCGGTAAATTTCAGCCTCTGAAGTCTCGTGCCTTTTATGATTTGGTCATTGGTTTTGAATTTCTTCAATCAAACCCCTAATTAACTATCAAACTTTAATTTGTTTTCATAATTAAGCCCCTAATTTTACCAATTAAACTTTTCAAAGTTCAATTTCAGTCACCAAACTTTGATTTCTTCCGATTAACACCTAAATTGACTATTAAAAACTGATTTTCCTTGCAATTAAGTCCTCAATAAAATTAATTAAGCCTTTTAAAATCCTTATTAAGTCCATACTCATCCAAATTTGTATTTATTTACCCCAAATAAAACATTCTTACCAATGAGGCTTTTTGTCAATTAGAATTGAGTTGCTAATTTTTTAATTTTATACTTTCTGGTCCTCCAACTTTTCTATTTGTTATTTTGGTTATTCACTATCAACTTGAGTAATCTTTCAAGCTTTCTTCGTGTGTATCCTTTTGTATTTTCTTTTTGTATTTTTTTGTATTTTTTTATTGATTTTTTATGGAGTCAAAAATGGGTAACAATAAGATGAATGTTAAAACAATATTGTTAAATGAAAATTTAGATGAAGCTTGAATTTTGTTTTTTGCGATAACACAAATAGTCACTTGGTTTGTAAGTTAAAGAAGTCTATATATGGGTTAAAATAAGCCTCTTGGCAATATTACATTAAGTTTCATATGTTATTATCTCATATTGTTTTATTGAGAGCATTATTGAGAGGATATATCTAAAGGCTTGTAGGAGCAAATACATTTTTCTTATCTTATATATAATTTACATTTTACTTACAAGTTGTGACTTGTGTTTACTATATAAGACAAAGTAATTTCTTTATCAAAACATTAAGACAAGGAATTGGGTGAAGCTTTTTATGTTTTTGGTATATAAATTCATAAAAATAGATCTTAAAGAATATTAAAAATGTCTCAAAAGGCCTACATATAAATTGTTTTAGAAATACTTTGAATGAGAAATTATCCATATTCAGTAACACTCATTGTAAAAAAGGAAAAAAATAATCAAAATCAATGTTCACAAATAAATTAAAAAAAGAAGCAAATGAATAATATAGAGATCCTAACATTTGACATAAACTAGAATGCTCTTTCTCCTTGATGGTGTAAGTTTTTGCTAAGTAATTGTCTAAGTACTTAATCTAAGTAAATTCAATTGTGATTATATACAATGACATGTCTAAGTATCTTACATGATAGAGTAGCAAGAGAGCTTGATGCTATGAGCCTCACATTTGAATTGTCAAAAAGGCTTCAATTACTAGGAGAGTTGTGTTTAATTAAGCCAAACTTACATTAATTTAAGAGGATAATTTGTTGGTTGCATATGGGAGTGAAATATCCTACTTGAGATTAAAATGAGAAAAATGAATAATAAATAGTGATTTAATAATATCTTATTAGTCATGTCCATGCAAATTAATGATATTTCTTGGATTTTTATTTTTATTTTTAAAAAATAATATCTTATTTATTCTTGAAATTTATGATCTCATATAAACAACATATTTCTTTTTTGGAATGGATAAATTTACAAAAAAGAAAAGAAATATATTGATACCCAAGTCAATTTCTTATTTAGACAGCAAATATTAGTTCTAGGATTGAACTTTGTTTTTGTAAATTAATAAATGTGTCTTTTTGGATGTATTCATTATATGCATCGAACAATCTCCTTTTATCCCTTTTCCTTTAAATTACATTTATATAATAATTATTTTTTGCATGTTTTATAGGAAACCTTAGGCTAAATGCATGTTTTGAAAATAAAAACTTACTCTATAAAAACCAAGATTTTAGTAATTAATGCGAGAAAAAAAATTCATTTTTTAAAAAGTATGATTCAATGACACTCTCTTATGCTTAATATTTATTTGACAATGCAGGTATATTTATGATATAAAATAATATTTTTGATTTAAAAATACAGATTATATTAGCACTTGTATTTTTATACGGTCACATGTATTGTGGTTATAACATGTTGGCCGGTGCCGAATCAATTCTGCTTTCATTATCATTGTTAAAAGGGTATCTGAGATAACGGTATAAATTATTTTTTAAAGTATTTTTCACTTAAAAATATATTAAAATAATTTTTTTATTTTTTGCACATCAAAACGATTCAAAAATACTAAAAAAATAATTAAAATAAAAAACAGTTCAAGATTTTTAAAAAATATAATTGTAGCAGGCTATCAAACATCTACTAAAATCAAGGAGTGAATAAATAAATAAATTAAATTAAAAAAATTAAGAAATATATATTAAAAATGATTACCAATCCTTACGCCTGTGGCTATCATGAAGGTATATCCGGCGGCAAGGAAACCCACATGTACATGCTTTAGTGTGAAGAAGAGGGCTTCAGGTTATCATGAATGGCTGACTTGAAGATACAGGCTTCTCAAGTAACGAAGAAGCAATGTCAATTGGTGAAAAAGACATGAGCGGCGGGCGGCGGGCGGCGGTGTACAAAGGAGGGAATATGCCTTTTAGACTATAAAGGGGTGTGTGAGATTAAGATGGAAGTTATTTTTTAAAATATATATTTTATTTAAAAATATATTAAATTTTTTTTTTATTTTTGATATTAGAATATTGAACCATAAAAAACACTAATTTAATGATTTTTCAAGCAGAAAATACTATTAAAAATCATATAAAAACAGAAACAGAAACATAAAATATGTCAAATACACCTTTAATTTGTTTGGGATTGTAATATCGGTAGTGACGGTAATTTAAAATACTTTTCGCTTAGAAATATATTAAAATAAAGTTTTTTTAAGTTTTTTTAACATTAACATATCAAAACGATCTAAAAATATAATATTTTTTATTTTAAATAAAACAATCAAAATTTTTAAAAACACAATTTATACGGAATTCTCAAACACTAATGTTCTATCCATAAGCTAGAAATCTCAGACCAGGCTTATCCAAAACCGTTATGTCCTAGTCCATACCATCGGGCTGCCTGGCTTATGAACAACTCTACTGTGTTCTATCCTATCCCAAACAGCTAATGCTGGCATTGTTCATGAATTGAAAGCTGAATTAAATAAAATAATAGATAATGGTATGACAATTCTCACATCATGTAACAATAATCTTTTTTATGCATCATATGTTGTTATAGATGAAATAATAGTAAATACCATTAAACATTTAAGTTTGCTAATTCTTATATTTGTCAATATTCAAAAAATCGCATTAATTCCAAGTTATATCTAACATTGTAAATAAAATAATTAATTCTAAGTAATAAAATAAAATCTATTATAATTACATTACTATTACAACTACAAAATATGCTAAAACACCTGGATATTTTTGTCAACTATTTAGCCATATTGGAGTCATACACATAATTAAAACAAAACTTGACATACTGTAATTTTGTGAGTGATGAAATAAGATTTTTTTTGTTATAGATTTTTATAAGTAAAAAATTTTCTAAAAATAAAATGGGTTTGACAACATGTCAGACCCAAATGACTTGTATTCGGTAGTAAATCAAGTCTAAAATAACACGAGCTTAACAAATTAAAGCACTTGAGTTCGGCAGTCAGTTAAACTTAAGATAACATGGGCCTGTTAAAAATATCAGACCCAAAGGACTTGAGCTTGACAGTTAACCAAGTTCAAGACTATGTAGGTTTGGCAAACATGTCAGACCTAAAGGACTTGAATTTGATAGTCAATCAAGCCCAAGATTATGTGGGTTTAGAAAACATGCTAGACCCAGAGTATTTGAATTCAACCATTATTAGGTTCTAAGGTTATATGTGTAATTTTAAACGATCTTCTAAATTAAAAGGTATTATAGATATTATAAACCATCACATCTTTCCATCTAGAACAATCATACAAGTTATTCATATCCGATATAATAATTTTCCTATACTTATAGGTGCACAAAAGATCTCTCAAGGGACCTACCATACTTACTATTTCATTAATGATATGTAAACGATATTTGTTCCTCATTAATATTACCAATAGCAGAGGATTTTACAGTCCTTCCCTTCTCTACAAAAGGATAGAACTCATGGGCTATAAATACACCATGAATTCTTTAAGATAAATGTTCACAATCTTTATTCTATAAAATCTATACTACATATATATTTTCAGGGCATCTCTCTTTAGAATAATATTGTACTTTCTCTTTCTAAAAATATACTTATTTAAGCATCAGAGAGTCCCTACCTCCACAAAAAAAGGATTTTTTGTAGGTACTAGCCAAAAGCTACCTTGGCCTACCAAGCATCAAGCACAAGCTATCAACCATGGCTATGGAGATTAGATGAAATTGTTAGGACCAATTGATTAATCGATTATTCAACCTGAAGCCCTGTTTCTAGGCTATTTAGATTTTTAAGACATTATTAACAAGGAAGATTTACTATCATAGCTACTGTTAAAGAACTATCTCATCTAAAAAACTTAAAATTTTAGAATGAAGGTAGTAAGATTTAAACTCATGACTGTTTGAATCATTAAGGTTTTAATACCATATTAAAAAACCAACTCAACCTAAAAGTTAAAACTGATAGGTGAAGTTTCAAAATATGATTTATATTATTCTTTAATAACCACAAATAAAATAAAATAGTATTAATCTTGTCAAAATTTTCCCAATAATTTAGATTATACATTTGTTGACATAACACTTCTCAACATATTTTCTCTTTTAAATAATTTTGTGATTTTGGGATGTAAAAAATAAGTTCATGTAAAGAAAATTGCAAGTGACATGCAAAAATCTTGTAAACTTCAAACTATTAATACAAAAATATTTCAGAAATTTCATACCAACTCTTGCTTTTTTCCAATCTAAAAAGCTTGGAGGCCCTATGTATTTATTCTTATTCCTACCTTTTGTATTTACCTTAAAAAATAACTTCAAATACTTGGGATTATACTGCTCATATTTTTCTGGAGCCTAAGACTTTTGATTTTGACGTGGCATTTCCATTTTCAATTTCTTCACATAAAAAACAAACATGACTTGCCCTTCTATGGACATGTCGTCTAACCGGGAATCCAAAATCTAAGTGGGCAAAAGCCCATCCATGTTGGGCCCTTTAAATTATATTACCATCATTTATCACTCTCCTAAAATGGAGGAGCTGAAAAAGAAGTAAATTAAACAAAAAGAAATTAAAAAAAAAAAGAGGCCAGAAATATCCATTTTCTCCTTGAGCCAATCTGAGAGATCTGCTAAAAAAGGAGCTGCCGTGGATCTTCAAGACAAAGCCTTTTCCGATTGATCTAATCAGGACCCGAAAAAGAAAAAAACACACTAAATTATACACACACATATATACGTAGAGAGGGAAAAGATGAATATATTCAGATTAGCAGGGGACATGACCCATTTGGCTAGTGTCCTTGTTTTGCTCCTTAAGATCCATACTATCAAATCCTGTGCTGGTAAGTAGTAGAAGTTTCGGGTTTTCTGCTTTTTTCGCCATGTTTAGGTTAATGGGTTTGGTTTAGATTCTGTATTCTGTTTGAAAGTTTGTATCTTTGTTGTAAATGATAACTGGGTTTCTGCTTCTTTTCATACTGGGTTTGTGTTTTGGTGAAATGGTTTGTTGTAGGTGGAAGTAATAATAGGGTTTTGTTTGATTTTATGGACTCAAAATGGGTTCTTTTTTTTGGTTAATAGAAAGATGGGGAGAGGAGTGTTGTGCTTGATTTGAATGCATTTTACAATTCTTTTGGCTATGACTTTCGTTGGTTAGATGATATTAATAGCTGTGGTCATGTTGGTGTTGGACGAGGACAGGAGGATACATTAGAGAGAGAATGTGTTGGCATGATTTATAGTAAATTAAAGACTTGATAGATAATTAAATGAGCCCTCTATCCATCAGTGAACTTTGTCTCCTGATGTTTGCATAGTCTTTAGGGGAGATGTTTATGTGATAGCAATCAGGGTTACAGTGCTAGTAAAACTGCAACTACAAACAAATGAGAAATAGTAATAATGGCATGGAACTATGTAGTCCCTGAGTGTAATGTTGGACTGAATCTTATCATGGGAAACTGTAATAGTAGCAGGGGTTGTTGAAAGAGATATGGCCTGTGAAACAAAATTCTAAAAAGAGTGAGATTTCCACATCAATTTGAAAGAGCAAGAAGTTAATAAGATTAGAATAGCTCGAAATTATAGAAAGATTGTTGAAACGTATTGCCTTGGATGAATTACAAATTGATTCAGATCATTGCAGTGTAGTTGGAAATCAATAAGGGTGAATTTGATTGAAGGTTGGAAGGTGTTTTGCATATTCGTGATGATGTTGATTCTAATTTGCTAAAGGGGGCAATAAAGCTTCTGCTGATTGAATTTTGTTTTAATCCACATTGCTAAATCAATTGTATTTCTGATTTACCTGGATTTCCGATTATAATTTTGCTTAGTTATTAGAAAAAAAATAGCTGATTACTGGTGGTATTTTGGTCTGGTATGATCTCCAGTTTCGTTGTTTTTGTACAGCAGATTGCAAAAGATAAAATATTTCTTCCTCTGGAGGGATAAAACCAATGTGGAAGAATATGAGAGGGTTGGGCTACTCATTTATGCTTTAGTTGTAGGTTGTTATTAAGGAATAAATTGCTGGTTGAGGACCATCTAATAGAACTAGCAATATGAAAGGGAAATAGTTTTTCTTGCTGTCTGTTTTTCACAAGGAGTGGATGTGTTGGGTTTCTTAGCCATCTACTCCTGGCAGCAATTTCCTAGCTCAATTGCAAATGTGCTTGTGTGGTTAGATTGAGGAATTCTTCCATAGAACTTGCTATAATGTGTTTGTGATGTTCTTAAAACAGGATTCTTAAAACAAGATTATGCAAGTAGGAGAGATTTGTCCCATGTCAACTTGTCATGCACACCTAGACTCATATCTAAATTATTGTGTGTGCATAATAAAAAGCCAAACTAATGGGTCTTGAGCCTTTTCATTCAACTATATGCGTCTGCTTTGCACCTTTTAAGTAGGAGCTCTCTCTTTCCTAGTTATTTGTCCAAATTTTCTTTCTCACTATGTTCTATCTAGCCATGCACATGACAAACTGTTTTGGCTTTCAGATTTTTAGTCTTAGACTTTTGACTTCCCTGTGTATTTGCAGGTATTTCTCTAAAGACCCAGGAACTCTATGCTCTTGTTTTTGCCTCTCGCTACTTGGATATGTTCACCAGTTATGTCTCATTCTATAATACGGTGATGAAATTGATTTTCCTGGGAAGCTCATTCTCAATTGTTTGGTACATGCGACACCACAAGTTGGTTCGGAGATCTTATGATAAGGATCATGACACCTTTCGGCATTTTTTTATTGTGCTTCCCTGCCTTATTTTGGCCTTGCTTATACATGAGAAGTTTACCTTTATAGAGGTAATATTTTTGTTCCGCATAATTATTTTGGAATGCTTCGGTTCACATATTGATTGTCCAAGATGTTAACAGCAATGTGATAAGTGCATGTACACATACAGACATATATGACTACATGCATCTGTGTGTGCACTTTTAAGATTGATTGGGTCTATGCTATTCTTGTCAGCCATATATTTTGACTTTGATGTATCTTGAAATATGGTTGTCCAGGTAATGTGGGCATTCTCCTTGTATCTGGAAGCAGTTGCCATACTTCCTCAACTAGTCTTGTTGCAGAGGACAAGAAATATTGACAATCTGACGGGGCAATATGTTTTTCTCCTTGGGTATGTGTTATTGCATAATCCTTGTTTTAATCTTGGATCAACATGGTATTTTTGTGTGTTACAGTTTGAGTACATCCTATCTTGGTTCCATATATTAATGTCATTTCTCTATCTATTTTTTCCTATGTTTTTTTTATCTGAATAGCTGATTTTGTTTGTAACTTAATATTCTGCATACTCACTCCACTTTATCCAACGATTAACAATTGGATTTCTGTTAACCACTTTAGTCTTATATGCTGCAGGGCATACAGATCATTGTACATATTAAACTGGGTTTATCGCTTCTTCACAGAGCCACACTATGTCCATTGGATAAGTATGTCACCCTTTGTACGTGCATTTATAGGCACATCCCTGTAAAAGTTCATACTAATATCTGGCTATCTAAATGTCATTGCAGCTTGGATATCAGGACTTGTTCAGACATTGTTGTATGCTGATTTCTTTTACTATTATTTCCAGAGGTAAGTCCTTCAATCTCTTGGGAAAGCATCCAGTCTTGTGCTGATGATTAGAGAAAATGAGATTTTATTTTTGTGTTGCAGCTGGAAGAACAACGTGAAGCTCGAGTTGCCGGCCTGAGCAAGCTGTGGGAAGATGCACTCGTCAGACTACTAGTGCTTTGCATTTTCATCACAACCTTTTTTTTTCCCTTTGAATTTTTTTAATTGACTGTCTTTGAAAATGCCACAGTAGATTTTCATTTCCTGTTTTAGAAACACTAACATAAAAGTAGCAAAGTTATTCAATGATGCTGTTTCAATGACTTCTGAGTCAAACAATCGACAGTTGAACAGAAAAAAACAGAAGATTATATCAATGTTGAAATTGTTTCCATTCCTGCTTTACAGGAAGGACTGGAGGATTTTTATGTGTTGCCACAATTATATCAACTGAGAGTGTACGGTCAAATCAAGATTATATTTATTGTCTGAAATGTGTTGCCACAATTAGCTATTAATTATCTATAGGCAGAAGTCTTTAGTAAAATTCTAAAAGCTAAATATGTGGTCGCAATTTAGCTATTAATTGTTAGTTTGTGGATGACAAACCTATCTCTGAACCTTTTCAAATAATTACAATTTTATTATATATAGCTAGTCCATTTGTTTTACCAAATAACCATTCAAATATGGCTCCTTTTTTTTTTTCTTTTTTTTTTCATTTGTCAAATTTCATATATTTCTTTATAATCATAACGTTTCTATTTTTCATATCCATCTCAAAAGATAAAAAAAAATAAAAAAATCCTTGTTTGTCATTTTGTTTTTCAACATCACTTCTAATGAAAGATTACCCAAATATTTGTTGCTTCTTCAAAATATTTGGTGAGAGCATGAAGTGGATTTAACACTTCTGAGATATATAATATGATGAGAATGAATGCGAATAATGAAAAGGGTTTGTTATATATCAAATTTTTCAAAAATTAAAAACAACATAATTATAGGGAGATACCCATATTATTCTTTTATGTCTTTAATTTTTAAAGGGCTATTACATTACTTTTTATATAAAAAAAAACTAGAAAATCATAATAATACTATAAAAAAAAAAACTTTGAATAGGAAAAGAACTAGAAAAGGATCATAATATAAATTAAAAATATCTATTCACCTAAAAAAGCTCCTATATCAATTTTCTCGGGTTGAAATGAAATCGTTTTTGAATTCAGTTTTTAATTAAAAAATGTCAACCATCAAGAAAATCTTTTTGTGTGGTCTATTCTATTATTGGTTTCTAACATCTTTGTGCGGGCTATCCATCATAGTACTTAACATAACAATCGTGTGTGAGTTGCCTCAGTATAGATCCCTAACACAACATCTCTGTGTGAGCCATCTTATTATGAGTCACACCACCAAGATTTCAAATTAGAACAATTGACATAGATGAAAATAATAAAATAGTTTGTGGACGTCTTTTCCTGGATGGCTCACATGTATAAATACATCATGTTCTACAATTTCTTCCAACCATGGTTATTTTGTAGCGTATAGCAAAACAAAATAATCACCAAAGATTGTTAGGCTCTGATACCAATTAACACAAATATGAACAGAGAATAAAGAAGTTTGTCATATATCAAAACCCTAAAAAAAATCAAGAACACCATAACTATTTCGAGGTTAACATAGACTGACTTTGGTGTTTTTTAATATTTTTTTATAGTTGATATTTTTTTTCAATTTTATCTTTCAACATTTGATTTATTGAGAATTATTTTGTGTGTTTTTTTATATAGTTTTCTTACTATGAGATTGTCCTAATCTTGTGTCCATGATCGTGGGGTTAGCGGGTTGACTTGAATATTATGTTTTTTCGTTGCTTTTTTTTTTAAATTAATTTTATTTTCAGTCTTGCCTTTTAAAATTGAGTTGTTTGATAATTGAACTTCATAGTTTTATTCAATTTATTTTTGACGGGGTTACCATGGTATCACGATAGGTTATAGATTTTGCATGTTGACTCGAGTGGGCTTGGGTTGGGTTTTTTTAACTTTTTTAATTATATCTTTTCTTTAATTTTGTCTTTTAACATTTTATTTGCAAAAAATTGAACTATGAATTTTTTTTTTCATTTCGTTTGTTATGGGGTTATCATATTTTTATTTAATTTGTACTTCGTTATCAAATAAGATCCTTCAACATTTGATTTTTTAAAATTTCATCCCTCAAGATTTGAATTAAAGAAAATTGATTGTTGTGTTTTTTTTTTCTTTCCTTTATCTGGGGTTATTCTATTTTTTTGTGGGGTCTTTTTTTTCGTTGTTTTTTTTAATTTTTTTTTCAATTTCACCCCTGAACATTGGATTGTTTGATAACTAAACTTTATGATTTTATTTAATTTACTTTTGATGGGATTGCCTCGGCATCACAATTAGGTCATAAATTTGGTATGCTAACTTGAATGGACTCAGATCAAGTTTTTTTTACATGTTTTCACTATCAACTTATTTATTTTCATTATAATTTTATTTATATTATCTAAATTAGCCAAGGTTATTAACTTAAAGGAGTCAATGATCCAGGTCTTAAATTTGATTTTTTAAAAATGCTTGCGTTGTTGTAGCATTTTTTTTAACGTTGTAAAACGTTTAGGTCGGCCTACACCATAGCTCAACCACCTATCTACTAATCATTTAATAAGAGAATATAAATTTTGAAAACTAAGATAGCTAAATTTATTAGTTAAACCATCTAATAATTTAATTTCTAGAGTTTTATCAATTAAAAAGAAATATATTAAAAGTAAGTTTCTATTTTTTTACTTCTTTTTAACTAAACAAATACATGGCTGTATTTTATCTTTTAAATGATTAAATAAATGATCAATATTTTGAGAAATTGACCTTATATCTAGTGATTGAAATGGATAATTGTTAAATTAGAGGGAATCAATATAAACATTAATTTTTTAAAAAAACAATGTTGTTTTTCCTTCAATGTCACAACAAAACAATTCACAAAACATGTTTCTTTTTGTCAAAACGGTGAAAATCCTAAACAGGCCATGTTGCAAGCTGAAGTGGTCATTTTTTTTTTTATCACTGACAAAATATTTTCTGTCGATAATGTCTAAACAAGCGATGAAAACTATCCATCAGACATTACCGTTTAATTAGCAGCGAAATATGAATTGTCGATATAATAAAAATAATTAAAAAAAATCAATAAATATTATATCAGTGACTCCATAAGTAACATGACACGTTTTTATTTACCAACAGGTTTAGCGATGGAAATATTCTATCACTAATGTCTATCATTGACTCTATTGATAAATTTAAAAGTGTTATAACCAATAATAGTGTCATCCCCTATTATTCTTTTTCTTTCCTTTTCTCTTTATCTGCATATCAAAACAGCAACCCCTCCCTCTATTTTGCCCTAAAAGTAGGCTCATCCTCGTAATTTTGGCCACCCCAACATGTAGTAGTGATGGCATAACTATCTTAGTTTATTGTTTTCTAAATACTTTCTAAAGTAAGCAAACCTACCCATGTATATTTTAGGTTAATTTATTGTTATTTTTGTGTAGATTTATAGTTTGCATGTATATTTAAGTGTTTTATATCCTTTTTCATTGAGAATTTTATTGTATTGAAATATGATTTGTATATTCGAATTTGTTTGGGATTTGAGGAAAATTGAATTTTTTAATAATTTAATGAAATTAAGTTTGATTTTGTAACTTAAGTTGTTATACTGGAAGAATTGATGAGTTATTTAATGGGTACTAATTATATTTTGTTAGTTTTATTGTTAAGTTGTGAATTTTAGAAAAATTAATTTTTTTTATGGAATTCATAACAATTAAAAGGTATTAATTTAAATTGAATAAGTTTAAATTGAACAAATGATAGATAATTAGTTGGGCACTAATTACTTGTTGTTAATTTGATTTATTTAGTTTACATTTTAACGTAACATTGAATTTTTATACAAATGATAATTGGTTATTAGATTATGAATTCATTTTTAATTAACAAAGTTAAAAGTTTGAATTAATGGTTATATTATTAATAAATATTATCATCAATATTCTATATAGGTTTTCTAAGTAATGAATCATTATTTTTGGATATATCGAGATTCATCCCAAGTGTTGTATAGGGAAGATTATTGTAAAAGGGTTGAGAGTTTTATTAGTTTTGCACTTTTGAATCCGAAGAATATTAGTGAAGGAGTAATTATATATCCATATATGAAGTGTAAAAATAAAAAAACTTTCACCAATCAAATGTTGTGATGATGTTTTCTAAATTTTTTTTCTTATAGATATACCTGTGTTTGTTTGCACTCAGAGAACATTATGTTCCTAACAAGACCAAGTTAGAAAGGATTGTTGGCACAACATCTAGTTGTAGTAACATATATAAAGTTGTAAATGATAGTAGTAATTGTTATAGAAGTATTGTGATGAATGCAAATAGAATGAATCATGATTATTCAGGTGAAGGTTTAAGTGTTGATGAAGAATCAAATATGGATGTAGGTAGGTTTTTTTAAAATTTTAAAATATTCTGATGAACCATTATAGGATAGGTACATAAATCATAGTAAATTATCAGCAATTGCATGAGTGTTTACCATCAAGTCAGATTATAAGTTAAGTGAGATCGATTATGACAACATTATTGAATGAGAAAAAAAAAACATTTTACCTGAAGAAAATATGTTAAAAGAAAACTTTTATGCTTCAAAATCGATGATGACCCCTTGATTTAAGATACAAAAAATTAATATGTACCTAAACTTTTGCATATTTTGCATGTTGTACTATAATAAAGATGCAAATTTAATCGAGTGTAAGACTTGTGGGCATACGTGGTATAAACCCAATACTAATAGAGAAATGACACTTTTCTCATATAAAAAACTAAGATACTCTCGAATTACTCATAAGTTGCAAATGTTATTTAGGCTTTGTTTGTTTGCTGGAAAGTAGTTTCCTTTTGGAAAGTGAATTCCGGGAAAGTGAATTATTTTCTGATGTTTGGTAGTGTAATGGAAAATAAATTGAAAAATACTTTCTAGTGTTTGATTATGTTATGGAAAATGAGCTAGAAAATAACTTATTAATGTTTTATTTTTCTCAAGTTTATTAAAATAATGAGGAACAAATCTTACAAATTAAAAAGTTGAATGAAAATGAAATTGAAAAAAAATATAATTTCATAAATTATCTCAAATAAAATAAATAATAATAAAAATAATAGAGATCAAATCTAAAAAAAAAATGAAAGATGAAGAAATTAAAATAATAATAATTAAAATTTCATAAATTATTTCAAATAAAATAAATAATAATCAAAAGAATGAGGATCAAATTTGATAGATAAAAAATTTCAATAAAAAAATGATAAGAGAAAAGCAAATAACAATTATAAAAATGAGGACCAAAATTAATATAAAAATTAAATTTTAAGAGATGAAATTGAAAAATAAATATTCAAAATAAAATATATATAACAATCAAAAGTTTGAGGACCAAATTTAATATAATCAGCAAATAATATGACATTTCTTAATTTTTCACAACTTTCAGAAAGTGTTTTCAATCCAAATTTTCCAGGAAAACACTTTCCTGAAAACTAAGCCAAATTTTCCTTTGACTGGAAAATGTTTTCCGTTGACCAACTTTTCTAATGGCAAACAAACACAGGAAAGTTTGGAAAGTGATTTCTGGGAAATCACTTTCCGAGAAATAAACATAGCCTTATTTCTTTGAAAACAGTCAAGCACATGACATGCCGTCATTCACATGATGTTTTGGATGGATTCATGGCACACCTTCATGATGGTGAAATAGCTTAATAAGGTGCGTGACTTTAACGAGTGGAGTATTTTTTTTTTGTGAAATTATAATCCTTTTTTTTCATTATATTTATTTTTTTTAATGAATTTTTGAATTAGGCTGCACAATTTTTAGTTTTACGCACTCACCCATGCTAAAAGAAGAGTCGAGTCAGATGACTTTGAGGCATGAAATAATTTTGACCTTGTTACATCACTACGAGTAATTTGGAGAAATATTTAGAATTCTTGACATTAGAGGGTTTTAGGAGACAGTCAAGAAGCAGATCCTCGAACAGAAATAAGGAGACTCACAATTCCATTAGTAAGCATACTAGCAAATCGCTTTCTTTTATCAACCGTGCGAAACACGTGGTAAGAACCTGCTTTATTTTTAAGTATTTGTCTTTAAATGTTAGTGATTATTTATATCCAATTTTAATTAATGATTTATTTTGCAGGCTACACAAATTAGATGTGAGCCAACTCCAATAAAGTTATATATGGAAACACATACGAGGAAGAAGGATAGATAAAAAATGGTTCAACGATTTATGGATAGCTGAGTATTGGCGTTTGTTGTGGGTAAACTTTGAAATATTTTGAAACTTTAAACCTGATATCACTAACAAGAAACTTGTCGATGACAAGTTTTCATCGGTAAATCCATCAGTTATTCATATACTGATAGAAATACAACTTACTAACCGATGAAATATTTCATCGGTGAAAATCAATTTTCTAGCCGTGAATACTAAATTGATAAATCATCAATAATTAGCTACATATTTATAATTTTTAAATAAACAGTTGCTTCATCACCAATTCCATTAGGCTATCTTGCAGGTTCTCTCATGTGAAGAATATTCACTCGAAGCAGCTAGTCTATGAACATCGACTGCGGTCAGCTGTTAGAAGGGGTTCTGATACATCCTTTGAGTGCAATATATCACTATCAATTTTATTTTATTTTTTTAATATCATTCTATTTATTAGTAGGCTACCTTTGTGTTTCTTTTTCTTCTAGTCTCTCCCCCACATTAAGCAATTGCACACATAAGTGAGAACTGCAATTCCTTCTAAATCTGTGCATTGAACCACTACTAAATCCTAAGCATGTTAGTGCACACAACGACAGAGTAACTTATGGAAATAAATATTTCACCAAGAAGAGGGATGTTCAAATCATATTCTCACTTTTGTTCGAGGCACAAAGAAAATATAAAAACCTGTAATTAATTAATAAACACCCTCTACCTTAAAAATAACGTTGTTTATTAATTAATATAGCTCATGTTCCAAATAATTTTGCCACCATCCATAGAAATTACAAATATCAGCCAAAAGAGTTCTTCATGTTCTCTGCTGAATGATTAATTCTCTGTGGAACCTGTTAAGAGTGTTTTGAGGGCTGCCATCAAATCCTGATGACCATGAAAAAGAGTGGCCATGTCGCAGTAGAAGTCATGCCTGCTCTTATGCCCTTCTTTGTACAAATCGAACTCACTGTGGAAATCTTCGTACACATATTCATGGTTCTCAAAGCGTTCAGTGATCAGATGCCTCATTGTTGAAGTTTCTGCTTCCATATTGTTAGACTCGAGGAAAGATATTACCCTATCTTTAATCGCTTCAGAGTTCTTATTTGTTCATGTTTTCACGGATTTTATGTCCTCTCTTATGCATTGCTTATATCATGTTTTGAATCGGATTTGGATTTACCATGCATAATCACAATCCTTATCGAATACGGATTCTGAGAAAATATGACGTTTTCCGAATAAAGTCCTTAATTATACGGGGAGGAATCCGAATTGAAAAGGAGAAAAGTTGCTTAATAAACAAGCAAAAACTTTGCTTATAAGGTTTGCTTGTGACAGTATTTATCTCATTCTCTATGTCCTAGGTACTACAGATTTTAAGACCTTCCATCTCCTTGGTTGAAAATTTTCTATGGAGCCTGTGCAATTAAATTTCACATTGAATCTCCATGATCTTGATGCACCCAAAACCACCTACAAGATTCCACTCTTTCATCCTACTGTCCTCCCAGCCTGTACAACCACCAGTTCCTGCATCAATCAAAATGCGAAGATTTCATCTGAACTTGAAAAACTTCCGGGGCAAGGTGATGGCGCCGCTGTCTACAAATTACAAAAGAAGATGAAGAGAAAGAGAGAGTGTAACGATAAATATGCTACGATCTACTTGAACAAGCTGACTGCCAGGTTTCAGGATCAGCCTGAAAATATACAGGGCTTTAAAACGGTCATGGCAGATATCATTGGTCATACTGACAGAGATCAATCTGGTCGACTAAAAGACATACCCGACGATACCCTAGACAGAATAGCGGCAATCTTTGAAGGTCATGATGATCTGCTACGTGACTTTAACTCTTTTTTGCCACCTTCACATCAACTTAGCCTGGATGATGAAGAGGAGGAAAATGAGGAGGAGGAAAATGAGGCGGATGCAGCAGAGGAAAAAGAACCTGGACTCAAAGATGCTTTGGATTTTTTCAAGAAAGTGTGGATATTGCGTGGCATGGATTTCTATGAAGCCTTCCTGAGGACTTTATTTCCACTGAAAAATGGGAGCAGGAACCCAGATTATGTCTATAGGGATGCCCTTGCGTTATTGGCAGATGAACCTGATTTGCTCCAGGGATTTTATAGATTTTTGCCTGCTTCTAAATCAATCCCTTTGGCATATCATGTGCCATATTCCCAAGGTTTGGATGTTAACAACAAAAGAGCAGTGCTGGTGAAGGCTGTCAAGGAGCAGAAGCATTCTGAAAATCTTGAGGTTGTTGAAGAGAATGATCATAAGAAAAGAAATTTTGTCAACAAGGCTGGAGGAGTTGTAGCGGGAGGTGGTGAGAGTGTCATAGAAAAGTGTATGAGTGATGGACTCTGCTTCTTTGGCAAAGTTAAGGAGAGGTTGTCTTGCAATTTCCGTTACGAGAGATTCTTGAAGCTTCTCTTTTATTATACAAAGGAGAAGTTTGGAGAGAGTGAATGGAAAACTATGGTTGCTACTATGATTGGAAATCATTCTGATCTCATGGATGAGCTCAATGATTTCATGGTAAAATGCAAGAATATGCAAGAATCAAGGAGATGTGAAAGAAGGGACCGAAAGAGAGCAAAACATGAATCCCAGGTCTTGAATGATGAGTTGGTTTCTGTTGCCTCAAGAACTGAAGACTATTCCTCTAACATCAGGAGCCAAAATCAGCAACAGAAAATCATGGTTCAATGTAAAGATGATAGAGATGAGATAGACATGCTATTTACTTGGTTTAAATCAGCTGTTGAGTATGCAGAGGAACTGGGGGATGGCAACGATGAAGGGCAAGTTACAAAGGGGAAGAGGATTCACTTCCTAAGATGTGTTGAACGTTTATATAATGATCAAGGCCTTGAGGTGCTTGATGTTTTCGACGAAAATCCCCAGCATGCACTGCCTATCTTAAGGCATCGCTTGAAGCAGAAATTAGAGGAGCTTAAACATTGGCGTGATGATCATGAAAAGTTATGGGATGAAGTAGTCTCTCGAGTTTATTAAAAATCATTTGACAAGCGAGATGATTCCTTTTTGTTTGTAATTTTCAAGTGCATGGTTGAATGGAATTTCTGGATATTTGTGTTATCTATTTTTGGATTTCTTATGTATAAATATATTATTATCATTTTTCCATGGTGAATCATTGTTGTTAATTAGAACTTCTGAAGGCTATGCACTCCATCCTGTTTATCATGATCAAATCTGCTTAGAGTCTCTGTAGTTGTAGTCTATTTTTATTAAGCTCTTTGTAAGCATTATTAAATTGTGAAGTAAGAAGTGTTTTAGGTAGTGTGCTTGATTTTCAAATAATAGTAAAAACAGCAATTCTCTACGACATTATGTAATAGGAAAAGCAGTAAAACTGACCAGAATTCCCAAAAAGTAAGTTCACAATACAGATGGATTCATCACAGCATTCATGTGCTTATGAACTGGAAAAGCCAATTCTAAGACCAACAGCAGTTTTCACTTGAGTTGATAGCGACTCAGGCCACAACTTTTGCGTTCCATTAGTAGAAGCTTGTAACTGATATGGAACGACTGCTGATGGATAAACTCCACTGTTTCAAAAACCAAGTTATCCGACAACATATAATCATTAAACAAGGAGTAAAATCATGTCTGCATTAAGACTCAATTTCAGGTATAAATATTGTTGAAAATGATGACAGCGTATTAAGTTGTGTTCTCGACACCAGGTTATTCCTGGTAGGGGATATGATTTAGCTGCATTTGTTTACCGAATACTACAATTGCTTAAGGTAATTATTCTAGATTTATTAATTAAATATTAAATTTATTAATCAAATATTTGATGAATATTAAAAATAAATAAGATCTTCATTAAAATTAAATATGTTAAATTATGGATAAAGTTAATATCATGTGTAACCATTGATTGGATTAGCTCCAAGACATATATACTAACAGAATGTATAGCAATGTCTCTGAGTGGTTCCTACTCTTGTCTTGACTGCAAGGTACTATATGATGATAAGAAGGGGTAGTAAGCAAAAGTTCATCACAGAATGTCTGGGGTTTAATTCCTCATAATCAGATTTCTGAAAATCACTCCTTTTTCCAAGCTTTAAAAGCTGCAGGCTAGATTTGGATGCTATCAAACTTCGATTCTCAGGATGATATTGCCTACCCAAATGACCCCAAATCAAACATGAACAGCTCTTTCGATGGATTGAACTGCCTCGTGATATGCTTGACATTGAGAAGGATCTCTAAATGAATGGGATGAAGCCAACTACCAACACTGCAAAGAGGAGGGCAGCAGACCAGTTTCAGTGCATTTCCTCAAAGAAAAAGATCAAGAACAAGAAGCATCGGATCAGACAGATCACTAACCTGACAAATGCACATCTTCCGGAACTTTTTAAAAATCTTGGTTCTTGATACATCGGAAGTAGATTGCTCCATTGTTGAGCTCATGCTTATCCGCACAGATACACTACTTTTATATGGAAAGTGGCTGCATGTGTGCTGAAATGAAGTTGAGTGAGTAATGTAGACAGGATAAGTTCTCTAGAGTTTGCACTGGTGTGTCTAGCTTGTCAGAATTTTCATATGTGTTCAGCATATTCATATCAGTCATTTTAGCATAATTTTTTAATCTTAAGTGTAATTTTTCATCCCTAGCTTCTTAAGTCTAAAAGCAACCTGCACTACACAATTTCCATTACTTAAGTCTTTAGCAACCTGCACTACACAATTTCCATGAACAACGAAAATGTCGAAACCAGTTCAGGAACGATTATTTTAGATGGGGATCAAAAGAACTTTGTTTAGAAACAAAATAGTGATAATTAAGCGATATTCCATGAGATAATAACAGATTAATTTGGTCTTTCAACGCTCGTATTTGTGACAGATCAAGCAAAATTTGAAACTATTTCTGTTAGGACTTGGAAAAACTGCAATCTTTAATCTAGACTGGAGGGAATAGCAAATAAGAAATAAAGAAAACAAGCCAGCTACACTACATTGACAACAGGTCGCAGGCAGGCCCTTGTTCTTTACATGTTGCTAGTAGTCAGGAAGTTTTTATTAGCACTTTAAATTCAATAAACTATTTAAAATTTTCCCTCACAATGCTTTAGAGGTTTTACATTACATGAGCCTAATCATGCTTTCGGATGCTCCCTTAACAATTCCTATTGCAAGTTTGATTGCATAGTCTTTCTATGGCATACTTTGCACTCTCTGGAGGAGGAATTGATGGTGGTAGCTTGAAAGGCGTTGGAGCTGAAGTGAAAGTATTGGCCTTGCTAGAGCCATGGAAAATATTCTTTTGGGACAAATCACAAAAATATCAAAACAGTCTCCTCAGAGAGGATTTTATTTCTTTACTTAAAAGTGCTACGTCTGATGTCTATATGAATCTTACACGACTTCCATATGGTTCTATACTGAGTGATCAGAGGATGTTATTTCCATAATAAGAGGAGTCGATGAAAAAACTGGAGATGGTAGTGGACTGCACACAGGTTTCTTCTTCTGCACTCTGCAGAATGATATTCTGTGTAATTGTCATGAAGAACATGATAAAAAGTTGATCAAGAAACACCATGTTATTAGAAACTGTAGGAAGACAAATCTATCTCATGTGACCTGGAACAAATATTTCTAGTATCATATTATCAATTGGAAGAATGCAGTAGTATTTCTCAACATTGAATAATTACCAGCTTAAATGTTCAAGAGAAGAGTTGCTAGGATTAAGGATGAGGGATTAAATTGATCCCATGGTGTTTCAGGGATTTTGGTTATGGGGGTCAAGTAACTTTCCTTCAGATTTCTCTTCCAATCTAGCTGTTTCTTTGGTTTCTTTGCATATATCTCTGATTTTTGTTGAACTATCTGGACTGCCTAATGATTTATACTAATTTCTACCATATGCATCCGCTCAAATCCTTCCAAGTTCATCTTTATATTCTTTTAACTCCAGTTTTTTGTTCCAAACGAACTTTTAGGAGAGGCAGTGCATGTTGAGGATCAACATTTAGTATGTGAAGTACCTCAAGACCCTGATCACCATATAAACGTACAAGACACCATAGAAAGATCTTCCGATTCCCCTTTTCCATTTCATTATTATCGATGCCCTTTTCCAATTCTTCTGCATATTCAACAGCTGAACTAAACCAACTAATTAGCATGTCCATCTCATATCTATTATCTTCACATTCAAGCATGATTTTCTCACTTTCATTGCTCTTTGTAGTGGAGAAGTACTTGGATCCTGAAGGCACCAATAAAAATCGATCATTCAACACCTTCAGTTCGGGTTGCATTGCATGGTGTTTAGAAGGAACACGATAGTCTGTTGGGAGATATCAATAACATAACGCTGGAACTCGTCCATGAGACCAGGATGCTTTCTAATCATAGCAACTATTCTTTCTTTCCATTCATACTTTCCAATCCTTCCATTGATATAATAGAAAAACATCTTTAATAAAGTGTAATAGCTGATCTCACACGATAGCTTCTTTCAAAAGTTCTCGAAAAGCAAAAATCCAGCCTGCAGGAGCTTTTCTACTACGTGGTCACCTGGTTTCACTGCAAATCCTCTCACAAAATTTCTTTCCTTATCGTTCCCTTGAGCCACCTCAATCTTTTCAGGATGCTGCTTCTTCCGCTCTTCACCAGCCTTAATTAGTACTGCTCCGCTGTTTTTCACATCTTTATCTCGAGAATCTGGACTTTGAGATGCTACTGATGAAGGTGCTTCACAAGCTCGCATAACTCTATAAAAACACTCCAGTAAATCAGCATCGTCTCCGCACAGCGGAACAATACATCTGAAGAGATCACTATGTCCTTGGCATTTCTTAAAATCTTCGCAAAATCTTCCCAAACCTTCTTGCCACGCATCCTCAGCTTCTTTGTAAAATCGTGAGCACCTTCAAATCCAGGTAGAAGTTTTGTTTTCTCTGCTAAAGCAGCCTTCCATCTTATCCTCCTCCTCCTCTACATCTGCTGCCTCACTGTCATCGTCTTCATCATCATCAACAACGCTAAAACGATGCGAGCGCGGCAAAAAAACAATGAACCCATGTATCAGGTCACAGTGACCTTCAAGAATTGCCTTCAATCTTGCCAAGACATGGTCAGGTACGTTTTTCACTCTCCCTGAGAATTCATCTCTTAAATCCCTGATATCTTCCATGACCCTGTAAAAGCTACATAGTTTTTCAGGCTGGTCTTGGAACCTGAGTCCTAGTTCCTTGAGGTAGATTTCAGATTTCCTGTAAAAATCTAAACACATTGATTCGCATTTTCTTTTGGTAAAGCATTAATTATGGTTTATGCTATTCCGAGTGATAACATATTAATGGAGAAATTTGATGCAATGCGAGGAGAAATTATCCATCTGACAGTATATTGATATTTTTTCCAGCTACTGTCTGTCTTAGGTTTCTTTGTAATTAAGTGTCATTTTCTTCCTTTGTATCTTTCACGAACCTGTAAATGTTGGAGGAAAATGAAAACGAAGTCACATGAGTATCATTGTTTCATTTCCATACACATACTATAAATGTATAAATGAAGTTACTTTAACCTTTATCTTTCATGAACCATGTAGTCTTTGTTCCTAGAATTATCAAATATTTGAATCTATATGTGTACGAATAAATAAAGTCACTTGAGAAATCTTGTTCCTTTGGCACACATTTATGATGTGTATGTGAATGATGAGCATAAAAAGGTGCTGGTTTAGAATGGTGGGCATACCATGGATTCTGGTTACACACACACGAGGGTCATGAAACTTCCTCTCAGATGTTCTCTGAGGTGTAAGATTTTTGCAGTTCAATGCATTCATTGATTGTCTGGTTGTTCATATCTTTCTTCAGGCGATTCACTAGTAAATTTAGCTGAAGTTCGGCTTGGACTTCCCAGCTTTCTTAATGATTGAAAATGGTCAGTCGACTCGGTCAACTCAAGCCCGTTGCCGGCAAGGGTTCCTGTGAATGGATTAGCAAAACCAGCAAGGCACAATAGCTGATGAAGAACAAAAGATGGTCCGAGGAAATCTCTGTCCAAACAGTTAAGCTCACCCTGAGATGACACTAGATCGAGTCTGATTCGACGTGAACAGAGTGACCCTGTATGTCTTAGTTTCATCATCCTATTTGCAATATGAAGGTTCTTTGACAGGCAAAATCAACAACTCTTCGTATTACTATTCCCTTCACAAGATTACTGCTCGCTTATGGACACTGAACACAGTGTTCTTCAATGTTTTCGCTACTGCACAATTACGTGCAGGCAACATCCAATCTTTCAGAGGACACAAATGGTACACAGAGCAATCACATGTAATATGATCAGTATAACAGAAGTATTAAGTCATCATCGCAGAATAACATAGGAAACAAGAATGATCAGGCCAGTAGAACAGGAAGATGGCTAGTTGCAATCGCACCTGAGAAAACTACTGATTCATTTCCATTGATGATCCACAGAAAGTTCAAACATCAAATCATGTTATGCCATAATGCAAGTTTAAGAACCTATCCAGCTCTCCATGTCTTAAAACAAAGTACTGGAGATGATTGGGTACAAATTTGACAGAAACTGAACTTGACTTCACTAAGCCAGTAGGAATTTAGAAGATCTTGCGACCCCCTCCATGCATCTGCAACATGGCATCAATTTGTTCCCCATTCTCTAGTCCAAGCTACACATGCAAATCAAAATTTAGAAGAGAATCACCGAACTGAAAAGAACCAGAATAAATGAAAATCAACATTATTTGCGGTAATAAAAGATAAAAGCATAAGCACCAAATCAAACTTCAAGTACAACAAAGCTCGTTGGTGCCCATGCAGCCAAAGTTTTCGATTTACTTGAAGTTAACTCATCCACAAATGCTTGCAATTGCCATTTTTGTTTTTCTTTTGATATGTGAGTAACTCTTTAATGTTATATATTTTCAAAGAAGAGGAAGTAATCTAGCAGCGATAATCTAGAATCAAAAACAAATCTTGAACATCCTGAAAATCATGAATCAGTTCTCTTGTTTCAAAGGGATCTATACCAACATTATCTGCGATTCTCGTTAGGAAATTCTAGAAATCAAACACTCACAAATTTACGTGGTTCGGCAACTTGCCTATTTCACGAAGCTACTGATTTATATTAATCAAGCTTAGAAACAATACAAATAACAAAACAAGGAGGAGGAGAAAATTCTTCTCAACTCAACTCAATTCTCTCTAGCTCTCTCTCTCTGTTTCTCTCTATTTCGTGTATTACTCAGCTCTCATGAGCACCCTCTATTTATAACTGATATGGGAGACATTCCTCCCCATTTTAGTTAACTATAGCAGCCACTCCTGCCGCCGTATTTAATGTTCAGCAACCACTCTTGATACCTTCACCATGCAGCCATGTTTGACATGGTAGCCAATAGCCAGTTTGTGTCCATACATAACAATCTCCCACTTGGACACAAATGGCGCTATATCCATCTTTTAGTCTTGAAGACCAAACGAAGCTTTACACAGCTTCAATTTATCAAGAGTAACTCCTTTGGTTAACATGTCAGCTGGATTCTTGCTTCCACAAACCTTTTCTAGCATTAGTTGCTCATCGTTAAACAATTGTCGGATGAAGTGATATTTGATTTGAATATGTTTAGTCCTTGAGTGAAATGCTAGATTCTTGGCAAGGAAGATTGCACTTTGACTGTCGCTATACAGAGTACCTTTTTAATTCATCTTGCTTAATTCTCTTTTACAGATTCTGAAACTGCAACATATTCAGCTTCTGTTGTTGAAAGAGTGATGATCTTTTACAAGGTAGAACTTCAGGAAACAACAGTACCTCCTAAAATATATACATATCTTGTAGTGTTCTTTTTGCTATCAACATCTCCTACTAGATCAGCGTCTATACAACCTTCAAGTTTCAAACCACCAGCTGTGAAACTAAGACAAGTCTCCGAGGAACCTTTTAAATACCTCATGATCCATTTTACCGCCTCCTAATACTGCTTTCCAGGATTGCTTATATATCAGCTTACAACTCTCACTGCATGGGCAATGTCTGGTTTGGTACAGACCATAGCGTACATTAAATAGCCAATAGCTGAGGCGTATGGAATCTTATCCATGCATCCACATTCTAGCTTAGTTTTTGGTTACTAGTCTTTATTGAGCTTGAAATAATTCCCCAAAGGTGTGTTTACTGGTTTAGTATTATCCATATTAAACCTGTTGAGAACCTTCTTGACATACTCTATTTGTGAAAGCTTTTGTAAGCTTTTTTCTTTATCTCTGATGATTCTCATGCCAAGTATTTGTTTAGCAGTTCCCATATCCTTCATTTTAAACTGTTTTGACAACTGTTGTTTCAACTTGTTAATCTCCTCAATGCTAGATCTTGCAATCAACATATCATCCACATATAATAGTAGAATGATGCAGGAGTTGTCAAAATGTTTGACATAGCAACAATGATCAGCTTGGCATCTTGTGTACCCCGAACTACACATGAAGTTGTCAAACTTCTTTTACCACCGTCTTGGAGCTTGCTTCAAACCGTATAGGCTTTTCTTTAGTTTGCAGACTTGGTTCTCCTTTCTTTGTATTGCAAACCCCTCTGATTGTTGCATATAAATGTCTTCCTCCAGGTCACCATGAAGAAATGATGTTTTTACATTTAGTTGTTCAAGATGTAAATTTTCTACAGCTACTATCCCCAGAACAACTCTGATTGTTGTGAGCTTCACAACTGGAGAAAATATCTCAGAGCAGTCAATCCCTTTCTTTCATTGAAACCCTTTTATAACAAGTCTTGCATTGAACCATTTGCTTCTGTCATGCTCAATCTTTACTCTGTAAACCCATTTATTTTGCAAAGCTTTCTTTCCTTTAGGTAATGTGGTTAGCTCCCAAGTCTTGTTCTTTAAAAAAGAATCCATCTCATCTTTCATGGCTAACTCCCACTTGCTTGAGTTTTCATCTTGTAATGATTCTTTATAAGTTTGTGGTTCATCACCATCTGTCAGCAATATATAATTTAAGAAAAGTGTGAATCGTTGTAGGGGTTTTACAGTCTTTGAAGACCTGTGAACATAAATAATAGGTTCACATGGCTCTGTATCTTCCTATGTAGTAGTAGGTACAGATGTGTTTGAATCTTCTTATAAAGGCTCTTGATTTTTGTTCTGCTCGGTAACATTAGGAAGCCACCCTTCTAATCTTATGAATTCAGATTTTTGTGGACTTGTATCTGAATTAGCCATATCTGTTTCTACACTTGATCTGTCTTTGTACAAAACTTTCTCATTGAAGATCACATTCCTGCTTCTGATAATCTTTCTATTCTGATCATCCTAGAATCGAATGAAATTCTTCATCTCCATAGCCAATGAAGAAACATTTCTAGGATTTGGCATCTAGCTTGTTGCGAGCATTAGAATCTATATGAACATAAGAAACACACCCAAAGACCTTTAGATGAGAGAGTTGTACCTTTTTTCCTCTCCATACTTCCTCGGGCAATCTGAATTCCAAAGGAATTGATGGTCCACAGTTGATTAAGTAAACTGCAGTATAAACCGCGTCAGCCCAAAATGTTTAAGGTAACCCTGAATGCAACCTCATGTTTCTAGCTCGTTCATTGACGGTCCTGGTCATCCGTTCAACAATGTCATTCTGTTATGGTGTGCCTGGAACAATCTTTTCCATTCTGATACCATTGACAACGCAATACTCTTTGAAACCTCCATCCATGTATTCTCTTTCATTATCAGATCTCAAGCATTTTAACTTCAAACCTGATTCAGTCTCAGTCATGGCCTTTCATTTCTTGAATGTTTCAAACACATCAGATTTACTTTTTAGAAAGGAGACCCATACCTTCTTGTTGAAATTATCAATGAAAGTCACAT
Source organism: Populus simonii (assembly GCA_007827005.2). NCBI lineage: Eukaryota > Viridiplantae > Streptophyta > Magnoliopsida > Malpighiales > Salicaceae > Populus > Populus simonii. Next base: position 4,436,033 of record CM017480.2, read on the forward strand.
AATACCGAGAACCTCTAAGAGATGCCACTAGAGAAGGTCCCCATAAATCTGTGTGTACCAGTTCTAGCTTTCTTAGTCTTAAGGTCTTGCCAACCTTTAAGAAACTGAGCTTTTTCTGTTTTTCAAGAATACAACTTTCATAAATGTCTAGATCAACATTTTTTTAACTCTCATCCCCTTTTGACTCATATGGCCGAGTCTGCAGTGCCATAGTTGTGCTTGATTTTCTGCTTCAGTAGAGGCAATAATATTTGCAAATCTTGTGGTCATATACAAGGTGCCAATTTTCTTTCCACGAGCCAAAACCATTGCTCCTTTCGATACTTTCCACATACCTTTAGAAAAAAGAATTGAATGACCACTATCGTCAAGTTGTCCAACAGAGATCAGTTTCTTCTTTAATCCAGGAACATGTCTTCCATTTTGTAAGTTCCATATAGATCCATTCATTGTCTTGATTTTCACATCTCATATACCCACAATATCCATTGGTTGTCCATCGGCCAGATAGACTACACCGTGATCTCTAGTAACATAGTTTTGCATCATTTCATAGTGTGGTGTATAGTGAAATGAAACACCAGAATCAAGAATCCAATCATCAATTGGACGTTGTAAAACAAGAATCAAAGCGTCTTATACCTCATCAGTTGCGTTTGTAGAGTCAGCCTCATGTTTTTTTGGATTTGTGCAACTCCTCATGTAATGACCAGGTTTGCCACAATTCCAACATTCAACTTGCTTTCTGGGTTCAAACTTGCTCTTACTTCTGTATCTTGATTTTGATCTACCTCTAAAAAAGCCTCTATCTTATCTTCTCCCTTGAGTGTTGATGTTGAAAGTTGAACCTGAATTTTCACCGGAGTCTTTTCTATGCACTTGTTTAGCCAAAATCAAATCTAGAAAAACCTCTATCTTATCTTCTCCCTTGAGTGTTGATGTTGAAAGCTGAACCTGAATTTTCACCGGAGTCTTTTCTATGCACTTGTTCAGCCAAAATCAAATCTCGGATGTCATCATATTTTAGTTTGGATTTTCCGGTTGAGTTACTCACAGTTGTTCTCATACCTTCCCAACTGCTTGAAAGTGAAGCTAGCGCAATCAGTGCACAAATCTCATCATCAAACTCAATCTTTACAGATGATAATTTATTTATGATGGTATTAAAGTTGTTGAGATGTTGTGTGATAGAGGTGCTTTCTATCATCTTTAAGTTGAACAACTTCTTCATCAAGTGCACTTTATTATTTGTTGAGGGTTTCTCATACATCCCAAACAAGGCTTCCATTAATCTTGCAATGGATTTTTCTTTTGAAACGTTGTGAGCAACTCTTCTTGATAAGGATAATCAGATAATGCCCAAAACTTGTCTATCAAGAATTAACCATTCTTCGTCTTGCATATTCTTTGGTTTGCTCCTCAATAGAGGAAGATGAAGTTTCTTCCCATATAGATAGTATTCCATTTGCATTTTCTAATATCTAAAATCTGTCCCATCAAATTTTTCAATTCCAGTAGCCTTTATTTCATCTGCCATTTTTGATAATTTTAGAGTTTGAATTTACAGAATCTGACTTCATGGTTGTGTCCGGAATGGCCGAAAACGTTGGAAATGACTCTGAAATCACCCAAATCGGACTTTGAATGGCTCAGATCTGATCAATCAAACTTTTGGACAAATGGACGTTGCAGATGAAGCCGTGTGTCAGGTCAAACAGTATCTGCGCTGCATCAGATAAAAACTCAGCTACTGGTGTGGCTCAAATGATGTGTCATCCATGTAAGGAGTCCCACGGATGATGACATGGTGCGGACGTCGTACGGCTTGTTGATGTGGCTTTGCTGACGTGTCTGATGACTGGCTAGATTGTGTGGTTGCTGACTGTACGAAAAGCTGATGTAGCTGATGACATGGTGGGTTAACCTGGTTCAGACTTGGGTTGTCTGGTGAAGAAGGAGTGTGTGGCGCGTCTGTGCGCGTGGGCAGTCTTGATGGAGGAGCGTGTGGGCGCGTGTGTACATGCAGCATGTTGGTTCTTTGCTGGAGTTTCACCAGTAGATTTATTCCATCTTCCCCTATACAATGGTATGTGCAAAAACACGTTTTGAGAACTTTGATTTCTGGGTTTGGATCAAACACCCTCTTTTTTCAAGAACAAGCTCTGATACCAGTTGTTAAGAAATTCTAGAAATCAAACACTCACAAATTTATGTGGTTCGACAACTTGCCTACTTCTTGGAGCTATTGGTTTGTATTAATCAAGCTTAGAAACAATACAAATAATAAAACAAGGAGGAGGAGAAAATTCTTCTCTACTCAACTTAACTCTCTCTCTCTCTCTCTCTCTTTCGTGTATTACTCAGCTCTCATGAACACCCTCTATTTATAGCTGATATAGGAGATTGTCTCCTTCTATTTTAGTCAACTATAACAGCCACTCTTGCCACCGTATTTAATGTTAAGCAGCCACTCTTAACCTTTACCATGTAGCCATGTTTGACATGGCACCCAATAGCCAGTTTGTATCCCTACATAACAATTCTTATTGGTTCTAGTAATTTCACTTATGGAAAAGAGCTTCCAGGACAATAATTGAGTTAGTCGGAAAATATTTCTTGAAGAAATAAGAAAAGGTTGAAGGGTCTGGAAGAATGTCACCTTGGCTGCAGGGTGTTTTTTGGTAATGCGCTTTCCATTGTAGAAAAACCGCAAGCTATGACCTTCCATTCCCCTTCTCTCAATATACTCATCAATGAGCCTTTATAGAGAGGCATGAGGCTTGATCTTGTATCGTACATAACACCATCCTGCAATGAAAAGAATAAATGACAGAACACCACACTCAATGGACTGCATAAATAGGTGTCATGATGTAAAATCACACAACTGCACAAAGATATTCCATTTGTAATTTCAAGTTCTTTCAGGAGTGAAAGAGTAAAGAAAATATTATAGAAGAATGGCTCAACCCTTTAAGGTTGGATTCTGTGTATTTATAGTTATTATACAAAGCCATGCAAATCTGCAATTAGTTATACAATAGCATATCACTTGCCTAGATTATAGCCTAGACATTAGCTAAGAGATACATTCAAATGCCTAAATTATAGCTATGTAATCTATTATAATCTGTCAATATCTTGTATCCTATCATGCCCCCGTAAGGTGATGGGGAGGATTCCACATTAACTTGTCACGAAAGAAGCAAAAGGTAGACGAAGATAATCCTTTGGTAAAAAAATCAGCAAGTTGATTTGTGGAGTGAACAAAGGAGACCTGAAGGAAACCAGTGGAGACAAGTTCACGTATAAAATGATAAGATAACTCAACGTGTTTGGTTCGAGCATGGAAGACAGGATTGTGTGCCAATTGAGTAGCACCCATTTTGTCAGAGTAGAGTGTGCAAGGCAGGGAAGTGTGAAAACCAATGTCCCGAAGGATATAAGAAATCCATAAGAGATCTGCAGAAGCATGAGTAAGGGCTTTATATTCTGACTCTGTGCTAGAGAGTGCAACTGTTACCTATTTTTTAGCACTCCAGGAGATTAAATTAGAGCAAAAAAAACACAATGACCTATGGTGGAGTGGCGAGTATCAAGACATCCTGTCTAATCAGCATCAACAAAACAAGATAAAGTGGGAGACGAATTGGCATAAAAGTAGATAGCAAAACCAAGTGTACCCTTCAGGTACCGTAAAATGCGTTTAACAGCTTGGAGATGAGCATCGTGTGGAGAGTGCATGAATTGATAGACTTGTTGAACAGAATATGATATATCCGGCCGTGTAAATGTTAGGTATTGAAGAGCTCCCACAAGACGACGATATTCATGAGGATCAGGTAACAAAAGGCCATCAGTCATGGAGAGTTTTCGACTAGAGATGACTGGAGTAGGCTGTGGTTTACAGTCAAGCATGCTGGCAGACTTAAGTATAGACAGGAGATACTTAGTTTGCGTGAGTTGAAGATGAGTAAATGCGCGATGAACCTCAAGACCAAGGAAGTAATGAAGGTCACCAAGGTCTTTCATATGGAAGCGTTGAGAGAGCTTATGGACAAAGTGATTAATAAGAGAATCTGTAGAACCCATAATAATAATATCGTCAACGTAGACAAGCAGCAGTACTGTACCAGCAAATGAGTGATTTGTAAAAAGAGAGTTATCAGCCTTGCTAGATTTAAAGCCAAGAGAAATTAAGGCGTGACTAAAACTCTGAAACCAGACACATGGTGCTTGACGCAAACCATAGATGGAACGGTGTAGTTTGCAAACATGATCAGGAAAAGAGGAGTGGATAAAACCAGGAGGTTGAGACATATAAACCTCTTCAGCTAAAGCACCATGTAGAAAAACATTTTTGACATCAAGCTGCCGAATACTCCATTGACGAGAGAGACCAATTGAGAGTAGGATACGAACTGTTGTGGCTTTAGCAACTGGACTGAAGGTGTTTGTAAAATCAACGCCCTGCTCTTAATTGAAGCCTTTAGCCATAAGACGCGTTTTGTAACGTTCAATGGAACCATCAGCGCGTTCTTTGATTTTATAAACCCAACGGCAGCCAACAACGTTCATAGAGGATGTACGAGGCACCAAAGTCCATGTCTGATTATCAAGAAGTGCATGATACTCATCTGTCATTGCAGAAACCTAATGTGAATCAAGGCTGGCAGCTTTGAAAGATAAAGGTTCACGATGGACGGAGGATATAAGCAGTGCAACATATCGTTGGGGTAAGGGATAATTACTGGCACAAAGAGCACGAGGTTTATGGATACCAACCTTTGCACGAGTAATCATGGGATGGTGATTGGAAATAATCGGAGCTGGGGGAGAAGCAGGTGGTGGAGTTGCAGACTGAGTGAGTGGAGCACAAATGTTGGAAGTGGTGGAGGGTAAAATAGCAGCAGGTGAGGAAGATTGAGTAGTAGGAGATGGAAGTTCTACTCGTGAGGCAGTGGTGTATGCATCAGGATGGTTAAGTGTTGATGATGAATGACTGAGCAAGGCTGGCTCAAAGGCCACAACCAAGGTAACCGTGTTGGAGTAATAGAAGAGGAAACAACAGTGGGAGTAGCAGAAGTCAGCCCATAAGAAAAGTCAGTTTCATTGAATACTACATGCTGAGAGATGAAGATACGGCCACTGGAGGAGTCTAAGCAGCGATAACCTTTATAGATAGGGCTATACCTAATGAAAACACAGCGACGTGTTTTAGGAGTAAGCTTCTCTTAACCATAATCACCAAGAAAAGGGTAACAAGAACAACCAAAAGTCCGTAAAAAACTGTAGTCTGGACGAGTACCAAATATAGCCTCATAAGGGGAGCGTCCTGAAAGGACCGGAGTTGGCAGTCTATTAATTAGAAACACAGCAGTAGAGAAGGCTTCAAGCCAAAGATGTCGTGGTAATAATGCCTGATGTAAAAGAGACAAACTGATTTCACGAATATGACGATGCTTTCGTTCAGCTATACCATTCTGTTAAGAAGTATGAGGGCAAGAAACCCGTAGAGAAATGCCATTGGCATCCAGAAATGAACAAAAAATTCCTTCAACTAGTTCTTTAGCAGCATCACATTGAAATAGTTGTAAGCGTTGATTAAATTGATTTTTACCCATGTTTTTAAAACTGGTGCAATAGGCAAGACTATCGGAGCGACGCTTCATAGGATAAAGCCAACAATATCTGCTATAATCATCAATAAAAATAATGTAATAGCGATAGCCAGATGTAGTAACCGTATGAGAGGGACCCCAAATATCACAATGCACCAATTCCAAAACATGAGTAGAAATTCTACTGGATAAATGAAAGGGTAAATGTTTTCTTTTCCCAGCTTGACAAGCATCACAAAACATCATAAAGGAAAATTTATCAGAAGTACAAATTAATTTATCAGTAACTAACTGCTGTAGGATTTTTGAACCAGGATGTCCAAGCCGGCGGTGCCATGTTGAACACGGAGCAGCCTTAGCAGTGTGAGCAACAAAGGTTGCGTTATTACAGGAAAATTTACGAAGAGAAGTAGAGAGTGCATGAGCTGGTATTGGATAGAGATTGTCTTTAACTGGCCCTTTCAAAAGTATCACTCCGGTTGCCAAATCCTTTATAATATAGCCCCATGGAAAACAAGCAAAAACACAGTTGTTATCTTTTGTAAGTTTAGCAATGGAGACAAGATTTTCCTTTAATTGTGGAACCACTAGAATATCATTCAAAGAAAGCGATGTAGTGCCTAGATTGATTGAAGAGTTACCAACAGGTGAAATACGAAGAGAGTCACCATTACCAACATACACACCTGAGGTACCATTAAAAGGAAGAGGTTGTTGCACTAGATCAGTATGAGATGCCATGTGATTCGTGGCACCTGTATCTCCAAGCCAGAGAGGCGATACACAATCAGGAGAATTCTCTGTTGGTGCTGGTGAATCAGAGACATGAATACCAGCGAACTAAGTAGATATATTATCAGTGTTGTTTGATTCAGGACGAATATAACGATAAGTGCAGTTGGATGCAGAATGACCCTCTTGTTTGCATATTTGACAGCGACCACGATAACGTGATCTACCAAATTGAGAACGATTGTCAGTATTGTATCCAGTATTGAACCGATGTTTACCATGATGCAAACTGTTACTAAAAGACTTATTAGAGAAATCAGCAGGAGGTGGAGAGGGAGGAGTAGGATACTGACCAAGTATGCTTGCAGACGAACCACCCAAATTCTGAGAAACAGTACCATGCTTTGGTTGATTTGGGCGACGAAAATTGCCATGATTAGTATTGCGGAAAGATTGATAATGCTGTTGGGTGACCAAAGCATGATGTGAGAGTGGAGCCAACGGTGGAGTTGCACGTCCACGAATACGCTTAAGTTTTTATTCATGAACAAGGAGTCGTGCATAAAGCTCTGTGAAGGAGATTGGAGTATGCCGATTGGCGATGCCTTGAGCAAATGGCTGATATTCTAGTGTATGAGGAAGACCACGCAGGGTTCTTTTAACTAATTCACTGTCTGGAACAGGTTGGTTATTAATGGTAGCAAGTTGATCTGCTATACCTTTAATTTTGGCAAGATAAGCTTCAATGGACAGATCATTTTTGTAAGTGTCAAGAAGAGTGTCATGCAAGATATCAGCACGAGATAGTCTGTTGATGAAAGAGTGTTTCAAGTGTGTCCCAAACATCCTTGGCGACATTTTTACCGAGGACTTCCGTGCAAGCAGTTGAAGAAAGCGTATTCTTAATACCCCCTACAACAAGTTGATCTATCTTGAACCAGCGAGCATATTCTGGATTTGGAGAAGCAGTGCCATCAATAAAGATGGTTTTTGAAGGAGGCGGATCAGTGCCATCAATATGACCATAGAGGTCATTGTAGATAAGGAGAGGAGTGATTTGATCACGCCAAAGCAAATAATTATCAGCATTGAGGTGAGTGGAAAAGTTGTTTGTCAAAGCAGCAAGAGAGATGGGAAGACTAAAGGAGACGACAGAGATAGAGGAAGAAGATGTAGGAGTGGTCATTGTGTGAGAAGAGAATTAATTTGAGAATACGCAGTCTTACTCTGATACCATGAAAGAGTAAAGAAAATATTGTAGAAAAATTACTCAACCCTTTAAGGTTGGATTCTGTGTATTTATAGTTATTATACAAAGCCATGCAAATCTGCAATTAGTTATACAATAGCATATCACTTGCCTAGATTATAGCCTAGACGTTAGCTAAAAGATACATTCAAATGCCTAAATTATAGCAATGCAATCTGTTACAATTTGTCAATATCTTGTATCCTATCAAGGAGCAACAATAAACAGCCCAAAACCCCAAGGTAACTGCATCAGAGCTCATCAATAAATGAAGTGTACCTGTACAGGAGGATTTGATAAATGAATAGCATGTAACCATGATATTCTGCTGCTATGGGGAAATGCAAGGGATGATGGGTGGCAACCAAACTTCTTTTGCATTTTCTTTGAAGATTGAGACCAAAACCTTCTCTACTATAGAAAGCTGCCTTACATACCAATATCTCAATTATTTTAACAATATGTTTTAATTATATATAGAAATATTTAGCAAAACACAGTTTAGGCAAACCCCAACAGCTACACCTCTTTAGGACATGCATTGGCTCAAACACAAAAACAAAAAGAAATATTGCAAGTACGGTAAGAAAAGTCAGTCCATAAATGACCAATTTTCAAAGAAAATAAAGCAAGCAAGTGAAGATATAATTAAGAACCTGTCCGGTCACTTCGACTTCTATAGATTCAGAATTAGAGGAGGAGGAGTTCATGTTAGTGTCCTGCTGGAGCTCTAGTAGTTTACGGATCACCACCACACCACATTTTGGCATTCAAACCCACAAACCACACCTCTCCTACAATCCAAACAGTGAAAATATATAGATGGAAGCCGGTTAACTCATTGATTGTAGCAGTGAAGCAAGCAGACGTGTCTGCCTTAAAATGTATATGCTGGTGTAAGCCACGATTTCTTAGACTTCTGAGTTGCTTCGAGTTTCCTAAGATGTGCTGACAGTACAGAACCCTTTACTTTAAGCATGGGACCATTTGATGAACACAAGTGAATTTAGGGTAAAGTTGACGCATGGAAGTCTTTTAAACTCTGTTGTGCTGCAGGGTTGTGCCTGTGCTCTTCATATTTTCCTATTATTTTCTTTTCCTTTTCTTTTAATTATACACTTAATTTTTTTTTTATTAATGTGGGTGTTCGGGTTAGTTTGCGCGTACATCGACTAATTCCACGGGCCTTGAAGTTAATGACCATATAAGCCATATTAGCAACCACAAGATTCGAACCTGAGACTACAAGAGTAGCAAATCCCTTGATCCCAAATTCTTATCACTAGTCACCTACTAGATGGTTCGTAATATTTAGTTATAGTTGTAAGAGCTATTTCAAATTATTTTATAAAATAAATTTAAATTATCGTATCATTGTGTTATTCTAAATAGTTATGGATTGAGTTTGGTTATGTAAACAAGCTTATATAATAAAAAAAATTTAATCAAATTAGCCAAATTTTAATATATTAATATTTTTTTATTTTAAAAAAATAAATTTAAATTAACTAGTTTTTATATATTAAGTTTTTCATATCAAATCAAATTTAGTGAATATAATTATGCGGGCTATATATTTCTAATATCTTATCATTAGTTTTGCAACATGAAAATCAAGAATTCTACGATTAAAGCTCAAATGATTAAATTTCTCTATGTTTTTCTTTCTTATTCTATAGAAGCATAATTTAAGTAAAAATCAGAAGAATAAAACATCATGGGTGTGTTCACTAACCAACAAAAAAAAAACATCGTTTTTTCTTTTTCAAATTTCCTTTTTTTATATTAAAAAACTGGAAAATATGTTCATTTTTTTATAATTTAATTAGTGCTTTTATTTTTTATATATATATTCTTGGAATTACGTTTATTATATTATATTATATTGTTATTCAGTTTTTAATTCAATGGCTTTGAGAAATAAATTGAAACCCTGTTCATAATTCTAACTCTAGCATGCAAATCAAAGTCTGCTCAGCATCTTTTCTTGATTCCTTTTCTTAAGAAAAAAAAAAAGTTGAACAAGGCAAAAGTGATCTCAGCTCTAGAATATTTCAGTAATTTGTAATCATATTCTAGCACTATTATTCAGTGTATTGAAATGTAGATGATCAGATTTATATTTGAATACAATTAGCTAATATATTTAATCTGCAAAAAACTGATTAATCCTTCCAAATTATAAAGCATGATGGCTAATATTATGACAACTATATTTGTATGGTTCTATAACTTTTTTTTATATATCAGAAATTTAGTGATAAATAGAGAAAACAGTATATATATACAAACACAAACATGAAAGTAGGTGAATTTTCTAATGGTAGCAGTAAATCAAATTGTTTTTATATCTAATTTGTTTTTGCGGTTGAAAAATACTTATACAAATGAATTTAAGCCAAAGTGACATTCGAAGTCTTTTAACTCTTTTACAATGCGTATGTGCTCTTTATATTTTACTTTTTTCTTTTCTTTTCTTTTCCCTTTTTTTAGTTTTTTTATTTGCTACAACGTATTTTTAAGTGTTTTTAATGAAAAATAATTTTTTTTTGATGTTTTGTAGTGTTCTTGGAATAAACTCAAATCTATACTATCGTAAAACCATGTTAGGACAATAGCTAATATAGCAGTGGGCTCATATTGACGAGACTCATGGATACTCACCATGGTATGCCAGATTAGATTTAAAATGAGAGTATTAACTCCTCCAATGAAACTGAGATTTACTTAAACTTGAAAACATCGATTCCTGTATGATTCTTCATACTTTATTAAGAGTTTCTTCTGCAAAATTCTCCAGCTTAGAATAAAGATGCCATAGGGTACCAACTAAACCTGAAATCCTTCACCCAACCATATGACTCATGGTCTTAACAAACAATAAATGCAAGCAACATCTTAAACGATCCTTTCTGGCTTTTCTAAATTATTTTCAAGGATGAGAAGGTTTTTGCTAATATTGTTCTAGTAGGGTTAATTTTAAGGGTCACCATATTTTTAAACATATTAATAGCCTCAAAATCAATCATTCCCTCAATGGATGAGAAAAGAACCAAACCGTATAGGCCCAAGGCCAAAATTCTCAATCGAATTTCATTGCTTTCATCATGTAATATTTTCTTGAACATGGCCTTTAGTACGTTCCAGAACTAACCTTGGCTATTTCCTCATTTAGTCATATGTGATTTTGTCAGCTAACAGTCTATCTAAGTAATCCAAACGAAGTTAGAGGATGCTTGCTCTATAGGTGTGTAGAAGTACACCTTTTCTGACTTGGGACAATTTAATAAGGAATCATACTCCTCAATAGTAAGAGTCTTATCTACGATATCAAAAGTGAAGCACTGTATTCTAGGTTTCAAAACCCTATCATGGCTTGAAAATAAGCATTTTGGATCCTAATTTTCAGTAAATGTGATAGGTCCCCATATTGTTTATGAAAATTGATCTAGTCATGAGAGGATAACTTTTCACAGCAATCTAACAATTGTCTTGAACCAAAGTGGTCTATCATCTAATTTAACATGTTATGGCAACTAAGACTCAAATTCTGATGGCAAACAATCCCCTTTATCATGTTGGCTCAATTTTGATCTGGTTAAAAAGTCCTTAATAGTAATGGGTTTTTCCATCTCACGCTTCTTTTAATTAAGGATTGGTAGAGATTTAATGAGAACATGAAATGTATATAAAAATGTATGTTCATGCCTTGACATTTGTTTGTGTCCTAAAGGTTATATCCTAATTGGTAGGATCTAGCTCATAAGGTTTGACTTAGTTTAATCTATCTTTAAAGATATTTTTTGGTTTCCAGATTGCCTAAATTACCTATAGGGTAACCGACCTCTTAACCTTATATAACTTGAGTATGAGACCAAACTCCACGATACTTGTTGCATAGGGTGAGTTACAATATGAGGGGAATTCTAAATGAGCATTAATAGACATAAATCACACTCGCCACCTAAATCTTCATTTTCTAATCTTAGAAAGGATGAGCTCGGGTCTAGAGCTTTTATGGGTTCACTATGAAGTGTGTGAAAACTCAAATAAATAACATGTATGCATATGCAATTTGAAAAATTGAAATGATTTATAGTATAATTAAATTGCATAAAATAAACAATGCAAATGAATACCTAACTAGAAACAAAATAAATTGTAATAGAAACACAAGTAATCAGGCTCAACCCTAATTTCCTAGTAGAGTCGTCATTCTATCGATACACAACATCACGGGACACCTACATTTTTTTCCAATATTAAAAAAAAAATTGGAATTTTTTTTTTTATTGGAATCATTATCTAGTAATTTGACGGAACAAAAAATCACAAATTAGACAGTGGTCTCAAAGATTCTGATACTGGGTTAATTATGATTAAGGAAAGGTAGACACCACCTTTAAAACATCTTTTCAAGTGAAAGGTTGCCCTTACTTGTGTTTTTTTTCTAATTTTATTCAAATACTATAATATTTTAAGCTTATTTGCAATTTGTTTTTTAGGGTTAACGCTAGTCCCTAAAAATAGAAACATCAAAAAATAACATCAATCCCTAAAAATATGACTCATCGAAATATTGATGTTTAACCCTTAAAAAAGAATTATGTCCAAGTTGCAAAAAAAAAAAAAGAGGCATAATCCATATTTGTTTTTAAAATTTTGACATTGATCCTTTTTTAGAAAAAAAAACGTGTCAACAAATAACGTTTATCCCTAAAAAGGAAGGTTATGTTGTAATAGTTAAAAACAAGGCATAACTCATATTTGAGAATTAGACTTTAGATCCACGCACGACAATGAGACAAATTAGGCATTGGACCCACCTCATCAGTCTTTTTTTATATTTATTTCAGGTATTTTATAAAATACAAATACAAATATAAAAAGACAAATAAAACACACCTAGAAGTCCCTAAAATTACTTTATTGTCACTTTATAGGAAAAAGACCGAAATACTCTTAAACTTCCCTTGAAACTATGAAAATAGCCCTAATGGTGCATCTAGCTCACATGCAACCACTATTAGAGGGGTGAATTTTTTTGACGAGATTTCGGGCCACAAATTACATCTTCTAGTAAATCTATGTGAGCAAATTCCAATGGTGGTGATGGTGTTGGCAGTAATGAATGATATATAATAAAACCTAAAAACACGATGGAACTCTTGGAGTAAAAGGTTGTTGTCATGGATGTCAACAATGTAGAGGAAGATGAAGAAAAGGGCAAGAACTATAATAATAGGCCAAAAACAATGAAAGAAGATGAATTGTTGCCTCAGTTAACTGTCCACTCTTTAAAAAAAGCTCCAGCCAAAACCTTTGTGTAGAAGCTTTTAGTTGATAAAGTATTCTAGAATTGGGAGATTGAAAAAACCCTAGTTGTTTTAAAGAAGTAATGATTAAATGTCCACTTATATTTGCTTTTATATGCTTTTTGGGCTTTGCATTGTAAATTACTTTGTGTTTTTGTACCTAGTTGGAAATCTTAGCTCAAAATGAGGTCTTTTCTTAATTATTGAGCTAACTTTTAAAATATTAATGCGATCATGCATTTTCTTCAACAATTGTTTTTTTTTATTTACAATACTCTTACACTAAAAATGCTTTTTGCTTTTAGGAATTCTGAAAGTGGATCCTCCACAAATCCACAAACATAATGCACTGGAAATGAATGGTCAAACTATGATAAATATGTGATTGCAAGAAAAAGAAGAATGGAAAGAAGATTATATAAGAGAGTTTCCTAGACTAGTAGAGGAATCTAAGCATGCTTGGAAACCCACAAAAGAAGAGTTAAAGGTGATAAATGTAGGCACTAAGCAGGATAAAAGAAAGTTAAAGATAGGAACTTTGAATACCACAAAAGAAAAAGGTAGTCAAACCTCACTCCTACAAGATTATATGGATGTGTTTGCCCGGTCTTATGCAGATATGCTTGGTTTAGACATTGATATTATAGTACACAAAGTACCTTTAATAAAAGGGTGTAAACTTGTTAAACAAAAAATTAAAAAGAACTCGCCCTGATATTTTACTCAAGGTTAAGGTAGATATAAAAAAGTTGTGGAATGTTGGTTTCCTAAAGGTTGTTAAATACCCTCAATGGTTATCTAATATAGTGGTAGTACCAAAAACGAATGATAAAATCAGAGTATGTGTAGACTTCAGAGATCTAAACAAAGTTAGTCTAAATGATGATTTTCCTTTACCTCATATATACTTCCTGATAGACAACGCTGTTAGAAGCTTAACTTGTTCCTTTATTGATGGATTCTTTGGGTATAACCACATTAGGATGGCTAGAGAAGATAAGAAAAAGATCACTTTTATCATATAGGAAACATTCTGCTACAAAGTAACATCATTTGAGTTGAAGAATGTCAAAGCCACTTATCAAAGAGTAATGGTGACACTCTTTTATGATATGATATATAAAGAGATTGGAGTGTATGTATATGATATGATTGACAAGTCTAAAAGAGAAGAAGATCATGTCCAAATTCTAAGAAAGTTATTTGATAGACTGAGGAAGTATCAATTGAAGTTGAATTCTACAAAGTGTTTATTTGGGGTGAAGTTTGGGAAGTTGTTAAAATTTATGATAAACAATAAAGAAATAAAGGTTGATTCTGATAAAGTGAAAGCAATTCAGGTTATGACAGTTTCTAAAACCAAGAAAAAAAGTATGAGGCTTCTTAGGACGTTTGAATTACATCACTCGGTTCATATCTCAATTAATAACAACCTGTGAGCCAATCTTCCGATTACTCTGAAAAAATAATCATGGTATATGGGACGAAGATTGTCAAGAGACTTTTAATAAAATAAAACAATATTTACAGAATTCAACTTTGCTAATGCCACTTGTGCCTAAAATACCTTTAATTATATATCTGACAATAATTATGGTATCAATGGGTTAATGCTAGGATAACATGATGAGTCTGGAAGAAAGGAGCAACCTATCTACAATCTGAGCATGAAGTTTACCGATTGTGAATCCAAATATACTATGATTAAGAAGTTGTGTTATGTCATTATATAGAGTACGAAGCATCTTCAAAAATATATGTTGTATTATATCACCTAGTTGATCTAAAAAACAAATCGTCCTAAATACATCCATGAGAAACCCAAATGTCAAGCCGAATAGCAAGAAGACAAATAATGTTGGCTGAGTATGACATTATATACAAGACAAGAAAATATGTGAAAGGAAGTTCAATTACTGATCATTACAAATAATGTTATTAAAGATTATGAGCCTTTGAAATTTGATTTTCCGGATAAGGATGTGATGATAGTAAAAGAAGAAAAGGAGAAAAATTATTGGTGGATCATATATTTTGATGATGCGATAAATATATCTGGCAATAGGGCAGACGTTGTGATAATCTCGCCTAATAAGAAGTAATATTCCATCTTAATCAAATTAAGGTTTGAATGTACTAACAATACTCTTGAATATAAAGCTAGTATCCTTGAATTAGAAGCTGTTTTAAAGATGAAAATAAAGAAGCTTGATGTTTATGGTGATTTAATGTTGATAATATATCAAGTGAAATGAGGATGGTAGACAAAAAAAAAAAAAAACTGAGACCCTTTCAAGAATATCTCTCTAAACTGACCGAGGGCATGGTTGTTAAAAATGCGTTTTAACTCGTAAAATCATCCGATTTTATGAGTTAAAATACATAAAACGTGTGAAATCGGGGTTAAAACTCGAAAATCAGTAAAATCGGTCAAACCCGGTCAAACTCGCCTAAAAACGGGTCGACTCGTAAAAATTGTTAAACACGTAACGATTGCACGATTTCACTTACCATTTTAAACAAATGCAGAAATGCTCATATGACCGACACTCCACTCCACACTTTGACTCTACACAGCACAGCCACACACCACACTTCATCCCTGTCTCCCTACTCTCTTCCCCTTTTCCCTTTCCAGTTTCCCCTTTCCCCTTTCCCCAGATTAAGAAATCACTTTCCCCAAATCCGGAGCGATCTTAGAGAGACGAAGGTAAGAATTTATTCACAATCCCAAGCTTTGTTTTTTCTGTCTAATGGTGGTGATTGGAGACAAAAAAAAATTATCTGGGTATTCTGTGAATCTGTGTTTATCTTCTACAGTTCTACTATTAATTGGTTTGCTTCTGGGTATTCTGTGTTTATCTTTTACTATTAATTGGTTTGCTTGTGTTCTGTTAAATCCATGACGTAAAGAACAACAAAATAATCATCCAATAGTTGTAGGTTGTTAATTGTGAACATCTCCTTAAGCACAATTACGAACTTTGCCTGGATCATTGATTGTTGCGTTCAAAGGCATGCTAGATCAGAAATCATGAATCTAATGATGATTGTCTTTCTTACTTGGGTTTTTGATAATTATAAAATGTTGGGTTTTTTTTTTCATACAATCATGAGACTAAGAAACCATGAAACCTGTGAAACTTAGATTGCATAACAATTCTTTCTATTTTTAACTTGGGAGCAGAAGAGGTTTTGAGTAAAGAGTCTGTTTGTTTTGTTAGAATCTTCAAGTTTATAACCTAGGTTTTTGTTAGAATCTTCGAGTTTATAACCTAGGTTTTTGCATGGAATAGAAGCAAGAACAGAAATATAGGAACATTTGCTCTCTTTTTTCGGGCTAATGTGTTTTTTTACTGGAATTCCAAGGAATTAAGATGAGCAGCTACTAGATTTTTTAGTCATGAACATTAGCAGGACAATATACATGCATAACCAGTAGATAGTTGCTTTCCTTATGAAAGAGTCGTTTCTAAACCCAGTTTTCATAATCTGCAGAAAGATAGAGAATGTAATGGCAGATTCTGCACTTTCAACATTTACAACCTGGAAATCCAGAGCATTTGCATCTGGATCTCGTGTAAATATGGCAGGCCTCCCAGACCGGCTAAGCATATATGGAATACCTGAAGAACATAACACCATAAGTCACTGCATTCCTTTAACCAGTGACAAAGCTAGTTGTCAAAATCATTCTTTAGGAGTTGGTGGACTATCCTGACTCAAGCAGGTTAGGTATGCATGTTCAGAAATCCAACTTCATTTGGCATGCAAATGCAAATATATATACAAACATGAAAATATATATTACATCACTGATGCTAGCACTGTTAGCCACCGGGATATCCTAAATTATGTTCTAGGCCTGCTAGAACTCTGAAGTGGAATGGTTATATGGTTTGGGAGATATAGTATAGAATTGACCAAAAGCTAAGGATGAAATTTATGAATTAGAAGTTACCTGCAGAAGTGCAATCTTTGCTCATAATTTTGTAATAATTTTCTTTACACTGCCTTTTCTTTACACTGATTTAGGGTCGTAAATTACTAGAATAGTTTCTCATTTATTGAACTGCAGGATACAACATGCATATTTATAATTATTAATGCATATATTGATTCTTGAACTGCAGGATACATGGCATCTAAAAAAACTACCAGTTGCAATAGGCTTGACGTGGAATGGTAATATAGTATAGATGTTAATAAGAATTAAGGATACATGACATTTGTATTGTTTATTTCATTTTTATTTTAATTGTGTTATATTATTATTTACTACTTGATTTGATCTTGCAATTTACTTAAAATATTTTACTTACGATTTTACGATTTTAGTTAAAATATTTTACTTGCGATTTTACGGATTTTAGTTAAAAAAAATTTACTTGCGATTTTACGATTTTACGATTCGAGTTTATGATTCGAGTTTATATTGCATGTTCCGTGTCATGTCAAAAAAGCGTTTTTGACAACCTTGACCGAGGGTTTTGACGAAATAGATTTTACTCACATAAAATGAGACAAAAACCAATTTGCTGATGCACTAATAATTTTATCTTTTATATCCAAAACTGATTACAAAATCAGGATATAACCAATTTGTATTGAGATCAGAAATTTTCTAGCTTATTATTGTTCAATTGAAGGAGAAATGGATGGGAACGCCATGGTTTTATGATATCAACCGGTTTATCCAGTTTCAAAAGTATCCTTTAGGGGCATCTAAAGTAGATATGAATACCTTAAGAAGGTTAGCCATGCAATTTTATTTGGATGGATAAACCCTGTATAAAAGGTCATTCAATGGAACTTTACTGAGATGTCTAGATGAAATCGAAGCCAAGGTAGTATTACAGGAAATTTATGCGATTCATACAAATGGGTATATGATGGTTAAACAAATCCCATGATCTAAGTACTTCTGGATGACTATAGAGAAATGATGCATAGATTATGTTAGAAAATGCTATAAATATCTAGTATATAATGATAAGATAAATGCACATCCAGCTTCTTTGCTTAATATGACATCACCATAACCATTTGTAATGTGGGGAATAGATGTGATAGAGCCAATCAACCTAAAAGCCAACAATAGGCATCAATTTATCTTAGTAGCCATTGATTATTTTACAAAGTGGGTGGAAGCCAACCCTTATGCTTATGTGACTAAAAAAGTGGTTAAGCGTTTCTTTGAGAAAATTTGATATGTCGGTATGGTTTATTTAAGAAGACAGTGGCTAACAATGCTCAAACTTTTAATGAAAAGATAATCACAGAGTTGTGTGCAAAGTGAAAAATTAAGCATTCAAACTCGTCTTTCTACTAACCAAAGATGAATGGTGATGTCAAGGCTATAAAAAAATATATCAAAAACATTATCCAAAAGAAGGTGGTCACTTTGCTTTTCATAAGATGATTCCTTTTGCTTTTATTGCATATCACATGATAGTAATGACATCTACTGAAGCTACACCTTACTCATTTATATTTGGGATAGAGGCAGTAATGCATTTAGAAGTGAAAATTTCATTTTTAAGAGTGCTGATAGAATCTGAACCGGAAAAAGTTGAATTGGCTAAAGTGAGATATGAGCAACTAAACATGATAAGTGGGAAGAGGTTCGTTACAATTTTTCATCACTAGTTATACCAAAAAAGAATAGCCAAAGCATATAACTGGAAGGTCTAACCAAAAAAATCAAAGAATGGGATCTTATACTAAGAAAAATCTTACCATTACCATGTGAATACTAAAGCAAGTGGGAACCAAACTATGAGGGCCCATATGTAGTGAATAAGGCACTCTTCGAAGGGGCTCTATTGTTGACCAAAATGGATGGAGATAATCTACCTAGGCAAGTAAACTCTAATTCTATGAAAAAGTATTGTGTATGATGTGTTCATCCAATTCAGATCAATAATGAAGTTTTGGCTAGGAAATTCTTTTTGCATATAAATCACCAAAGAACCCATGCATGATCTTAATGGTTTAACAATTTGATTTTTCAAACTATTTTTTTTTCACATGAGAATTCTTTTTCTTAAATGAGATTTTAAAAGAACTTTTTTTAAAAGACATTCATCCAAACAATTGCTTAAACACTTTAAAAATCAAAGTAGAAGGTCATTTTATCACTTACATTCATCCAAGGTTACTTTTACTAAAATATTTGACATAAATCCATAGAGAGTTGAATGAACATTGTTAGTAAATAAACATTGAGAGTTTTGGTTTTCAAGAACAAAATAGATCTTTTGAAAAATCATTTTTGGACAAGGTTTTCTGTCAAAAAATAAATGTATGAAAAAAAATGAAAAACATACTAAAAAACATTATCAGAAAATCAGAGATTCTAATGACAACAAAAGGCAAAAGAGAAAATGAAATGAGATAGTTAATTCTGCCCAGAAGGTAGAGAAGTAGTCAACACATCTCTAATGTAACAAAGAAAAGTTTTTCCCTGGTAGAAAATACACATGATAAAATTGTAGACTTCTTCCAGCATGAGAAACGAAGCAGTATGATTTGTAGTATCTATGAAATGAGATTGTTAACTCTCATAATATGATCTATTAGACAACAAAATAATGGATACATCTTCAATAAAGAAATATAGAAATTTTGGTGTGTGTGTGTGTGTGTGTGTGTGTGTGTGTGTGTGTGTATGAAAATCTCTTGTGAAGCAGGATAATCTTCATATAATGACCAAATAAATTGGTTAAGAATCCTTATTATTAGGAATGTTGCAAGTAGAACAATGTCTGGTTAGGGGCAGCTAATGCTCTCAACAAAGTGACCAATAGAGAAGTGTGTAGTGACGATTAGGAACCCAAACAAAGCTTATCCTAAAGAAATGACCATCATGGATTAGCTCGAGTAATTAAAATATCACGTTAAAAAAATCAAGATCCTCAAACAAGATGAATAAGGGTCTATATTTCAAAACCAGATAAGATGCATTGCATGTCATCTAACCCCACGAGCATTATACATTTGTTTTGCAAAAATTTCACAAAACAAATCCCCAATGGAATCCAAAGAGACTCTGATGAATTAAAGTTCTTCTAATTTATGTCAAATATGGCAATTTTACAAAGAAAAAGGTTATAAATAAAGACAGAAGAAAAATAGATTTTCTTTCATGAAAAAAAGGGTTTACAGGTATAAAAGTTAAACAATATGAGAATGATTAAAGACATTTCCATTGTAATGACCAATCATGCAATATAATTCCTTAAATTGTTTATGAATCTGCTCCATCTCTTCCTCAAACTCATGGTGTTGCATGTTGATATAGTCCCTTCAAATATCAACACACACATTTAATTCTTAGTTCTCCTCTTCAAGTCATTTTTTTTATGATAGAGGTCAGGAATCTGAGCATTCAACTCATGTCTCCTAGCATAAGGATGTTTTGTCACACTTACCAGGGATGAAATGACTCTGATACTAAGAGCAAGTGATTGATTAACCACTTTAATATCAGTCATGACCGTTATCATTGCTTTATTACAGAGAAGAACCATATCTCTAGCAACGTGCACTACAATATCTTCATTTCCCATTACAATGCACTCTAGTATAACTAGAAGACCATTCATTTTAAAGGTACTGCACTAAACTATAGGCTCTCCTACAGGGATAGGGTTTGGGTTAGCATTAGAAGGAGAGGAAGACATGATTAAAGCTTTAAAAGTCAATGACTTTGGCAGTAATGAAAATGTAGGAAGTTGGGATGTTGGTGACAACTTATACCAAATGCTGTGTGATTTATAGAGGATTTACTCCTACCATCATTTAATAGAAGCTCAGATCTCAACCGTATATGTGTAACTTTTTTGAGAAGTTATTATCCTCTATGACCTAATTTGTTTTAGAAGCTTTTGTCATATATGAGATCATCATACACCTCAGATCCTAACAATACTTGTAGGATTTCCTTGAGAAGCTTTCATCATCTTTGGGATCCATGTACAAATCAAATCTCAACCGCACATATATGACTTCCTTCAGAAGCTTGCATCGACTATGAAACCAATAGTACCCCACTTTCTAGAAAAAAGGATTATTTTGTCTAAAGAGCTAAGGAAATTAACCAAGTAATCACAAAAAAGAAACTAGCTTCACCATCATGAAGTTTCAACTCAACCATGCAATTAGGACATTTTAAGCCATATACTATAACTAGGTAAGTCATTTTTAAAACAGTTAGGCAGGTCACTCATGGGAATGGGACCAACTTGAAAAATCTTTATATTTCTCACCTAGGCAGGTCGCTATTGAGAACAAAACCAATATTGAAATTACTTTCATGTATTTCACAAATAGGTTGGTTGCCTGCGAAATAAAACCAATATTGAAATCACTTTCATATATTTTATAAAACCAATGTTGAAATTATTTTCATGTATTTCACAAACAGGTTGATCATCTAGAAATAAGATTAATATTGGAATCACTTTCATGTATTTCACAAAACTAATGTTGAAATCACTTTTATTTATTTTACAAATAGGTAGGTCACTTCGAAAATAAGATCAATGCTAAAAACACTTTCATGTTTATCATTTGGGTAAGTCGTCAATGAGAATTGAACCAACTAAAAAATCTTTATATTTTTCAATATTTAGGCACGTCGCCTAAAAAATATTTTGGTTAAAAGTAGGTTCACTAGGTTAATACAAGTCAAACCATGCCGACTGGGATAAAAAAAAATAAATTCAAGCCATTTTGGGTCAAAATTGTTATTTTTTGTCAAAACCAAGTCCAATGGGTCGATACTAGTTGAAAAATATTTTTTAGTGTTTGAAATTAATTTTTCAACAATCAAAATTAATTTTTAACAATTGAAAAGGGTTTTTTTCTAATACTGATTTGAGTTTTTAGTTTTACTCATATATATATAACAAAAAATAATAATGTAGAAGTTTTTTTTTTTCAATGGAACAGTTGGTGTGGATGAAAATTTCTTCAAGATACTCCATGTCTCTTATAGTGTATCTTGAGCACAAAGTGGAAACCATTCATATGTCTAATAGGGCTTACACACTGGATTAAAACCCAAATCCATCACAGCTCTTTAGTAATCTATCCTTTGATCCTATCCTGTCATGTCACCTGGTACACCAAACATACAATGCATCTTATCACATTGAAACAAAAATATCTATCAATCAGGATCATAAGATCAATTTTCAGATTAACCCAACCACAATTGAGTGATCAATTCCAAAACCCAATTTATCTAGAAGTGATACAGCGGTCCACAAGCTCCAAGTGCACCAGATTACCATGATCGCATTCATACAGTGGCAAAACCTAAAGGCTCTCACTCCTCATTAATGACTCTCTCTCTCTCATCAAATCTCCCGAATCAGGTCATTTCTCACTGTGAAACCACCATATAAAGACTCCTCTACTCATCGTGAGCAAACCCCAGGTTCTTTTCATCATCGTTGACATCGTATCTCACCGAAAAAAGGCTGATACATCTTCGGCCACTTAAAGCTTTAAACTATCAATTCTTTCTCATCAACCATTAATGGCCAACACCACCACCACCACCACCATCAAAATTTGCTCATCGAGATCTACCATAATCTGCCATTTGTGGCCTGAAATCCTGCCAAAAAATTCAACCCCTCCAATATTGGCCACTCGTGAGCTAAACGCGCCACCCCATATTTTTGTAGTTTCCAAGGAAGTTCAAAGGTATTTCAGTCTTTTTCCTTTAAAGTGACACTCAGGTAATTTTGGGGACTTCAGGGGTATTTTATTTGTCTTTTTATACTTGTATTTGTAAAATAACTGAAATAAATATAAAAAACAATGACAACATGGGTCCAACACCCAATTTATCTAGTCATTGTGTGCGAGTCTAAAGTCCAATTCTCAAATATAGGTTATGATGATTTTATAGCTATTCCAACATAATCTTTCTTTTGAGGGATAAATGTTATTCGTCTACATGTTTTTGTTTTTTTTTTAAAAAAAGGATCAATTTAAAATTTTTAAAAGCAAATATGCATTATGCTTAGTTTTTGCAACTTGGACGTAACTCTTCTTTTTAGGGTTAAACGTCAACATTTTGATGAATCTTCTATTTTTAAAGATTGATGTCATTTTTTGACGTATCTGTTATTTTTAGGGACCGATATTAACCCTCAAAAACAAATTGTAAATAAGCTCAGAATATTATAACATTTGAATAAAATTAGAAAAAACACAAGTAAAGGTAACCTTTCACTTGAAATGATGTTTTAAAGGTAGTGTCTGCCTTCCCTTAATCATTAGTAACCTAATATCTGAATCTTTAGAACTAGTGTCTAATTTAATATTTCTAATTTCCTCAAATTACTAAATAACGACTCTAATAAAATCTTTATTTCCTTCAAAATAGTTTATTTTTCAATATCGAAAAAAATATAGGTGTCTTCAATGTTGTGTATCAACACTTTGTTTATCCCTCAACCAACTCTCCCAAAATAATCAAGAGAAGAAAAGGAAAAATGAAGAACTCTCCTTCCCTTTTTTTTAATGGATAAACTACAAGCCGGCCCTATAAAAAGGAATGGGTTGATTGCTTATATTTACCAAAATACCACTTGTTAATTGTATATGTGTTATTTTTATCAAATCCTTATCCATTAGTATTTTTCGCGTGCTAGAAATTTTTATTATTTCATCTCGGTTTCCTATTGAAATTTTTCATTACCATTCATAATAAAGATTTCTCTAAATCTTATTTTGAAATTTTTTTTATTTAAATTTTCTCCATTTAGCATGAGTTTACCCTAACTGTAGATATTTTCATGCACAAATTTATTCTTTAATCTATTTAGGATTTTCACACCAACTTACCAAGACTTTTCATTTCCAATCATAATGATTCCCTCATAATCTTCACCACTTTCCATTAAGATTTAGATGATTATATACGAGTCTTATACCTATAGTCAATATTATTCCCGTGTAAATTCATGCATTCATTTATTTGGAGTTTCATTATATTTTTCTAAGGATTTTCTCCTTTATTGGAAAAAAAATATTTTCCTTAAATAATTATTTTAATCGATTAGGGGTTTTAATTGATTTTTCACTGGCTAACATTTCGCTTATTGATTTATTATTTTATTGCATCCTAGATTTAAATTAATTTAATGGGGATTTTTATCCCAAATCATAACAAAATTTACTCTTAATTCACTATATTTCAATTGAGAATTGCCTTATTTAACATTGTTTTACCAATATTTATGTTAAGGGTTTATATACATTAATAAAAAAAAATATGTTGATGAAAAACAATTCAAAATAACTATATTTTTAAATTTAATTATAATATTAATGAATTTCTTAAGATCTATTTTTTATGTTTTAAAATTTTTTAATCCTTGTGTAGCATTGTGTAAATATCCAATCTAGTTACAAAAAAACTATAAGGGCTCAATTTTTTCCTATAGCATGTGAGGAGAATCATTGTGGATTCAAGCAATGAATGATCATTTTTCCTATCATTGCTCTTAATAATTGTCTTGGTATTAAAGGTAAAATTATCTTTTTCATGGGATACAAATGTCATTTGTAGAATGATTATGGACAATTTTATCATTCAACTTTGAAAATGCACAGTAAATATACTCTTTTGCCTTTGAAATCTAAAAAAAGGGGTCTTTTATTAAGGGTTTTTTGTCTTCTTCTTTTTTATTTACATAGTGAAATAACATTTATACCTTTGCCTGCTAAAAAAATAACCTTGCAGAAAAGAGTTTATTTGTCTTAACATTTTTTTGCATAATAAAATTACACATTTAACCTTTGACTTTTAAATTTTAAGAAAGACTTCAGAGGACATTTTTGTCTGTCTCTTGGTTTTTTTTATAATAATGATATGTTGTTGGCCCTTTTTTGTAATTTGACTTACTAAAATATTAATAAATCATTAAAATATATTGACACATGCCACGCTCACATCAGCGCATCAAAGTCCTTCATGCTATTATGGAAGCACATAAGGACACTTCCGGTGGCCAAAAAAACCAAATCGTCATTTTATCTGACGCACAAGGTTGTGGCGCAGCTGTTTGGGCAGCACATTTGGTAAGGTGGGCGGCGGTTTAGCGGCGATGAGTTTTTTTTTTATCCTACCCCAATTTTCTCTCTTCTATGCCTTGATATTCGTGACAGGCGTTTAAAAATTTAGTTATGCCCTCCATTTTGTATTTGTTTTATATTTGATCCTTATTCTTTTGATTTCTATATGTTTTTATTTTAATATTTCTTGAAGTTTTTATTTTTTCAATTTCATCCCCCCGTATTTAATTTGATTTAATTTTTATATCAATTCTAGTCCTTATTCTTTTCATTGCTATTTTTTCATCCTTGAGGATTTTGCTTTTAAAATCTATTTATTTATTTTTTTAAATTTTGGTCCTCTTTTTTTTTTTTCATGCTCCATTTCAATTTCAATTTCAATTTTTTTTTTATTTTGTCTTTTAGAATCTTAATTCATTTTTTTTATAATTTTGGTCGTTATTTTTTTATTGCTCTTTTCCTATCATTTTATTTATTTATTTTGTTTTCAATTTAATCTGTGATTAGTTTCTTTCAATTATATTTTGTTCAAGATTTAGTCCTCATTGTTTATTTTTTTTATGATTTTTTATAATTGAGAATCTTGCTTTGTAATTTTTTTGTGTTTACCTTTTACATGGTATTCTCAGTCTCATGATGCGGTTTACCAGTTTCAATGATTTACATGGTTTGAGTTTGGTTAGTTTTTAAAAGATTCCTTTTAGAATTTGTTTTTTTCTTTTTTATAATTTGATAGTGACTTATTAGGTCTTGAGCTTTGTGATTTCTTTTGTTTTTTTTTTTTTGTAGGGTTATCCCCATCTCATATCTTGAATCGTAAGTTAGTACAGTTAACATAAGTTGACTTAGTTTTTTTAAAATTGATTTTTTATTCAGTTCTTCCATTTTCCATTAAATTATTAACCCTTAAGTATTGTCATTTTTCCACCTTTCTTTATGTGGGGTTATCCTGGATGCGTAATGGTCAAGCATCTCAGTGTCCCCTACATGAATAAGCAGTGTGCCTAACTCGATGGTGGCCGGAGTGGTAAGGGTGATATTTTATTTCTTCTTCTTCTTCTCTCTCTATTAGTCAATTTTCATGTTGACCTTAAAAAAAATCAAATCAACCCCCTAAGGTTTGTTGTACTTAGAATTACATCTTTATTCTTTTCATTATAATTTTTAAAATTTTAAATAATTTATGGAATTAAGGAGTTTTTTCAATTCCATTGTTGTTCTCTTTATTGCAATTTTTTTATTAAGAATACTTTATTGCATTAAGATTTGTTTTCAATTTCACCCCAATAGATATTTTTAAATATCAGATTTAATTTTCATTCTTTTAATTGTTATTTCTTAATGGTTTTTGCAATTGTTTTTTTGGCAAATTTATCATTCTTTTTTTTCCTGTCAAATCTAATCCTATTTTTTTATTATTGTATTTTTTTGAACTTGTAAGATTTTTTTAGATTGATTTTTTTTTCATCCTCCAATATTTAATTGGACATGTGTTTAGTTTCTTAGTTGAGTTCGAGTCTAGAATTTAACGGTTTATGAGTTTAAGAGATTGACTTTGGTTTATGAAATTGACATGGACATGGGTTTCGTGGTTTTTTCTTTTATAAAAGCTTTTTTTGCATCCTTTACCATTCTGTTATTTTTTTATTCGCTTTCTATGATTTTTTTATTAATTTGAAAATAACATAGGTCACCTTGGTTTTAGCTTTTTTTGTTTTGTTAAATTTAGTTGTTCTAAAGGAATTTTGTTTTTACAATTTAACTGAATTAATTAATTTCATCCTTCAACATTTATTTTTTTAGGTGTTAAGCTTCTAAGTTGAGTCCGGGTCAAGAATTTAATTGATTGCGGGCTTGAGAGTTTAATCTGGGTTTACAGAGTTTGTATCGTCTTTATATCTTTTCTATGATGAAAACAAATTGTTGGCTTGAATTTTATTTTAAAAAAATTAAAATTTTTTATTGCATCACCTAGCATTTAAAATGAGGCAATACTTGAAGAAATTTTGTTTTGTAATTTTTTTTTTGAAAATTGGTATTTTAATTTTATTTACTTTTTTTTATTGAGTTATCCCGATATTATATCTTGAATCATGAATTCAGCAAGTTCATCAAGTTTAAGTCAACCCTTTTTTTTCATTGATTTTTAATATTTTTGAATATCAAGTAAATAATCATAAAAGTGTGAACCCTATTACACGAAACATACTTTCATAAAGAATCTTTGCATTTTAAATTACGATGTATTTTGTATGAACAAAGTGTATTAAATATATAACTGTTATTCGATATTTTTGTTTAAATGTGTGATGCCTATTAGTAGCACAATAATACAAACTTATGCTTATATATGTATGTTATAATGTGAACTTATAATCATACAAACGTAATATTATGTGTATGTGTAAGAACCGCTTTTAATGAAATGTTGACTGATGTTTTGTGTATGGATTGTACCTCGAAAATGAGTGGAAATCGGTTTATCAATTCCCGGAATGATATCATGTTTTAAAAAAATTATTGTTGTTGTTTTGGCTTTGAAAAGTCGGGTTGTTACAGTGATTTCTGCTCAATGCTCTGAATGTCAAAATAAAGAAATTCAACCAAGCACGAGTAAACGGCGGGAGTAACTATGACTCTTTTAAGGTAGCCAAATGTCTCGTCATCTAATTAGTGACACGCATGAATAAATTAATGAGATTTTCATTGTTCGTGTCTACTATCCAACAAAACTATAGTCAAGGGAATGAACTTGGCAGAATTAGTGGGGAAAGAAGACCTTGTTGAGCTTGACTTAGTCCAACTTTGTGAAATAACTTAAAAGGTGTAGGATAAGTGAGAGTTTCAGTGAAAGTGAAATACGACTATTTTTAATGTTATTTTTCTTATTTTGTGAATCAAAGACAGCGCACTGACTCTTTTTTTGAATTCAAAGCCACTTCGGCGGCCGATGTGATAAAAAAAATATTGTTGGCTGGAGAGTTTAAAAACTCCCAAAAAATTCATTTTTTTTTTAAATTTAATATTTTTTATATGTTTTGAATCATTTTGATAGGTTAATCTCAAAAATAATTTTAAAAAATTAAAAATATTATTTTAATATATTTTATCATAAAAAATACTTTAAAAATAATTATAATATACTCACGTCATGGATGGAGCGGCTTAAAAACAATGTGCTTCGACTTGATATTATTTTACAACGAAAAAAATGATAAACTCGCTGTGGGCCACCTATCTATTAATTAAATAAAAGGAGAGGAGAAATTCTGTACCTTCCTGACTTGGCTGCACTCTTTATTCGGGTAAGGGCAGGATATCTTTTTCAATCATTTTAGATCTTTTCTTGTATCTGTTTTTACTTATGTCAACAAGTCATCCTGTCTTCCCAGTTACCAGGCTTTCAAATCGCTCGGTGATTTTTCTATAATTTTGTTAGAAACTTGTGTTCCTTTTATTTCGAATTGTTTGATTATTGGTGACCTGCTCGGGTTCGAATCATTTGCTTCTTCTTTTTTTTGACAATTAGGTTTTTTCTTGTTTTTGTTCTTGTTTTTGATATTGAGCGGTTTCTGATCCAGTGATTGATGTTCGCACCAAAATCATTGGAGACTTCTGTTTTCATCACAAGTACCACCCAAACTAATTTAGTTGCAGCCAGAATCTGCACCTCCTCCAATTAATGACATGATTCTATGTAAGTGCTTAAGGCTACGCACCGCACCCTTTTCGAATGGATTTGCAATTCTGTGATTTCAAAGATGAATGTTAATTTTTTTTTTCTGGGTATTAGGTGTCTGATGAAATTCCTAGCCGAGATGCTGTTAAACTTCGGTGTTCATTTTTATCACTAACCTTGAGCCTATGAAGTTGTGGGAATTTCTATCATTCATACTAGAAAGCTTGTTTATACATTGCATTTACATTGTGTTTGTCTAAGCTTAAGTTTTTGCTTTTAGTGGTGGGGCTACCACTAAAAGCAAATAACTGTGAAGGGTTGTACACTTGTACCCACAGCAAATGCTCTTGTGTTTTGTGCTGTGGAGGGTTGTAGCCACAGCAAACGCAAATTCTTAATGATCTTTATGTTTCTCTTAATGATGCTTTTATTGATGGTTTTTCTCCATTCCAGCTTACTGGTTTTTCTCCTTTGCGGCTGTGGCTCTTGTGGATACCCCTTGAATTTAACATCTTCTAGTCGAATCATCTGATGTCAAGAATCTAGATAGAAGGTTTGTATCTCCTTTCTTCTGTTGATCTTAGTCAATTCACACGGGTTGATGAGGTAAACTATCTTCTTGTGTCCCGGGTCATTATCGTTCAAAAAGTAACTTCTTTATCGTAAATGTGGGGTTCATGTAGGCTATGGATATGGCGATTCACCTGCTCTATATGTAGTTTTGAATCTCCCAACTCATCTAGCTCAGCTTATAAAAAAGATACCGTAAAGATCGGGGTTCTACAGCCTTCAGAAGAGTTCTAACAAAGTTATCATGGAAGAACCTTTGAGTTATACTCTTACCTCTATCATGCTCCTACCCGATGATTGCCTGTCTATTGTTTTTCAGTTTCTTGTCTGTAGCTCTGATCATGACTCGTTTGGTTTGACTTGTCATCGCTGGCTTAATATTCAAAACACACATCGTCGGTCCTTACAATTTCATAGTTCATTGGCCCTCCCTAACGCTTCTTCTTTATCTCAAAGGGGGCTTGTTGTTAGTGCCTATCATCTCCATAGGCTGCTCACCCGTTTTCAGCATTTACACTATTTGTCCCTCTCTGGTTGCTCGGAGCTGCCTGATTCATGCTTAACCTTTTTGCAATCCTATCCTTCAAAGCTGCTTCATCTTAATCTGGACTGTTGTTTTGGAATCACTGACAATGGACTTTCACTGGTTGCCGCTGGTTGCTCCTTCCTAGAGGCTATTAGTCTATATCGATGCAATATTACTGATGCTGGGTTAGAAACTTTAGCAAATGGTTGCTCAGCCTTGAAGCACATAAATCTCTCATACTGCTCACTTGTTTCTGACGCTGGGCTGAGAGCTCTTTCTCAATCTTGCTGTCATCTGGAGGCAGTTAAGATATCACATTGCAGCGGAGTGAATGGTACAGGGTTTAAAGGGTGTTCACCAACTTTAACTCATATAGATGCTGATTCTTGTAACCTTGATCCAGAGGGCATTATGGGGATTGTAAGTGGAGGTGGTCTTGAGTATTTGAGTGTTTCTCGTGTAAACTGGTGGCTTAGTGGAGACACATTGGCAGTGATAGGTGCAGGTTTTGCCACAAGGCTTAAGATTCTCAATCTCTGGCTGTGCAGGACTGTTGGTGATGAGTCCATTGCGGCAATAGCAAGGGGGTGCCCATTGCTTCAAGAATGGAATGTGGCATTGTGTCATGGGGTCAGGATTGCAGGATGGCAATCTATTGGGATCAATTGCAATAAATTGGAGAAACTTCATGTCAGTCGTTGTCGAAATCTGTGTGATCTTGGGTTGCAAGCTTTGAGAGAGGGGTGCAAAGGGCTCTTGGTTTTGTACATTGGACGCACTTGGAAATTATCTGCTACCGCAATAGAGTTGTTTAAATTATGTAGAGGTAATGTTGAGATCAGTCAAGAAGAGATAATGTATCTCGGGCCTAGTAATTAGAAGACGGCGGTGAAAAAAATCATTCGAACCCTCTGACAGAAACCAAGAACTCAGAAAATATCCCGTGATGCATGCCAGTTGTTAACTAGGAAGAGTTTTCCGATTGGGTCCAAAAGTTTGCTTTAGTTATGATGGGCTTTAACATCGTTTTGCTGCAAACATCTTGTAGTAGTATTCGGTTGTTAACGACAGAGAATATCAATGTGCTCCTTCTGTGGTTACTTGCAGTTCTTTTAGAGAATGAGTTCAAGCGAAAACAAGAACTGTCACACACATATGTTTGTGTCCCTTGGCAGCGGGAGGAAGGAGAACAGCTCGTCTGGTATTTGTATTCGCTTTTTTTTATATATAACATTTTAAGTCTTATGTTCATTGTCAAAAACTTAGTAAAATCATCCAAGGCAGCTTATATTTTCGACAGAAAATGCATAGTTTTGCAAGTCATGA
Organism: Populus simonii; assembly: GCA_007827005.2. Classification (NCBI taxonomy): domain Eukaryota; kingdom Viridiplantae; phylum Streptophyta; class Magnoliopsida; order Malpighiales; family Salicaceae; genus Populus; species Populus simonii. Next base: position 4,467,150 of record CM017480.2, read on the forward strand.
AATGGAGTACGAGGCGGAGGTCTAGTTATCCAAGTCATAAAATCCATGCAAGCCTGCAAGGTATGGAGAGGGTGTATAGCATTTAGTCAGATGATAAGACTGGTGCATGTAAATGTACAGCGATAAAGGAGAACTGACTTGTGAGTCAAGTAGGTATACGACACAAACATTGGAGTTTTTAAGCTTCAAATGCTCCACAGAGTCTCGGAGCACTTGCACATGTGAAAAAGTTCGATCTAGCCTATAAAACATTTAAGGTTTATAAGAAGTTAGCATTAATTTTGTTGTGAGGAAAACAAGCAAATCATAAAGCGACAGGTGATGTAGGACAAGAGAGCTAAAAACAACAAAACACGAGGATTGATGGATGTAGGATAGAAGTACAAAATCACGTAAATATAAAATAGTCATACTATATTAAAACAAACAAATAAATAAATATTAATTTCATTATTTCCCTTTATTCTCAATCGTTTTTTTTATAATTTATTTATTTTTATGTTTTAAAAATATTTTTTAAAAAAATTGAATTTTTTATTAGTTTTAAATAATTTTTTTTATATTTTCAGATAATTTTGATGTGCTAATATTAAAAATAATTTTTAAAAAATAAAAAAATACTATTTTGATACATTTCTGAATAAAAAATACATTAAAAAACTACTATTACTATACTTTTAAATGCCCGAGCTCAAATTTGAAAGTGTAGAAATAGAAAAAACTCCATGAATTTCCATGCACTCCGTATCCTAAACAAAAACTTTTGTACTTCATACCTCTTATGTGTTGGTAATAAGACAGACTTCTTAACTACAATACTGAATTCGAAAGGAAAAACAAAGTCAATAATGTAATAATCCATGCCTTTGAACTCCTCCAAGATAGAGTCTTTAATTAGTTTGTGAAACTTCACAATCTTTTTGTATAAGACCCGTTGCTTTTAACTTCTTCATCCGCAGAATCATGTTCTTCTTGTGCCAGCACGATCTTCGTCTGCTCTAACAAGTTTAATCCAATTTCTTCTTCAATGCATTCATCAACCTGTTCACAATGGCTGTTGTTTTATAAAGTACCCAACTTCTATTTTGCAGAGTTTGGATCTGGGTTTTCAAATGAGAAACAGCGTTAGTAAATTTAGAGACCTCAGCATTGCTAACCAATGGATCTTTGATGAATTGCATGTTGTGATAATTCGATTTTTCGTCTTGTGGGATGGATGGTATCAATAAGATTCACGTTCTCTTAGTACATTTGTAACTTATCCATGTCTATGAATCGAATATCCTTTTTACATGCAACAATTGTCATAAACACAAGTGTCATTAAGTCCAATTAAAGCTTGAACAAAATGCCTCACATGTTGAAATTCAACAACAGCCACTGCCATAAAATTGGCAAAAGCAATGATATTTTTCAACGGTAATATCTGATGGAAATAGTGATAGGTATTTTTCATCAAAAATTACTAAGGAAGTTAGTGACTGATTTGTGTCGTTGGTAATTACCGACATAATAAAAATCAATAATTATTATGTTGATAATTTCATCCGTAATATAACACGTTATTATACTTCAACAAAAATATTGATAGAAATATTTTGTTATTTTTCATCAAAAACTTCATCAATAATTTTAAAAGTATTATAACTGACAACAATTTATCTTCTTCTTCACAACATAAACAACAAATCCCCCCCCTTCTATTTTGTCAAAAATTTACCCTCTATACTCAAATTCAGTCATCCCAACACCTAGTAGTGTCAACATTCTTGTCTTAGTTAAATTTTATCTCAAGATTTATGACATCAAATAAGCAAAGCTACTTATTTTTTATGTCCCCAATTTATGTTTTATGTACACCAAGTAAGCAATGCATGCTTAGAATTTTCATAGTGTATTCTAGTCTTGATTAATATCCATAATAAAAAAAATAGAATAAGTTTTATTTTTTTATTTTTTAATGTGTTTTTACTTTAAAACTACCATGGACTCGACCTTGAATGATGTTTTAAACCCATTAATGAGCAAAACACCATATAGTTTGGGATAACTAGATTGGATATAATTAGATATGCCTTGATTCAATCCAAGAACCTGAAGATTAGAGAAGAACTGCTATTTTCACACTTACATTAAGTGTGGGAATAAAAGTTGCAAGATAATTATTGATAATGAAAGTTTTATATTGTAGCTCATTTAGGCTTAAAATATATTCTTCATCTTAAGTCATATAATGTCTCATGTATTAATAATACTTTTATAATAGTCAATGAAAGATGTTTGTTCCCTATTAAATTTCCAGACTATCATAATGAGATTTTATGTGATGTGATTCCAATTGATGTAGAACATGTCATTTTAAGTAGGTCATTGATATATGATTTAGATACCATCATTTCTGGTCGATCAAATTCATGTTTTTTCATTTTTAAAGGTAGAAAAATCCACCTTGTTGGATTACCATCAAGACCTATCAATAAGAACAATAAAAAGAAGAATATGAAAGTATAACAACAACATAATGAGTTTGAGAATGAGGTTAATGAAGAGACTATTATGTGTGGTTTAGTACTTTAGTTGAAAATGAAATTTCAAAAAAACTCCCTAGTGAAACCATTTAAAAAGGTAACAATGGTTAACATAATAAATTCAAAAGAGTTTGAAAATGAGGATAATGAAGACTATATTGAGTCCTTTTTAGTTGTAGAAAAAGTTTCAAGAGACTCTCTAATAAAATTACATAAAGAAATAAGTACGGTGTTGGAAAAGTTTTAAAAAAATTATCACTATAAACTTGTTAATTCTTTACCTCCTCTAATTGACATTCAACATGTCATAGATTTTAAGAAACCTTATAAATTCTCTAACATCTTGCCTCTTATGCTTGACATTTAGCATGTCAAAAATTTTAAGCAGTCAATTGATTTCCATTAATCCTTACCTCTCATTACAGGAGATATCATGGCAAGTTATATGTCATAACCTGATTTTTTATTTTCTTTTATTTTTTTAATAAAAAACATGATTATTCAAGTTAGAAATTATAAAACAATTATAAAGCAAGAAAATAAAAAATACAGTTTGGAAAGAAGAAGGAGAAATAGAGGAGGAGAGGGTTGACAGAATGGTAATATATTAACTTTGTCCAAGGGAATCACCGACGGACTCATTATGTCGGTGATTCCATCGGCAATTCTAACGGAGAATTAGTCACGTCACTGTATGGAGATCCGGGTTTGAATCTCTCAGTGATTCTGTCGGGAAAATTGCCTGCAAAAAGTTCCACGTTGGTGAACTGTTTTTTTTAATTCTTAATATTCTGTCTGTAATTACGTCGGTATATACCGACTGAATTACAGACAGAATAGTGTTTGTCGGTAATTATCACCGTAATTTACCGACATAATTATTCCATTGGTAATTCCGTTGGTATTAAGTGAATTTTTTATAGTGGTTTTCTTCAGGGTTTTCACAATTTTCAGTTACAAAATGCATGATTGTATGTGAAGCTTATATTGGCGATATTCTTGCGTAAAATTATAAATTAGATTATTTTGAACCACACTTTATTTTTATTTTTATTTACTTCTAAATATTTTCACCTCAAATCAATAAAGATTTCCTTTAAATAATCTTTTTTATCCATTGAAAGTTTACGTGGTTCTTTCCTTTCTTGGATTGTCAAATACCGTTTTATTACTTTATCCCTAAACCGAAATTGATTTGAAAAAATTTTCATCCCAAATTAAATAATTTTTTTCTCTTAATTTATTATTTTTTTACCGAGAATCTCCCCATTTAACATTAGTTTACTAATTTTAAACCGGGGCTAATTACATGTAAGAAATTGAAGAGCATAAATGCTTTTAAGTTGTGATTATTTGATATAATAGTAAAGTTTATATGATATTATAGCACTATTATTCAGTATATTAGATCAATTGAGGACGATCAGATTTACATTTAAACACAATTAACATCCCCTGGCAATATATTCATATATCATAAGCATCGAAAACACACAATTAAAATTCCCCTCAGCTTCAAAATTGCCAAGAAATAGCAGCTTCAATGAGGAACTAAATGATAACAGTGGCAGAACCTAGAGATGATGATCCCTAATCGGAAAGACCAAAGGGTTCATAGCCAAATCCGAATTCGCCTATGATTTATCTCTTCAGATAGAATTTAAGTCTGCTTTAAATCCTACTTGGAAAAGGATTTGTGATCTTATACTTCTAACTTTTAATTTTCACAAGCATCCTAAAACGTTGAGGAAAAGGATTAATGACCACTATATAGAATCTTTCGCCAAGAATACGTGCATTCTATCTCAGTTACTTGTTAATTTGTTTTATTTCTCTCTTCCTCTCTAAAGCCTAAGAGAGATGAAGGGATGCGGAGATTACAGTGAAGATTACATCCATTTCATCTTCTCTCAGCAACCTCCGGAAGAAGTTGACCCTTTCATAAACTATGTCAAGAAAGTGAAAGCCCGGTTTCAACATGACCAGCCTGAGAAAAAAATCCGCAGCCTTATCAGGATCGCGGAAGATGCCATCATTTCAGAAGCTGCGCGTGATGGTGCAGTGGCGGGACGCCTCAAGATTTCCAAGAACGAATTAAGGCAATCCTTGGAGGTTATAATGACTTGATTGATGGGTACAACTCATTAATGCCGCCTTGCCGTCAAATCAGCCTTGATGATGTGGAGAAGAAGGAAACTGAGGAGAGTAAGAAAAGCGGATTTCTAGATGCTATGGATTCTCTAAACAAGCCGAGGATCGAATGGAGTGAGGATGGTTATGAGGAGAATTTGAACTTGTTCAAGGAAGGGTCTAGGGTGTTGGTTGATGCCTACGATTTTTCTCCTAAGCAAACCGAAGGCCGTCCTGGTTTGCTAGAGGACGTTCGTAGATTTATGCCACTTTTTGAAGCAAAACCGTTGGCCTATCATCTTCCAGATTTGCAATCTGCAGACCTCACCAACAGTGAGGTTGATGAACAAGAGAAAAGCAGTCCTGAAAATATTGAAGATTGCGAAATGGAAATTGTTAGGCCAGACGAGTCTGAAGAAAGTGGCTGTAGCCTTAATGATGGGGAGAAGGAGGAAACAGTTGCAGACACGGCAAGTAAGACAAACGGATTTCGAGATGCCACGGATTTTGTAAACAAGCTGAGGATCAAGTGTGGTGCGGACGACTACGAAGAATTCTTGAAAATTTTCAGGTTTTATAAGAAAGGGTCTAGGAACTGGGTTGACGTCTGCGATTCTGGTCTCGGCCTAACCGAAGGCCATCCTGATTTGCAAGAAGAGTTTCTTAATTTATGGCAATTACTGAAGCAAAGCCATTGACTTATCGCCTTCCGGATTTGCAATCTTCAGACCTCACCAAAAGTAGGGTTGATGAGCAGCAGAAAAGGACTCCTGAAAAAAGGAAAGTTTGCCCAAAGACTGATCAAGAAAGAAAATTTGTCAAGGCAAATGGATCTGGATGTGTCTCAGAACAGATTGGAGAAGGAATTGGCTTCTTAGAGAACGTTAAGAAGAGTCTTTCTTGTGAGGTGAGTTACAAGAAATTCTTGAAGCTTTTCTTTGCTTACAGCAAGGGAAAAGTTGAAAGGGCAGAATTAGAAGATATGGTTTCCAGTTTGATTGGAAATTATCCTGATCTGATGGGCGAGTTCCTTCGATTCTGGAAGAATTGTGAGAGTTTAGGTGCACTTGAAATAAGGGGATGCAAAGAGAAGAACAAAAGGAGGGAGAGGCGTGGGAATAAACCGATTGAAGAACTTGATCTCTCTACGTGTGCAAAGTGCACTCCTGGATATCTAATCCTCCCTGAAGAACATAGGAACAAGACGAAGAGACATAAATCCCAAGTACTGAATGATGAGGTAATATCCGTGTCTTCAAGACTGCGGGGCAACTCCTTTAAGAACAGGCGTCTAAATCAGTACGAAAACAACCTGTTTGAATGTGAAGATGAACAATTTGAGCTGAACATGTTATTGGAATGGTTTAAATCAGCTGATAAATACGCAGAGGAACTGGGAGGAGTCACTGTCCAAAATGAAGAGAAAAACGGGAGTCCAATTAGCTTCCAGAGGTGTATCGAACGCTTATATGGTGATCAGGGAGTTGAGGTTCTTGACATATTCCATAAAGATACACAGCACGCACTGCCCATCTTAAGAACGCGCTTGCAACAGAAAATAGCAGAGCTGACTGAATATCGCGACAGTCTAAGAAGTAGCTGGATTGAAGTATATGCTAGAAACTATCACAAAGCACTCGGCCTTCGACACTGCTGATCTTCAGGGCGATGACAAGGAGCCAGTACGTAGCTGTTTGTAATTTGCTTTTGAGTTATGTGGTTCTGATCAAAGCTGATATGTAGGGATCACTTTTAAGAATCTTGATTAGCAAGTATTTTCTGTGCTTCTATGGAGATTTGCAGTGCAAGAAGCTATTCTGTATTGAACTTTTTTCCTTCTGTTTTTAGCTGTGGTGTTTCTCTAGTGCTCTGCTATCTTTGTAGCGTTCGCCTGTTCATCTGGGCCTCTTTGCACCTTCATTTCTAAACAATAAATTGCGATTGATTTGGCTCAACTATCCATATATTTTTAAGTAATTGTAAATATATATTATGGGTTATCCATGTATGATAACATGTGTCACTATCAAAAAAATCTACGAATATAAATAAAATCTATGTTAACATGTGTCAGTAAAATTCTTGTGATAAAATAATAATATAAATATCAATAAAAAAATATTTGGATTAATATAAATATCAATAAAATCTATTTAATCTACAATGACTTATAGGGGTTGAACTAAAAGGATAGAGATAATATTTGGATTGGTAGATAAGTTAGTTGATAGAATTTAGTATTCGGAAACGTAGTTGAAATTGTATTTTTAAAAAAATTAATTTTTTGATATATATTTTATATATTTTTAGATCATTTTAATATATTGATATCAAAAATTATTTTTAAAACATAAAAAATAATATTACTTTAATATATTTATAAATAAAAAATATTTTAAATCATAACAGTCACTATATTCTTAATCACTTTCTCGTAAAAAAGATATTATAAAAAAGAATTTAGTAATGACAAAACCCTTATATTTTGACTTTATATTCTAAGCTAGATTTATTAGACCTTTAATTTTACCTTTTTATTTCGTCTATTTTTTATTTTTATTTTAAATTGGGTTAATTAGAGGTAAAGGCAAATTACATTAAAAAAAAACCTAAACATAATTCACTTTTACTATGGGGTCTGTTTTAAAGCATGGTGGATAGCATTGATGTTTGCATCGATTTATATATTATAAATTCACTTTTATATACATTCTATAAGGTTTTTTAGAGTGTTTCATTTGTGAATTAAACATCAATTTCATAAAAAAAAAATAGTTTTTCTCTAAATTTTTTTTTGAAAAAATAAAAAAAAAAATCACTATAAAATAAAAACAAATATTTGATCGACCAACATTCTACCAATATAAAAATCAATCTTAATATCGATAAGTTGATTTTAAAGGGTAAAAATTTATGGAGATGATTTAAAATTTTTATCTTATTAAAAAATAAATCTAAACCCGTGCTAGAGTTGAATTTACTTGAGTTTCTAGAATTTTTTAAGTTATTTTTAAATTATAATAAGTTTGAAAATTAAATGATTTAGGTCTAAAAATCTAAAACCTCAACTTTCTAGCCATAGATGGCTAAACGTAATCTACCTAGACATGAGCTCTTTTTCTAGGCCAAGTGTGGGGGCAATCCACACTTGACCTCATTTCATATTATCCCTTTTATTTCTAAGTGTTTTTTTTAAATCATTATAAATAAAATGATATTTTAAATATTATCTAAATTTGTCATATTTTTAAATAAAAATATATTTTTTATAATAATTTATGAATTATTATACATGAACCTAATTTGCAAGATTTATAAAAAATATGCTCATAAATATTAAATGAGAGTAAATTTTTTTTATTATAATTTCTCACATTTTTTTTCATATTAATTGTTTCTTTTAATTTTTCTCTTAGCATATATAAATTATGAGTCATGGTTTATTTTTATTTTCTTATTAAACTTTTTTTTTAAAATTATGATAAATTTCTATTTTAAAAGCAATGATCTTCATAAAATCATATTTTTATAAAAATAAAAATGAATTAAATGAATAAGAAAAGAGAGTTTGATTGAAAAGATACATTTTTTCTTGTTTAATTCAAATGATTTAAATTCTTATAAATATTTATTTTTTCGGCTTTTAATTTTTTTATTAAAAAACATGCTTACAAAAATATATTAATAATTTTTTTTAGAATTTAATTAGTTTTCTTTCTTTGAAAAATATCTATTTTCTTTATAATAAAACTAAATAAAAATTAATTTTTAAAACTATACCACAATATCACACGGGCAAAAAAACTAGCGTGAAGTATTGGAAGAGTAATTAAGGGCGTAAAATTTAATTCCAAGATTGTTTAGCGGTAGAAAGTTAAAAAAAACTATATGTATAAGGTTTAATTGTCAAATGTAAAAACTATAGGGGTGAAAAAATAAGTAACAGAAATATAGGAAAATATTTAGGTTTTTTGCCTTTGTTAAACCCTCTCCTCTCCTTCTCCCTCTCCCTCAGTCACTCAGTCCCTTTCGCAGAACCCTCGTGGCCGGCGAGTTGCGCCACCGGCAGCCCATTCTTCTTCCTTTTTCTCTGTAAAGGGTAGGGAATTTTTGCTTATTTATTTATTTGAGGTCCCTTTTCATTGGATTTTCATTCATGGATAAGAAGAGTTTGTGTCAAAGTCTTGAATGGATGAATTGAATATGGGTTTTGTGATATTGAATGTCTGTCAGGATAAAAGATGGCAGTGGATAAAGATAGGCTTCGGGAAGAAGAAGAAGCATCCTTTGTTCGTTTTTGCAAAGTTATTCTCGGCTGGGACTATTTTGGTCTCCTCACAGAAGCTGCTGTATTTCTCTTTCACTTCAATCTGTAATGATTCCATGAATGCATATGTTTTAAGTAATGAGTTTTCTTATTTTCTTCTTTTTGAAAGCAGAAACAGAAAAAAGAGCGTGGCAAGGGAGGTGGTTCGGGTTTAAGACAAGTAAAGAATACGTACAAAGATGTTGATGATTATCTTGCGACTTTCGAGCCTCTTTTATTTGAAGAAGTTAAAGCTCAGATTATTCAAAAGAAAGATGACGAAGAAGGTTTTTGTTTTCTTCCTTTTGTTTGGAAAATTTGGCCTTTTTTCAATTATTTGATGTTTGTTAGTGCCTACCTTGTTTCAATAGTGCTAAAATCAAATTTAAAGTGATGATTTTACATAATGTATTGGGGTGCTGCAGTGACAGAATGGGTTCTGAGACTTGTAGTGGAATGCAATGAGTCAGAGGGATTTCTTTTACCTTCAGTTACTTATGGAGATGATGAAGGCGAGAAAATAGTACAAAATGATCTTTTGCTGCTTTCAGAAGATCAGGTATTTTAATGAGCAGCCAATTGACAGTTTCTTACACCTTTTATTATCATTGATTTCCTTTTATATGCAAGAATGTGACTTGCTCATGGACGGTTATGCTATGCTAGGCTCAGTTATGAATATGTAGATTGTTGCCTGTTGCAGTTTAAAGAGGGTGGTGGAAAATTCCCCCAGGTCTACGCATTTGCCTTGGTTGAGCAACGCCAACATAACCTTCTTAGACTTAGAATGTTTTTAGCTGGGGAGGTCATGAATTTAAATACAGATGTTATTGAATCTCGTACAAGACTGTTGAAGATGCACGGTTTGATTACTTCTCCTGGATTGCTGCATGAGAAACGCTTGTTTAGTGTAAAGGTAACCTTTTTCCATAACCAGATTGGTGGCATTTACTATTTTCTCTGCAATCATTCATTTAAGAAAAATATGTGCATTAAAAGTAAATAATGCTTCTTTGCAACTGAATATAACCCACCAAAGTGGAAGGATTGGGTAAAGAGAAAAAAAAATGAATGTTGTTAGTAATAAACATGTAGATTTTTAAATATGATGCTTGTGTGTTTTGCTTGTGATGGAACAATACATGGGTATTTTCTTGGGTGATTTTTTTTTAATATAAATCCAGAGCTGCTAATCATGTGAAATGGTGTAAAAGGATCAATATAGCCAGCCCCAACTAGTTTGGTGTTGCGGCTTTGTTGTTCTTGCTGTATAAATTCAAGCTTCACATATCGATTTGATTCATGTGCTTTTACATTCATCTGAAAAGTCTTTGCAGCTATATTGCTTTATCCATTTGCAATTGCCATCGAATTTGTGGGCACCAGTTTAACTGCTTTTGTACTTGTTTAATCCTCCTTCTGGCAATTGAAAGTTTCAATGCATGTTTCTAGAATTTCACATATTGACCTTCATTCATCATTATTAAATTTTAAGACAAGAAGTTAGAATTCATTTTTTTATTTCTCTTGTTCATTGGTTTGCTTGTAATAGGAGGACATTCCATATCTCTTGTTTAAGTAACTGCATGTACATGTTTATGCATAGAGCTATATACATGTAGTTGGTTTGTTTCAAAGTGTATTACCATCAATAAGTGGAAAAAACCAAAGAAAGAAAGAAAGAAAGAACAGATTGCCTCATAATTTATTTGATTTCTGACATTGATGGTTGGTTTGCTCTTTGGTAAACTTTGGGTTAAGTAAATTTAGGGACTTATGCCGGGCTTAATGTTATAGATATGTGTGTTCAAATAACATTTGATAGATAGCTTTACTATCAAATGGTTTTTTTGTTGAATTCAGAATTTAATTGAGTTTAATTGTTGAATAGTTGATTTGATACACATCCATGACCACTTTTGCTGTAGAATAAAGTTAGTAATTTCACCATTCTTGATTGTGTAGAATCGTGCTTTAGTATCATATTGCATCAAGCTGCTGGATTCACATATAGGTCAATGCTAATATGTTTCTTTTTCCTTTTCTTTCCCTATCGTTCTGTCCCAGCTGTGAGGATTTTCTTCCTAAACATAGCAATCCATGTATAAAGTGTGGTACACTAAATGGAAACAACAACCTTGAAGTTATTTGTTATCATAATTCTATTAGGTTCTCTAATGCATGCTTTACATTCTGCAGATATGCAGCCTATCAACGATCTCTCGTGAATACTTTGCTTTGCGGTCAATTGGCTCCCTTCCTTTCAAGGATTTAATACTAACAGCTGCTGATAAAAGTTCCGGTTCTGAAGACCAGGCATGGAAAGTTTCCCAACCTCTGTCTGAACATTTTCAAGGAAGTCTTAATAAGTCACAAATGGAAGCAATAGATGTGAGTTTATGCTAACACTGTAACGCCGATCAATTTTACTTCTTCTCCCTCTAGTTACAAGTAAATTCATTCTACAAATTGCTTATATTTTAGAAAATACTTTTTTCAATCCTTTTCTCTCTAACGTGTGATGCACCATGTCATGTACATTGAAAGCACACAAACAAAACTAGTAACAGCTGAACACCTTTTATGTTCAATGAGTGGCTCATTAATATAACGTGAATTCAGTGCTTTGTATGTTCCAAAACTATAAAAAAGTCTGTTCAGAGATATATTATTCCTAGAATTTTTGTGCTCTTCAAATACTCTTTCATTTCTCGAAATACAAATCAACTAAAAGAGAACATGATGAAGAAGATACAAATCTTCTCACAAACAGCTTCGCATTCCAGATTTCTATGACAAAACACCTATATTTTGGCAGCAACTGTAAAATAACACAGGAAACAAAATCATAGCCCAAAGCTCTTTAACATGAGCTGATAACTAATCCTTTTAATGATATTCTAAGGATATATAGATATACGGTGGATCCCACTACTTATTTTTGAATGGTTAAAATATGAGCATTAAGGTACTTGATTTTTTCCCCTCCAAAAGATACATATCTATCCATCTATTCATCTAAAGTAACTTTTTTTTTCCTGCAGGCTGGTCTATTGCGCAAAGCCTTTGTCTTGATACAGGTCTGATTTGTCTCTCTTTCGTGTGTTTATTCTGATCCCTTTCCTTTCTTCATCTTATGGTTGCTTAAAATAGTGGCAGCCATTCAATTTACCAACTATATTGAACTTCTATGTTAGGAGTTATTCGACAAAATATAATATCATGTTGAAGTCACATGGATTTTATCAAGTATCGATGCTAGTTACAATTTGACATTGGGACTTTTCTATGATTACTAGAAGGTTGTGATTATAGTTACTTCAAGTTACAAAATTTTAGTGGGTTTACTTATTTTGCTGGAAAAAAAAATACATTTCATCACTCTGTAATTATGCTGCGTGTTGAATGATATTATAGAACTGCAATTCAATAAGTATTATTCCTTGAAAAAGGAATAGAATACCATTCAATTCATAACATTACAAACTATTAAGTATGTTTACTTATTGTGCTGTGGAAGTTAATCTTATCATTTCGTAATTTAACTAATTTCACTATAATTGCCATAATTACTAACAATAAAGTGTGATGAAAGTACCGTGTTATTTTAGAGTACTATATATTTGTAAAAAGTCATCTTTAATAAGTACTCGCACTTAATGTATGAAAAATCTTATCGTATTCCTTGATAAACTCGAAGGCATTATAATCACAATTCCTTTCATTACGTATTTATATAACCTTTGTGAGTCATTTATGTTTTTCTAGGGTCCTCCTGGAACTGGGAAGACACAAACTATCCTCACTCTTCTTAGTGCAATTTTGCATGCAACTCCAACAAGAGTGCACACCATGTGAGAATTTTTCTGACTTGTATTTGCTTTTATGGATCTTTTAATCATTTGCTTCTCATTTTTTAATAAATTATATAATTTTGGCATCAATTTTAGGTTTTAACCATTTGTTGTTGTCTTGAGCAATTTGTAATGCAACCGATCTGCCATTTGCATTTACCTTATGGTTCGTCAATGTTTATTTAGGGGTGAATAGAAGTTCATGGAGATTGAAGAATAATGGTTGTGATGTTTTTGACTGATAAAGGGTGTTGTGGGAGGGATGCTGCTCAAACTAATTGGGGTATCATGGAGATGAAGAATGGTCAAATGTGCTAAATTTTTGGGATGAAAGGTACCCAACCTCCTGAACTATCAGGTCAAAATGCCATTAGTTGTTCGTAAACAAAACAAATTACTCTAGTGATTCCTTCACAAGTTGTTTGATTTGATTTAATCTACCATTGAATCCAACTAGGGTTCCACTCAATTGTTAATCGAAGCTGGTCATGTGAAAATCAAATGTTCACTAAAAAAGGGGAAAAGTTTTAATTTATTTTATTTGATGAAAATACAAAATGAAAGAAAAAGATAAACGAAAAAGTGAGACCACACGAAAGTATTAATCAAGTTCCCAATTCTATAGCCTTTTGGAGAGAGAAAGTTCTGTTAGGGAGGAGGAGGAGAGAGAGAGTTGAGGTAATAGCTGCAAACGACTATGGATCGGACTTTTAACATCACAATTTAATTGGTTATGGATTTTTGAGTATCGATTTTACTGGAAAAGATAGATTGATGGGCGAACGTTACAAATGGTTGGTGATATTTGGCTTAATTTTTGTTGTTTAGTACTTAATTACAATGGATTTTGTGGTTGAAGTTGGTTTATGGAGGTCTTATGATTATGTTTTTGTTATTTTTGGTAAAACTTAGATGAAATTGAGTTGTAAGACGGAAAGGACAAGTCTCATCAATTTTTAGGAAAACTATGGCTTGCCAGAGAAGGAACAGGACCATTTTGCTGTTTAGAGCATTTGCTTAGTCTTTAAAGGATTGTTGTCTCTCTATAGTTTATTTGAACTAATCACTATCATTGTTAGTTATCCGTTGCAGCATGCATATTACTGCCTTTGTCTTTCTTTAGCCCTTTTGAATTCTGAACCTGTTGAACTCTAAAAGGAAAAGTGAAAAATCTTTGTCTTGAAAGATCATGTGCTTCATTAAAATATGAGTTTCTCCTTTTGGCATTCTCTTGTTTAAAAGTTTAGTTAACGGTAAATATAATGGAGATTCTAAGGTTGTTAAAATTTGTATTTCTTCCTGTTTTAAAATCTCAAATTTTATGTGTTGACAAGTCCAAGCATCCATCTCCTACTTTCCAAAAATTACATAAAACACCTTGTTGGGATCCACTTTTATGGACTATTCTTTTCTGAACTTCCCATTGTCCTTGTATGCTGCCTATTGTTTGTATTTCCCAAATGATTTTAAATTCTTATCCTGCCTAGCTCAGTGTTTGGCCTTGGAGTGATGTAGTGGGTGTATTAGCTATCAGTCAAAACTTTTATTTTATTTTTTTCATCAAACAAAAAAATTAAGTCCCTTTCATCTTTTGTTTTCATTTTTCTTATCATTTTATAATACTTTCGGGAGAAAAAGTTGAGTGGAAAACGCGTCACACTCACGTATCCTGCTTTTGTTATTCAAATTTACTGGTGTCCTAAATCAAATCAAACAATTTGTCTAGCTACTAGTGGTATGGGATTTTTTTTTCTAGGACCAATGGCACTTTGACTATTACTTTAGGTACCTTTTAGCCAAATTTTGGTTTTGGGGACCAAAAAATTGAAATGGTTTGTGTTGTTGTATATTTTTTTTTTTCATGTTTATGATCTGATAGAGCAGTCTTCTAGAGGTTTATTCTGTGTTGTGCCTGGTGAACTTGATCAAAGATGGGATGGTCTGAGTTTCACATAGAGATTCATGGCACTTGTACCTTTTTGGATGGAAGATTGTTCATAAGGCACTTCCTTTACTTTTTGAACATATATGCTTTATTGGGTTCCTTTGCTTTTTTTTCTTAGAAACAATTGGTCAAGGTTCAGGGATGATTCTATGTTCTATCACTTTGTGATATCTGTGAAGGAGGAACAACATCTAGCTTCAAAGTTGGAAGCTTTCAGGAGTTAGGTAAAGGGAAGTGCATAACTGAAATGAGTTTACTCAATCAAAGTGAAGTTTGAGTGGTCTCAGTGAGAAGTGGTAAAAGGTTGTTTCAAGTTTTTGAATTGGAGATCTTTTGAAGATAAAAACAAATCCAGGAATGGTCCTAGCTCCCATAAATCATCTTTGAATGTATAAAATTTTTAAAGATACTCTTACAAAATGCCCCCCTCAGAACCAAAACCGCACATTCTAGCCCCCCACCTCAACCACAATTTTATGATGTATGGATTCATACCTGCCTGGAGAAAGAAATCTCTTGCTATCAGGCTTAAAGTAGGCAACAGAAACTAGATTTATTGCAGAAAACAACACATTATCATAGGAAACACTATTTCATAAGCAAAGCAGAATTGATGGGATCGTGATAGAGAAACAAAACTATAAAAGTTGTTTTTAATTTCTATATGAAGCTTTTTTTTGCGAGTGAGTGGCTAGGATGCCTTCAATTAATGATGCATTTGATGGTATTTGGATGATATGGCTCACTAAGATTGGAATGCCTTTTGAGAGAAATGAAATTTGCAAGTCAGTTAATGATTGTTTTTGGTGTTTTGTTGTTGAAAAAATTAACAAAAGTGTGATTGCAGGAGATGAGTCATCCTTATTTTAATTGTCAATAGAAAAACAAAATATACTTGGGAGTGTTGACGGTGTAGATGATGCAAGATAATTTCATTGTGTTTTTCGTATGCATTGATGTTATGTTCTATATGACGGGTATGGTACCTGGTAAAAGATTCTTTTGCTTATGGAAATATAAGTTTACTTTGTTATTCTCTTATGCAGGGCTGGGTTGCATGAAACTAAACGCGGGTCAGAACTACCAATTCAAGAAAAGTATGTGCCAGTTGTTTTCTTAGTTTTACACATGCGATCTGCTTACCTTTTTAACTGTCTTGCAGTGTATTAATTTTTTTTTCCTGGAGTTTAACAGTCTTGTAGTCCATTTTATTTTGAACTTATTGGATTTTTAAAAGCTCAATAGAATGAGAAAGACAACTTTTGATTCCTACTGAACCATGAAAGTTGTATAATTTGCAGGTACAATCATTGGGCACGAGCTTCTCCATGGTGGACTGGTAACAATCCGAGAGATAAGAACATGCCTAAAGATGGCGATGATGGTTTTTTCCCTACCAGTGGAAATGATTTTGTAAGTTGAATTTTCACATTGTACAATTATGTTCTTGTAAGATCTGCACATTCTAAATTCAAACTTAAGCTCTGCAGAAACCAGAAGTCATTGCTTCCAGTCGCAAATATCATGTACGTGTGTTGGTATGTGCCCCATCAAACTCTGCTCTAGATGAAATAGTGTTGCGCCTTCTCAAGACAGGTATGTGTTTCCACACTTGCAAGTCTGTATTTCATTATGTTTGCTTCCTTTTGGCATGACACAATTATTGGTGATGTTCGGGTTTTTTGTTCTGTCCATTTTGTGATTTATGAAGACATCAAGGCAATGTAGGACTTGGCCAAGGTTCATGTGATTGTAAAGGAAGTTGAGTGTGGTAGTAGTTACGTATTGGATAGAGTGGATCCTGAATAAAAATATTAGTGATGCAGGGACAATAATGTTTTCCTATTTCATTATCTTGTAAAGGAAGTTAAGTGCGGTAGCAGTTCCTTCCTGGATACGCTGGATCCTGAGTTATCTTAGAAAATAAAAACAAATTATTAATGATGCAGGACTGATAAAATTAAATCTTGTTTCATTATCTTAGACTTTTAAACCAATGATGGAATTTTAGTGTTTTCATTGAATTAACCAGAGGAAATTGTCTTAAACAAGTTGGGGTTGCCCCTCAAACTTTTCCTCCATTCCACCTTTTATCCAAGGCTATGTTCTCTGTTGGTTCTTAAGAAACCAACTTTTTTTTTTTTTGATAATAAGAAACTAAGTTTTCTACTTGTCCAGCTCAAGATTGATTCCGTTTATTGTTGGCCATTCGATTCAATCTTCAATATGTAGAAGGCAAAAAGTAAGCCTTTGATAGTATCATCCCCTGTATCCATTTTTATTTTTATTACTCTTTTCCTCGCACAACCATCTTAACATCACTTTTTCGTACTTCATATTCCAAAATGCCAAAAGCTCTATTCTATGAGGAAAAAGTCAAAACTAGCCTATAGCTGTTCTGAAAAGTATCCCGCAACTTGGTAGTTAAATTATTCTTCTTCCAGCTGGTCTCTGGTCATCATTATTCTGTTCTGGAGCCACCTGGTGATTAGCGTGGTTCCCAATACCCAACATAAACTGCTGATGCCAAGTTCATTATTCTTCTTTACTTCTAAAGAAAGAATGCTATGTCTAATAGTTCTTACCATGTTTATGTATCTGACTGCCTGAGAAGCTTTGATTAATTACTTCCCATTTGTTCTAATCGTTTTTCAACTGGATGTGCTCAATGACTAGTATCCTAATATTTCTTTAATGTGCTATCAAAGTGAGGGTTTCAGAGCCATCATTTCTTACTGTACTCAGTAGTGGGGAATGACTGTAGGATGGATTATTTGCTACTGAAAGGGGTTCATGGGTGATTCCATGTTTGGTGTCAATTTTGTTGATGGTTTCCATCTTCTTAATGGGTAATTCAAGTAGGATGGCTAATCTATTGAGTTTCCTTTTGAGTATTTGGAGGGAAAGATTCTTCGTAGAAATCAGGTGTTTTAGATGTCATCTACTGTATTTATGTTTAGAGAAATGCTACAATTTTCAAGGATTGCGTGTAATTGATGGATGGGTTGTTGAATCTGTTGCTTGCACTTTGCATCTACACCTGGGAAACTGATATTGACAGAGGACATATGGGATCTGTGTTAGTGTGGGAACTAAGCACCCAGCATCTTCAGAGTCACTAGCCCTTTGTTCTTGAAAGGGTGAGCCAAAAGTTTGATGTGAGAGATTTGGGATGTGATTGTGAAATGATCTTTTTAAAGTATACCATTGATCATCATGAATTAAGATGATGAAATATTATTAGGAATAGGCGTTGTAAATAAACTGTGGCTCCTTGTTTAGTTTTTCTGTGCAGATGCTGTGCATCCCTCTTATCCTCTTCCAAATTGTGGGAACTTTCAGGCAGAGTTTGTTATCCTAAAATGTAAATTTGATATGCCTGACCCCTAGATCCATGCACATACCCTAATCTGAGAAATGAAGGTTGTGGATAGGATAATGCTCCGCGCGCGCGCGCATGTACAAATTATATTCAACTCTTTGATTGTCATTCTAAAACAAACTGTTCTTTTTGTTTTTTTGCAGGTGTTCATGATGAAAATGTCCGTTCATATAATCCTAAAATTGTGCGGATTGGTCTTAAAGCTCATCATTCTGTCCAGTCAGTCTGCATGGATAACCTTGTATGTCTTGGCCTAATAACAAACACTTGTTATTGTCGCAATTCTTATTTTTTTTACTATTTATTCGTGCATGGTGTTACAATTATCCTGGTGTCCTTTATTTGGATTGCATAACGAAGAACTTTGTTGCTATTCTTGTTTTTGTTAGTACTGGTTCTCCCACAATTTTGCAATAACTAGATGTCTTCAATTAGATTGCCAAACGAAGGATTTTGTGTGCATTTGAAAGAGGAAGTTACTAGGATTTCAATAGAACCTTTTCTAATCCATTATTCCAGAACAAATTTTTGGGATGATTTAATCTAGTTACAAGATATTTTCAAATACTTGGTTGATTCAACAAATCAACCAATGCAGTGAAACCAAAGCTAATTAATAAAGTCAACGAACTATGAAATCATAAAAGGATAGTAAGTGGGAATTATATGTTTGCCAAATATTGGGATTATTAATGTGATTAAATCAATATAATACCTTCCAATTCCTGATGATGAACTATTAATCATTATATTTGGTTTACCTTTTCTGGTGGATAAATTATAAAAGTCTATCAATGCATCAATGGTGGACCACCTATTGAATAGAAAAACAAATTGCACCTCATTGTTTATATGTCGTGTGATCTACATATCAAATAATAATCCATGAAGTTTAAGAACTCAAATTTGCAAGAAAAGGTCCATGCAAAACTTTATATTCTTGATACAGCATATCACATGCATAGTGCCTCACCTATTTCCAAGGAAAAACAAATTGCATTTCATTATTCATCTCATATGATCTACATATCATATAAGTAATCCATGAAGTTTAAGAACTCACATTGGCAAGAAAAAGGTCTGTCAAAACTCTATATTCTTGATACAGCATATCACTGCTAGATACTTCTACTGTGTGTTATTTTGAAGGTTGATATGACTGATTTCTCCTTCAGGTGAAACAAAAACAAGGTGAATCAGCTTCTGATAAACAGAAACATAGAACTGCAGGAGGGGATACAGATAGTATCCGTGCTGCTATTCTAGAGGAATCTGTAATTGTATGTAAATCCAACTGTCTTGAAAGTGGAATCTAGCATCATGTAAACTCCCTTAGTAATTTTTCTGTATTGGCAGGTCTTTTCCACCCTCAGCTTCAGTGGTTCGGCACTTTTTAGTAAATTGAACCATGGTTTCGATGTTGTTATTATAGATGAAGCTGCCCAAGCTGTAAGTGTTCATCATCTCCTTCATTCGTGTTAGTCATATGCAGTGGGTGCCTTTAAGACTGTTATGAATTGAATTCACAAAAATTAAATGCACGGAAGCTCTCAGATTTAATGGAAATGTAAAAAGATATTCAAATAAGTGGTGACCAGCTGGTTCAAGACTCATCTTGTGTTAGAAATGTTACTTGTGGTGTTCCTTTTTTAAACAATGATATCAAGATCAATGAGTTATTACTTGGATATTCTTGTGAACTTTTGAATTAAAGGGTGTTGAAGTAATTGTGTTAACACGCAAATCATATGATGCATCTATAGCATAGACAAAATGCTAGGATGGGTAATATGTTAGGTAGATAGAAACTTATGTTGCACATGGCAATTGATATCTCTAGCATGACACCGCATTTCATGAAATTAGATGCGTTGGAAATAAAAGGAAACGTAAGCATGAAGGTGTGGCTTGACTAGTTGACTGTAGTATTCAAGTTCATTCATTTTGATATGTGGCACCATCAATTATACTTCACATGTGGGCTGCTTTACAGCGTACGTGCTAGTCCGTGCTTCTGTTGCTCAAAAGATAGCTTTTCCCAGTTCATAATCATCTTGCAATATTTTTTTTTGTTAATGTTGAGATATTGAGATGCAGTTGTGATATTACCCTTGAACAGGTTGAACCAGCAACTCTTGTGCCATTGGTCAATGGATGCAAACAAGTATTTCTGGTATTTTTCTGACATCACCTTTGTGATTTTAGTTTGACCTGATATCTTCATGCGTGAGTCATTGTGCTATAACATATTGCAGGTTTCTAAAATCCATACCAATATTAAGCGATTATTGGACAATTTGACAGTTCTAATAGTATCCTGCTTTTGCTTTAGAAAATAGGGAAGAGTGTTATGAATAGCTGTCAGACTCACTTAACTTTTTGTTTCAGGTTGGTGATCCAGTTCAACTCCCAGCCACTGTAATTTCTCCCACTGCTGGGAAATTTGGGTAGTGATATATTCTCTCTGTTATTGTTTCATATCATTGCATTAACATTGATAATTGGATTAAAATATTTAATCTCTCTCTCATTTTTAAAATTAAAGGTATGGCACGAGTTTGTTTGAAAGGTTTCAAAGAGCTGGTTATCCAGTAAATATGCTGAAGATGCAGTATCGTATGCATCCAGAGGTCAGTTGAGAATCTCAATAAATGCTGTGAAGAACTTAAGTTTTATGGTTATGATAACAATTGCATCATATCAGATTTTTAAAATCGAAGTTCATTATCAAACCACCACTGGAAAGAATGCTAATTACATCGTACCAGAGGTGTTGTGTTATTCATGTAGTAATCTGTATCTTAGTTTTGAATAAAGGTTGTTATATGCTGTAATGGGAGTTATTTAATGGATTCAAATAGTGGCGTTTCTTTTTTCTTTTTATTATTTTACTGTTATTGAGGGTGTAATGGCATTTATCGGTCAAATTGTGTCATGTAACTGTAACGGTCATATGGCTGTTATTTTGAAGATAACGTCTGTTATTTTCAAAAAAGGGCCTTGATAGTTTTCAGTTTTTGACTTCCATTTGTGCTTGTTTTCAAGAAGCTACACAAAAGAAGCAATTCCAACTTCTATGGATGTACTAGTAGTATGCTACGCTCATACTCAATTATCTTTTTTCTCCTCTCTCTAGGCTCATCTTTGTCTTTTAATTCAACTCTCCACCATTTTCACTCAATCACAGACTTCCTTTTGATTATTATACCAAGTCAATTCAAAAGGTGAATTATGTGCTTGTAAGAGATACACTCCTGAATACAACTAATTGAGGTCATTTTTAACTCAACTTTATTTATTTATTTTACATATTTGTGTTTGGCACATGTCTTATCATTTTAGTTTAACAGTTAAAGTATATACTTTAAAATACTTTATTTTGTATTGGTAACATGAATTTTAAGTTATAATACATTACAATTTTTTATATGATATTAAATTATTAGTTAAAATATACTTTTTGTTTTTGATAATACATTAGAAGTGTATTATAAAAAAAAATGGAATTATTAGAAGCGTTATTATCATGTTTATTTGATAGAACTTCAAAAAATATGTGAATATTATTTTATTAAGAGTTGGTGATGCATTCATTACAACATTGTCCTCGACCATTATTTTATGCATGTGATAGGCAACAATCCACAATTATGATTGCAACCGCATCCGTGATTTAAAACTATGATCTGTGTTCTCTTCCCTCTAATTTAATTTTTTTCGCAAGAAAAGGTGTATCAGCTATCTGACTCCATTTACATGTTGCCCAACAGATAAGGAGCTTTCCTTCAAGTGAATTTTATGCCGAGGCACTGCAGGATGCAGATGATCTTGAGAGAAGGACAACACGTGATTGGCATCAGTATCACTGCTTTGGTCCGTTTTGCTTCTTTGATGTACATGAAGGGAAAGAATCTCAGCCTTCTGGCAGTGGGTCCTGGGTGAATGTTGATGAAGTTGAATTTGTGCTACTCCTGTATCATAAACTGGTGACCATGTATCCAGAGCTTAGGTCGAGCTCACAGTTTGCAATTATATCACCCTATAGACACCAAGTCAAGCTTTTCCAGGATCGATTTCGGGATGCTTTTGGGCAGGAGTCAAAAAAATTTGTGGATATTCAAACTGTTGATGGTTTCCAGGTAAATAGGTTTGTCCACTAATAAAGCTATTGATTTGGTCTCTGAATGGTCATATGTTATCATCAATTTCTACTTTTTATTTATTTGCTAGATGGAACTGCGTAATCTTTTATCTGGCAGGCATGTTGACTATATATGTTCTCTGCAAAAAGAGAGATGTACTTTTGCAGAGATGTATCTATAGGCAACACTATGCATTCTTTTACTGGAACTTTAGAAGAGCACTTAAAAATTCTGATCACGATATTCAGCCCTGAACTGGTAGTTACTATAATGGCTCAGTGGAAGGACCAATATTTGGTCTGGTTAACCTAAGTATCACTTGAAAGAAACAAATAATGAATTCTACAAAATAATACAAGACTAACGCATAAATGTGAAACACCTTCACTTGCCAGGGTCGAGAAAAGGATGTCGCAATATTCTCATGTGTTAGGTCAAATGATGATAGAAGGATTGGGTTTGTATCTGATGCCCGGCGAATGAACGTTGGTATCACTCGCGCTAAGTCTGCTGTCCTGGTAGGGTATTTGTCTGATATAGTAGTCTTGTTATTTCAAGGGATGTATTGATAAATATCTTCGTTCACCTTCTCATACAACCTAAGCATTGATTTGTGTTTTAGGTCGTAGGGTCAGCATCAACTTTGAGGAATGATGAGCATTGGAACAACCTTGTGGAAAGTGCCGAGAAGAGAAATGTTCTATTCAAGGTGACACCCATTTGTTTCTATTATTTTCCCTTGTTTTTTTAAATCTCTTTTCCTTTTCTCCTAGTGTTTCCTTCTTTCATTCATGTGGGTTCTTTTCCTTTTCCTTTTTTTTTTTTTGACAGTCAACAAATTATGAAATTTGAAATATTTCTGATGGCAAAATTACTTTGGCCTGTAGGTCCAGCTAACAAAGCTAGTCTTACTCTTGTAGGTCTCGAAGCCGTACTCTTCATTTTTCAGTGACTCAAATCTCAACTCCATGAAGGTGGTGAGATCACTACCAGATGGACTTGACACAGAGGACATGGAGATTAATGAGCTCATGGATGTACATCGGGAACATGCTGATGAAGAACAAGCAGAGGACAATGACTTAGAAGATGGTGAAATGGATGGAGGTGGCTATGATGAGGACTGATGTAAACTGGCTTCTTATGTTGATGGATCCACTCTATATGCTTTTAGTTTTAGCCAATTGATATTCCTGAGATCCTCTAAATGGAGGGTGCTGTAAAAAGAAACAGAAGGATGCTGATGAGTACTTCGATTGAGATGGCGACTAGCGGTGAAGATAATGTGGCAACCGTGCAAGTATTTATTCTAACCGGGCACTGGCAATTTATCCGGTGGCATGCATTCTGTCAGTCACGAGAGCTCTTTAGCAGTTATTTATGAGATGCAAGTATGTCGATTGATACCTGAGAAGAGCTATTGTTCTCTGATGCTGCTGAGTGCTGAGGAACTATATAAATGGAAAGGATAGACTTCAAAATATTGTTTCATTCCCAAGAAGGGGGTTTTTTTATTTTAGTAAAAGAAACTCTAAATATTTACAAACAAATATTTGATTTCCCAACTGAAGTTGCATGACCAATCTATACTGTGGTTTTTGTGCTATCATCCATCATGCTGTGCTCTCATTCTATCTGAGAAGGAGAAACATCACTGCTTGTGGCCCACTCAATCATCCTTCAATAGCCTTTCTTGGTGTCTACTGATTCTTCTGAACGATATCTTCTCAACAGAGCTGATAGCTGAGGTATCGTCATCAAAACTCCAATGTGTCTTTTAATTCTCATGCTTTGATTTTTATACCACATGAAAATACGAGGAAAAAAAATATAAAACTTGCTTTTGATGGTGATGTTTTATTTATTAAATAATTTGTATATAAAAAAAGAAAAGAAAAAAGCAATCACATCACTCTCAAACACCACATCATCTAAAGTTATTATTATGTATGTGATTAATGAAAACTAGGGGGCATGGAATGGGTGGAAAATATCTCATTGCCAGGAGATACAAAATGGAAGTCAAGAGTGTAAGAATTTCGTTGCATATTTTCATAGAACGAGGTTCAATGTGTGTATAGTAAAAGAAAGAATAGCAGTTTCAAGACACTTTCAGTCCTTGTATAACAGTGGTGATTATTTCTGGTTTGGTTCGGTTTTTATTTATAAAAACAATCATACTGAAATTTTGTAAAATATAAAAAATAAAACTGAACTGAAATTGGTTTCAACCGACTGGTTTCAGTTCGGTTTGATTCGGTTTAGTTTTGGTTATTTTATATTAAAAACCAAAAATTATATTGTTTTTTAGGGTTTTTTTGGACTTTCTGATGGGATTGGTATCGGTTTGATTTGGTTTATTTTTAACTAAACCAGTTCGGTTCGGTTCGGTTGAGGTTTTTTGGTTTTAGGTTTATGAAACTAAAATCGAACTAAATATTATTTTAAATATTTTAATTGGTTTAATCAGTTTTTTTTATAGTTTAATTTTTTTATTTTTTTTCTCAATTAAATCAATTATTCGGGTTTTTTCACCCTACTTTATAATGTTACCTAGGCCACATTTCTAAGCAAGCAAAGCTAAGAAAATTATCTCCCTGTCGTTCTCTTCTCCCTATCGTTGCCTCTTCTCACTCCCAATATATAGCTAGTGAGGATAGAAAGCATTAATTCTGTGATTATTTTATTCTCCCTCGTGACCATTGAATCGAATTTCATGCAGAAAATCAATTGAGTCGTTCTACACCCCAAGAAAAAGAAGATAACATCGTCTCTCTCCTCTAAAGGAGTTCAATGAGACCGTTTTGGAGCTCCTTTGTTTCGATGCATCTGCACTCTTATGGTTTCTAGCAGGACGAGAGAAGAAAAAATTGGGTATTTATATAGTCCAATCTTTTAAATTTTACACATTGACCCCTTTTTGTTTAGTCTTTTCTCAATTTGCCCCATCCTTTCCTTTTCAATAAATTAATATCTTATCACTCTTTTTTTGTATAATTTCATCCCTCTCAAATACTTATTTATTTATTTTATTTTATTTTATTATTATCATTATCATTATCATTTTATTTTATTTTATTTTGGTCGGGTTAGATTATAACCGGTTTTTTTACAAAAAAAAAAAACACAGGTTTTGAAATCAACTAGTCAAAACAAATCACTCATGGGTGAACCAATTCAACACAATATTTTGAAAATGGTAGATTGAAAACAAACCACTCATAGGTAAACCAATCAAAAAATACAAGTTTTAAAATCAACTAGTCAAATGAACCGCTTATGGGGGAACCAATCAGACAAGATTTTGAAATGAATTCAAAAATCCTTGAAATTCATCTTGTATCGATGGTTGGGATGCAAAAATAATAAAGCAATCGATCCTTGAAATTCATTAAGTCATCTCATATTGAAAAATAAAGCCATATAATCAAAACCAGAATACAAAGTTTATGATTTTATTTGACAAAACACTTCATGAAGATGCATTGTACGCGGTCAATTAAGAAATCAATAAGTAATCATACATGACAATAATTAATTAAATAATCAGTCACATAAATCAACAGTCGATCAATCATTCAAGCATTGATTTGATAAGCATTAGAATCGACACTTATTTCAGAAAATCTTCAAAAATCAAATCATAATTCCATCCTCCCAGTCCCATCATGGTATATTGATACCATCCTTATCCTTCCTTAAAATTACCTTGGAATCTCAAACCCCTCAAGTTTGACGCGCTACAATTTGTTACGAACACTTCATTCACTTAAATATCAATAAATACACATGCAAATATAATCATTTTTAATAACAACCAAAAATAAATAATAAGATTTTGATATGAGAAAAAATCAAAATGCCCCTAGTCTAAATGAAATTATTGTTTTGCCATGGTCAGATTGTGAAATTACGATTCTACCGTGACCATACATTTACATTGTTAACTCAGTGCATGTGTTTCACGCGCTGCTATTATTGGTGGCTGGGCATTGATTCCAATGATATTTTAGCATGTCAAATGACTCAAGCTCTCGATCTTGTTTGTTCACTAATAATGACTGTATCTTACAACCAACCACAGAGGAAGATCGACGGTGATGAAGTTTGAATTGCCCCTTTGGTTTTCTTCCTTTTTGCCGATGATAATGGCAACGTTAATGACGGGGACTCCCTAGGTTTTGGTCAGAGCGAGGAGGTGCGTCTTTTTTTCATAGTTTTGAAATCCGGCTCGGTTCAACGGGTCGACCCGGGGTTGGAACCGGGCCGAGTTTAAGAAAAAATAGGGAAAAGAAAATCGGGAGTGACCCGGCAAAATCCGGTCAAAAATCCAGTTGCAACCCGTTGACTTTTATTGTTTTTTTTAACTAAAACGATTTCGTTTTGATTTTTTTAAAAAAAAATTTAACCTGAGTAACCCGATCAAAACCCAAAACTCGAGCCTTGAACCGGCCACACTATATTTTTTTTTTTGCAGTTGCCACGATATGTGTAGTGATTGGACGGAGGAAAAAAGGTGGCTAGTTTAACCCTCAATAAGGAGAGAGAAATAGATGCAGGATGGGCTCATGTGTGGCACGATCCACTGTATTCGTGGCTAGTTTGACCATCAATAAGAATGATGGATAAGATTAATCAAATCCCATTGCACCATAAGTTTATCAATGTCAAATTCATTATTTTACTATCAAAATTCCCACGTCAATTTGACAGTTTAGACCAATTTTGACTGGAATCTTGCTTCTTGACATGACATCTCTGCTTTTCTTTTACCAAAAACTCATTTTTTGTCTGGAAACATCGTATTCGATTTTTTTGTCACAAGGCTAAAATGGATTGTGACAATGAGGACAGCATCCCCCATTCAAGGCTGGCCTTTACAGTTTTGGCATCGGTGGATATGCCCATCCCACAACTCCAACATTAAGGCTTGTTATTCTTCAAAGCTTTGGTGGAACAGAAAAGCAGTACTGAGAAACCAACTCCTTGCCAAGAAAAAGCTAATCAACTCTATGATTGCTGCTCCCACCAGTTAAGGTTTGGCGTACCTCCACCAGAATGTCCAAAGAGACAATAACTCCCATTATGCATGATATTTTACTTGATGGCAAAATATTCCTCACAACTCCAAAACAGAAGAATGAAAGCTTCAGTTGTGCAGACAGCAGTATTCATTCGGAACAGAAATTCTCTCTTTAATTGAATTCTTAGCATAAAACGACAGGTGTTAAATAAAAAAAAGGAAACCCACTTCAAAGTAGGAGAGTTGTTTCATTTTTTTTTAGAAGCTATAACTCGGCAAAGTGTTAACAAGACTGTATGACTCCTAGAAAGAGAATCCATATTGACCATGCTTTTATCAATAAAAAGTGGTAATAGATGAAGATCTATGACACGGTGCTGCATCAAAAACTCGCACCTATGTAAGAATACAGGTATCCATTTACAAAAGAAGCACTAACTTTAAAGTCAAGATTGGGAGATCGGATCATGAGTCTAAGAATTCTGCTGACTGAATTGTCCTTGTAAGCTCCTTCAAATTAGCCAATACATGGCGTGGTCCTAAACTTCTAACACCAATGTAATTTAAAAGCTGCTCCAGATCCTACAACCAAATGGGAATTTTAACATCATTGGGAGAAGACATATAAAAACAGTGCTAAGAATTCAACTGGATCGTAATGTGCTATGCATCTAGAGGAACTCCTCACGAATGCCACCTAACAAATCAAGCCAAAATAATGAATAAAAGATGAGAATACATAATAGTTTGAGAACCAAAGTCTAACACAAATTCTCTCCCTCGCAAGAAACCAAAAACAATAACGGGAAAATGAGAAACAAAAAAAATTGCCAGGAAGGAAAAGGGAATGATGTTCATGGAGTTCAAAGACTTGCCAAGAGAATTCCTTGAATTAAGATCAATAGAATGAAACAAAATTGAAGATAACAACTGGCTCAACACAAACCAAGAAGTTAGTAACATCCCCCTCTTCTTCTCCAGTTGGTGCCAGCACCAATGAAGA
Organism: Populus simonii; assembly: GCA_007827005.2. Lineage (NCBI taxonomy): Eukaryota > Viridiplantae > Streptophyta > Magnoliopsida > Malpighiales > Salicaceae > Populus > Populus simonii. Next base: position 4,495,463 of record CM017480.2, read on the forward strand.
GAAATGATCAACAGAGGATGAAAAGCATAGTGTATGTTAAGGCCAACAAGCTAGAGATACAGCAATGAGCAAGAAACCTTCATAATGATACAGTTTCATGAACATGAAAGAAATTCAATCTTGGCTTTTCAAAACAGAAAATCCAAGCAGGGCAGATAAAAACTGGGAATTAAAATATTTTGATTGAGTAAATTATAATATTAGACATGACCTCTGAACATGGAGAAGAAGGGCAGAAATGATAATTTACCTTGTTTAAAAGGAATACAGCATATGCTGCTCGCGTGGTATCTTGACCTTCTAAAAAGAGGGGAAATTCAACAGGTTTTGTATTTGCAGTCAACATTGTACTTGACAACAAATCAGATGACTCTACTGAAGGTGCACAATCAATAATATAGGAATTGGAACCACCCAAACGTAAAGAGTAACGCAAAGGAACTTCTAAGTACGAGGCAATAAGTGAAACAGCCTGCAAGAGAGAAAAGGAGTGTAGGAGGCAATAAGTGAAACAGCCTGCAAGGGAACCGTCAGAAATAAAGCACGTTTTAATTGTTGACCAGGAAAGTACCAATACAGCTATTTAAAAAAAATCCCTGAAAATGCAGTTTCATGCTATAATAGTTCTCATTGCAGATATATGATCTTATCTGGCACACTTTTTAAATAGTTCTCACAGATGAAGTTGATAATGCATCAGCGCTAGAAACCTAGAAAGTTAATGGCACATGATAGGTGCAACAGAATAATCCTAGCAACAAATGTAATAGTTGAGCAAAGAGAAATAACATACATGAGCAACGTGTCCGAGGGCACTAGCAGACCTCTGAACCTCCTTCTTGTCAGTGAAAAAACTCGTCTTTGTAAATGGAGCCATCGTCAAATGCAGACCTAAAATTGTCAAGGATCCTTGATTAACGGGTTTAGAACCAACATAGTTCCCTGATAGAGAAAAGAAAATTAATAAGCAACTAAAAAAGCACTTAGACCTGCTTTCACTTATTAAGGCAGCACAATTTTAAGATAAGTTACTATCTTTAAATTTGAAATTACCATGAATCATATGAAAGCATATACCTTACACGTAGCATGGCTTCAGAACTAGTGATACATGTATAAATGATTTGAAAATAAAGAAAACCAGTAGATAGTTAATATTAGCTGGGTACAAAAATGATGCAAGAAAGTCTTAATTTTTTTTAATTAATATAAGTAGAATTACTAAAGAAGTCAAACCAAGAGTAGTGATTGGGTTGTGATTGACTTCTGAGCTATTTTTCAGACTCGTCCAGACCCAGAAGATCCCAATAACGGTTTAATCATGAACTGTTTAAAGTTAAAAGTAATTTACACAACTGTTCACACACATTGATTCAGTTGGCAACCCTTAAAAACATTCCATATTTTAACATCTGAAACCCTAGCTTCAAAAGCCTTGGAAACAACAACCAATAGCAGATCCAACAAGATATGTTCACGATATCTAAACAACTAAAGATTGTGGACATAATGGTTCGCAAAAAGGTATCCGTCGGAACCACCAAAAGAGAGAAAGTTATAAGATAGATCAACAGCCTGCTTTATCGCAGCTGTTGTTTAAAACTTAAAGTCATGGTGTTTTGTTTAGTGTCAAATCAGGTCCCCATTACCTGATTTACTACTGCTTGGGAAAGATTCAAGTTCCTGCTCCTCTGAAGGTCCAGCTGATATCTTAATAGGATAAAGCAATGAAACTTGTGATATCATAAATTGTTGTCTCAGTCTTAGCTTCTTCTGCAACTTTGTGAGGCGAACATAACCTCTTTCTCCGGCAAGTGACCTTCTTGAATCCTTTGACATGAGTACGATCAAACATTCAATATTGCCAGTATTTATAAAAAAAGCCCTGACCAGAGACTAAGCCGAAAGACAAAAAAAAAAATTATTCAACAGAGCTGATTGCACTAAAAGGACAGATTTGAGCTCCTGGATAAATTAGGAAATGTAAAGACAACATGCAACAAACCAAAATTACTGATAATACAAAAATTGAATACAAAATAACGTCTCCAATTAAAATAACAAAGCATAAAAACGAAGACCAGAAGATGTACAGCATACACCTCATATGACCAAGACTGGACCCTTCAAAGTAATAGCGAAAGGAAATAATAAAATGCACAAAGATAAGCTTCAACATGTGAGGACATTTTTGGAACATTAAATGTCCAACTCCATAGTGCCTGGAAGACAACTTTTTGGGCACCATTAAATCATCTTTATCTTTTCATACAAGTTTAATGTTCATGATATTGCATATTTTATTTGATAATGAACAAAGGATTGCAAATAAATTAAACTTTCCACATAATGCATCCCATTGAAGTTGGTGTGAACCTCAGAGCAATCATGTTTCTATCAGTTCTCAGCAATACTCACAATATCACACCACATAGAACACAAAGATAAACATGAAAAACCTGCTGTAGATTGACCCTCAAAGGAGGCAAGAAATAAGATATTATGAATAGGAAACAAATGTGCATAAGCAGCACGCCTCTTAATAGCATTTTCAGCGCATCAGATTTGCTAAGACTGCGTACATATGCCTGAGATATTATGCAATTACAGACTCTCGCACTCATTTGGGATCTGATACTAACCCTCTTATGAAATCAAAACAATAAAAATAATAAATCAGTTGCCTATGATCAGTAACACCCTAAAATAATAAAATATTATCTGCACTGGAGCCGGTGCACAACTGCCATACATGCCAAACTTGCTTATCATAATACGAAAGAAAACATTTCTACCAATTGAGAAACTAAGTTGTGCCCCTTCAATATTCTCCCAAGCATCACTAGCATTTTAAATCATGACCTTAGGGATATTGCGTTGTAGCGTTAATCAGGGACCAAACACACAGTTTCATGTCTATGAAAAGGTTTCATTTCTGCACTCAACAACCAAGATGAAGGCCCTTTCCTCAGTTTCTGATACACTAGAATTTCACAAAGTCCGTCCATCATCCTATTTATATGGTGCATGCATCACTCACAACATGCAACAAGCTCAAAACAATATAAACATTGACAGATAATGTGATCAATCATAAACTTTTGACTACATTTACCAAAAACACAAACAAAACTCCTCTAACATTATCAAATATAAATTTCAATTACCTGCAATTGCTTACTAGCTACAGAAAGCGCGGTGCCAGCAACTAATAATGATCGAACTTCCGAACTAAGCCTCTCCTCTTCTTTTGTCGAATTCTCCGCCGCAACCTTAGATTGCCCTTTAATTCTTTCTATCACCAATTTCCTAGCCTCCACCCTTTCCTTCATCTCCTCCAATTTATTCAATCTACTTAACGCCTCCTCCTTCACCTGCCCACCACATTGAGGCCCGCTAATCCGCGGGTTAATCAATAAGATTTATATATCCATTTCTCCAATTTAATTCAAAAGCATTAAAATAAACAAACTAAATAATTAATTAACTAATTAAATGCATGCATTGATTCTTTAATTTCATGCAAGAACGCTAAAATAATCCAAGAAAAAAGTTAAAAAAAACTATAATTAATCAATCAATCTATGGAGAAGACGATAAAAATCAAAGGCTTACTTGAATAAGGGAGCGAAGTTTCTGTTCAAAATTTTGCTTCCTTTGTTTAGATTCGTAGAGAGAAGAAGAGAGACTCCATAATCTTGCAACTTCGTGCTCGTAATCTTCCCATTCGATGAATTTTTCTTTCTCCGATTCGGTTGGTTTTGATTTTGATGTGGATGGGTCTTGAGAGAGGATGCGGTCTGGTTCCATTTATAACTGAGATTGAGAAAGTAATTCTGGAAGTTAATGATAAGAGGTCATGGATTGGCATCATCGTAGTCAGAGGCGTAATTAGGGTTTGGGGATCATGAGTGCTGGTGTCTTGGACTCTTGGGTTGGGGTATATCTGATTTTCTCGGGAAAATTCGGAGGGGGAAGAAGAAGAGCGAGAGTTCTTGTTGTTTCTGATTTTTACCTTTTCCTCTTTGACGCGTTTTAAAGATGACAGGTGGAGGACCGGGCGACTGGTAGTTAGAAGTTGCTTTTTTTGGTTAAGATTAAGAGGCAATTTCGTCCTGTATATATATATATATATATATATTTTCAAAAAACAATTTATCCAATAAAATTTACGGAGATCCATCGTGGATTCTGCAGTTCAATCCACCTCGTTTTCTTTCCTCTACTCTATGGAGACGTAGATGCATGCACACGATGTCTTTCTTTTTTTTCTTTCCTCTTTTTTTTTTTAATTTAACGTGGGTGTCCGGACCAACTTGCGCGTACCTCAACTAATCCTACGGGCCCTGAAGTTAACGATTATATAATCCTCTAGTAGTCATCATATAAGCAACCACAGGGCTCGAACCTAAGACCATAAAAAAAACAAACCTCTTAATCCCAAGCACTTACTACTAGCCACCACCTAGATGGTTACATTTCTATTTTTTATTATCTGCTCATGACAGCCATTAAACTAATATTTTCCTTTCACTCGGGGAGATGACATTTTTAAGATTTCAAAAATTTTAGAGGTTTATTGATAGTGGCATTGTTGAGATTTTACAAAGTTTTGAGGTTTGTATCTCACCTATTTTTCTTTCTTTTCTCTCTACAAGGTGTATGCAGTCATCGGAAATATCTTTAAGCCAAGCACTAAAAAGTATTTTATAATTATTAAAATATATCATCATCCTTCTTTATAGTATCAATTTGTAACTTAAATATAATTTTATATTTTTTTATATTACCCCCATGATTAAACTTAATTTTTTTAATTTAATCCTTAATCATGTTATCTTGACCATAATTAGCTAGGGATTACACAAATTAACATTTTCAAACCCTGTAATTTCACAGTTGAGGAATTTCAATGCCCCACCAAAAATAAGAAGAAAAAATGAATTTAATTGAAAATAAACATCTTACTACTACTAATTAACCCAATTTATCAAGCATTTTGCAATAAATTCCAAGAAGTTCCCTCTTTTTTTTTTAATTGAAATTAGTAACCTTTCTCTCTCTATCCCCCAAACTCCCAACCTCTCTCTATCTCTCTGTAAAGTTTTCTAATTTGGTTTGGTTCCTTTGGTAGGAATTACTTAGCTCACGCTTTCCATGGAATATAGATTGAGTGAAATGAAAGAGATTAAGGAGGAGAAGAAAACTTCAAGCCTTTTCTCTTGTCCAATGTCATTGGCTAGCCTTATAATTGGTGGGAAGATTTATTTCTTTCTATTTACAACAATGCCATTCATTTATTTCTGTTAAATTTTTTACCGTCAATAATTTTTGTGTGCAAATTTATTTTTTATTTTGTTTAAAAGTTTATGCTGATTACGTGGGGATTTTCGTTTTTAATTATAAAATATTATCTTTTAATTTATTATTTTTTTATTGAGAATTATGATATTTAATACAGGATATGGTACTTCCTTATCTGCATATTTTCAATCCTATTAAGTAATAAATTAAAGGATATGGGGATTTTACTGTTCGTCACATCCAAAACATTCTGGATTATAACAGTTATTCACAGTGTATTTTTATTTTTATTTTTATTTTTTCATGTTTTTTTCATTTTCTTTTCACTTTTTCTTTTTTTTTCTTGTTTTTTTTGTCACCTTCTCTTCTTTTTCTTCTTTTTTTTTTTACTTTTTTTTTGCACTTTTTCTTCCCTTTCTTTTTTTTTTTCCCCTAAAATTATCTTTATCAATTTTATTTTTTTAATATTAAGCTGGCTAAAAATTTCGCTTTGTAATTTTTTTTCTTTGAAATACCGAAGATTGCTACAGTGTTTTCCCATTGGGTTTTTCTATTATTTTTTATTTTTTAAAATTATATTTATCGATTTTATTTTTTTAATATTGAGCTAATTAAAAATTTAGTTTTGTAATTTTTTTTTAAACATTGTTGATTGTTGCAATGTTTCTCCACATTGTTTTTGTATTTTTACGATTTTCTCTAAAATTATCTTTTTTTATTTTATTTTTTAATATTGAGTTGGTTAAGAATTACAGTTACAATACGTAATGGAAGCACTGTAGCTTTCCTCACAAATTACTGTGGATTGCTACAGTGTTTTTTTCCACATAGTTTTTTTTTATGTTTTTTTCTAAAATTATCCTTGTCAATTTTTTTTAATATTAAACTGGTTAAAAATTACAATTATAAGTAAATACAAGTAAGGTTAAATCATGTGAAAAAAACATTATAACTTTCCTCACAAAATACTATGGATTAATACAGTTTTTTCTCACATGATTTCTTTCCAGTTTCTTTTATGTTTTTATTTTTTGTAATATTTTTTTTCAAAATTATATTTGTCGATGTTATTTTTTTAATATTAAGCTGGTTAAACTTTATAATAAAACTTAATCATGTGGGGAAAGCACTATAGCTTTCCCCACAAAACACTGTGGATTACTACAATGTTTCTCCATATAGTTTTTTTTCTTATGATTTTTTCAAAGTTGTCTTTGTCAAATTTTTTTTTAATATTGATCTGGTTGAGAATTACAATTATAAGTTATTACAAATAAGACTAAATCATGCAGAGAAACACTGTAGCTTTCATCACAAAATACTGTGCATTGCTACAGTGTTTCTAGTAAGGTTTTTTTGTCCCTATTTTTTTGTGTTTTTTATTTTATTTTTTTAAAAATTATCTCTGTCGATTTTATTTTTTTAATATTGAGCTGATTGAAAATTTAGCTTTGTAATTATTTTTTAAAACACTGTGAATTGTTGCAGTGTTTTCCCACATATTTTTTTTATGATTTTAAGTTGGTAGAGAATTTAGCTTTGTAAATTCTTTTACTTTTTATTAACAGAAAAGCTAAATCATGTGGGGAAACATTGTATTTTTTCTCACAAAATAGCGTGGATTGCTACAAATCATTTTATTCAGTCTCTAAATTTTTTATCACTAACATAAATTTTTTTTCTATCATAAAGTATTAGCTCTATCATATTTTTAGTTTCTATTATTTATCTAGGATTACTTCATAATTATAATATTATTAAATATATTTATTTTATAAACTGGCAGCGCTCCGGCATGCCATGTCGTTCCATTTTATTTGGAGTTTTTTGATGAACTATATTGGAGAAGCCGAGAAACACTGCCTTCACTTTCCTTCCCTCGCCAGCAAGCAAAGGTTAAATTAAAAGAAAGGGAAAAAAGCGACTCAAAATAAAAAACACAACCGGAAAGAAACTCAATTTCACATGACAGAGCCACCGTCTCTCTCTTTCTGATCGATTTGCCCATCAATCAAAATCAAAATCAATGGCGGGATTGTCACTGAAGTGCGGGGACTGCGGGGCTTCATTGAGGTCCGTACAAGAGGCACAAGATCACGCCGAGCTGACCTCTCACTCCAATTTCTCTGAATCCACTGAAGCCGTTCTCAATCTCGTCTGCGCCACTTGCGACAAACCCTGCCGTTCCAAAACAGTAAACAAATCCTCCATTTCTATCTCGTCGTTTTTTTGTCTTTCCATAACTGTAGTTTCTTCAATTGTGGATATTTTTTTTTTGTAATTATTGGTTTCATTTTGTGATGAAGGAAAGCGATTTGCACACGAAGAGAACAGGTCACTCTGAGTTTACGGATAAGACCGCCGAGGCTGCAGAACCGATAAGCTTAGAGGTTCCGAAGGCGACGCCAATGGATGCTAATGAGCCTGCTGCTGATGCAAGCACTAGTACCCAGCCTGAAGGTACTATTACTGTCGATGAAAACCTCTTTTTGAGCACTTTTGCTGTCAGGGTTCTGCTATGAGATTTTAATTGCAAGCTTTGGAAATCATCATGCCTATTGTTTTAGCACTCCATCGCTATCTCAGTACCTGTTCCTTGAATTGCTTTTTTTTTTTTTTTGGATAGGGTGTCAGCACTTGTCAAAATCTTTTTATTCGTAATATTTTTGTTTACTTCTTGAGATTGATCATTGAAAGTTAATGTAATTAATACAGTTGCTATTTGTTCTCTAGAAATGGTTGCTCCAGAGGTTGACAAAAAAATCCTTGAGGAACTGGAAGCAATGGGTTTCCCAACAGCAAGGGCAACCAGGGCACTTCATTATTCTGGTGATGTTATCTATTGTCATATTTACATCTGCTTATCAGACGTTAGAATTCCATGTCATCGGGCATCTTTGAGGCTTATCATGTTATTTTTGGCCTCTGTGTCTTCATATTGATTATAAGCAAATCACATAGCATTTGCAATTTTCTGAGAGTTGTCTTTTCGTTTCTTTCAGGAAATGCCGGTCTTGAGGCTGCGGTAAATTGGGTAGTTGAGCATGAGAATGACCCAGACATAGATGAAATGCCCATGGTGTGTTATATGTTTTTTTTTCCCTTTGGCATATGTGCATCTTACTGTTCTTTTTTTTTTCTTTGCTGATTTGAAAATAAGTTTCTTCATTTCTTTAATTGTTTGTTTAATCTGATTTACTGACCTGCTTGTCTGCTCAGGTACCTGTCAACTCCAATGCTGAGGCTTCTAAACCTTCTTTGACCCCAGAAGAAGTGAAGCAAAAAGCACAAGAACTGAGGTATGGTGCATTAAAATGCATATCTAAGCTTCATGGTCTTCATTTTTTGCGGTTGCTAATTGGCCAGTAGTCAAAGCTTTTGTAGATAATCTGGATACTGTTTTTTGTCTGTACCCGCTGCAGCAGGTTACTGAACCTTGGCCCAGTTAAAGAATGAGTTGGGTTCAGGGTAGGCTATCAGTTTAAAACTTGTCTTTTTTTGATTGCTTACTTTTTGTTTGACCCTGGCCTTACAATACAGTTTTTGTTTCTCATTCAACCTTTGATTTTATTGGTTAAATCTGTTTAATTTCAGTAAAAAAAGAGAAGCTTTTAGAAGTAGTTTGTATGAGGGGTGACAAAAAGCACCTAGAATTTTCAGGTGCATTGGAAATCTGAAACTTTGGAAACTAATTGGAGTCTCTCAAATATAGCAAATCTGATTCTGTGCGGGTCTTGGGTTACTAACTGGTGTTTGGTTAATTGGATCTATCTTATTTTGATAAATCAAGACGTTGATTGTTTGGACTAATGCCCTGAACGCAGTTGTCCTTGGTGTTGGCTTCTATTTCAGGTGATGTAATTATGATGCCTTAATTGTCATATTTGCTTACATTAAATTTAGTTTTCTCTTCTCTCTCTCTCTCTCTCTCTCTCTTTTATCATTTATTCTCTCAACATCATGAAGGAAAGATGCATGATGTGATTGCTGAAAGTACCTTTAATTTTTTTTTTCAAGGACTAAAACTAGCGTTGAATTTTCTGGGTGACTTTTAGGTCCACTGTGTGTATGTTTGTATGTTTACCATTCATTTATCCCATGTTTATCTTTGTTGTAAATAATTTAAACTATAATGAAACATCCGATCAACCAACATTTATCGAATTTGAACAGGGAGCGTGCACGCAAGAAGAAAGAGGAGGAAGAGAAGATAGCGGAAAGAGAAAGGGAAAAGGTGCTTCTTTATTTTCTTTATGACTTTCTCTTGTATCAACTTGCAATCTCAAAGTTATGCATTTGTATGTGATTGTTATCTATCCATTCCTTTGTAAAGCATGCCATCATCTGTCTCCATCGGCAGTTATGAATAGTGAAACTTGAGCATTATTGTTTTGCAGTTTCCTTGAACCTCATGTTGTGCCTATAGTTTCCCTAACTTGCACTGTAACTCTCAGTCAACTTTCGCCTTACAAACATGGAATCTTTGACACATCATTCTGATACTTGCTAACATTTTTAGGATATGTGGTCCCAATTAGTGCATGTGTTAGATTAAAATGCTAGCAATGTGAACGGCATTTTCTATGGAGATAAAGCATAGTTTGTTTATTTGCAGAGAATTTATTCTCTTCAAAGCTTTTCCTAAGGCCAAGTAATAATTATTTATATAGTCATGTGCATGTTAAATTCCTCTTGGAGTAAAGTTTTTGGGAATTCTATCTCTAAATAATATCATAGCCATTCCTTGTGCTGTATTATCTTTGTATGTAAACCCTTGACTTGATTGATCTATCTGCTATATTTTTGTATCGTGCTTTTGGAAATCAATTTTCTAGGAGAGGATTCGAATTGGCAAGGAACTCCTGGAAGCAAAGCGAATTGAAGAAGAAAATGAAAGAAAGCGGTTTGTATTTGCCTATTTTTGTTCCATTTTACTGCACCTGCACTGTGTTTGATATGGTATTGTGTGTCTTTCTGGCATGATTCTGTAGATTCTCTTGTAAATGAAATTTTTGTTTTTGTACATGGTTGCAAAGTTGCACCATTTTGAGGCTCTTTAGTAATCTTTCTTTTTTGGTTTTGTGCACCAAAAAAATGCCCTATCCTGTTACTACAATTGAATGATTTTCTGCCCTCTCAGATTGATGGCCCTGCGGAAGGCAGAAAAAGAGGAAGAGAAGAGAGCCAGGGAAAAAATTCGTCAGAAATTGGAAGAGGACAAGGTTACCACTGTTCTATTCCATTTTTCTTTCTCCCCGAAATTTCAGTAGTAGTTAAAAGTATCTGTGCAAGTTTGTTCTAGTTTTCCTTGATTTGCATATGGTTTTAATGTATTAAAATTGAAATGTTTTTAAAAAGAGGAGCACATCTCTATGCATTATAGAAAGGAAAAAGGCAAGACATGCTAGATCTCATTTGGTTGATGGTATAGAGTTGTATCTTTGAAATTTCTCTTTTCTGTTCCAGTTTACCATGTCCCATTGGTTATACGAATTATATTTGGAATGATTCCATTCATTGTTAGTTTATTTCTGACTGGAGTTGGGTGCTCCACAGGCAGAACGAAGAAGGAAGCTTGGACTGCCACCAGAAGATCCTGCAACTGTAAAACCTTCTGCACCTGTTGTGGAGGAGAAAAAGGTTGGATGAATAAATATGGACTTGATGTAAGTCATTCGTTATGTGTTACTAACATATTTTATGAATGTTTTGCAGAGCATGTTGCCTGTTAGGCCTGCCACAAAGCAAGAGCAAATGAGAGAATGCTTGCGATCTCTTAAGCAGAACCACAAGGTAAAAACAAGTCTACTTCTGATCTTCATCATCACAGTCCAGAAACATTAAGTATAAAAGGTTAACTGTCTTGTTTTGTTTTATACACACACACACACACACACACACACACACGACGTGTGCTTTGCTTTATCTTTCAATTCAATTTCATTTATCCTCCCTTCTTTGTAGTTATTCTTTTATGTTCATGAGGATTTGACCCTGGAAAGTTAAGTTAATTAGTTAAGAAATAAAATTTGACTATGAAGGAATGAGAGGGGAAAGAGGATAATAGGAGAGTACTAGATAGAGGAAAGACGACATTGAATACTAAATTACATTTTCTACCAAATTTAGGAATTTCCTGACCAAAGATCTATCAATGCTGTGTACAAGATTAGCATTATTATTTTTAAAAGCTATAAGTTATGTACAAAGATAGAAATCAGAGTAACTTGAGATGATTTAAGTGTTAAACTTGCTGGTATTTAAATGCTTATTGTGAAATTTAATTAAGAATCATAAAGTTTCAGAAAGATAACTGAAGACTTGCTATGGCACTTGGTGAAAACTTAGGCCTTTGTAGATGCAGCTCGAACTTTCACCGGTACACATTTGTATAGACAAACAAATAAATAGATTGATGCAATGTGAATTCTAAACTGTGGATCGGATATGGGTTCCTTGCCAAAAAAGTTGCATCCATAATTTGCATGGATAAAATATCACATCCAACAGTTTACCCATTAGCATGTACTTGTTCATACTCATGAAAACGAAAATCTTCTCACATCTTACTGATATTGATTGCAAGATATTCTTTTATGAGAAGGCAATGCATTCAAATATAAGCATTCATGTGTTTTTCGATTGTTCAAATTCTATATCCCCTCCAGAAATTAATCCTAATTACTGTTCCTCGTTCATGCTTTTAAAGTTGTGTAGCACCAGAAGCTAGATTTTATAGCCTCATTTCATTTGGTTTTGTGAGGCTAGGATGATGATGCTAAAGTGAAGAGAGCATTCCAGACTCTCCTAACTTACGTAGGGAATGTTGCCAAAAACCCTGGTGAGGAGAAGTTCAGAAAAATAAGACTCAATAATCAAACCTTCCAGGTATGCAACTTCTTATGCTAAATTTTATTGAGGGAATATGTGTATCAATTTAATGCCAACTCCAATTGCAAATGCTGCACACCACCAGATTGATCATAGTTTTCACCTATTATCACATGTTGCATTATTGCATCATTTGATGTGATCAGTCCAACTCTCTGCATACAATTTGGCTTTTACAACATTGAGTATGAACTCTTAGGTATTTGGCTAATTGTTTTAATGTTTCTTTATTTTCCGTCATTCTACATTCACAGGATAGAGTTGGTTCGCTCGAAGGAGGCATTAGGTTTCTTGAGCTGTGTGGGTTTGAGAAAATTGAAAGCGACGAGTTCTTTTTTCTTGCTAGGGACAAGGTGGACATGGCAGTATTGAACTCAGCTGGATCTGAGCTGACCTCTGCAATAAATAATCCGTTCTTTGGAGTCCTCTAAGCTAGTAAACTGTACTATACTTTTATTTTCTGAGGAGAAATTATTATGCTGTTGTGGATTAAGCTCGCTGTTGTCTCGTTACCATTTAGTGGCCTTCAATGAATCGGTACATCAGTTCAGGTTGATCTCTCCTTGACCTATTGGAGCTGGATGCCCTTCATACCTATTTCTCCAATGACAATTCTATGTTTATTTCCATGTTTTCAAATTTCAAGCAGGTTATTCCTCCGAGCAGTGTCTTATTTTGGTTCTTTGATTGCCGTCTATCCCCCCAGAAAGGGCGGCTCCAGCCAGGTTCCCGCTGAAAAAGCGACTGGTAGCCAGTCATGGCATCTAAGCTCCATGCTGCAGCCCTTACTGCTGTTGTCATGAACTAGGGCCGGTCTGCAAGGCTGCGGCAAAGGCAAAAAATTGAAAACCCTGCTACATTAGGAAGCTGATTCTAATGCAATCTTGCAAACCTGGTTGGCAGTCAGGAGTTCGTAGATAAAGAGATAAGCAAAATGTTGCCGATAAACAGAATTGGGGGCTGCGGAATAGGGCTTTGTAGCAGGCTTTTCCTTTTTCCCAAATCAATAAAATATACCTCCGAAATTTACGAAGCCAATTAAAAACAGGTCACTTTAGAGCAGAAAAAAAGAGCAAAAAGCGCAAGTCAGAAAATTAATACAATTACAAAGGCATATTTAAACCGAATAAACCTAAAATTAGACTGAGTTAATACAATTACAAAAGCATATTTAAACCCTAAAATTAGACCGAGTTGGGTTTGGATATATTGACACGGAGATAATATTGATGGATGTATTGATACACTAAAATGTCCTCAAATTTATTTAAATCAACACCAAGAAATCTTATTTTAAAAAAATGATTAATTTCATAATTCATCAAATGATCTAGTTATCTTGACCATTTCTCATATTTGACCTGGATTATATGGGAGACATGCAAACTTTCAAGCATCACCACCATGACTAAACACTTGGACCTTCAGATTTGTATTCTATGTTTGAAAAAAAAAATTCTATCTTGAAAAGGAAGAATCGCTATGATTCTAATTCGTACATGCGCAAGTTATCATCCTAACGAAAGAATTGAGGACTAATTGCAGGATAATTAGGCTATTTATAAACTCACATTGTGTTCACAAATACACATGAAACTCCACTATATCTATGTTATTATTGAAGTTTAATAATAAATAAATAAATAAATAAAAACACATAAAACTACCACTTTGACATCGATATTAGGATTCAAATCCAAAGATTGAAATAATAGATCCAAATCCAGACACTTAACTTACAAGTGGCAGATCAAAAGTCTTTACTTATGAAACCAAGTGTTCCCCCTTTTCATAAATTAACTTGATCAAAATTTAGTTTGATATATTTTTTGAGAAAAAATTCTTTTTCGAAACATCATTTTATTTTTATTTTTTTTAAATCAAAACTATGTTGTTTTGAATGACTAGCTTAATTTAGATCAACCCTTCTAACTCATAACTCGAGCATTGAATGTGGCTAAATTTAAAGTTCGTTTATCCAAGTTTTGTTGCTTTTGTTTTTTAGGTTAAAAAATCATTATTTTACACAAGTATTTGTATATATGGTTGAAACAAAATTTCACCCAAAAAAATTAATTTGTCTAAGCTTAAACTTTATTTCAACAACTTAAACAAACAACACTTACATGCTTTTCAATCTAAAAAGCATTAGCTTAGATTGACAAAGCCTTAATAAGTTTAAAAATTTATTCAAGGATATAAATTTAGAAAAAGTTATATTTGTCTTAATAATTTAACAAATTTATTCAAGGATACCATTAATAAAACTACAATTATCTCAATACATTATTATCATTATACATGTACATATATTACCACAAGATTAAAATACAAACTCTACTCTCATTTTCCTCTAAATCCCATTTCTTATACTTTAACTTTTACCCTCCACTTCTGTGGACAAAACACCCTACCGGTATCAATGTCAATGATATTGTTATCCTTCACCCATAGAAAGGACTAATCAATACCGATACCAATACATTTAGTATCAATAGTCTCCACTATCTGAACAACTAATCAATCAATGCCGATATTAGTTTCATTGAAGTCATTAGCCTTCACCCATAATAAGGACTAATCCATGCTAGTATCAATACATTCGGTACCATTTATCTCCCTCCACCATCTAAATGATTAATCAATCAATGTCGATATCAGTTTCACTAATGTCATTACCCTTCACCTATAGGAAAGATTAATCAAAGCCGATACTGACACATTCAATATCATTAGTCTATACTACTTGGATGACTAATTGATCAATGCCAACATCTATTTCACTGGTTTTGTTAGCCTTCACCTATAGGAAGGACTAATCAATATCGATATCGATCATCAATCTCCATTAACTGGACGACTAATCAATCAACTCATCCAACCTTCCAATTCATTTCTACAATTTTTTTCTTTTTTATTCTTTATCACATTACATCACCTTAAAGCAATTGAACCCAAGATACTTTATTACATTACATCACTATTGTAAACCTAAAAAAAGAGAGAGAATAAATGAATAAAAAATAACGGAACAACAACAACAACATATTGGTGAAAATCTTGGTTAAAATCGATAACGGTGTGAAGAACTGGAAATAAGTTGTAATTGAGCTTAAAAGTGAAGAAGTATAATAAAATATCTTGGAATAAGAAAATGGTCTCAAGAACTAATGGAATTTTTTTAAATACAATATATAGAAGGATGAAACAAGAAATTCGGATTTCTAGTGCAAAATTGTTAGTAGAATAATTTTACGCTATCAAACATAACTTTTAATTTGACTATCTGACCAGGCTAAGATTTTACGAGGAACCTTAAAACATATTATTTTAAAATTGGGTAAAATTTCAAGATGATTGGAGTTTGGGAGGGCTATGAGAAAAATGATGACAACCAAATAGAACTATAAAGGACTTATTAAGGGTAAAATGGGCATTGGACAAACAATTCAAAAAATAAACTTCTTCTTCCTCTTTAAAGCTACCTAATAACCTGAAGAAAAAGAGAAAAGAAAGGGAAGAGCAAAACTATCAAAAGAATTAAAGAAAAAAAGGCAAAAACTAGGCTAAATTCATGAGTTAGGAAGTGTGAGGCATCAACCAACCCATCAAGCAAGGAATTAAAAGGAAAACTAAGTGAGGAAAAAAGAGAGGGAGATACAAGGCAACTGCTCACGTCAAGGTAGAAAAAAAATACAGGAGTGGAAAAACTTTTAGTGGTTAGCATTCAAAGTTTGTTTTAGTGTCGGGTAAGAAGTTCTAATTGTATTTGAACAAGTTTAAATGGAAAGAAATGGAATTGATGCATAATTTTTAGATTTTTGAATTAGGGTTCTAAGGAGAGATTTGGGGAAAATGTGAAATTATTGTTTGATGCAATTAGGATAGTATAGATTATGAATGATGCAAAATAAAAAAAATAAAAAAAAAAGATTTGTGTTTATGAAGGGGTTAATGGCCAGCCAATATTTGAATAAAAATGGGGGATGTAGAAATCAAATGAATGTTTATGAATTGTGCGTAACTGATGTGTATTCATGTATTTTATAGTGAATTGAAATGAATTTAGTAAATTTAATTAGTTGTAACTATATGTTGGTTTTAAAACATACCATTATACACTTAAATTTACATTCCTAAAAATTAGTTTTAGCATGCCTAGCATATTTATATCTATATACATACCACAAAATAAATTCAACTTATAAGTTACATAATAAACTGAAATATTAAGACTTGAGTAGAAAGCAAAAGGAACACTTATCCTATATAAGCATAATAATATACCTAAATTAAGTAAGAATAAAAATAGCCTACAACACTAGATGAACGTGAGAAGAACCCGAAATCTAAACATATAAATTTAGAAAAAGTTATATTTGCCTTAATAATTTTACACATTTATTCAAGGATACCATTAATAAAACTACAATTATCTCAATACATTATTATCATTATACATCCACATATATAACCACTAGATTAAAAATACAAACTCTACTCTCATTTTCCTCCAAATCCCTTTTCTTATACTTTAACTTTCACTATCCACTTTTGTGGACAAAACACCCTATCAATATCAATGTCAATGATATCATTATCTTTCACCTATAGGAAGGACTAATCATTACCGATACCAATACATTCGATATCAATAATCTCCACTATCTGGACGACTAATCAATCAATGCCAACGTTAGTTTCACTAATGTCATTAGCCCTCACTTGAAGGACTAATCCATGTTGATACCGATACATTTAGTATCATTAGTCTCCATTACTTGAATAACTAATCAATCAATGTCGACGTTAGTTTCACTAATGTCATTACCCTTGACCCATAGAAAGGACTAATCAAAGCTAAAACCGACACATTCGATATCATTAGTCTCCATTACCTAGATGACTAATCAAGCAATGTTGACATCTGCTTCACTAGTTTCATTAGCCTTTACCTATAGGAAGGATTAATCAATATCGATACCAATACATTCGGTATCATTAGTCTCCACTACTTGGATGACTAATCAATCAACTTATCCTACCTTCCAATTCATTTCTACAATTTCTTTCTCTTTCATTCTTTATCATATTACATCACCATAAAGCAATTGAACCCAAGATACTTTATTACATTACATCACTACTGTAAACCTCGAAAGAAGAAGAAGAATAAATGAATAAAACATAAAGGAACAACAACAACGACATATTAGTGAAAATCTTGATTAAAATTGATAATGGTGTAGAGAACCGGAAATAAGTCGTAATTGAGCTTAAAAGTGAAGAAGTATAATAAAATATTTTGGAATAAGAAAATGGTCTTAAGAATTAATGGGGGGAAAATTAAATACAATATATAAAAAGATTAAACAAGAAATTCAAATTTCTAGTGCAAAATTGCCAGTTAGATAGTTTTATTCTATCTACAAGGA
Source organism: Populus simonii (assembly GCA_007827005.2). Taxonomy (NCBI): domain Eukaryota; kingdom Viridiplantae; phylum Streptophyta; class Magnoliopsida; order Malpighiales; family Salicaceae; genus Populus; species Populus simonii. The sequence continues at coordinate 4,513,093 of CM017480.2, forward strand.
ACCTTAAAACATATTATTTTATAGTTGCGTAAAATTTCAAGATGATTGGAGTTTGGGAGGGCTGCGAGAAAAATGATGAAAACTAAATAGAGTTATAAAGCATTTATTAAGGGCAAAATGATCATTAGGCAATTTTTTTTTTAAATAAGCTTCTTCTTCCTCTTTAAAGTGCCTAATAAGTTGGAGAAAAAAAAAAGACAGAAAGAAAAGAAAGGGAAGAGCAAAACTATCAAAACAATTAAAGAGAAAAGGCAAAACTTAGGCTAAATTCATGAGTTAGGAAATATGAGGCATCAACCAACCCATCAAGCATGGAATTAAGAGGAAAATTAAGTGAGAAAAAGAGAGAGGGAGAAACAAGGCAGCTCACGACAAGGAAGAAAAAAAATTAGAGGAGTGGAAAAACTTTTACTAGCTTGCATTCAAAGTTTGTTTTAGTGCCAGGTAAGAAGTTCTAATTGTATTTGAACAAGTTTAAATGGAAAGAAATGGAATTGATGCATAATTTTTAGATTTTTAAATTAGGGTTATAAAGAGAGATTTGGGGAAAATGTGAAATTATAGTGGTTTGATGCAATTATGATAGTATAGATTACGGATGATGAAAAACAATAATAATAAAAAAAGATTTGTGTTTTTGAAGGGGTTAATGGCATGCCAACAATTGAATGAAAATAAAGGATGTAGAAATCAAATGAATGTTTGTGAACTGTGTGTAATTGATGTGTTGATGTATTTTATAGTGAATTGGAATGAATTTAGTAAATTTAATTAGTTGTAACTATATATTAGTGTAATTGAAATTTGTTAGCGAGGAGGATTATGAAGATATATGTGATTATGATTAAGAATTATATTTTTTTAGTGTGAAATGGTTGTGGTAATGAGTGTGAGAATTAAAATTTTGAATTTAAATAAAAAGGATATGAGGTTTATACAAAGTAAGGAAATTATTGTAAATTAAAATTTTGAAGGCTAAGTTTGCTAAGTATGGAATATAAAAATTATGAGGATAAAGAACAAGTTAATGAAAAAGTTAACTTGATAAATAGAAATTGAATTTGAAAGTATACATATTACGTAAGATAAGTTAGAAGTAGAATGTTATGTAAAACAAATTAAAAATACAAATGTTTCATTGGAAGAGTAAATGATTAGTTAGGACATTTATTATGTAATTAAATGAGTATATGTTATTGAGAATTGAAAAATGTGTAGAGAATCAAATAAAAAGTTAGTTAAAGAAATATGAAATTAATGAGATTGTTGAGATACTGATAATGGTCTCTTTTATGAAAGTAGGAAAGACACCACGAACGATATCTTTTACAGCTAAAGAAGTATAATATGTAGGAGGTATAGGTAGGTACTTAAGTACCTTTTCTTTTTAAAATAAATATTTCTTTATTTTCTTGCAAAAATGTATATATGATTTAGGTTGCAATACAATAATGAAACAAGAAACTAAATACCAAATATGTATTGAAGATGAAACAAATGAGAAAAGAAGACTAATGAATGTGAAATCTATCATCATTGATGAAGGCTAATGAATGTGAAGTTTGTCATCGTGGATGAAGACTAATGAATATAGGGTCTATCGTCGTGAACGAAAACTAGTAGTTAAAAGAAATCTATTATGGATATAGATCGATAAATGTGAATTATTGTTTAAAATAACAAAAACTTATTAATCCATGTGTACATAAATGAGGAAAGAAAGGAGGAAATATTCTAGTTAAAACAATGTAATGAATGAATAAGGTTTGAATGAACATATAAGAAATAAATAATATGTGACCATGTGTATTGAAAGAAAGATAAAAGAAAAAGACTAAATTGAGAATACCATATAATATGTATGGTAAAAAGGGGATGTTGAATTGTCTAAGATCAGCCTAATGATTTTTCTATGAATAAATGTTATCCTGAATTTATTGTTATATTTTATATGTTTTATAAGTTCCTCCCACCCCCAAGGGCACAATAATCATAGACTTTAGAGTTTTTATTTTGTTAGGTATATTATTATTTGTATGTATTTTGCTTTTATATAAGGAACTGTATGCTTGTAATTAATCATTTTGTGACTAACCACTTGTATTTAATTTTTTGTATCATTTAGGTTAGTGTTTTGAGTTATTTTTTATATATATTTTATGCTAATGTAATTTAAAACTTTGGGGAGCAAGACAATAAATTGATAAAGGATATAATTATTTAGGGTGATGATATAATGATGTGATGTTAATGATTAAGATTGAAAAATAATTAAATGAACTAAGACATGCTTAAGGTTGCCACGTGTTGGGTTTTATTTACAGAAAATGGGCTATTAAAAAACTAAAATATTAAAATTTAATAGGGAATTCTGCTAAAATACACATACAAACATATATAAAAGCTATTATTTTACATTAATATAATAAACAATGATATATGTCGTGTGGATATCACAACTACCAAATAATTAAATCCAAGATGCACAATTGGAATATTTAATGAAAAAATAAATAGATTAAGATTCGAAAGCTTACTTGCTCCTTTGGTAGGTGCAACTCATCTACTCTGAGCTCCTACTCTAGAAGCTTCCCCTGTATCATTATAATATCATTTATTAATATACAATTTTATTTTACCTTTTGCAAGGTCTATCTCTATATTTGCGAACACTTAAATTAAAATTTTTATTACAAGGTAACTCACACGTTTGTTCATATTTAGCATCACATTGTTTAAATTAAAACTTCAATAATAGTTTAATTGCTATTATCCCATATTCTAACAATTTTTCAAAGTCAAAACTATAATGGCTAGACAACATTTTTAATCACACCCTTACATTTATTCATACACTTTCAACATATTGACCTCCTTCGTAATATAAACTTAAGAGTCCAACCAAGATTATAACACAACTATCAAACTAACAACTTGGCCTAGAACTTAATTCCCACATATACACATCTATTAGTGAAGCAATACTCCTAAATCTTTTAAATTCTAAAGCTTTTTCTTAATTTCATCCATTTCTCATTATCACAATATACTCTTCTAAGTTTATATATTACAAACCAAACCTTTATTTATCGTAATATTTTTTTTTTATCTATACAATTTCACACTAATTCTTAAGGAAAATCTCATTCTCACATTTTAAACATATTTGTTTTTAACGTAACACATACTTTACACAACATATACTTTACACTTTCACCAAAACTCTACTTACATTTAATCATATAACTTACACATCACAAGAACATATGGTAAATCATACAATTTACATAAAATTTCTATCCCTCACCAAAACCTCACATGGCTAGCCAAACAAGGTAAGAAATTCTTAGGTTTTATTTCCCTTTTTCCTTTTAATTTACACCTATTTACACCTATCTCATATGATTGAAGAAAAAATAAAACTAAACAATACTCATCCTCTAAAATCATATAAACCCAATAATTCCTAAATTTGATATTTTATTTCTCCCTCTACCACACAAGATTATAAATGAAATAAGTGGATGATTTATGCTTTACCTTAGGCAATCAAACTTAACTCTATGAGTTCTTGCAGAAATCCTTATGCATTTCATCATTCTCTTACCAAAAAGGTAAATTTTCTCTCAAGTCTCCCACCACTCTTAAGCTCTCAATCTCCCTAAATTTTCAATTTAGATGATATCTCCACCTAAAGGTTACTAATTATCACTCTTTCAAGCTTTCAAGATAGAGTAACAATGAGATTTTTTAAAGAAAACTCATTCTATCTCTTTAAAGTTGCTAGCCAGTTGCTTAAGAAGAAAAAGCTACTTGAATTTTTAGCTCATACAACATATTTATGAAAATGACATTTAATGAGTTCATATTTCATTTTCTATATTTTTTTGTTTGACTATTGACATTCTCGTATGGCCTTCCTGAACTTAGATTGCCTTAAAATATTAATCTAAAATAGAAAATGTGTCAGGAAATTCCTCATAAAATTTTAGCCTGATTCGATTGTTGAGTTAAGAGTTGTGCTCGATAGAATAAAATTGGTCGATGGGTGATTTTATACCAAAATTTGAATTTTCTTATTTCATCACTGCATGAAACATATTAGTTATTCCACTACCTCCTCAAGACCATTTTCCTTATCCTAGAATATATATTTTTCTTTTTTTATACTTATTTTCTATTTATTTTATTTTCAGGTTTCCGAGGGTTTACTAATCTCCTCCTTATCTTTGCACAAATCCATCAATTTCTCGCTCATAGTCTTTAACCACCGTAACCTCTATCGTGGGGTCATGCCGTGATGTCTGTCTGGCGACAACGGAGGCTATTGTCATGCCTCCTGATGAGGTGTGGTGTGTTGGGAAGAGTTTTTAGATTTAATCATAAAATTATAATTAATGTTTAGGAGTCGCTACCTAGTATTATGGTCACTAGGAACCTATGGTCCGCGAGAGTCTAGGTAAGGGACTGGTTGTGCAAGGGAAAGATGCATCACCCCTAGTGCACCCTACCTAAGGTAAGCTGCATTGTTGTTTGATTGTTTTTTTCTAAATCGAGTTTCTATTCGTTGGTCTTTTCTAAGGTTCAAGGTAGATCTCTCATCTTGAAAAAGTCTCTACCTTTTTAGGTTAAAATCTTAACCGTTCTAAATTCTAAATTTTAGCATCGTATTTATTTACACCTGTATCTTTAATATTAGAGGGTGTACTTTATAGTGTAATTTTACACTCCACAAATATAAAGTCTATATCTGGATCCTAAAAAAAAATTGGAAAAAGGGTTTTTGATATTTTGGCCATACCCTGATTGATGATCATAAATCGATTATGATATCCATTTTTTAAAATTTTCAAAACATGAGAAATATGCAATTTTTTAATGAAAATGTACTTGGAAATTTTTAGGATTTAGCCGTATGCATGAAAACAAAATATTTTTTTTGGTGTTTGAAAAGGGAAATTAATTTAAAAGTTTTCTGAGATTTTTTTGTTTTTTTTTAAATGTTTTGATTATTTTTTGAAATATTTTGGAAAAAACCAGGTATTTTAATACTGGATTTGTATTTTACAGTGTAAATATACAACCTGATATTATGCAAAATTAGTATAAAATTATTTGAGAAAATCACAATTTTTTTGAAATGATTTTTGAATCTTTTTTGGATTTTTTTGTTTTTAATAATAATAATAATAATAATAATAATAATAATATTATTATTATTATTATTATTATTATTATTATTATTATATGGGTTGGGCCGAACTCAACCTAAAAACAAAGTTGGGCCAATCTCGACCTAAAAATGGTTGGCCTAATCTCGAGCCAATGTAATCTTTCTTCTTCTTTTTTGGGGTTAAGCCAGACCCAGCCACTTGGGCTGGGCCATACACCCGACCCAAACCATAGGCTAATTAATTAGTCATTGTATGCAGAAATGAATTTTGCATGCAGCAGCCACGAAGAGGAATAAAGAGGCGAAGTAGAGAGGAGAAAGTTGTCTGGCATGGGGGTCTCGAGCGTGATGAGGTGATTCGACCGGTGGCTCAGGAGGCGTTGGCTAAGGGAATGATGGCTGGGTTCAGCTGATGGAGGAAGAAGAAAAAGGTTTGTGGAAGGGGGGGGAGAGAGAGAGAGAGAGCCACAATGGCTACTTGGTGGACAGTTGGTGAGGAGTTCAGGCGACCGCTGGTAGTGGAGACGATGATGAAACGACGGTGGTAGGAATGGTGATGGCCGAAGGCCACGGTGGAGAGAGAGGGAGGGAGAGGAAAGAGAGAGAAATTGCAGAACTGGGGAAAATGGCTGGTTTTTTGGGCAACTTCGGATCCGATTTTCTTCTCCTTCAGACCCTGAAATCAACCTCTATTTATAGGCGGTGGAAGAGGGTAGTCTTGTCTACACCGAGAAAAAATTCAGCCCTTGATTCAGTTGGGAAGGATCCCAACCGTTGATTCAAAGTAAGCATCCTGAGTTGTCAAATCTGCAGGAAAAAAGCTGATTGAATTGGCCTCTTTAGGCCAGCACTAACGTCTATGGGTTGTCATTAAGCCTGAACGGGCCATATAGGGCTGTAAAGAAATTGCAAAGGATCATTTGCGTGCAAGATTTGTTAAATTTGATTGACGTTAGATGCATTAAATACACTTGCAAAGTAGCTTTCCTGAGTTGTCATTTCAGAGAAATTGAAGAAGAAGATGAATAGTAACAGAGTTCTATTTTTTTTATCAAAGTTCAATTCAGTCCTTCCTCTTTAAATTTGATTTAATTGCATCCCTATTTGACCCTATACTTTTGATTTAGTGTAATTTAGCCCATGCTGAACTTGAATTAGAACCCTAAATTTACACGCCTTTTGCACTGTGGTCCTTGATCTCGGTTTTATACAATTTAACCTATAATTAACCCCAAAACTTCAATTTTCTTGCAATTTGGTCCCTGATTTCAATCAATTAACTTAGTAAAAATTAAATTTGATCTCTTAAAATTCCAATCTTCTCAATTAAACCTAAATTAGGCTCCTAAACTTAATTTTTCACCAATCAAGCTCGAAATAAAATTAATTTGACCCATTTAAAATATATTTAAGTCCTTACACTTAATTATATCCTTCAATTCGACCCAAATTAATTCTTAAACATAATTAAAATTTAATTTGGCCCATGATTAAATCAAATTGGCATATTAAAAATTTAACTATGTCCTTTGACTTAAGTTTTATGCAAATTCGTCCAATAATAATTTAAAATGACCTTTAATTTGCATTTTTCTCCATGTTTGGCATAACAAGGTATAATTAGACCTTGAATTTCCTTTTAAATTGCAGCTTGATTCCCCGACTTGCTTTCTCCACATTGCCAGCTTTTATTTTCTTTATTTTTTAATTTTTAATTTGAAAAAAAAAGTGATTTTTAGGAAATAACTCAGAATTGAGTTATGACAACCTCAAGAACCTGTTTGCATTCAGTGTATTAGTTCTTGAGCTTACCACAAATTCTCACTTTTTACATTGCCATTTTTCATTTTAGGCTAATATTAACTTCAAACATTAAGCTTGGTCGGCTTACCTATCGATTTATGCTTAAATTTATGACGGGTTTGATTTTGAAAGAGCTTGGTATGGCTTTTCATTGTATAGTTTTAAGGTGTGGAATCGAATTTGATTAATTTTTTAGGGATTTTTTGGTTGATATGTGATGGATTAACGTGTTTTTAAAATTGAAGCATAAGTCCATATTTAAAAGGGCTAAAGGCAGGGTGATAATCCAACATTTCTAGGTTTGATAGAATATCAAACCCAAATGATTTGGGTCTAGCTTGTTTCCAAGCTCAATATCCTCGGGTTTAGATGTACGTTATGCCCAAGTATTTATGGGTTTAGTGAATTGCCAGACCAAACATCCTTGGGTCCAACTATATACTAAACCCAAATACATATGAGTCTGGCGAGGTTCCAAACTCAATATCCTTGGGTTTGCTAAGATTAAGTGTATATAAGTCTGGCGAGCTACCATACCTAATGTTCTTAGGTTCAACTACGTGCTGAGCCCAAATAGACGTGAGTTTAGCAATCCGTCATACTCAACATCCTTGAGTTCAACTACATATAGAGCCTAAGTACATATAGATTCCTAAACCCCATTAAAATGGACTGTTTTGCAAGTTTTAATTCTTCTACCATAAACCATCTACTTTGTGAGCTCTGAAGAAGGGATATTGACGTGAACATGTGATTATCCACTATCCAACCATTTAAAAACCTCATTTCTGAAAACATTGAATTTTAAAACATCATCAATATGTATATATAAATTAAGTAATAGGGGTCAAATTTCAAACAGTTTGATGAGAGTCTATAGAGATTTTTTAGTGGGCGCAACTCGTTGATGTGGAATGTGTTAATGAATAGGTGTAGTAGGGCTAGGAATATGAAGAAGATGTCTAATGTTTTTAAAGTTATCCTGTAGAAGGATATTGTTTCTTAGAGTACTTTAATTGATGGATTTTTTTAAAAAATAAGGAATTAGATTGAGCTATGGAGCTTTTTTATTAAATGTAAAAAAAGAATGTGGTTTTTGGACAATATTGGTTGATGGGTTTTCCTGGAATGAATACTATAAAAAGACGTTGTCCATGTTTTTTAAAATGTTAGAAAAGGGGTAAGGCTGAATGTTTTCATCATCATTTCTGCTTTTTCTGCTTGTGAAAAGATTAATGCCCTTGAAACTGGATTGCGAATGCATAAATATATTAGAGATAATAGTTTCCAGGTGACTAGAGCTCTTGGGACTGCCTTGGTGGATATGTATACCAAATATAGGAATATTGAGTCTATGTATGAGGTGTTTGGAGAGACAAAACATAAGGGTATTTTTATTTGGACTATTATGATATAAGGTTGGGCAATCCATAGACATTCTGAACATGCAATTACATGCTTTAAACATATGATTTTTGCATGTGTGACTTTTCTTTTGGTGTAATTCCTTGAAGTTTTTTTTTAATTCTAATCTTGTTCAATTGTTTTACAATTCTTAAATAAACTTAATCTTGTCATAATTACATGTATAAAGCCAGATGAGGTTGTATTTCTCACCTTATTAATTTCTTGCAAGCATTCTGGCCAAGTAGATATTGGACTTAACTATTAGGTTTCTTGAAAGATATATACCTAATGGAAACAATAAATGTAAACATTTTTAAATTCCTAAGGATCTAATTAGATAGATCTAGAGTTATTTAGAGTTTATACAAAGACTACTTGAAGATCAAATGTTCTTTTCTACTTTGAATAATTGCTTTAATGTTAGATTATCACAAACCATAAGTTGCCCAATTATTTGACCTCTAACGATATTCCACATGAACTACTAATAAGAAATCTACTAAATCCTTTTAGAAGAGAGAGATTATTATACCATTTAATACTATATTTTTTCTTTTGTGTTTCAGGTGTTTACATAACTAACATAGTTTTTCTTTGTTGTATTTATTGTATATAAATAAGAGGCATATCATTTTATTTAATTGACAAAATATCAATTTTTCTTAAATAATATCTCATATATTATTTTAGGATAATTTTAGAAATTTATTTAATCAAATCCCTACTTGATTTTTTCCAAAGTCTAGCATTGTAACCCTCTATATTAATTACATTCTAGTTCTCAATTTTTAAAACTTATTTACAATCTAGTCATAATTGTTTAGTCATCCCATTTTAATTTCTGACCAATAATTCTTGTATGTATGTCACATTAGGTTCCCTAATAAGTTGATCCACAGAGAAATCACAATCCTAAATAAAATATGATTAATTAAATTAAACAATTTAATTTGTTATCAATTCAATAATTGATTGATTTATATTTGAAGCATGATCCTCTAAATATATGGAAAATCATAAGTGGTTTGACTTAACCTTTTAGTGGCTAGTTTCTCAGTATAATTATTATTCCTTTATGAATAATATTTTTATTTAGACATTATAGCATGTAGTATATTTGTTTTGTTAAATCATTTTTGTACTCAATACTATAGTCATTGATTCTTTGGATAAGACCTATAACTTTTTTCAAATCTTATTCCAGATTGGCTAATGATTTCACAATCAATATTATTTGAGAACATATAAAATATATTATTTAATTCATCTAGAGTGATGAATCCTCTCTTTATTACTCAAATACCTTCATATAATTTATATTATACTGAATATGTTCTCATTTGTTAACCTTGATTAGGACATCATGTAATTAAGATCAAAGCATAACACTCCTTATATAAGATAACTTAATGATTTCAAGTTTAAGAATCACTTACACAACTATTAGATGAACCTTTCCATAAACATAGATGATCTTTTCATATGAAATTCTTATGTGGGTCAGTTTAGTATACATGTCATCTAACAAGCACCTACATATTAGTTTTAGGTATCTCTCATACCTCAGCTTATGAGAGCAACTACTTCTTTTCATAAAGGAAAGAACTTAATATGTATCATTTTTAATAGCTCTAATTAATTTTCAGTTTTAATAAAATATTAACCAAGAATATTTATGAACAATACTTTGATGCAATAGGAATATTATAATTATAACAACTTTATAACTTAATTTGTATAGTATTTTTGTCTCATGAATGTTATCTTTACTCTAAATTCATTAACCAAACATTAGATTCATTAATCAAATATAAATAAATATTAAAGATAAAGAAAGTCTTTATTAATAATAAATATATTTTACATGAATAAAATCAGTATTATATGTAACCTATTGGGTTTTCCAAAACACATATACGCATCAAAAATGGTAATTTTTTTTAAAAAATTGGAGTCTCAAATCTTATTAGATAAATCTAGAGTTGTTTAGGATTTATACAAAAATTACCGAAAAATTGGATGTTCTTTTTTGCTTTGAATAATTGCTTTAAGATTGGGTTATCGTAAACACAAGTTGTTCAAGTGTCTGGCCTCCAACAGTAATCCACATAATCCACTAGTGAAAAATATCCTAAATGCTTTTAGGAGAGAGTTATTGCTAAGTTTTTTAGTACTATCTCTTTTCTTTTTGGTTTTTTAGGTATTTTGTATTGTACTATTTACTATGCATAAAATAAGAGATATAACATTATATTTATAGAAAAATCTAAAAACCCTATAAATGGTTAAATATCAATTTGTCCTCTGAATAATATCACATATATATTATTTCAGGATAATTTTAGAAATTTATTCAATCAAGTTTCTACTTAATTTTTCTAGGCCTAAAATTATAATTCCCTATATAAATTACATTCTAGTTCTCAATTTCTAAAACTTATTTACAATCAAGACACACTTGATTAATCATCTCGATTTAATTTCTGACCAATGGTTCTTATGTGTGTGACCCATTTGGTTCCCTAATAAGTTGACCCAAATATAAACCACAATTTCATATAAAATAGGATTAAATAAATTTATTTATTATCAATTCAACATTTGATTAATTTATATTTGAATATCAAGTACAATGTCTAGCAACCTGTCATGATTCTCTAAATATTAAAAAAGTCATAAGTGATTTAACTTAACTTTTCAATGACTAGTTTCTTAATGTAATTATTATATATCCCTTCATTAATAATATTTCGATTTAAATATTATACTATAACGTGTGTCTACTTTGTCAAATCTAGATTTATTAATGAAATATTTAATTAATATTAAAGATAAATAAATTCTTTATTAAAAATTAAACATATTTGCATGAACAAAATTAATATCAAATATAACTAACTAATTAATTATAAAACATATACACCAACATGACCAACCAATTAGCCAAAAAGACATATTCACTAACATTAACTTCTTCTACAGCATGGAGTTTGATTACTGCATTTTATTGATATGCTATGCAGGGCTGGTCAGCTCAAAAAAGCCCTCAGATTCAATGAATCCATGCCAACGGATCCTTATTTTGTGACACGGAGAGCACTCTTTTGTGCTTGTAGGGCTCGCAAGAAGACCAACATGGCAGAATCAGCCTCAGAAGAGCTCCTGGAGCTTGAACAGCTACACAGAGTAATTGGAGCTACGTCTTCTTGTCAAATGCTTATGCTGCAGTAGGCTGATGGGAAGATGTGGAGAGAATTAGAGCTCTTATGCAGAATAGAGGTGTTCACAAAGATCCTGGATGGAGTTACGTTGAGGTGGAGGGTCAAGTGCATCGTTTTGTATCTGGTGATCATACTCGGAAGGATGCAAAAGCAACACATCTGAAATTAGAGCAAATAGTGGCAGGAGCAGTGAGGATTACAGTTGGAACGGGATTTCATTTCTGTAATCAATCTTGAAAGAAGTTGTCCAAAGTATCCAGGTGCATGATAATTTAACCTCTCATCTCCATGCAAATATTCTGGATGTCAAGGTTCTGCTGCAACTTGATTGAGAAATTCGGCTTGAAGGAATGCTGTAAGAGGATTATTTGGCCAAGCTTAGTTCCATGCAACAGGAGTGGATAATAGCATCGGACACCCTACCCCAAGGCACGAGTAGTGTCGTTAAATTCTTAAGGTGGTGGTGGTTTTTCTCCCCTTGTTTGATCCCTTTAGTTTTCCACTGTATAAAAAAAAGAAAGGCAATCTGAAAGAAAATGTATCTTCTGATATTTAACATTATTAGTAATTACTCTATTACCTGCCCATATTAGAAGCCAAGAACAACAGATTGTCTCCTGTCAATAGCTCTCAGACTTTTGAACTAATTAGCATTATGGTTCAAGTGTTGCCGATTACTGTCATACTCTTCTTTTGTGCACAGTATGCTACTGATAACGCTATGTTTCTAACATATTGATAAAAAACGTATTCAAAGAAAACAAAACTAAAAGGAAAAAGGAAATTATTTTGAAGTAAAAGACATGATGAGCAGATTCTGAGCGTCTCCCTTTACAGCATGATAACGTGGGAGAGGAATTAAAGAGCAAAACGACACACCTGCTTTTGAATCTCACATGATTTAAGACTCGAAAAAGAGACAGCCCAGAACCTTAAACTACCATGCATCTATCATTTGCAATCCATGTATAAATCAAGATCATGGCGACCCCCAACTTGTGTCTTTGGGAAAATTGCAATTATGCAAAACACATGGACCCTAGAAAAGTTGTAAAAAAAGAAAGAAAAAGCTAAAAACCGAATGTGTTTTGAATCATGGGGTCATGCTATGCTATCACACAGCGAACATAAGACTATCATGTGCTAATGATTATTAAGGATGTTATTTATTTATTTTTGCTATCTGATTTACTTTCAAAATCTATCCATTTTCCTGTTGTGATAGCATTTTTACCAGGGTCATGCGTGCAGCTAGGGTTTCTCCTAATTTCGTTGACCAATTTCTGATTTTTTCCACATATCGTAAAACAAATACCATAGTGATGCCTTCTAACAATGTAGGAGGAGCTAAGAACTACCATAATGATTGGTAAGCTTATATATATATATATATATATATATATATATATATATATATATATAAACTTGAGTTGGGTAAAGTGAATTGGTTTTATTTTAATTAAAAGATAAAAAAAATAGGTAATGATAATAAATAGACCAAATTAAAAAAGAATGATAACGATAACATGGAGGAAAAAACATTTTTGTAAAAAAAAAAAAAACAATGTAGCCCAATTATCAGTCTATTAAATACAAAAGGATAAAATTAGATGAAAAAAAAAGACAAAAAAAAAAGATCAACTCGAGTTAATCTGAGTTAGCATGATAAACTTGTAACTCGAAGAATAAAAGATGAGTCAACCTGAGTTAACCCGCCAAACCTACAACCTATGTCATGAGATCGAAATAATCAAATAGAAAAGAAAACGTAAAAAATCAAAAAGCTGAAAAGAAAATATGTAAAAAAACAAACGACATCAATACACATTAACTTTTCAAACCTGTGACCTATGGCATTAGTCTAGAAGCACCATATCTAGAAAAATGATGAAGCCTAATTTTCTAATCAATTAAATATTGAAGGATTAACTTGGAAAAATAATATCAATTATACAAAAGGTTTGAAAACAAAAAATGACAATTAAAAGAATGGGAAAAAAATTGAAATACAAAATAAATTTTATTTTTTATTGAAGTGTGAAATTGAAAAGAAAAATTAATTGAACAAAAACACAAAAAAAATAATCAAAAGAATAAGGATCAAAATTGAAATAAAAAATAAAAATAAAAATAAGTTTTTGATTGAAGAGTGAAATTGAAAAGAAAAATCAATTTAATAAAAGGTCCCAAAACAATAATTAAAAGAATGAGGATTAAATTGAAATATATATTTTTGACAAATTGGGATTGAATGATGAAACTGAAAAAATAAAATTTTTACAGAAGGGCCAAGAATAAAAATTAAAAATAAAACGAATAAGGTCTAAAGTTGAAATACAAATAATAAAGAGGGCCAAACTATAATTTTCAGGAGAGAAGAGAGAAAACAGGAAGAAAAAAAAAGGTTTATCAACTATAAACCATACCACCAATGTCGACACGTACCACACCACCAGAAAACAACACTGCGGTGCTAAAAACGACAAAACAAAATATATTTTTTGAACATCAAAAGGCTCTACATGCGTAACTCGAATGACACAGGCACCTCTTAGATGTAAGAAAGTGTGTCACACGTGCCCCAACCTTTATATATATATATATATATATATATATATATATATATTACTTCTCAGCTAAATTGATAATCATAATAAAAAAAACTTGTGAAAATACAAAATTACCCTTCAACACCAATTTTAAATCTCTTGCTTCTAATCGTATTTTGATCGTTTCATTGTGCATTTTAAATGAGAAAAGACTTATTTATTTCTAGTCAATTTGATAATGACTAACACTACCAAAAAATCTACGAATACAAATAAAATCACTGACGGAAAAAATTCATCGGTATTTTAGGGTGATATTTACCGACCAAATTGATTCTATCGCTAACTCCATTAGTATTTACCAACAGAATATTTTTGTTGGTAAATACCGAGAGAATCCTAGACGGAATAAAATGAATTTAAAAAAACCAAAAAGTACAATGACATGTATTTTTTTATGGACGCTTTTACATATGGAATTACAGTTTCATTCAAATAGGGAAAATCGTGCAGTGACGTGTCACTTATACCGACAGAATTGCCGACGGATTGATACACAGAAACATTATGTTGGTAATTCCATCGGTAAGAGTTAATATATGACTTGGTCGTTAACCCTCTCCTCCCCTATTTCTCCTTCTTCCCTTCTACAACTAAACAACGCCACATTCCTCCCATTTCAACACAACTCATCCTTCCTCAACCTTTCTAGTCACAACAGCACTTTATTATGGATTTTTTGTTTTAGATTCTGTAAAATTATATTTGTTTGTAAATTGTTGAAATTTATGTCAAATTACCGACTTAGGTGTGTTGTGATGATATAAATAATGATTTGTTTAACAAGTCTGTTTTATATTTTGTCAATTTTATTGCTGAGTTGTAATTTCTATAAATTAATTTGTACATATTTGTATGTACATGGATAATTAATATGAATTAAAAAAATATAAAAATATATTGATTATTTACTTAACATAGTTAATTAATATATATTGTTGTCATCTTTTAACATACACACAAATACACACACACAGATATATAGCAAGGTTGTGGCTCAAGAGTTGTGAGTGATTTTACTCTTTATATTCGCCCATTTTGCTTCTTACCAAGATGAATCACAAGTGACGTACAATTTATTATACATATACTGAATTCTAAATAATTAGTAATTGGAAAAAATATATGCAAAGCATTTAGCATTTATCACAATAAAATATCTTAACTATCATTTTAAGCATAATTAATTGAATTGTAATGTAGCATTATTTAAAATGACGTATTTATTTAAAACATTAAAATGATGCATTTATCCCTTGGATTAATTTTTTTTGAATTGATGGCTAGGGGTGTTTTGGTCTTTTTATCTTGCCTTTTTTTTTATTGTCATATTTTAGTTAAGGGTGTTTTGATGTTTTTCTAAATAAAAAAAATATTTTTGGAACAAGGTGGCTGGCGTGTTGCCACATGAGCCTGCATATGGGCAACGTCTATGCTTTTTTAGCAGCACATGTGACTTAAATTGGTGTTCAAACGTCGCCTTTCACGACAACATTAAAAGTGTTTTGACATTTTTTTTTTATGGTCAGACATGTGTTTATAAAAGAAGAGCGATTGGGCTCCAATTTACTTTTTTTTCTTCTCCTTCTTCTTCCCTTTTTTTCTCTCTTCTCATTGAAAAAATTCAAGGGTGTCTTGTCATTTTTTTTATATATAATTTGGTCCTTATTTTTTGGATTCCTATTTGTTTTATTGTTTTTTTATTCAATTTCATCCCTTATTATTTGGTTTAATTGGATTTTTATATCAAATTTGATCCTCATTCTTTTGATTGTTATTGGTTTTTTTTTTCATTTTTATAATTTTATCTTTAAGCATTTTATTTTAGTTTTTTTATGTCAAATATGGTCCCCAATTTTTT
Organism: Populus simonii; assembly: GCA_007827005.2. Classification (NCBI taxonomy): domain Eukaryota; kingdom Viridiplantae; phylum Streptophyta; class Magnoliopsida; order Malpighiales; family Salicaceae; genus Populus; species Populus simonii. The sequence goes on from CM017480.2 coordinate 4,529,167, forward strand.
TCTCTTTATTTTTTCTTATCAATTTCATCATTCGATATTTTATTGATTTATAATTTTGCTTTGTTGTTTTTTAGGTTTTGCTTTTCATATGGTTAATTCAGGACTCATGATTACGGATTTAGGTCACACAGACAACTCATCACTGCTATAAGCATATCGCAAACATGTTCTCGTCCATAATCCTACTCGACAATCACTCATCCACATACTTTTACGCAATCCATCGATCACCATACAAGTAGCCTTAGGCGTACTCTCAATTCATCATCATTTATTGTCTACCTCACCATTTTATACATCATTTATATACAATATTGTATACATAGGGCCCTTATATTATTGTAATATACACGCATAAAGAAAATACAACTTAATAATAGATAAAATTTCAAAATACGTAATTACATTTATATTTCAGTTCATTACATCATAAAACATAAAGATAACCAAACTTTACTTAAGTAACTACGAAGACTCAACTACTTTACTGTTGTTGCATTGACAAATGGGATGGACATGAAACATGCATATATAAACTTAGTTAATTTTAAATAAAAGTATGCATTCCACTCATTATCCATGAGACTACAATGATAAGCAATACACAATTTACTTTTGAACCTAAAACTCATAATTCTCTTTTTAATTTCACTAATACCTTTAAATATATTCATAAAGATCATCCCTTTGATTACACATCACTTTTATTATTTCCATCATGTATCCATTTCTTTTCATTTCAAGCTTTTATTACTTTTTGGGACCTTACTCCGTTTGGTTTGATGTTTATGCGGGGGTTTACCCCCTAAGTCATGCTTTTTTATTTCTTTAGAACACCTTTTCGTTGAGCATCTTTGTTTTACCAATAAAAAAATTGTTGTGGCAAGTGGTGTATTGCGGACCTAAAAATCTAGTAACATCTAGTATTTCACAGATGTAGGATAAAATGCAATAATTTGTTTATTTAAAAAAAAACACACAATTGAACAAAATATGTAACTTTTTTTTAGATATTTGGGTTTAACATGTGTTAACCCATATTTGATTATTATTTTTATTTAAAAAGCCTGAAACTACATCCTTTGAGGCCTTTTTATTAAAAAAAAACGCAAATCTATTTTTTCCAGTAACATTAAGACTCTAAACAACCACTATCAAGCTCCTCTTATTTCATGGAATCCATGGAACAGAAAAAACCCATTTTGATGGTTAAAAATAACTTGAACGATGTCTTTCTCTCTCATTGCTAGAATCCAATGACTCCTTTCTTTAACTAGGGATTGAAAAATAATACAAATAAGCTTTTGCACCAAAATTGTTTTTTTTTTTAAATAAAAGAACCTAGATGTATAATTTGTGTTATTTTAAAAGTTTGAGGACCTAAATGTTTTTTTAATAAAATCTTTGGCGTGTCACCCATGTTTAATTTTATTTCGGTTTCTCTTCTTTCAATTCCAACCTTACCTAAGAAATTAAAAACAATTAGCTTTCATTTAGGATTAAATCGCTAAAAATAAAACTTTAAAAATCAAAATGAATTATTAAAAAAAGTACACAGTGTGCCCATAGTATTTTGTGAGCATTTGAGAAACCCACACCCATAGTGTTTTATATAAATATAATATAATGATCTAAATCAAAATTGATTCCATTGTTTTTTCTTAGAAAACTGTAAATTAGACCCAGCTTATAATCATAATTTTGAAATTCGCCTGACTTAACGAGTTAATTCGGGACCCGACCGACCTGGATTAAAACCGGGTTGAGTTAAAGAAAAAATAGGAAAGTCATGTTACCGGTGTGACTCGGCAAAACCCGGTAAAAAACTTAGTTACAACCCGTTGATTTTTGTTTTTTTTAGAAAAACAACGTTGTTTTGAATTTTTTTAAAATAGGAATTGACTCGGCCGACTCGGTGACCCAATCAAAACCCGGAACCCAGACCTTGAACCGGGCCGGGTTTAAAAACTATGCTTATAATAGAGCAAGGTTTTTTCCAAAAAGTTCCATAACTGAATTGTGAAATCCATTATAGATTGGGGTCTGATTTGTAGTTATCCCTTCATTTTATCTTCCTAAAGAAAAAATAGCATGAAGCTACCTGGTCGTGTCCGATTGCTCTTTCACGAGCCTTCCCCTAAGCCCTCTGTCACTCAAGAACCACCCGTTTCATCCTCTTCCTTCCTTCCTTCCTTCCTTCCTTCCTCGAATGGAAAAGAAGAAACTACAATCGATCTAAAGATTAAAAATTAAATAAAATTCTAAAAAAACTCCCCCTTTGGAATTAAAATGGTGAAGAAAAAGGTACCAGATTGGCTCAACAGCTCTCTCTGGTCCTCCTCCTCCACCACCACCTCCTTCTCCTACTCCGACACCAATAGCTTCGACCACCACTCATCCACCTCCGCCTCACCCCCATTCGATCCACCGCTACCTCCTGCCGCCACCAGAGACGAACAACAGCATCCGCCTCGTCATCATCATAATTATCATTCGCGAAAACCTGACATTAAAGAAGATAAGCACTCAAAAAGCAGCATCGTTAACGACAACATCAGTAATAATAATAGTAACAATTCTATTAGTAATAATAAAATAGATAATCGAAAAGCTGATAATACTGAGAGCTCTGCGGAGGATATTTCAAATCAGGCTCTTCTTTTGACCGAGGTTAGTTCAAGTTTTTCTTCCTTCCTCCCCTCCCCTTTTTAATTTTTGAGTCTCTATTTAAAGCTGCGTTGTTTTGCTGATGTAGTTATCAAGGAAGGTGATAAATATGGGGGAATTAAGGAGGATAGCTTCTCAAGGGATACCTGATGGTGCTGGTATTCGTTCCACGGTTTGGAAGGTAATTTAAATTAAATAAAAAATATTTGGTTGTTGAGAGAATTGAAAGAAATTAGAGATTTTTCGTTTTCAAGAAACTGGATTTTAATTCTCTTCGAGTAGTTATGAGATAAATGTAGTGTCTTGAGTAATGGGTCAATCTTGAAATTTTGGTATTTCAAGCTTATGATTAGTTGGGTTTGTAAATTTAGAAATTTAGAGATTTTGGGTTTCAAGAGAAGTGATTTTTTTATGCTGAGGGACTGTTGAAGTAACATACTCTCGTTCCTCTTGTTGAATGGAGCGAGTGTCTTGCATGCTGATTTGGGTTAGTGGGCTAAGTCTGAATTTAAGCTTACTGATTGTGTATGGCAGCTCTTGTTGGGGTATTTACCACCTGATCGTTCGCTTTGGTCGTCTGAATTGGCTAAGAAGAGATCTCAGTACAAGCGATTTAAAGAAGAGCTTTTGATGAATCCTGTAAGTCAAATAGCAGAAATTTTAATGCCTTATTTGGTCAATAATTTATTGGGGAAATAAAACGATCATAAAGGTTATAAAACATAGTGTGGTGTGTTTGTTATCCAATCTGTTGCTGGTTTTTTACTCATGATTTTTTATGGTGTTAGCATTCTTATATAATGGATTTTTGGAAAGTTCTCACAACTTTGACAGCATTGGAAATTGTTAATATTGTGAAGAGGTTGCAAAAATAAGTTAAATTCCATCCTAGATGTATGTTTTCATGAATTGATCTAGATTAACTTAGGTTGTTATAAGTAAGATTGTGAGCTAATGGACCGGTGAAGTCTTTTTTCAGAATAAGGATGTGCTGCTGCCTTCAGTTTAATGTTCTAATTCTTGTCAAAGGTTCTGGTATTCTGAATTTTTTTGTGGCTAGTTAGTCAGAAATAACAAGGAGGTTGGAGAAAACGATGGGTTTTGACAATGATGAAGCAAAATCTGAAAGCCGTTATGTGCTCTCAAGATCAAAGATAACTCATGGGGAGCATCCTTTGAGCCTTGGGAAGAGCAGCATTTGGAATAAATTCTTTCAGGTATGAAACCAACTGCTTCATGGCACAAATGCTTTAGACATTGGATATTTTCTGTTCTATTGTGCCTTTATTGGATTAGTTATTGTAACTTTTCTCATGGATTAGCTGGTGCAGTTCTGTTAAAGAATCTGCATCAGTATGGAGCCTTTTTCAGGAACTTTGAGAAGGGAAAATGAAATAAGTGGAAGTATTGGGTTTGTATTCGAAAGGTCTTTGTTTTGAACTTTGAACAAAAAAAATGTTAAAACAAATACGAAAGTAAAGTAAATGATGCCTTGCCTGTTATTCTTTGAGATGTCCTGGGAATATGATTTAGTACCGTTCCACATCATGACAGCTAGTGTTCACATATAGAGAATGCCCCTTGTTGATACGGTTTGGTTTTGCAAGTATGAAGTGTGTGCGTATGACCTGATATGCATCAGGATAATAGCTCGTTGCCCATTTCCATGATATTTTTTGTCTGCTTGAAGTGATATTTCAACACCATGTGCTTTTGCGAAACAATAGACTAATATTTGCACCATATGTCTAACATATGCATCTCCAACCTTGGCATTTTGTAGGACTCAGAGATTATAGAGCAGATTGATCGAGATGTGAAACGCACTCACCCGGACATGCACTTCTTTTCTGGGGACTCATCATTTGCAAAATCCAATCAGGTGTGCTCTTGTTTTTTTTTTCTTTGCTTTTCTTCCTGATATTTGGTATTAACTTAAATGCAGTTGTGCCAACCTATTCATGCCTATAATGTTCAGGAGGCTTTGAGAAACATACTGATTGTATTTGCAAAGTTAAATCCGGGAATACGATATGTTCAAGGGATGAACGAAATTTTGGCACCTCTATTTTACGTATTCAAAAATGACCCTGATGAAGAAATGGAGGTAAGTGCGTGCTATTGCTTTCTTTTTTGTTAGAATAATATAATATTTCATTAACCAATTCTATGTACACTTCAGTGGAAATGGTGACTGATAGAAAGTCCATGATTTAATACATGAAATGCCAGTGTTATTTGGAGATGCATAATATAATACATCAATAACACTTTCATCAATTCTATGTACACTTTCATCTCTATGCAGTGGCATAATCTTGATCCACCAATGAATTTTTAGAAGACAGTTGCATAGCAATAATTGTGGGAGCATGCATCTCATCCACTGTCATCATTGATCCTGTGATTTGGTGTTAATGTCTTGTTTCAATTATCCTTTTCGGGTTTCATTTTATTTATCATTTCTTTTATTTAAGTTATGCAGGCCTGTGCAGAAGCAGACACATTTTTCTGCTTTGTCGAGTTATTGAGTGGATTCCGGGATCATTTCTGTCAGCAACTTGACAACAGTGTTGTGGGAATTCGTTCAACTATTACAAGATTGTCGCATCTTTTGAAGGAGCATGATGAAGAACTTTGGCGTCATCTTGAGGTCACAACCAAAGTAAGACACTATCACAAAGTTACGTATTTATATTTCAGTTGCGATGTATCAAGGCATGGTTTGTCACATATGGATTTTGTATTCTACTAGAAATATGAAACAATAGTTTGATATATAAGAATGAAAACAAGTGACATGGGTTCCAGGCAGCCTTTTGAAATGGTAGAAGTTGGGTTTGTGCTTATAACTCGCATCAGGTTTCATAAATTTAAACATTAAGCAACATTTTTTTTTTACTATAGATTAGTTATGAGGCATTTCACTGCAGGCTCAATTTTTTGCCCAAGTCATTCTTCTGAAATTTGCTTGCTTCTTTTTTCTTTAAAAAAATAAATAACAGGTCAACCCACAGTTTTATTCATTTCGGTGGATTACTCTCCTCTTGACTCAGGAGTTCGATTTCGCAGATAGTATTCACATTTGGGACACGCTTCTAAGTGACCCTGAGGGTCCTCAGGTAAAATTCATTTCCTCTCTATTCTTTTCTTTGAATGTGGTTTTTAATAAATAGAACAAGGGTGCCACCTCCTAAGGACCAAATTGTAGGTTTGAAGAAGCAAGCTCTCTAGACCTCTATCGCCCCTAAGGGTTCCTCTTTATATCATAATCCAGTCGAGTACTTTGAGGAACATTTTTATATCCATGGCTGGAATAGCTCAGGGCCTTCTGTGGTACATTCAAATTGTGCTGAAATTTTTGTGGTGATGAAAGACTGAAAATGCTGTAGGATGACATACTTCTAGAACAATGGTACCATTATGGTTCCACCTATTGGCTACAAGCCTAGACTCCAATATTGGACTGTAATGATTCTAAAGACTAAATGTTGAAGAGGTTAGTTATTACAAGACATAAGCGAGAGATGTGGAAATTCATCATTGATTGCAGAGCCTTGACTAAAACTATGGTGTCATGATCAGTTTATACGATGAAGTCCGACTGAGATGGTTAATTAGAAGCAGTGGTATTGCATATGTTAGATGTCGAATGTACGTTAGTGGAACAACTTGCTTGAATGTTTATTTTGACCAATTATGTAGTGGAACACAATGTGCATCATTTCCCCTGTCCCGTTACTTGGTCAAAACAGCTAATTAACACCTTTACATTTGCAGGAAACTTTGCTTAGGGTATGTTGTGCAATGCTGATTCTTGTTCGGAGGCGTCTACTAGCTGGGGATTTCACTTCTATTCTCAAGCTGCTTCAGAACTACCCCCCAACAAACATTAGTCATTTGCTCTATGTCGCAAACAAGTTGCGTGGTCAACCGTCACACTAATTATTTTTTGACACTTAATTTTTGCCCTTCCTCGTTTTTGTTTGAGAATTTAGTGTTTGTAAATAAATGTTGGTTGAAGGTAACATGTAACTGATAAGGAGATGCTCCTTTGTCTCTTAGATTTGTCATGGTGGTGGTAGAGAGCTATGTTTCTGAATTCGGTTTTCTGTAGGTCATGTATTCTTTCGATTAAATACAGAAATGTCAGTTACAGGATGATAGAGATGCTGTCGTTTACAGGATGGTAAATATGCTGTTGGCTAGCTGCATGCTGTTTATTGTTTTTACTGAACTGAAGAGCGTGGCTTGAACTAACCTGTAACTGAGCATCCATTTTTCACCGTCTAGGCAAGCCTCAATATTTACCCATCACCTTTTTTTGTAGGCAAATAATCACATGAACAAAACCTTAGTAACGCTATCTTTTTTATATATTAAAAAAATATGCTTTTTGTAAGAGAGATTGCTTCGGATATGTTAAGCTTGAATTCACTGCGTCTCGCTTTGCACTGAGCATTCATTACCTTTTTGTTTACAAGAGCATGCATATTGAGGACTTGCCTAGCTTAGTCATGCTAAGAACTCATTGGAGGTATCAAATGGAGCTAGAATAAAAAAACTTAAAAGAGGTATTAAATAGACTTGTACGGAGTATATAGAGTAAGATGGATCTAGAAAAGCTTGGAATGTTTAAGAAGCATAAAGAATAGCCTCTACTCATCTAATCCATGTCCAAGAAAAGCTCAATTCTTGTAGATCAAAGAGTTATCAGATCTGATTTCTAGTTTAGGAAGGAAACTAAATTAACAAGTGGGGAAAGAAAAAGAGATTATCTTGCATGGACTTGAAACTCTAGATCGTTTTTCACACAATAAATATGCAAATCCAAGGAAAACTTATTTCGCTATGGCTAGATCGCCCGTAATTATTCACAGCAAGAAAAATGTTGTCCATTGAATCCGACGTCTTCCAGTGTATTAGCAAGTGTAAATGAATACAAGCTGCAAAAATCAATCAGATTCATGTACTTGACTAGTATATTTGTAGATAATGTGCCTTCTTCCTCCCTGTAATGAATCATTGTCATTTAAACCTGAGTAGCATGAACCTGCAGCATCCAATAGATTTTACATGGATTGGTATGCTGATCTCTGGGAAGAGTGGAGCCAAGAATCAGCTATCATCTGATATCCTGAGATCATGAAATATAGGATGAAAGGGGAGACATCTATATACAAGATAATAAGAAAGAAAAACTCAAATGAAACGAATCAGCATCCTCTTTTCTCATGCAAAAAGTAATCTCATAGATAGAAGATATGAGATGAAGCACAACAATTAATTGCGACACTTCAAGGTAACAGATAGATAATAATCTAAGATATAAAATTACCTGAAAGACTCAATATAGTTGCTGGACCCCTAGCTCCAATTTGTAGTACAGTACTGGGGAAAGAGTAAATAACTACTACAAATATACAAGACAACTCCTATCTTTCTGCCAAGGATACTGTTGAATCTGATCGGTTGTATTGTTCCATGTCGATGTTTTCAGTCACTAATTGGCTGTGCAGATTTTGCATGACATTCTCTGATGGGCATTTGTGAGCAGGATTCTGTGTTTCCATTTGACAAAAACATTCCGGCCAAGAATTTGTATAAAATGACTCGGGTGAGATCCGTTTGTGGGGGCCACCAAAGTTTGTTTTGAGCATAACATGCCTAACAGCTTCTTCAAAACCAGCTGTCCTTCCGTTCTCTCGAGCAATAAAAACTGGGGCAAGGCCTTTCCTGTCAGGTCTAATATTTGTTCGAAAGCCATAATACAGACGGTGACCCAGGAGATTGTTGGCAAAGTTGCTTGGTCCATCATAAGTTGGCATAAATATGTCAGCAAGAAGACAAACCATGTAATCCACAGCAGATCCTATCAATCCCTGAGAGTTCGTAGCCAGCTCCTCACTGGCATCAACAGAACTGTGATTCTCAAGGCGAGGGAATAGGGCCCTAAATGGTGTCATAAACCGCTCTCCACCAAACAGTTCGCCAGCTGCTAGGTATATCCTGGTGGAATTGTTGAACCCCATAGCACGTAAGATAAGACCAACCTACAGCAAGAGGCATCACAATAGTATTAATTCTTCATATGTGGTAGTAAGTTCAATGCTGGTAGAGTTGATAACCAACTGACAGACAAATGCACGGGCATTCAAACAAAAGATCACCTCTTCTGGAGTTAGTGGACATTTTCCAATGGCCCTTCTTTCTTTATAAATGAGTGTTTTATCAGCAAAATTTTCCTTCCGATACTTTTTCAATATTTTTTGTTCTGCAGGGGTAAATATGTCAAAGCACCTGCACATCATTCATATCCAGGGTAATCAGAATTCAGAATGACATCATTATGTTTTTCATATTTGGAATGTCTTCCAATTAATTCTATGAATCCCAACCCAAAGCAGACAGTTAAAGTCTTAAAAATGTGAAAAGGAAAGATCTTTAAGATATACAAAAGTAGAGTTTCCATGTAGATGAACACAGAACTATATCTATATCAGTAGAATGGCTCACGAAAGGTATAAAACTCTACAAACACCATGGGGGTAGATGCTGATTGATCAAAACCATGATTGGGTTGTAAGAATAGTTCATGGAGAAAGATTAGAATCGCCACATAAAAATCCACGGGCACAGACTAAACAAATATGTCAACGCAAGAAACACCAAAAAGCCCACTTCGATGGAAAACAATCACAAATTGAAAGGAAAACTACAGAAGGTCCTTTCTATTAGCAGTTACAGAATTCCAGGAAAAGTGTCAGGTATCTGCACACTTCAATTTTTTCATCCATGTATCCAAGTTCAGTTATCTCGTAAGCAGAAAAAATCATCTTCAGAGTGCACTCCACAATTCACTAAAAATACAGCACAAGCATGTCTAGATGCACTTGTTTACTAGGAGAAAATAATACTAATGCCCCTATAAATCTTCCCTATAACTGCTAAGAGAAAATACTCTTTAAATTACAGGATAGTGAAATTTGTGTATGTAGGTCAGTCCCTTCTAAAAATACATGCCAGCACTGATTATGTCAACAGCTACTGTAAAATAAATAGCTAAGTGCTTACCCAGCAAATGACAGCATGTCCATCTCAAAACGGAGGTGTATTGCCATGAAGTGACCTTGTGAACGTAGTTTATCAACTATTGACTCGCTTAACTTCATAATATGCGGTTTAAATCTTAGAGCATGATAGTTAACCCTGCACCTTAACCGTTGATACTCAGGGTTGTCAATTTCTTCAGCTAAACGATGTGAAAATGGACTTAGATAAATGGCTCCATGTTCCTTCATTTTCTTCAGAGCATCAGTTGTATACCAACTAATAGGAGCATCTCTAGGGGGGCGCAGCTGAGGCAAGGGAGAAAATTAAGGATGAAAAAATGTTAATATTTTCAGGACCTTCTGATGACTTAAAATGGCCTAAGAACAAAATTTCACAGATGAAACGGAATGACATGTTACTACATTTACCTGAAAAGCTTTAATCTTCTTGGTTTTCCCATTTTTATGAATTTCTGGAATTCTTTCCACAATTTGTACATCAAATCTCAGTGACTGGATAAAATGCTCAACATCATAGAGGCCATGAAATCCACTGTACATGGTAAAGATAATATGTAACAATTCAATCACAATTCTGAAAATTATACACTCAACAACGTAATATGTCTCCAATAGTTGATAAACTGAATCAGCAGAAAAATCACTTTGTGAGTCCTGTTAAAAGGTATACGAATGATGGCATTTTATTAGAAGAAGCTCAAGCCGCAGCATCTTAAATGTTCAACATCATAGAGGTCATTACTACAACACTACAAAGCAAGGAAGAAATGTCAACCCAAGTGCAGAGGACCATACAAATTACAAAGAGATGCCAAAGTAGGGAAAAAAAGAAGTAATCAAGATTAACTAGCGAAAAAATTACACTAACAGGTCCCTTCAATATTCTTTCTTTAATGATCACATTTAACAGATTCAACACAAAATGTTTCCAAAATGCTAGAAATAAGCAACAAATAGTTACCCAATATAAATGAATTCAAGAATGGATGCACTAAAAACACATACCTGTCATCATGCCAGAAGGAGTTTGCATCCAACTCAGGCAAAACAAGTGTAGCGTTCATGATTCTTGCAGCAAGAACAGCATTACAAATCTATATAACATCCAAGGTAGTATATATTAATTCATTTAAAATAAATCCATTACACCAGGTATCACCATCATATAATACCTAACTTGGCTACATTCTACTCGTGTATATTTTTTAAAAATCTATCATAGTTATATATATACATAAAAACACACACACTCTCCCTCTTGTAATCAAAAGAAAATATATTTTCCTTCCATTTCCCAATACACTGAACAACCATGGAAGTAGATTCCGTCAAGCTTACGCACTCAATTTACATTTTCAATAAAAATAAAATAAAAACGCTTGGAAGATATGTATGAAAATATAACATTACTACAACAAGTTAAGAGAGTTATGCAAGAACGGATTACAAACCGCGCTTCTTTGCTGATTCAAACCGCCATTACAACGAACACGGAGATACCCATTGGTCTCCTTTGGAGGAGCTGCAGCCACAAAATAAAAGAGAAAAACATTTCTTCAACACAAACTCACATCATTACTATAGAAAATGGTATTTTGATAAAATGAAGAACACATACGTGGCCACTTAGATCGTGGAGCCGATGACGGCTTCCACCCACCCGAATTCGCACTTTTCCATAGCTCTTCTACATTTATCTGCTCCTCAAAAAAAAATCAAATACCAAAAAATAAATAAACATATTAAGCTCAGAATTAAGTATCCAAAATAAATAGAAAAATGAGGAAAGGAAGGAACCTGAGATGGTGCGGTGGATCCGTTAGTGTTAGGAGTAAATGGAGCGGAGAGTAAAGAAAGAGAGCAGATCAAGAGAAAAAGGACTGCAATCGATAGTTTGGCTAATAATCCTCCTCCTCCTCCTCCTTGCTTCCCGTGCTGCCTTTGGTGCCCTAATCTTCTTGCATATTTAAATTCAGAATTAAATTAAAATTTTTAAAAAAATAGATTGATTGAGTGATTGAGGTCTGTTTGATGTGTATGTAATTTACCTCCTCATCGATTGGATTGAAAGGATAATTGCAGATCAGATGGGTTTTTTTTAATTATTTATAATTATTATAAGAGAAATGCGGAAGAAGAAAAAAGACGTAGTCCAGTGATGGCTTCAGAGAGCAGAGCAGATGTAGATTGTAGTGTTTCTTTGATTTACGTGTGAGCTTGGTTTGAATTTAAATCCTTTATTTACAAGTAATTTCTCAATTAATCAATTTCCTTGTTCGAAAAGATCTAGTGATTTCCCGATGGAGGGACTGATTTAAAAAAATATATATATATTTATCATAATTCATCTCTTGGTTTTTTTTTTTTTTTAGTAAAGAATGTGTAGAAGCTACATTTCAATCCAATCGAGCGTTGCACGAAGAAAAATCGAAAAAAAAAAATAATTTTTAAAAGAGCAAATACCAAAAAAAAAAAAATCTATAATACACTTTCAATCAAAGTTAAGAAACTAGAATAACTCTATAAAATATTAAAAAATAAATTAAAAAAAAATAATATAAAAAAAAATTAATATGACCCGGATTAACCTTTCAAATACGTGATTTGGATTATGAATTCAATGTAATCTAACAAAATAAAAACCACGACTCTCAATTTCTAATCAATCCAAGTTAGAGGATAAAATTAAAAAATATATATCAATTTGACAAAACATCCCAAAACAAAAAATATTATTCTAAAAAAATAAAAATCAAATGTTAAACAAAAATAAAATAAAAGGAAAAATAACATTATCTAATTTAAGGGTGAAATTCAAATAAATCTTACATTTTACAAAAGAAATTAAAAAAAAAAAGATCAGATATGAAATACAAACAAAATAAAAGAAAAAATAATATTTCAATGAAAGGCAAAATCAAAAACATATATCCTCGTTAAATATGATAATCCTCAACTAAAAAATAATAAATTAAGAGGAAACTTTTTATGTTTAGGAATGAAAATCCCTAATAAATTAGTTTAAATCTCAAACAAAATAAAGCAATAAATTAATACATGAAATGTCTATCCCATGATAAATTGTGTAAATCCCTCATTGAGAAATAATAAAAAATTTAAAAGAAATTGTTTTTGACAAGTAATGAAAGTCCTTGGTTATTTAGCTGAAGATCCTATAATAAATTAATACATGAAATGTCTATCTCAGATTTCTCTCCAAATTCAAATTCAAGTGAGGGAGAGTGGTTATAAGTGATTTTTATATAAAAAAGAACAATTAATTAGAGATTTTAGAGAGGTTGGGAGGGTGCCTTTTAGCGAGAGAAAGTTTGAATTTTTAAAGAGAAGGTGATGATACTTAGAATTGATTGCAAAAACTCATTCATTTGAGTCATTTTAGCTAAGGTAAAGGATTTCCTTCAAATTAATTTGGAAAAGTGTTGATTGTTTTAAATATGATTAAATTGGCGTGAATTGAGTGATATTAAAGGTGAATTCAAAGAAAAAAAATTGAAATAAAACTTGGGCATAATGCTTGTCAAATGACCGACCATGGGGTTGAGAGAGAAATGAATACTTTGCGTAAATTATATGATATTGAATATTAATGTAATGTGAGGGTTTAAGTGATTGTATTTAAGGTAAGGTTTTTAGTTGGATTTATGAAATACATGATGTGTATATATGTTTTTGGAAAGTGTGGTTATGAGATTTTGAAAATATTAATGTGAAAATGTTAATAAAAATAAAGTCAAGGGTTAATCAGTGTAGCTAATAAAGACAAGAGATGTGAGGAAGTAAGATTAAAAGAAAAACATGGGTTCTTAGCTTGATTAGTGGCCATCAATGTATAGGAGTTGAAAAATGTTCAAATTATATGCAAAATTGTTGAATTGAATCATGTGTTGTATTTTTTTATATGAAAGTGACATGCTTGAAAAATAAATTAAGGGAGTTTAACATACTTATGAATTTTGTTAGAATTGATCGAATTGTTAGTTTAGTAAATTTTGTAAGTTCGTCTTGATTGTTTGGTTAAATTGTGTTGTTTTGATGTTTTGGATGCTTAATGGTGATTGTGAATAATATTACATTGAACTAGCTTTTTAGTTCATACTATGTCTTGAGTCGATTCATTTTTTTAGACTAAAAAGATATTAAGACATTAGAAAGTCAAAATCTTGATGCATAATAATCGAAAACACTTTTAAAATACTTGAATGGTGACATAATAAATGATATTGTTTTTCAACAAAAAATATTGAGAGGGCAACACATTAGATCAATATGGGCCAACAATGGTTAACTTATGAAATCCATGATTTGGAGTGTGAGATTATGATAAAATCATGAAACCCACATCGGAAAAAAAAAAAATCAATTATAATGAAAAAAATATCGAAGGATGAAAGAAAAAACATTTCAAAAAAGTACAAAAAAAATGGCTCGAGTAAATGTATATCAATGATTGGAGCAACGTCATGAGCTAGGCCAAATGTTTTCAGATTTAAGAATAATAAAGTTAAAGCAACGTTAGGATTTCTAAACAAGTTAAAGAAATTCAAGTTTCAGGTCATTAAGTCGGCTGAGTTTAATAAGTTCAATTAATTTTATAAACATTAAAAAGGCAACCCTAATTTAATCTTTTAAGATCGTAACCCATGAAATTTTAAACCCAGATTCAATCAAGAAGTTCAATTTTCAACCAAAAAAATGATGTCAACTCGTGTTAACCTATTAAGGTAGTGACATTTGACCAAAAGTGCTAAATTTGAAAAACCTTGAAAAAATTTTCAACTAATCAAATATTGAAGGATGAAATAAAAAAAAATAATCATACAAAATAAAAATAAAAATTAGCAATTATAAGGAAAAAAAAGGCTCAAACTCACTCGGGTAAATCCACCAAACCCACAAGTCAAGTTATGAGATTGAGTAACTTGATAGAAAGAAAAATGAAGAAAATAACGAAACCTAGTTTTTAAAAACACCATCATTAGCTCATAAAACTCATGACCTGAGCCAATTGACTAAAAATGCTAAATATTGCAAAATCTCAAAGCCCAATTCTTATCAAACCAAATATTAAATTATAAAATAAAAAAAATCAACTATATAAAAGGATCCAAAAGAAGAAAGATTAATTAAAAACCAAAAAAAGGCGCAAACCCGTCTAAGTTAACCCGCCAAACTCATGGGTCAGATAATAAGATCGAGATAACCTGATAGAAATGAAAACATAAAAAACAAACATGAAGCCTATTTTGTAAAAAAAAAAATCATTGTTAAGTAATGAGATCAAAAAATTAAAATAAGTGAAAAACGATGTGAACTTGTGTTAGATTATAAAACTCATGATCTAGATCATTTGATCAGAAGCACCAAACTTGATTATTTAGTTTATAATCATGCAATTTATTCTGTAATGGTAAATTTGTTATCATAACAAAAAGACTAGCATGTTACTAAACATATATATAATCTTGCATGAATAGTATAATCACAATCCTAACATGCATTCTAATATATTAAATTAAATAAGAACTAAAAGAGTACTTACTTATTGAAGCACTTTAAAATTGATTCAAGCGTTGTTGTTATCAAATATCAATCTTTTTATTCTTAAGTCTTTATTACTCTTTACTTAATGTAATGGGGATTTTTTCAATAAGTCTCCCACAATTCAAACAATACCTTGTTTAAGTTCACTTTTAAACAAGGTCCAATAAACTAATGAAATATTGCTTAATGATCCATTTACAAGGACTAAACCTAAGCTCTAGATTATGATAAATTTTAAGAGAAAAAAAGGTTTAAAACCAAAAAACAATGTTGTAAAATAAGGTAAAGAAGAATGTCAAATTCTGCAAAACTAACCAACCTCGGATACTCTTCGTTAGCTTCTTTTGAAGAGAACTTTAGAGGCCAAAAGATTATGGATATCCCCCACTAATAGCTTTGATTGACCATAATAAACCAGAATTAAACATGAACATTTTTTAATTTAAATCATGTGACTTTTGAGCTAAAATATATGTTCATGTAACCTTGAAAAAGTTTTAGAAAAACTAATAAGATTTTTCCTTTCATGTACTGGACAAACCTATAGGCTAGAAGAAATAATTCTTCATAAACCACGCCTAATTGTAAATTTTAGTTGGCAAAAATAATCTTTTATGGCCTAAAATGTTATTTTATAATAAACTTAAACCTAGAAGCTAGGTCGAGCCTACATACATGTGTATATGTGGATTTAAGCTCAAAACTTACTTTACTTAAAACCTCTCCTCTTAAAAAGCTTGAGTGCCATTTGAGTTTAATTTTAACTTTCTATTTTATAAACACCAAGAAAGTTTTGTTACTTTTTCTATGAAGTTCTTTTAGAGAGTTTTAAGTTTCACCAAAACATACCAACTAAGAGTTATTTAAGATAAGTTTCTCAATTACCCATAATTTATTTAAATCATGTTAAAGAGCTTATACTAAAGATTAAATTCCAATAATTTTTAACTTGAAAAATGAGTAGATCCCACTTTTAATTTGACTTCAATTATGCCCATTAATCATGTTCTTTAATAAATTTTCTAGCAGTTCCCCACATGACTCCAAAATCATAGCTAAGATTAAAAAAAAAAATTCCTCATTTTAATAGTGTAAATCAATATATTTATGATAAAGTTGAGAAAACTTCATTAGACTTGGGCTTTCTTCATAGATAAAATAAATGTTGGACAATGGATGTTACCTTCAAAATAACCCTATGATGTGTAAGTTAATTTAGGGTTTTATTAGGAAAATATATTGTAAAAAAATAGATCGAAAGATAGCTGAAGTGTTTTTTAGTGTTGTTCAAATGAAAAAAATTCCTCCTTCTCTCTAGTTAAACCTGAGAATATATAGTCTCCTTAAAAAAAATCTAGAACATGCCTTTGAAATGAAGGGGAGAGAGAAAAGGTGATAAGCTTGTTAGGCTATGCAAATTGACCCAATTGAGTTATATGTTGGCTTGGTTGGGTTAAAGAAATCAGTCTAACCAAGCTATATGGTAGCTCGGTCCACCAAGGTTATACATGATAGCCCAAACCAAGGTAGCACAAGCCTTGATGTAGGCTATATATGCAACTTTTATATGAGCTGCAAGCATCTGAGATCGAGGTTGCATTTTTTTTTTGTATCACCATTTGCCACCCAAATTCTTATAAACATATATGGTTAAAAGACTTTAACTAATTACAGAGAGGGAGAAAGTAGTTACATCATAAAAGTTTACATTTCTCCATAAACAAAAACATTGCCTTTATAGGCATGCCTTTGAATATTTGTTATTTTTTAAAAAATTAGTGAAAGATTTTTGTCTTTTAGAGAAGATTTTTCGCAGTACTTGAAGATAAATAATAACAGGGACCTAGAGACAGTTGGTCACAGGGCCTGAAGATGGTTGGTCACACGGACCTGAAGATACAATGAAGATTCAATGGAATTTTTTCCATGGAAACAGTTCATGTTTGGAGACATGAAGATGCACTATTTTTTTTAAATCAAAATATAATAAATATATAATCTCTGGGATTTATCTTATTTGAGGTGTGTATTATAAGAAGTTTTTCTAATTTGATCATATTGTATCTCATCCTTTATAAATTCTTGAATGTATCCTTTAAAGATCAATCTTTCTATCTTTTTTTGTGAGTGGATGACACTTTTTTGTGTCATGTCTATGATCAGGGTAAAATATATAAAATTTGTTAGGATTTTTTATGTTTAAACCACTTTTTATTAGAGGTAGGTATTGTAGGAAGTCTTTTCTCTTTATGGCAACCAATACCTCAACACATGTCGTTATGAGAGGTGTGGTCATAAGTTTAGGGAATGTCAGGCAATCATAAATGTGATCTTTTGTGCTTTTTTTAATGCTTCTATTATAGATTGATGACATGGTAAAGACTCTTATTGTGTGTGAAAGCATAAGTAACCTTGTCTAGTCATGCTAAATTCTTTCACCCTAATATAATTTTTCATCATATGTTTGATGCTAAAGATGTTTTTTCAAGAAGTGTGTATAACCTTTCCTATAAGGAATAGTTATAGACTTCATTGATTAGGGCTTAAGTGGTGATAGGTTCAAACAGATTCTCCACGCTTAGCATTTTCTCGTTGAACCTCTAAAGATATGCCCTTATGCTTTCATAATCTTATTGTGTGATGGAAAAGAGCTTTATGGTGCTCTTTTTGGTAGGAATATTGGTGTTGAAATGAGAGATGAACTTCATATGGAGATCATGAAAACCTAAGATGAAGCCAGGTTTAAGGCTATGATAGCACATCGTAGCAAATCCATGAAAAGTTATAGGGAAAGTCTTGCACATGATGTCATTATTTGTTGTTATTAGATTCAGGATGCTTCTAACATTTTGTATGTGCTTCTTAGGGTCTGCAAGGCCATCATTATTAGTAAACCCTGACAGGGAATCTCACCATGTTAATTGAATAAAGAAAAGTAAAATAGGAAGGGAGGTGAATAATTGGAATGGGATTTCCAAATATTAAATATTTACTTTTGACATTAAAAATGAAATGAGATAAGGTTTTTAGGTTGTAGGTTCCTGATTAAAATTTTACAGTGTGAGTGAAACGCTAGAAAAAATTACCCCGATAGTGAAAATGAGCTAATTAAGAAATAAAATAAAATGATGTTAAATAATGAGAAAATAAATTTTTATGAATTTAAGACTTTTATATACGATATGTTTTAAAAATGGGCCGAGATGGGATATTTGGATTAACCGAAAAACACCTAAACTAAACATAAAAAGGCATTATGGTAATTAGCCATGAAATTAGGCCAATTAACTTCCTTTAAAAGTTAAAATGATTGTATGCCATAAATAAGAGAGGAGATGAGATTTACTTGAGTTTTCTTAATTCTTCCACTTAAAAACACCATAAAAGAGTAGATTAAAGTGATTAAATGGAGTTTTTAGGGATTTATCAAAGGATTTCAAGTGTTGGGAAGGGGATTAAAAGCTTGGAAGTTAGGGTTTTAAAGAGGATAGAAGGGTGGAAGAAAAGAGTGGAGAGAACTTGGTTTTCTTTTGCATTTTCCTTTTGATTCATCATCCTTTGAAGGTAAGGATCTCCTAAAAAATGATTAATTGAGATAGTTTTGTGTTTTGTGAAATAATGAATGTGTTAGTGTTATGTAGAATTTGGTTTATGATGTTGGGTTGTTTAATTTGATGTTTTTGTAATGGAATGGTGTATATGAATATGAAGAATGATTGAGTAATGAATTAATTACACAAAATTTAAAGAAAAAATTACCCCTACCATTTATGTGAGTTTAGGCCTAGGCTTAAGTGGGAGTAATGGGTTTGTTTGATTTAATTTTCATGTAATTTGGGTAGAATTATGTTCTTTTATGTGAAAAATGAATGGGCAATATTCCACTTATAGAAATCTGGAGAAAATTCATCCTTTCCTTTTATAAGTATAGTTTGACCATTACTAGGAAAAAAAGATTGAAATTGTTGATTTAATTGACATGAAAATTGTGTTCAATTATGTTTAATTGAGATATGTGAAGTATAAGTAAGAATTGTTTTGCATGAAAAATGAAGAAAAATTCATGGCTTTTTTATTAAATATATCGGTTTGGGATCAAGAGGAAATAATGAATTGGATTATTTAAATTGATGTGAAATTCATGCTTAATTACTGTTATTGGAAGCATTTAAAGTATGGGTATGTAGTTAATTACATGAGAGATTGAAGAAACCTTGTACCTTAATATATGATTGTATTCGGGCTAACAGGGGATAAAGGATAAAGGATGTGCTTGATTGAATAGTTATGAAATTTGGACTAAATTGTGTTAGGCTAGGTACAAAATGAATGGACATTTAAAAATTGGAAAGAAATTTTGAAGGAGAACAATGGTTCCACTATATGGGAATTTCGACCTAGGCTAAGGAAAGAAAAATGAGATTATGTTGATTTAATGGTATGATAAATTGAAATTAAATGTGTTAATTAAAATGTATAGCAAATAGCAATGTGATATTAACACAAAGAAATTAAAGAAAATACGTACCTTCTATAAATAAAAGTTTCGGCCAAGCTAATGCGTAAGGAATTGAAATCACTAGTTTAACTTCATATGAAAATTGTGTTTAGAAAAAAGCTTTATTTTAATCAAAGAAAAATCAAGCAATGCTTCGGTCTAAGCATTTCTAGATTTTAATAAACTTTTTGAGCCAAAATTTGTTGCGATGTCATGGTTGCACAAATTAATTACCCTAATTTAAAACACAACACACAAGATAGTATAAAGCAAGCAAGGAGTCGATTCCACGAGGAAGGTCTGGTTCAGATTTTTATGCTATATGATATGCAATTTAGGAGAGGGGGTTAAAGATTATCTAGGCTAAAGCAAAAGTAAACATAAAACTATCAAGCGAAATTAAATAAAATCAGAAAATTATCAAGAGAACAAACCTTGGTTTTAAGTAAACATCCACCTACGAAAATCAGAATTGATCACTAAAATGATACATTAATTTCATATTATGAATATTTATTCTTTATTAACATTAGTTAATTAACGAATCCGCCATATAACTAACCATAATCATCAAATAACCATAGTTTCTGCACTAGTAATTTAATTGAATGGCAACATTAAGAGCTGGATAAATTGATTAATCTTGACAACATGATTGTCTGCAGTTCATGTTTGATTTATTCGAATGTTCTCCCTAAAGTTAATAACATAGATCCGCCACAATTATTAAACTCAGTTGCTTCACAAGTTCATATACTACAACTTCAGTTTTGATATCAAACTTAGCAACAGATTGCCTACAATAATAACCGCTTTAGCGATTAAAATAAACAATCATAGGAAAATAAGTATAGGAGAACAAACATATTCATCATATAAATTGAAAAGAAGAGGTAAAATAAATTTCGCAGTTCTTGAAATCTGAAGGTTTCCGTGTCCTTGCAACCAAGAAAAAGAGTTTAGCCTTGCATGTTTACTGAACAATTAATAAAAAAGAAGGAAGAAAATATGATTTCAGGTTTTTCAAAGCAAAGGGGTGTTTTTTTTCTCTTGGCTGGCCTTCCTCTCTTTTCCTTTCTCTCTTTCTTTTTATACCCAAGGAAACCCTAATCCCTTTTCTACAAAATAGTTCTTTTCTAAGTAGACAATTTACATTTAAGCCTTTCAACAACTATTTTCCTAAAAAAAGAGAAATTGCCTTGCATAAAATCTTCAAGCTTTGAATTTTGACTTGGAGGAGCTAAATCGCCGAAATAAATACTTAGATGACGGTTTTGATGCTTTGAGAAGTACTTTAGGCTTGTTTCTTCACAAAACTTGTCTAGTGACAAAATTCATATATCATATTAGAAAACTTATATCTCTCTTATATGAGCTTTTTTTTAACTGCAATTTGGTAGGTTGAGAGGTCTTTAAGTCAGAAATCCAAAAAAATTGAGTTTGCATCAAATGGACTTTTGTAGCTTAAAATATTCAAGTCGGAATGGCCGAAGGTTAACACTGACAGAATATGATATTTGACTTTGAAGGCTATGATTTCCATGCTGTTTATCTTTTTATTTTTCTTGCCTTATATGTATAGAAAGGTATGGATGTTAGCTTTCTAATTCCCCTAGAATCACTTCGTTTCAACCTCTAGAGCTCAAGCTTTGCACAAAACATCGACTGGAGGTCAAATCTGTCAATTATCTCTAATTTACTTCTTTTTGAATCTTTCATCCAAAAGTGCTTTAAAAAACATAAAACAAAGAATATCAAGGAATTTTATGTATAAAAGATAGGCAAAACACTAGGTAAATGTGGGTAAAACTAGGGGTGTTCAAAAAAACCAAAAAACCAATTAAACCGAGAAAACCGGAAAAAAATAACCGAAAAACCGAACCGTGAAAAAAAACCGATTAAACTGATTAAAATTTTGAAAAAATCGACCGGTTCGGTTTTGGTTTTTTAAGTCTGGAACCGAAAAACCGAACCGAATCCGAATCGAAAAAAACCAGATAAAAAACCGAGCCAAATCGAGCCAAAACCGAGCCAAACCGGAAAAACCAAGTCAAACTGGTTTGAACTTGTTTTTGCTCTAAAAAACCAAACCAAACCTGAACCGAAACCGGTCAGTTTGAACCGGTTTCGGTTCGGTTTCGATTTTTTTTTAAAAAAAAATTCGGTTTGGTTACTTTTTTTTTATAAAAACCGAACCGAACCGAAAATGAACACCCCTAGGTAAAACTATTAAATAATATGGTTGCATCATAGAATGTGATGCTTGTAGTATTAGGATTGGTGGAGTTCTTTCATAATTAAAGAGGCTCGTGGAATTCTTTTAGTGGGAAGTTGAGTGATGTGAAGTTATAATGGTCCATATATGATAAAAAAAATTTATGTAGTTTTTTAGATTATTAAGAAGTAGGGGCATTATCTGATTTGTAAGGAGTTTGTGTTGTATTATGATTATGAAGTGCTACGATTTTTACATAATCAGAGGAGAATTAGTAATAACATGCATGCTCAATAGGTCACTTACTTATAGCGGTTCCCAATCATAATTGCATATAAGGTTAGAATTCAAAATAAAGTTGTTATGCTTTAAGTAGGAGAGCAACCTTGTTGATTACCTTAAAAGGTGATATCATTAAGTTTGATTGCTTGAAAAAGTTGTATAAGTAAGATGAAGATTTCAATGAGGTTTGGAAGAAATGTCAGAATCTACCTGTTAATGATTTGTACATTCATGATGGATTTTTTATGATAGGAAATCAATTTTGTTTTCCCCGGTCTTCATTACAAGAGAAGGTTATTCATGATTTGTATGGAGGAGGTTTGGTTAGTCACTTGGAGAAAAAAAGACTATTAATGTTGTTGTTGACATGTATTATTGGCCTCACTTAAAACAAGATAATGGTAAGATTGTGCAAAAATATTATGTCAAACTGCTAATGAGAAATCACATAATACATGTCTTTAAATGTCTTTACCTATTTCTAAAAATACTCGTGAATACTTTTTTATAGACTTTGTACTTGGATTATTATGTACACAAATGGAAATAGATTTTATATTTGTTATAGTTGACAAGTTCTAAAAGATGAGACATTTTATTTCTTAAAAAAAAATGAATGATATGTCTATTATTGCTCAGCTTTTCTTTTGAAAGGTGGTTCATTTATATGGAGTGCTAAAAACCATAACTTCTGACCAGAACAATAAGTTTCCTAGTCATTTTTATATAAGTTTTGGAATTTTTATGATTTTTCATTACAATTTAGTAGCATAGCTCATTCATAGATAGTTAGGTAAACAGAGTTGTTGAGTCGGACACTTGAAAACTTGATAAGGAGCATTTATGGTTACAAGCCAAAACAGTGGGATTATGCCTTTTCATAAGTATAATTTTGCATACAATAGTGCTATGGATAAATCACCGTATGAGATTATGTATCTACAGTGTCCTAAGCATGTGCTAGTTCTTGTGCCAAGTTAGAAGGGTGCTGGGTTTAATATGGTTGCTAAAAAGATGACTATGGATGCACAAGCTATTATGGAGGATGAGAAGCAGAAGTTGATGAAGACCAATACCAGATACAAGAAAGCTATCGGTATACACCACATTGCTAAAGTGTATAAGGAAGGAGATAAGGTGATGGTGTTCATTTGCAAAGAGTGATTTCTGGCATGGTCATATAACAAGCTATAACAAAAGAAATATGGTCTTTACACCATCTTGAAAAAAATCAGTGACAATGCTTATGTTATCTACTTGATAATATAAGATTTGTAGAACTTTTAATTTGTCAAAAATTTCTCATTTCTATGATGATAATCCTTTGTATCAAAGCTTAGAGGTGACTTGAGGTTGAGTCTTTTATAAGTAGAGAGGACTAGTGTGAAATGTGTTACATCTATATTTATGAATTAGATAGACAAGACCAAGCTTGAAAAGAAATTCACAAAGAAAGTCAAAAGTATCTGATATTAAGCCTGAAGTTGTTGTTATCCTAGTTAATTCTGGATTTGAATTATTTGTTTTTTTATTTAGCTTAGACTATTAATTTAATTAATATTTTATTAGTTAGAAATCCTAATGCTAGACAGATTCTATTAATTATATAAGTTTTAATTATGAATCATTTTCTATAAATAATTTTAGTTTTAATTAGGAAACTTTCTATAAAGAATTTTAGACCTAAAACTAATATAAATAGAAATGTATAGTTTATTTTGAAGAAATTCAAACTATTTAGACTTTTAATAAAATATCAAATATTTTTTCTATTTTTCTATAATGTTTAGGGTTGTAACCTTAAGGACTGAGAACCCTAGCTTTTATCTATGTTATACGATGTGTTAATTTGGATAATTTGAAATTCGAGTATTTCCATGCATTTTAATGAAAAAAATATAAAATCCTTAAGGTTATTAGTAATGAAGTATTATTTCATTTTTTTTCTACAAAAAAACAAAAAAAAATATGGAAAATAAAGTTCATTTTTAAATATAATATTTTTATAATTTGAAAAAAAAATCTCAATTTTCCTTTCTTTCTTTCTATTTTCTCCCTTTCATCAGCCACGGACCATATCTCTAACCTCATTGGCTACCACCATTGAACCTCTCTCCCTCAACTCGTCATCAACGACCCTTTCCTCTTCTTCTTTTTCTTTGTCTTTCCTGACGAATGACCACCAATTGAAACTCAATCAGCCCATCATAGAACCCACAACAACATCATTAACCCTTTTCTCTCTTTCCTCAATGAAATCCCTCTCCTCACACCTAAGCAAAACCATCACAAAGCGCCACCATCTCTTCCTCTCCGTCCACACTAACACCAGGCAAAAACTATTTTCTCAAACATCATTTCTTTTGAAATAATATTATCTTTCTTAGTATCCCTAATTTGTTGCTGGTTAGACAATGTAGGATTGAGAGGATAAAATTGAGAGGGTAAGGACTAAGGGTGTGTTTGGAAACGCAGTGCAAATCGCGTTCCCTCAAATTTTTAAATTTTTTTTTGTTTAAAATAATTTTTTTTATATTTTTAAATTGTTTTAATATATTGATGTCAAAAATAATTTTTTTATTTTAATATATTTATAAATAAAATATACTTTAAACCGTCGTACCATTACAATTCCACTCTAAGTTTAAGAGAAGTTGGGTCAATTTAGCCGATTAAAAAAGAAGAAAAATAAAAATAAAACCACAGTCATGCATAAGTAAAGTTAAACGACGTGTAGTTCGACTCTCTCTTATTTTTTTCCACGTAAGTGCAAGGCGTAATCTGCCACCAGAAGCAACAAACAAAACCCATCAAAACTTCCACCAAGTCAAATCACACCCACCTCCCACTCCACCTCCAAACCCACAGCACCAACAGCAACAATTCTTCGCAATCCAAAAAATCGAAATCGTATAAAACGTTGCAGTTTCGACACAATCAATCTCAAATCCAGAGCTCTGGCTAAATGGTAAGCCCTAATCTCTTTCTTTCCTCTGTGATCTTACTCGTTAATTTGATTCTAATTTCGTTATTATTTTGCAGGCAACTTCATTGCGCTTGTATTTAACATGTATACGGAATACTTTAGAGGCATCCTTGTGCCTGCAGGTAATGCTTGCATTATAAAATTTAATCCCTCCTTAATTATTTTTTTACTTTTTAAATTTTTAAATTTATTGATTTTCGAAACTGCTTTGCAGAACTTCCCTTGTCAAGAAGTTGAAAGGCATAACAAACCAGAGGTCGAAATGAAGTATGTTTTCCATTTTTTATTAAAAAGGAAAATAAGTTATAATATTATTCATAATTGTTTCCTGCATTTTGAGCTTGCTTGTGCAGTATCTTGAGGAATGTTGTGATCTTTTGTTTATGTCTTGCAGGACGAGCCCGGAACTTTTGCTAAATTCTGTGAGGATCATTTTGGTTGATGCTAAATTTTAATTATGAAGAAATGTTTTGTTGTAGTTGTTGTGCGGATGGATATCTAACTTGATTGCAAGTGATGATGATGCTATTGCAGATTTTGATATGTAGAAATGAGGCTGAAAAGTGCTTAATAGAAACATCTATTAATTCGTTGCGTATTAGCCTCAAGGTGAAGTGTTTATCTCAACTTTTAGATTAATGTGCCTGGCAGAGCTGCATAGTGAAAATAGGACTTTCTTATAGAACAGTATGTGTCATTGTGAACAATGTTTTTCCGCTCATTTTGGTTACTCGTAACATATGAAAATGGTTGCTTGTGGGCTACTTTTTAATCTTTTAATTCTTTCTAATAGGCTAGTTGGTATGTTGTGTCATTTTCAGGATTGCACATCTATAAGTTTTAATGGATATTGTTTGGTGTTGAATATGTCATGGTTTGATCAAAGGGAAACATTCCATTTTGCTGCTGCAGAGAGTTTTCCAATTCACCTATAAAAGATTGTGTTTTAGAAACTTCTGTCCTCCTATTTCTTTCCCTGTGTTCGTCAAATCTAGTTTATAAATTACATATGCAGCATGGTTCAGGGATCCCATGAAGATTATTGAAGAAGTGTCAGGCATGTAGGCTTAATAATTTGGTGTGGGTTCTAATAGTCTAAGCTGCTAAAGCAGAATCATTGAAGTACTCATCCTAGAATAACAGTCAGGTGCATAGTTATACAGTATAAGAATAGCGGCAAAACTTCAAAGATAAGTTGATTTTGCTGCTAAACTTAGTCATACTCATTCTGTTCATGTTAGCTTTTTGAGACCAAAGATACTATGTTCTCTTCTTCTTTTTCCTTTGGTGTTGTTTCTCTTTTTTCATTTGGATTTCTTGTGTTTATTTATTAACTTGACACAGCATAAATTGCATCCAATTCCTATTCTCAAATTTTTTCCTTATATGCATATTTATTTCCTCTTGTACAGGTAAAGCAGGCAGATGAGCTTGAAAACATACTAACTAAAAAATTTCTTAGATTTTTATCAATGAGGGCAGAAGCATTTCAAGTGTTGAGACGAAAGCCTGTACAGGTATGTGTTGTCTCATATGAATGAGCTGAAAAGTGCTTCATTTTGCTTAACAAAACTGTTGATTGTTTATGTGAATTTTTGTTTTCGGAGTTGCTAGGACTTTATATAGTCACAAGGTTGGCAAGCCTTGAGTTGCAGGAAAACTTGTGCCTTTTCTTGGATGAAAAATAACATTGTCCGGATTCAGATTAGCGTAGTTTTTCCTTTTCTTAGAAGAACATTAAGCTGGTCAAGCCAAATTGGAATACTGGTTCAAGTCTTTCTCCATAATACACAAGCACTTTGCTGCTCAGCAAGTTGGGTCCTCTGTTTCAATAAGTAACAGAGAATTTGCAAATAAGGGATATGATAACATAATTTGATCTCAATGCAATATTATACAAAAAAGTTTGTCTCTTCAGTTCTCTCTATGAATAGAATTTTAAATGTTTTTTATTGTAATGGATTATGAAGTCTATGTGGTCAAGTGTTGGTGAAAGATTCTTTTATATTAAGCATTTACAATGAGTTTTGGATACACATGTGGATTTATTGATTATTTTTATTTTCAAAATGCAATTTATATCCTGGTCTAATTACTTGTAATCATATCAATGAACCCTGGTTACTGGCTGAATTGAATTTTCAAACATATTCTGTTTAATATTATTTTTAAATCAGTAAATAGTAATCTGATCATGCGCCTGTCATGTAAAGTTTCAGCTTATATCTCTGAATTAATTTACAAATTGCTGACAGACATTTGCTATATCATGTTGATAGCATTCTTATGATGATATATTATAATGATGCCTTACTTATCAGGGTTATGACATTAGCTTTCTAATCACAAACTTCCACTGTGAGGAGATGCAGAAACGCAAACTCATCGATTTTATTGTGCAATTCATGGAAGTAAGATTTAACCATTCCTTGCCACTTGCTTGATCTTTTCTAATTAGATTTCCTTCTAGAATATGGTTTTGATGTTATTCTCCCAGGTATCACCTGCTATTTGATTATACACATTGTGAAACTCAACCATAAGGCTAAGATGTTATATTTAGACTACTCGTCCATGTCCTGAGTTTTTTTTAACTCTCTGAAGGGAGGAGAATTGAACAGGAAAGAAAGATTGTTTCAACCTTTACATTACGTTGTCATTGTGAACAATGCTTTTATTGACATACTAAATTGATTTTAAGTATTTCAAATTTGGTACACAGTGTTTTAAATCAGGTGTTCCTTCATCCACTACTTCAAATATGCTAAATTGCGATTAAGTTTCCTTAGCAGACCATCCTTTCCTCATCAACCCATTAGTTTTAGTTATGTGCTTCATCGTTGTTCAGTTTCAGATGAATAAGTCATTTGGAGAACTTTGACATTTTTAATTATGAAATAATTCTATAGCTCTAGAAACTTGTTCATGATAAAGACTGTATATGGTTTGCTCTCTCAACTTTGAACTGATTTAATGGATTCTCCATATGGGGGAAAATGAAGGTGAAAATTATGGCTGGTCACATGCATATGGCCATTCCATGGTACCTTGTGATGGTTTTACATGTTGTCAAGATTAACAGCACCTGGATGGGAAGATGTGATTATCTAGTTTTATTATGAAAGGAAAGTTGGCTTAAACTTTACCCCCTGCGCGGTTACATGATTTACCTTTCATCCATCCGCCCCAGTTTAGGTCTTTATTTTCAGTTTTAATTTATTTTGTTTATGTGGGGTTCTGAGCATATAACTTCTTACCTGTTTATTTTTGCTTCCTATCTATTCTTGTTACACAAATGGTTCAATAGTGTTTTAAAATCGGAAGCTTTCTCGATCACACACTTTGTTCTCCAATTGCAGGATATTGAGAAGGAGATAAGTGAATTGAAAATGTCTGTGAACACACGAGGGAGGCTGGTTGCTACAGAGTTTCTGAAGCAATTTATTTAATTATGATGCCAGTGCTATTTATCCAAACATTGAATGCCCTTGAGTCTTGACACAGCCTGAGACTGTTTCTGGGTTAGTGGTATTTAGCATGCCTGCTTGCTTCAGTCATTCGTTTTAATGTCTTGTAAAATTGTCGTGGTGTGAGATGTAATTTTCCATCCTCAACTTGAGTCATATTGATAAACCATCTTTCGCCCTAGTTTGAAAGACAGGCCAATCAATCAATGATCGAAAGTCACAATTCGTGTGTTCTTGTTCCTGTATAGATTAGCAACGATAGAAGATGAACAGTAAAAAAGCACATGACAATAATTAACTAAAAGAAAAATAAGGTAACAATATCATACTTATAAGGAAATGAAAGAAAGATTGTTGGAGATTTATCGTCACTCTATCATGAATATTACTCACAACTAAAAGAATTTGCTGAAATGGTTCAAATTTCATCGTAAAAAGATGCACGACTCTATCGAAACAAGCAATGCTCAGAAAAGAAAATTAAACAAAACATGATGGAGTATTTGTCTATATTTATTTATTTATTTATTTTTATTTAATTCAAGAATAAGATTTATTTTGAAAAAATAAATTTAACAAAAAATAATAAATAAAAAATCTCGAGATAACTTATAAAAAGTAAAATAAAAAAGAACAAAGGATAAAACAAAGCAAATAAATAAACAAAACCTAATCTTCAATCAAATTTTAAAAAATAACTTAAAAGAATGATAAAAACAATACCAGCACCTTGAATGAACCTCTTAAAGCTGGATTAATTTTTCAAATTACAACCCATGAAATTCCAAACTTGAGTTTAATCAAGAAGTTCAAATCTAAACTAACTAAATGTTGAATGATGAGATTAAGTAAGAAAATATCAACCTAAACAATTTGACAAAGAAAAAAAATATAAAAAAATGAGGATAAAATCTGATAGGAAAAAAATGATGGAGGGTGAAATGTAAACAAAAAATTAAAATTTTTTTTTCAAATGAAATATATAGCAATTAAAAGAATGGGAATCAAATTTAAAAAATAAAAAAAATAAATCAAATGAGGATGAAATTGAAATAAATTTCTAATTCCATAAATTAGTTTAAATAAAACAAATATTAACCAAAAAAAGATAAAAACAAAGCAAGTAAATAACCAAAGCTTAATCTTCAATAAAATAAAATAAATAGCTTAAAAGAATGATAAAAATAATCACAGCACCTCGGATGAACTTCTTAAAGTTGGATTAATTTTTCAAACTACAACCCATGAAATCTCAATGAGTTTAATTAAGAAGCTCAAATCTAAACTAACTAAATATTGAAGGATGAGATTGAGTAACAACAATACCAACCTAAACAATTTGGCAGAGAAAAAAAATCAAAAGAATAAGGATAAAATCCGATAAGAAAAAAAAATAATGAATGGTGAAATGTAAACAAAAAATTATAAATTTTTTCTCAAATGACATATATAGCAACTAAAAGAATGAGAATCAAATTTGAAAAATGCAAAAAAAAAAAATAAAATCAAATGAGGATGGAATTGAAATAAATTTGTAATTCCATAAATTAGTTTAAATAAAACAAATATTAACCAAACGATTAGGGACTAAAAATTACAGGGTAAGCACAAACATTGAGGGAGAAAGAGAGGAAAAAAAACAAAATGGTTGTTGGAGCTAAACCGAAGGTCCGTTCGATGCATGCGCCACATCTATACGGAGGAGATGCCAAGATGAATCTAAAAGTTGCCCCAAAATGATGGTTTTGCTTATCAGAATTAGATACACGCGCTGTTTAAAGACGGCATAGCGGCTGACGTGTGCCTAACACACACTTATGATTTTTTTAAATACTTTTATTTTATTAAAAGACAGAACTGCTCCTCATTTTATCCAATTAACAACGAAAAAACCAATAGCACAATGATAAAAACACCCTTAGAGCCAATGTATAAAAAGTCGAACTTCAAGGATAAGGAGGTATTTTGACCGTGTTTATATATAAAAAAAAGACTAAAAAACCCCTCAATAGACAATTGTGTTTGTCAAGAAAAGTAAACATGTTATTTTACTGTTATTTTTAATGAAAAATATGAATTTACCCCTTAATATCCAATAATTTATGACTATATTTATACCACTTTACTATTTAATTTAAAATAAAATATAATTCTTGTCCTCAGTCAATTCAAAAATACCAAAAAATCTTACTGCAAAGTCAATTCTACCAAGATGATAAAAATATTATTCTCGTTTACATAATGCAGTGTATCCAGGGGGGCAATGTTTTTACCATCCCTCAAGTTTTTTATTTAATTGGTTCTAGAACTTTAGTTAATGGCTTTTAAAGTTTATAGATGGAAAAATAATCTGTGATCTAATTTTTAGGATTATAATAATTTTTTAGAACATCCCTTTCTTAATTAGATGTAGAGTGAGATTTACATATTACTATTAATACATGTTATAATGTTAGCATTATATTAAGGATTTAATAATTAATAAAAAAATATTTAAATGGATGTTTATATATATATAACAATTAGTTTGCGTTTAGTTACGAGTGAGACAAAAATTAAAAAAATATATTAACAAGATCTACATTTTTTTAACATATAAAAAAAGTACAAACTTGTTAATGTATTTTTTTTATTTGAAAATGAACTTTTGATTATAAACTTAAAATTTAATATACAAAAAGTAATTAATTTTTAAATATTAAGATGATTATATTTTCAATTAATTTAGACCAATCCAAGTTAAAGCATCAAACCCGTAACTTTAATCATAGACTTAACTACGTCTAATAAAATTATTTTTCTAAAATAATTTATATTTGACTATATTACACTAAGAATATACACCATTAGAAAAGCAATCAAATAATGTTTTTAAGAATATTGATGGGATATAAAATTGTTTTTGCTAACATTATAAAAAGTTTATTATACTCTAATTAAAAAACAAAGCAAAAAATGAATGGTATATAATAAAATAATAGTTAAAATATATTCTTAATTAATTTAAGAATTTAATAAATTAATATATTTATAATGTTTTAAATTAATTTTAAATTTTTTTTAAAAAAATACAAAACATAACATGTCAAGTCCATGTGCTTGATCTTAATAAATAGAGCCCTAGAGCACCTAGGTTTTTTTTTCCCTCACTCATCTTAACTTTTTTTTTTTTATTATTATTATTAAGTAGGTAATAGGTCACCTACCATTGCAAGCTACTTGTCATCTATTGGGTTATTGTGTAGAATCCGGGCACTATAGTGATGGTTGAAAAATCGAGGGTTTTACTCAAAAAATCATTTTCTTCCAATTACCACCTAGAAACTCCTATAAAAACACCATAAAAACCTATATAAACCACCCAACAACCCTAAAATTACACAAAAATAAAAAATCAACCAAATCATGAAAATAAAAACTTAACCCGATTTAATTTTTTTGTCATGTTTAGAGGAAGAAACTATATTCATTGAACTCCTCTTTTCTATAGTTGGATTGTAGTTAAATGACAACTTTCTTGTTTTTTAGCGAATTTATCTCACCTCTTTTTAACTTATAAACTAAAAAATAAACAAAATAAAAATTTGAATCAAAATAAAAATTTTAAGCACTTTGAGATTGGGCATGTTTTTCTTTGCATTTTACATTGTGATTCTCTCACTTTAAATCTTTTCTTTCTAATTTAATTGAAAACTTTGTCTCATGGAAATAAACTTTTAAAAAATCAAATTAAAAAGAAAAAAAAGGATAAAATTAAAAAAAAAAAAAACAAAAAAAAAGGGAGAGAGGAGAGGCGCTTCATAAAAAAACAATGAAGCATTGTATTATAAATAACTTTTGGTTTTTTAAATGTAATTCTCTCTCTTTTTATTGTTTATCTATGCATATAATGGGAATGAAGGAAAAGGTTACCTAAAGAGTTAACAATTGTTTCAATTAAGTTTAGTGCAATCATTTGTTAAAAAAGGTTAAAGATTTTGCCATGTAGGATGGAAAATGACAATTAATAAAAATCATCAACATTAAAAGGTTTTTTTAATCCTAATTTGGAAAGAATAATGGGCAGGTTTTTTATATTCAAAGTTGTAATCAATTAAAAAAATATTAGATGTTCATAAAATATTTTTAAATTTGTAATAAACATTTTATTTTTATATTAATTTATTTTAATTATTTTTCTACTTCTATTCAATATATTGTTTTTAGAAAATATTTTTAAAATATTACTGATAGAGTTACCAATGGAACAACTACATTGGTATATTTCAGAAAGAGTTGGAAAAGAATTACTAGAAATACCACTATTATTGTTAACTCACCGATAAAATTATTGATGATATTCTATCGATGATATGCTATATTTACCAATAAATATATTGATGGACAAATAAAAACACTGATGGCATTACATACAATCTCCTGTCGGTAATATGTTAAATTTACTGATGGAGATACCAATAAAATAATACGGGTAAATATTTTTATGGCGTATTTTTTTCGTTTATAAATCCATCGGTATATTTATTACCGATGGACTCACAAACAGACTATAAATTATTGATGAGATTTTTTCAGATGGACTATTTATGAGGTTCAATTAACTTATGTATTGACAGACTGCTATTGTAAATACTAATAGAAATTCTCATTGATAAAACTTTTAAATTTGATAGTGGATTATGTTGTAAGATATTTGTGTCGATGTGTTTCTTGATAGAAAATTTAGTATTAATCAAAGTGGAATATCTATTAATTGACAGTTATTGTGAAAGATTAATTCTGATGTTAATGTTACTTGTTAATAAATGCAATTAATATGATAAAACTATCAGGTTTCTCAAAAAATTTAAATGCAGTTAGAACGATAATTTTTTTTTTCTAAAAGTCTCAAGGAGGATCCTGTTAGTCTATAGAGGGTCATTTAGGGTTTAGGTAAAAATTATATAAAGATCAAATTTTATTTTGGAGGTTTGATTAACTTTTTTAAAGTTAAGTTATTGCAAATCACAAGTCATCTAAATATCTCGTAACAATAATTTACATTAACCATTAATAAGAAATCCTTTACAATCAACAGTGCTTATTATGCAGCACTCTAGTCCCACTAAACTCATGTTTTATTCACCCAAATAGGTTTTATCCTCTTCTTTGTTTCATTCAAGCGGAATAACACAAGTAAATAAATCAAAATACTACAAAGAATTACTAGCAAAAACCCAACCTTTATTGACTCTTTAACAAGGGAAAAAAACAAAAGTTTCTCTTGTGTGTGTAATGCAATAGAATCTGCATGCTACACAACCTTTATGGCGTATTTATAGATAATCTATACAGAAGTTACAATAAAAACTACCTCAAAAAGATCAAGACAAGTCCAGACAATCTTTTTTCCAAAACAATTAATTGTTGATAAATGCCCAATAGTTGCAACTTCTCTTCTGTCTTCCACCCGCTACCCTGCCATGCTGCATGTCTTGGATTGTTCCCAAGTCCAAACTCACGCTAACCCACTACTCACAGCCGTTGCACGCTGCCAATCAAATTTGCCACCGTCACGTAGGCTGCCGCTGCCCATTGCGTCCCTCGGTGCATCTTTGGCATGTTTGACCCCCTAACAGTTGGCTTATGGCGTAGACTTTCATGCTGCATTATATTATATATGACGTTCATCCACGGAAGCATCTTCTAATAAAAACTGAAAACATTTCCAAAATACGTGAAAGATAAATATATATAGTCTAATAAAAAATGAAAACTATTTCCAAGAAACGTGAAGAACATGAGGAATTTTAATTCAATTGAAAGAACGTCTGGTGTTTACAGTGCGCATGCAAAAAAATGCAGCACATTAAAGAATTTGGCAACTGATCTTTCCAGAAACTTCTCATAATCAGAATGTTCGCAGACTAGGATTAAAGGGAGAATAATAAAAATGGCAATTTAGATTTTTTTGGCTAAACAGAATGAAAACCTTTGTCATGCAGGGAAATAATAGGGTACCCTCCACGCACATTTTCTTCAGGGCAAAAGCACTAATTATACAACTTAAATCCAACTAATGATGTCAAAATGTTCAGCTATCATTTACAACCATTTAGAAAATGCAGGAGAAAAGAATTGTGTTTGCTATTGTTTGTTAACCTGCCAAAACCATATATCTGCCCCCAAACGAGGTGAAAAGGGAAAGATGCCATTTGCTTTGCAGCGCCTGTCACTGGGTTTTTGGTTTTCGAATTTTCACATACGGGAAAATTCCCATGAAGTGGGCAACTTTTGGATTCCAACCCAACTGCTGAGCACGACAAAACATCAGGAAAGTGTTTGCAAAATATGAATTGAACCCCATCAAGACATGCCATAAAGCATGTCCCTCGGGGTTGAAGTGCCACCGAGAAATGTTGTTGCAGAATAGGCGATCAAAAAGCCAACAAAGACTTCCCATGAAAATGGTAGCCAAATATAATTTTGCAAGCCGCTTTGCAGATGCATCTTTTGTGTAGATGTAGTACTTGTACATCCGGGGAACACAGAGAAGGCAAAGTATCGCATAATGTACCTTGAAACCAATTCTTAAACGAACCAATGCATGGACAATTGCAAATGCAGCTCCATAAAAGAACAAGAAGGTGGGCATCGTACTTCGGTAGTGCCAATCTGGAGAGTAAAGGATGTAGATATACAACAGCATTTCCCAAACCATCGGTGTTTCATCACCTTGCTGCTGCCTGAAGATAATCAAAAGAACCAAATACCTTAATCAGCATAATGAATAAATGAGCAAACAAAACAAGTTCACATGATTTGGGAATGAAATCCAACAAATCAAAATACAGGTCTCGAGTCCCAACTTTTTCCACAGGAGAATAAATACTAAAAAACCATATTATTGAACCTGCTAAGGTAGCGCTTGGTTACTATCTCGGGATAGAAGAGATGACTAGATGCAATAAACTAATTTTCTTATAACATAAAATTTGTTTTTAAGCAGATGCAGGACAAATTAGGAAGTTCAATGTTTTTGCAATTCTAGGGCATTCATTGGCAATTAAGGGAATAAAATAAGATGAGGCAATGCATTCCAGACGATAAACCCTATCATCCCGCAATAAGATATGGAATTGAACACTTCTTTAAATCATCAGCACCAGCACCTCATCAAATCTAGCTGCAATCTGAAGAACCACCCTATTGAATTCTAGCCAATCACATCACACATACAATACAATGTCCTATCCACTCATTGGAATACTGAATCTACAACTTCCATGTTTCTCAATCTAAAAACCATTTCCAATACCGAGTTCACAACTTGCTCCTTGTTGTGCCCAAAGCATGTTGTTTGCTGGTCAAGCACTATTATACCCTTAGTAAGTATAGGGATTGAATAAGAGGTAGGTTGGAGATGTATTTTTCTTCTCTTCTTTTTTAACAATCAACTAATAGGGCATTCACAAGAGAAAAAAAGACAGGATTGGGAAAGCACACTAAGTTGGAGTTCTAATTATACAAAGTACTTAAAGAACAAGATTTTTATCTGAATTTCATTCAACAAATAAAGAAGCCTCAAAGCATGGGTAAGGAAAATGAAAAATGAGGGGGGGGGGGGGAGGTGTGGTTTGTTGATAAAACAAACAGTCTTGATGGAAACAATATAGTGAGAACTTCAAAAGGAACTTCAAGGGTAAAAATCAATGGTTGATTGATCCTCCTTATTCTTTTGCTTAAGCTAGGAAAGCTCAAGGGCTCTTTTACATTAATATGAATATTCTTGAATGGAAATTTCCTTGGTTGTGTGTTTGTGTCTGAGAAATCAGTTAAAGGAATTAAGGGGATGAAACCCAATACAAAACCAAGAAGCATGAATGATTGGTCAATCTACAAAGTCCATAAAAAAACATCAACAAAGTATTTGCTTATGTGTTCCTTTCCTTCCCTCACTCCCTTACAGCATTGTATGCCATAAATTCAAAACCAAGAACTTTTTAAGAATTTTATCCATCTAAAGGAAAATACACACACACACTTCTACCTACACAATAACAGGTTCCATGGGCAAAATATAGGAGCTGCTAGCCGTCCACATTTTAGAGAAGCAGTTGAGAAGAAGATGATGAACAAGATAGGGGAATAGAGAAGAGTACTCACATGTGTTGCAAAGTGGCATGGTATAACATACTTCCAATGGCAAGTATCATATTAGATATGTGAAGTATACTAAACCTCTTCTCGAACCGTTGTCTGAAAGCATTTATAAGGCCAACGAGTGCCAAAAGAATGCCTGGGATATTTGATATGGTGTTAAAAAACTCGGCAATATAAGATGAATACACATAATTTTTTTCACACCATTCTGCAGATGTTACAGGGCCCCAAAAGCTCGATATTCCTTCTGCCATTGTTCAATGTATATGCACAAAGTGTATGATAATTCAACTCATACACTTTCAGCTAGAATATTGAAAGGATCATAACCTGCATTATTGTGATATAAGAGATGAGACAATGAACCTTAGAAAAATAAATAAATAATAAGAGAGAGAGAGAAAGACAGAGAGAAAAGAGAAGAAAAGGGAGGTAATAGATCCTGTCCCCCATGACTAATTGTTCATTGCGTGCCCAATCTGACCAGTTTACTCTAATGCAAAAATACATTTGTTTCACTTTGAGGCCCAAACAGTGTAGCAGGTAGCAGCGCAGTTGCAAATTTACCACTAAGATGCTTACAGTTGGCACATTTAAGAATAAACAAAAGCATGTAGGGAATTGTATTCACAACAAGGGAAAGAGGAGAAAGTGAATTTTCCTTAACGACTTGCATATGTATGCATATAAGTAGAATCAGAGCAAAAATAGAGCTTCTCTTGCATGTTCAGACACTCTGTATGCATAGTGGATCCTCTTTCTAATTAATATCCATAGCTGAAATACTAAGTATAATATCTTCAGGGGCAGATGCTATTAAAATAATCAAAACACGGTTTAGGGAAACAATTATTAATCATTATAGGGGATGAAAAAAAAATGTTTTTTTTCTCTATATCTAGAAGCTTCTCTGACTGCATGCAAACTACTACTTCTCTTTTTAATAGCCTGCATTAATAGGGATCAGCATCCACAGCCACTCCAAGTAATAGTACTAGAACTAGAAAGCATCCTATTTAGTGATGCTGATACTGACTTCATACACCATAACCAGACATATTTTGAATAATTACGTGGATATTTAATCAATATACAATGACAGAAACGCTAAGGTAGTTTGCTTTCTAAATTCTTGGCAAAATCGACAGTCACCACAACAGCAATTCAAATATATGGAAATGAATCAAATATCTAACATCTAACAAGAACTTGCAAAGTATAGAGGCAGCTTCAAAGCATTCATAACCACGTTGAAGTCCTAAACGTAAGATAACTCATAAAGCACTGGTCACCAAATGAGCTATTTAGCAATTTATCATGGTGGAAATTAGCAACTCAGGACAATTTTTGCGTTCATGAAAAAGAAAGAAAAATTTCAGGTCACAGTTTAGCAGACAGGACTCCTGTTTCCTACATTTAAAGGTTTCCAATACATCAACATCCAAGTGTGATCTCAGATTACATGGTAAGTCTACTTAAATTAGAATTAAACAAAAGAAATATAAATCCATCTAAACTAAGTCCAAAATATCAATTCAGTAAAGCATTAAACAGTATCCATCCCTTTTAAGCATAACCATACTTACTACCACCGGGCTTCTCAACGGTACATTTATTGCTCCAAAACATGATAGCGAGCAATACAACTATCGATTATCAAGAAAATAAATTTGCATACAAATTGCAAACTTAACAAAAACAAAACAGTTGCAACACACAAGGGCAGATTCATCTGAGTTGAGAAATGCATCGAACGGCATTGACACACGCATAATAATAAGAACCAAAATGGAACTACTAAAAACTAATCTTCATAGCATTCATCTATTTAATTTTAACTTGATTATATTTAGTTTCACTTATCAACAAGACTAAGTAATAATGCATGGTCCAATACATTCTGCCAAAATCAATGTACTAGGGACTCGATGCACGAAATTTGGTTATTTCTCAAATAATTCTCACTCATCTAACCCTAAACATTAGAAAAAAAATAAAATTAAAATACTACGTCGCATAATCAGTATCAAAATTTGCCTACATTACATAGCTAAAGCAAAAGAGAAAGTGAGAATAATAATTGAGTGAAAAACTAACCTTGTAGCAATCAGATCTGTTCTATATTGCAACGACTCTTCCTTGTTCGAATAATAATTGGAAGGGCAACAGCAAAGCGGAGCAGAAGCCAATTCGGGAACGGTACGGGAATGGTTTAGGGCTTTACAAAGTGACTGGGCGCGTGGAGAGAAGGGTTTTTTTTTTTGAAGGGAGTGTTTAAGGACACGTGTAAGATAATGGATTCGTTGGATTAGATTTGTGAGCGGTTGGGATTGCTTTGGTCTAGGAACTTTATCACCTTTCATTGATCGCTAATAATTGGACTCATTGGACGTCGCGTGTTGAATACGTGCTGCCCTATTTTATTTTCTATTAAACTTCTAAACAATATTTTAGCTTGCTTTGGTGTTTTGTTTTTTTAATGTAATCAAGGTTGTCACAAATTTTTTTAATATAATATAAAAAATATAATATAAACTCAAATCATAAAATTATAAAATTATAAATAATTTTTTTAACTAATTATATATTGATAATTGTAGTTGAGAAATTAAATAATTTTAAATTTAATAAAATAAGTCAACAATATTATAATTAATGAGTGATCTAAATCAAATGAGAGAGATAGATAGTATAAATCAATAAATTAATGATATGGAGAAATAAAAAGTCTTGGAACAAAATTTCTCAATATAGAAAAATCACTGAAAAATAGAAATTAGGAAGCACATATAAACCTAGTGACAACTTGGTTGTATCACAATAAGTCTTGATAGATCCTTTTTTTGTTGTAAGGTAATGAGTTTAAATTAGTAATTAACTAACATAAATTCAATAATAAAATAACTCCTTAACAATGTCTAATGCGCTAGAAAAAATTCAAATTAAAAATAATTATTTAAAAATAAATAAATAAATAAATAAAGTCTTCATGTTAAAATTCTTCTATGTAGCCCGAATTTTCAATTTTTGCATATTATTGGCAGATTTGAGTCTTGATTTTAAATATGTCGTTCTCTTTTGTTTGGATGAATTATTGGGCATACGATATATAGTTGAAAAGTTTTAAATGTCTAATTTTTATCCCAACTTTAATCGAAGCAAAATTTCACTGGTAGTTCTAGATATGTCTCAAACAATACACGAAGGTCTTGTTTGACAATATTAGTTTACTAACTTTGACCCTTTGAAATATTATGTTCCCTAACTCCATTTGACCTAAAAATTTACCACAATATATTTTCATGTATCTAATATTTTCCTGTAAAATTCCAGCTTTATTCAATATACAGTTTGAAAGATATGCTCCATCTCGTAAAATTAGTCAGCAGATATTTTACGGCCAAATTTGGACATGAATTGGTTTATATCATAAATTTAGTAAACTCATAAAATCGGACCGAGTTTACCAATTTTACCGATTTTATTGATTTTACATGAGTTAAGTCTGATTTTACTAGTTTCAAGTTTTTAGTCCGATTTGGCACGTTAGATACATAATGACTCGTAAAATCGTAAGATTTTAAGAGTCAACTCGTGATTTTAACAACCTTGAATGTAACAATAAATTTTGATTTTGAACTAGTTTGCTGTTCGTTTGGAGATATATATGATTTAAAATAGGAATTTAATAATTTTAATTCAAATATAAAGATAAACTAACTTTAAATTGAAGTAATTCAACACAAATAAAATATAAAAATATTTAAAATATAAAAGGTTTTAATACAAAGAAGCATAAATCAAATAGCATCTACATCATTAACATATAAATAAAGATCTTGATTTTGTGATGGTATATAAAAAAAGTCGTCAATTAAACATTTCAATAAATAATTATTTCTATTAATTTCATCATCATTATCAAAATAAATCTCTTCACTCTCTAAAATCAAAGTACATCATGATGTCTCAATAGTCTTTCAATTTAAATTCTTTTCATAAAAAAATTTATGTTCTTCCTGTATTTATTTATTCAATAAAAATCAATGTTATCAATGCTAATAAAATTTAAAATATATTTTGTTGTGCTTTAATTTCTGTAAAGTACAAACATGAATATAAATCATATATATTAGTGACAAATTTAATTTTTAAAAAATAATACTAATAATAACAATAATAATAATAATAATAATAATAATAATCAATTTCAATATTATTATTAATATGATAATATTAATATTTTACCTTTGTTGAATCCTAAAATTACAACAATTAAAGATCAAATCACCTAGTCTATTGTGCTAGCTCTAGTTAATTATTATTCAATGGTATTTTTTCTTTACTCTTTAGATAATAAAATCACATTTTAATTTTATCAAATTTTTATCCAAAACAGAATAAATAAAGTAAAGTTAGAACATCTCAGCTAGAATTTAGACGAGAAATCTAGAATACCAAATATCCTAAGTGATATGAAATTTTTTACATTTTATTCTGTTTTTCAAAATAGTACGATATATATCGACCAGAACAGAACAAAATCTACAACCTTGTCTATGATTGATTTGATCATTATTACCTGTTTCCACAAATCTTAAAAATAAAAACAAACTATAAAATGTAGTTTTAATTTTATTATTAAATAATATTTTATACATGATTACCTTTAAGCTTTCAAAACTTCTCAATTAAAAACTTTTATTCACTTTTTTTAAAATAATATCCATATTTTCACTTGCACCTTTTGTTTTATAAAAAAAATGATTATATAAAAAAAACTCAATGTTTTTGTTAAGTAATTTTAACAAAAATCCTTATTAAGAAATTAAAATAGTACAATAATAAAAATGATACTGTGTGCAAAAATTAAGATTACCGGCATATATTGGAAGTTTGTCTTAATTGTGTTTTTATAAAATCCCCGAATTTATTTTCATCATAGATAGTTTATATTGGACGTCGCGTGTTGATTACGTGCTGCCCCATTTTATTTTCTATTAAACTTCTGAACAATATTTTAGCTTGCTTTGGTGTTTTGTTTTTTTTAATGTAACAATAAATTTTGATTTTGAACTAATATGTTTTTGTTTGGAGATATATATGATTTAAAATAGGAATTTAATAATTTTAATTTTAATTCAAATATAAAGATAAATAACTTTAAATTGAAGTAATTCAACACAAATAAAATATAAAAATATTTAAAATATAAAAGGTTTTAATACAAAGAAGCAAAAATCAAATAGCATCTACATCATTAACATAGAAATAAGGATATTGATCTTGTAGTGGTATGCAAAAAACAAATCGTCAATTAAACTTTCTAATAAATGATCATTTCTACTAATTTCATTATCGTTATCAAAGTAAATCTCTTCACATTCTGAAAAAAAAAAAAAAAACATCACAGTATCTCAATAGTCTTTCAATTTAAATTCTCCTCATCAAGAATTTTATTTTCTTCACGTATCTATTTATTCAATAAAAATCAATGTTATCAATACTAATAGGATTTAAAGCATTCCTTGTTGTGTTTTAATTTTTATAAAGTACAAACATGAATATAAATCATATATATTAGTGAAAAATTTAATTTTAAAAAAATAATACTAATATTAATAAAAATAGTAATAATTAATTTCAATATTATTATTAATATGATAATATTAATATTTTACCCTTGTTGAATCCTAAAATTATAATGATTAAAAATCAAATCATCTAGTTTATTGTGATCTAACTAATTATTATTAAATGATATTTTTACTTTACTCTTCAGACAATAAAATAACATTTTAATTTTGTCAAATTTTTATCCAAAATCAAATAGATAAAGTAAACCCAAGATATTTTGGCCAGAATTTTAACGAGAAATTTGGAATACCCAATATCATAAGTGATATGAAATTTATTTAACTTTATTTTATTTTTCAAAATGATATAATATATACGGACAGAATTTATAAATCCTAATTTTCCTTCACTTTTTTTCAACCAAATAAAGAAATTTTCATTTCATTTATTTTCATCCTTAGATTGCCATACACATTATTATTATTATTATTATTATTATTATTATGTAAGCAAATCCTGAATCAACGATGGGGAGGACAGATGTAGTGTTTGAAGGGAGAAAGCCAGACTACTGTTAATGGCTATGGTGAGAGTGTTTTTGGCTGATTTTTTTGGAAGCAGGGCAGAAGCTGAAAAGGCTCACGCAGTAAAGAAGTAGGGATTTTGCTTGTTTTGGCGTCTCTATTCTACAATACTATTTTCTTGGGTTACTGATTTTATTTTATTTTTCATTTTTCATACGTAGCTGCTCTCCTTGTTTGCCAAGCATCATTGCATCTTTCTCTATACCATCCTCCATTTTATATCTAAGGTGATAATGACTAGTGTCTAAGAAAAAAAGAGAGTAGGAGTTGAGCACCTTTCTCCCGTTAAAGAACCATCTCAACCCAAAAGTTTAAGTTGTTACATGAGGTTCTAGGATATGATTTATATTATTCTCTAACATACCCCCTTCAGTGAAAGCCCTTTGGGCTTGAAACTTGCACAGACTCACATTACCTTGTGCTTAATTTTTATCAAATAAATAGGGATGATGAAATTCGAATTCGTGATCGCTTGGTCATCAAAGCTATGATACCATGTCAAAGAATCATCCCAACCTAAAAGCTTGAGCTGTTAGGTGAGGTTACAGGATATGATTTATATTATTCTCTAACACACCCCCTCAAGTGAAAGCCCCTTTAAGCTTTGAAACTTGCACAGGCTCACATTACCTTGTGCTTAATTTTTATCAAATAAATGGGGAAGGTGAGATTCGAACTCAAGACCACTTGGTCATTAAGGCTCTGATACCATGTCAAAGAACCATCTCAACACAATAGCTTAAGCTGTTAGGTAAAGTCTCAGGGTATGATTTATATTATTCTCTAACATTTTCCTTTATGAGTAATATTTTATGTCTGATTATCAAAAGAGAAGACATAAATTTTGTTCATGTGTAAGGTGATAATGAATATGAAATTTAGTTATTAGATTAATTACACATGACTATAACTTTGATTTCATTTATATAAATACATTTATTTTTAATAAAAAGTTTTATTTATTTTTAATATTTATTAAATATATGATTGATGAATTTAATATTTGATTAATGAATTTAGAGTAAAAATAAAGTTTTCGTAACAAAAATATTTTGCAAAGAAAATTATAAAGTTATTATAATTATAGAATTCATATATATTACATTAAAGTATTGTTCCTAAATGTTCATAGCCAATGCTCTATTAAGACTACACATTACTTAGAGTCGTTAAGATTAATATATATTATGTTCTTTCCTTTATGAAATAAAGCAGTTATTCTTATAAGCTGAGTTATAAGAGATATCTAGAACTAATATATAAATGTTTGTCAGGTGATATATACATTGAATTGACCTGCATGAGAGTTCTATATGAAGAGATCATATATGTCAATAAAAAGACATGTGATAGTTGTGTAAGTGATCATTAGAGTTGAAATTAATAACTTATCTTATATGAGGAATATTACGCTTTGATCTTGCTACATGTTATCCTAATCAAGGGTAATAAACATGCATATATTAAGTATAACATGAAATGTATAAAGATATTTGAGTAATCAAGAAATGATTCATCATCCTAGGTGAATTAGAAACAAAAAGTCTCATTTATTCTTAAATAGTATTGATTTCAAAAGAGTTTCAAATCTTAATCAAGTGTGACTTGATTGTAAATAAGTTTTAGAAACTAAGGACTAGAATGTAATTTATATAGGGAAATATAATTCTAGACCTAGAAAAATCATGTAAGGACTTAATTGAATAAATTTCTAAAGTTATT
Organism: Populus simonii; assembly: GCA_007827005.2. Classification (NCBI taxonomy): domain Eukaryota; kingdom Viridiplantae; phylum Streptophyta; class Magnoliopsida; order Malpighiales; family Salicaceae; genus Populus; species Populus simonii. Next base: position 4,573,942 of record CM017480.2, read on the forward strand.
CTGAAATAATATATATGATATTATTTAAGAGGATAAATTGTTATTTTATCATTTATAGGGTTTTCCTATAAATAGAATAATATGCCTCTTATTTTTTATACAGTACACACATAGTATAGAAAACCTGAAAAACATAAAAGAAAAGAGCTAGCAATCAAAGACATAATAATCTCTCTCTCCTAAAAAGGGTTTATGATATTTCTCACTAGTGGTTCGTGTGAATTACTGTTAAAGGTTGGACCCTTGGACGACTTGTGGTTTACAATAACTTAACCTTGAAGTAGTTATTCAAAGCTGAAAATAACGTCTGATCTTTAAGTAATCTTTGTATAAACCCTAAACAACCCTAGATTATCTAACAAGATCTTATGACTCTAGTAAAAAATTAAGATTTACCATTTCCACTGTGTAAAAGTGTTTCGATAAACTCAACAATGGTAGCGGAGCCATCATTACACAATTAGAATTGTTGATTACGTGTTCTAATTATCATTAACATTAATTGCGAATTAAATTTGTGTGAAAAATTATTTTCCCAAAAATATTTCTCTCATGATTTTTTTTTTTTTAAAATCTGGATACTGTTCTGGTCATCAGATCTAGCCAAGATTTTCTAGATTTGGCGGGATTTATGAAAAAATAAAAATGGCAATGCCACTAGTAGCGACGCTAGGTCTTCTAGTGCTCATTGTTGTGTGAAAGGCAGTAGTCGCAACTACCTTACCAAGTACACCACTTGGGGTGCTATTGCGCCACCAACAATGATGCTAGACTTGCTAGCGCTCACTACTGGCTAGACCATGTCATGTACGCTGTTAGACCAGCACAACCTTGTGCTAATGGTAGATGCAACGTAGAGTTGTTGCTCTACGCTATAGATGACACAACAATGAAATGTTGTTGTTTTGTTGTCACTAATGGTGGGCACCGAGCCTATTTTCAGCAATAGGTAGATAAGAAAGGAGAAGAGAAGCAAAATTATGATTCTACCCTTATCCAATTTTAGGATTTTGGGGGATTAAATTATAAATTTACCGCTATAATTTATACCTTATTATAATAGGATATTTTGGGAAGAATTACGATTATATCTGTACACATATAAAATATTGATTTTATATTAAAATCAAAACCTTAAATTAAATTAATTATAGAATTGATATTTTTTTTAATTGGATTAGGATTGAATTGAAGTGTTTAATCCATTTTTATTTTATTTTTGTGTTATCCTAATTGGATTAGGATTTCATAAAATATTGTAATTAAAATATTTTAGAAAAATGATTTTTTCTAAATAAAAAGAGTTTTTAAGTCGAAAAATCATATTTAATTGATACTAAAATAGTTTATGATTTTAATAAGAATTTTAGTATGATTAATTTTCTTATTAAATTTTAATTTTTCCATATCTATTAAATAAAATTTATTATGTTTGGGAAATTATCTAATTTGATTTGATTTAATATTTCTAAGTGTTAGAAATATTATTTTAAAAATTACATATAAAGCCAATAATTAAAATTCAAGCATGCAATGTATTTATTTATGCATATTAATGTGTTATTATGTATTATTGATGATTATGAACATTAAATACTATTATGATTGTGTTTTCATGGTTGAATAATATTAAATATGACATGTGTGTCCTACCTTTTTTCTATTTTTTCTACGCTATAAAATTCTTTTCTCATCTAATTCCCCTCGAATATAACTTGAGGTTTGTTATTCAATTATATAAATTTTATGTAATTTAGAAATGTAAGAATTTAGATTGGAAAAATCTATTTTGTAATCCAAGATGGAGAAAGAAAGGTGATGATAGCTATAACTCTGATGCTCATAAAGGATTTATGAATATTTTCAACAGCTACCTAAGTTTTTGATCACCTAATTCCCTTCAATAGCTCGAGAAAATTAGTATAAATATGTCCATAATCATCCAATTAGAATGGGTGTGTGTTTATATATAATTGTTATGTATGATATATCACTAATGCCATGGAATGAGATTTAAATAAAATAATAAATCCCTCATTAACATATTAAGTACATGTGAAGAACATGATTTGTTACCTTGTGATTTTAATGTATAAAACCAGAGTTCTATTCATGGATAAATTATTGAACTACTCAAGGTCATTATTAATCAAATATGTTTAATGTTATAAAATTATGTCTTACTTAACTTACTTATATGATTTGAATGAGTTACTTATGATCATATAAGACTAGATGAAATAGTTATACAATATATATATGATATGTTTAGACAAAGAGTTGTCATGTAACTAATATAGGAATCACATAGAGATGTGATTAATAAACTATGTTATCTACTTAATTTAATTTATTTTTATTTGTTGAGTTACTTAATGTTGAATAAATTAAATGAGATCCTAACCCAATAGGAGATCTAAATGAGATTTCTTGAATTAATAGTGAGGGTTATTAATTTGCAACTAAATAGTGGGAGGTTAAATTATAATTAAAGAATGAAACCAATACTTGTTATCTTTACATAAATAGATTAATAGATTACCATGAGTAAGAATAAATATATTTCTATGTAATACACTTGATGCTAATAAATTGACTGAACCAAATTTTTTGGACTGATACCAAAATGTGAAAATTATTCTCAATCAAGGAAGAAGGTTGTATGTTCTTGAAAATTATATTCCCCATGTACTTGTTGATGCTACAAATAATGAAGTTATGATTTAATATCAATGTCATGTTGATAAAAATAAGCAGGCTACATGTATTATGATAGCCAGTATGTCAATTAAACTTCAAAGATAATATGAAAATATGGATGTCCATATAATAATAATGCACTTTAAAGAGTTATTTGATGCAACTAGTAGAACTGAAAAATATAAGACCTCTAATAAATTATTCTACTACAAAATCATAAGGGGTTCCTCGGTGAACACTCATGTGTTGAGGATGATTGAAAATTTTATAAATTAGGCCATCTAGGCTTTGTCGTGAAAAATAAATTAAGAATGATAAGGGTATTTGTCATTATTATGGCATGGAAAACCATTATAGAAGAAACTGAAAAAATTATCTTGCAACCATGAAGGCTAGGAAGTTTGTTAAAGCTTCTATTTATTTATTGAATAAAGTTAAAATAAACCTATATGTAGACAATGAAGTAAGGATTGTTGCATTAATTTTACTAAATATGCCAATATTAGAACTTTATAATTATTATTTTATTATAGAACTTTCTAGAAACATCGTATCTATTTCTGAATAGATTTAAATTTATTATTAAGGAAAAATATTATTCCTTCTATAATAAAGATATTTATTATGGATATGATATACATATGGTTTGCGTATACCAGATCTTGGAATACTCAAGTTCAATATAAATAGCAAGAAGAATATATTAGATAATCAATATCTATATTATTTATGGCATTGTAAACTAAATCATACCAATGAAATTAAACCACTAAATTACATAAAGTATGATATTTGATTCTTTTGATTATGAATCATATAAACCTTATATTGCTTGTTTATTGGGCAAGGTGACCACAACACTTTTTACTAAAAGAATAAAAGATCTAATGGATTTTTAGGTCTAATATATATAAATGTATGTGGACCAATAACTATTTGTGTCATGAATAGATATACATGTTTCATAATTGATGATCATATTGTGTATGTTCATGTGTATTTGATAAAAGTTTAAATCATTTGAAAGATTCAAATAATTCAAAAATAAAGTTAAAATACAAAATGCAAAGATTTTAAGATGCTTCAATTTGATTGATGTGGTGAATACTTCAGCCAAGATTTTCAAGATTATATAGAAAAGAATATGATTCTCTCACAATGAACACCTCCTGGAACACCACAATATAATATAGTTTTTTAAAGAAGAAATTGCACAATATTAGATATGGTACGACTCAACTCATGATGAGCTATATAGACCTTCTGTTTTATTTATTAGGTTATACCCTACAAACTATTACTTACCTTTTAAAAAAAGTTCCATCAAAATCTATTGATAAGACTCCATATAAGATATGTGATGATAGCATATCAATCTTATCATACATAAAGATTTGAGATGTGACGCTTATATGAAGCATATTGTATCTGAAAAGTTAGGAGCTAAGTCACATAAATATAAGTTTGTGTGATATCTAAAAATAATTATTGGATATTATTTATATTATCCTATTGAGAAAAAATATTTGTCTCAAAATATGCTACCTTTTTAGAGAAATAATTTATTCTTGAAGGGAATAGTGGGAGGAAATAGAACTTGAAGAAGTTCAAGAACTACAAACTGACATCCAGATAGAACTTGAGCCTGAAGCTTAAGAAACACAAGAACTTTATAATCTAGTAGGACATATTATACATCAATAAGATATGGACTTTTCATGTAAGCTAAAAATAACAAATTGCTTATAAACAAGTTTCTTTGGCAAGAACAACCACATCTTTACACTGCTCCAATCCACAGTGGCCTATGTCTTGGTGAACAGGAAAAGGGCAAGCAATGAAACACTAATCTCCTTTAGTATATTGTAAGGGTGAGCAAAAAAACTGAAAAATCGATTAAACCAAAAAACATAACCGAAAAAACCGAACCGTGAAAAAAACCGATTAGAATTTTGAAAACACCGATCGGTTCGATTCGGTTTTATAAGCCTGAAACCAAAAAAACTGAACCGAACCCAAACCGAAAAAAACTCGAGCCAAACCAAGCCAAATCAGGAAAAACCAAGCCAAACCTGAAAAAACCAAGCCAAAACGGTTTGAACCTGAAAAAACCAAGCCAAACAGGTTTGAACAAGTTTTTTTCCCAAAATAACCAAACCGAACCGAAACCGCTCGGTTTCAACCTGTTTTGGTTTGGTTTCGGTTTTTTTTTCAAAAAAAAACCCGGTTTTGGTATTTTTTTTAATAAAAACCGAACCGAACAAAAAATAATCACCCCTAATACTATATTGTATAATATAATTAGTATGAGTTTAATCCACATGCGAGAGTTTCACATGTTTTTTAGTAACTTATTTTGGATTTAAATTTGGATTTATTATAAAACTTTAATTATTCTAAAGTATAAGAGCTTAGTTGGGAGTAGCCATGGAAGCTTCGATTCTTCAGTTGGCAACACCTCTAGCTGGTTCTCCAGTTGGTGGTACCTCCACTTCTCTGGCCGATCGTTCCTCCCCTTCTCTGGCTGATGTTTCTCGCTCGCAAGAATGTTGTACAGTGCTGGAAGAGGAGCTCAGGGAGAGATGTGAGAGGAAAGAATGATGCTCTTAAGCAGGATCTTAATCAATTAAGCATCAGCAGGTACACCTAACAGATGCATGTTCGTTAATGATGCATGCTTTTTAGCAATCAGAAATCATTATAGACAAGACAAAGGATGTTATTATTGTCACAGTATACCAAGCATAAAACATGACAGTAACTTGTCATGTCCCATCTAAATCCAAACACTACCTTATGCTTGTAATGAATGTTTTATTACAAGACCTCTGTGTTAACATTTGAATTCATTTATTAGCTACCAAATCTGCTCTTGTATCTCATACTGTCTAATGTTGTCATGGCTAATAGTTTTGGTAATTAAAATTTGCTTCATTCACTAAGCTAACATGTTCTTTTACTTCATGATTTGGAGGTTGGACCGTGAAAGCTAACATGGAATATAGTCATCTAATAATAAGAAAAAACAAAACAGTTGCTTGCTATAACCATTGCAATTATACGCATTTATGATCCATCAAGAAGAACCCGATGGGTGCCCGCCTGGGTGTGGTAATTCAGTTTCTGAGCACCCCATGATTCCCATCCAGTCACCTGGTCTCCAATTATTTTGTTTTTCTAGTTCAATAACAAATAGGTAGCATTAAACTGCCAAACAAAATAAAGTATCAAATAAACAAAAACATGAAATACCTTACATACTCCGACAGCATTTATACGCAGTTCATTATGAAGCGAAGTCATTTTTATACCCCAATGCGGGTGTCACAATAAACAATAACAGAAACAATGAGTCAACAACTTGAGCCTTGAGATTTTGCTACTGTCAAAAACTGACCTACCTGTCTACCTAATGGAACCACAACTAATGGATGCAACCTTGCACACACCAGCTGATGTGGCTAACGGAATATCTTTGTAGCAGGCTACCAGGTCACTGTTAGTTTGCAGATCCAACTGTAGTGTCTCCCAGACCTTCTTCTTAGGGTTTAGGACATCATCAGGTTCACCTTCAAACCCTTGAAATGTAACTCTCTCTCCAACAACAGCGGATGGGGGTGGATCAACCAATTCAACCTACCATATCACCAGCATAGGTAAAATTAGACCAGCAATTAAAAAAACATTTCTGCAATTAGATGCAAGGGCTGCTTTTTTGTCATAGGTGCCATAGCTCATATTACATATCCATTAGTAAGGTTGGATGACTTCACACTTGGAAATATGACCTCAGAAAACTGTATAAAAGATGCAAAGACAAATGAAAAGGTAGAGATCAGTTTACTGACCTTTGTGTGGTCACTATTGGAAGCAGCAAGAACCATAGCCTGCGACTTAATGCCCCTCATGGATGCTGGCTTTAGGTTGCAAAGGACGCAGACCTTACGATTCTGCCAAATGATCAACTTTATGAGCAGCCTAGCAGACTGGGTGGCATTAACTAAAAACACAAAAGGTGCATCAAGTTATTAGGATCTACGGTAGCAGAGACATACCTGCATCTCCTCAAGAGGTATATATTTGACAAGTCCACTAACAACCGTTCTACAATCTCCTTCACCCAAATCAATTTCTTCCACATACAACGAATCAGCATCAGGATGCTTCTGAACTTTCTTAATTAGGCCAACACGGATATCAAGTCTTGTGATGGAGATTTCTGGTTCAACACCACCCTTTGATTTGGCTTCAGAAGCAGGTTTTTTGGCCTGTTGCTTCTTCCCACCACCAACTGTTACATCAATTTTGGTAAATAATAAGGAAACAAACTTTCCAACAATTATTCTTAATGGATGCCACTTGTGAGAGATTGCAGGCAGGTGCAAACAATCAAGTTATTAGGAATTTTTTTTTTACCACCGTATATGACTTGGTTCAAATTACCAACCATCAGAACTAATCAGGTGAGCACAAGGCTGCAAGCAAAATACAACCTGAAGCTTTTTTCTTCAGTTGCTCGGCAAGCTTGGCTGCCTTCTCAGCTTCATCCCGCTCAAGTCTATCAGCCTGACTTCCAGCAAATCTCCTCCTGTAGTCCTCCACTTCTTCATCTTTCTGTATGAAAATGAAATTACTTAAATTAGTAGTAAGCACAAAGAAAAGTTAGCATCGTGCTTCATCTTTCACCCCAATTCCCATCAACATCAAAGCACATGCAAACCCCTGCAAAATCAAAACCACACTCAGACATGAACACATGTAACTATATGTGGCATAACATATTATACCAGTTCCTTGAACAAGGGCTCTGGAGTCCCAATCTTGTGCCCAGCAGGTAGGATATCCCAAGGTCTTTTTGCCCTATCCATATCGCCTTTCTCGTCACAAAGTGAAGCTTGTTCAAGAGGCAAATTAAGCTGCTTGAAGACCTTATATCCAATTTAAAAAATAAAGGGAAAAAAAACCATCTCAGCACATGAAAACAATGAAAGAAATTCACATGAGTGCTGCTAATAAACAAATAAGGTAGCCAAGTCACCTCAACAGAGAAAGATGGTATGAAAGGTTCCAATAAACATGCAAGAAGATATACTAGACCCAATGAAGTCTTTATAACTATGGAACAAGAAGGTTGGTCTTCCTTGTAAAGCTTCCAAAATTGGCTTTCCTACAAGGACATAGAATAGAAATCAATTCATGGCCATCTCCAAACAGCAGAGACATAATAAAACACACCTAAAGCTTTTGAAACCAAAATATCATAAGCATTCCAGGCTTACTTGCAGATAGGCGTTCCCCTCACTAGAAATGCTCATTGCAGTTTTCAATCCTTGCTTTAACTTAACCTATAAATTTCAAACATGGGTGTCAGAATGGTGCTAGTCACATGTAACTATCCTGTGAAACAATCATTGGCTGATACCTTCTCCATGGCTTCCAGGTACTGCTCTACATATTTACCAACTTCTCCAGCCAATTTCTTTGTCAAGGGATGGGAGTCTGCACCTGGAGCATCTGGAATGATAGAACCATATCCCAAACCTGTAGATCAAAATAGCCAGTCACTATGATCTCAGGATACCATGCCAGAGACTTGTTACACCAGAAAAATGCATCAAACGTGAATGGCAGGTAGTAAAATACAAAAACCGCTACAAGAATTTATGATCCCTCTAGAGCCTAGAGGATCTGTTTAGGACTAACTTGTGTTCCCAATCCTGTTTTGGCTTGCATGCTTCTAGAAAAACTGAGTCCAGAAGGGTATTAAGCATCTTAGATGAAGAAATGGCCCTCACACAAATTCCATAAACTATCCTGCTTTTTTTTTCAAATACTTTCAAAAGAAAATGAAAGAAAAACACACAACTTCTCGATGGTGGTCCAAGTATATCTATTATCATGAGGAGATGTTTCTTTGAGAGAGAAAAAGGCCAATTCTTAAAGGTATGACAAAGGGATGGAAAAACTTTCAAAACTCAAATGATAAGAAGTACCAATATTGATAATTAAAATCACACAAATAAATAATCCTCCTAGTGGCAATAGAATTCTACAATTCATCTCTTCCACCAACATAAAATTGTCACTCTGATGCATTCATCAAGACTTAAATTTAGCTGAACAACAAAGTAGTAAGAAACCTAAATATGGAATTTCACAAAGCCATAAATTGTCACTCTGATGCATTCATCAAGACTTAAATTTAGCTGAACAACAAAGTAGTAAGAAACCTAAATATGGAATTTCACAAAGCTGATCTACCTGGTGGTTTAGCAAGAAAGCTCAGAACTCGATTAATAAAGTTGCCCAAATTATTCAGCAGCTCACTGTTAAGTTTTGCTTGCAAATCAGACCATGTAAATAGTGTGTCAGACACCTAATTAAGACAAACACACCAAAATTAGCATTTTATTATTGCATGATGAAATATTCAACTGAAGAATGAAAGCATTGTTGGCAACAAGAAGATTACCTCAGGCCTATTGGTTAGCAGATAATATCTCCAAACTTCTACAGGAATATTTGTATCCTTTGCATCATTTCCAAACACTCCTACACCCTTACTCTTGGAAAACTTCCCTGCATTACCCAACTAAATTAACTTGGAAAACTCAAGATGGTCAAAAGCAAAAGGCAGCATCTTAGTAAAGGATGATTATCCTATGAGTGTTCATTTGAATGCATGAAAATTCACCAAGTATTGCATATTGGCTAAATTATGTCGATGAAACATGGTTGACAAACCTGCTTCATAATTTAAGTATTCAGTTACACTTATAGTCTTCATCATGGTCCAATTTTCACCAGTTCCAATAAGTGTCGATGGAAACATCACCTGAAATAAGAAATGCATAGGCATTTGAAGAAGTGAAACTTTACAGCATTACTGTAAGGAAACCATGCAAATTGAGAGCAATTTTCTTGCTCAACATAAAAGTACAATTACGAACCAAAAAGAAACATTGAAGTACAGAAATAAATGGAAAGTTCTGAGATTGCAGATGTGCCCATCAGATATCAAGTAAACCCAAACAAAAAAGAGAGAAAATATAACAATCACATCAAATGAACCCAAAATCACCGAGACATAGGAAGTTTCTAACAAAAAAGAGAATCTCATTACACAAATTTTACAAATGAAAAATTACACGAGATTAAAACGCAAATTTAAAAATAATAATAACTTCCATCTGCAGGTCAATAATTCTGAAGGATAGTACACTTACAGTGTGGAATGGTACATTGTCTTTTCCCATAAACTGATACAGCTCCACATTATCAGGATTCTTCCACCACTTCTCCCAATCAGGAGTGTAGCAAGAAGTAATGGATACATATCCAATAGGAGCATCAAACCAAACATAAAACACCTACCAATAACACAATATGAAGTTACATCATAAAAATCTAACACCATGTTTATGTGCATATTAGTCATGACAAAAAGAAGAAAGAAATGCCAGCAGCAGAAATTTCAGCATGGTTTGAAAAAAAAAAACCACATCTTTGACAGAATTTGAATGGGATAAAATGGAAAGTGATACTAAGCAAGATTTCTAACCTTGTCCTTAAATTCATCAAGTGGAACTGGAACACCCCACTTCAGATCCCTAGTAATGCATCGTGGTTTTAGTCCTTCTTTAAGCCATGCATTCGTTGTTTGAATGGCATTTTGGCTCCAAGATCCAGCTACTGACATACTCTCGATATAGCTTACTAATTTATCCTTCAGCTGAGGAAGCTCAAGAAACAAGTGGTTCGTATCGCGGATTCTTGGTGTATTCTTACATTGCTGTTCACATATCAGATCAAAATATATATATAAATACAACATGAAATCACCAGAGTCTAGCAATATTATTGCTACATGTGTGGAAGAGGCACAAAGTTTTGTGATCCCTTATTTGCTACTTCTTATTTAGGAATTCACTCAGGGGGGCAATGGTGGTAACTAGTGAGGGTTGTGTAACATGTTCGACTGTGAAAGAGGCACTGGAATATTAACCAACTCCATATTTCAGCCTAGAAAATTCCTTCATTGAATACCAGAGTCGACTCAGATGTAAGATTACTGAGCAGCAGTTAAGTTATCCCAATATCAGAAGGTCCTTGTCCTTTTTCCAATACCAAAAGGATACAGCATGATATGGCCTTTTAGATATTTGCCCTAGCACTACGTTATGCAATGCATTTCAGCCCAAGATATCCAAAAACTAACAGAAAGTAAGATATAGATAGAATTATATACAATGGTTTTGCTAAAAACACAGGAAAGAAAGAAAAGCAAGAGAAAGAACCAATCTCTCACCTTGCACCTGGGATTTATTAACTCGGTTGGATTCAAAAGCTTTCCACAATTTTCACACTGATCTCCTCGTGCAGAGTCATAATTACATCCTTCTGTAGGACAAGTACCTTCCACAAGCCGATCAGCCAAGAATCTTTCACATGTATCACAGTACAGCTGTATAAAGATAATAGTTACAAACATTAATCAATTAACCATCCAAATAACAAAACATAGCTCAAATTTAGACATGGTACCATCGCACAAAATAACACAAACGAACATACAAGTGAAATAAGCCGTCACTCATAAGACCATACCTGTTTCATTGTATTCTCCGAAAGCCAGTTATTATCTAACAATTTCTTAAAAGTTGCTTGACAAACTTCAGTTTGCTGCGGACTCGACGTCCGCCCAAATTCATCAAAACTTATATTAAACCATTTATAAACCTCCCTATGAATCGCGTGATACCTAGAAATCCACGACCAAATTGAAACTCACTATAATAATAATAAAAAAACTCAGCTAATACATTAAAAAAAATAAAAAAGAAGAAAATTACTTGTCACAAATTTGTTTAGGGGTAGAATTCTCCTCCATGGCTTTAGTCTCAGTCGCAGTCCCGTACTCGTCAGTTCCACAAATATAAATCGCATTATATCCTCGGAGACGACAGTATCTAGCAAACACGTCAGCACTCAGCACGCCTAACAGCCAAAGCGGAACCGGAATCAGAAAAACCAAATGAGTTCCTTAATCAAACAGCACAAAATCCAAAATTACTTACAGCCGATAATGTTGCCGAGATGAGGGACGTTATTGACATAAGGCAAAGCACTGGTTATCAGTATGTTTCGCTTTCCCGGGATCGGTAGCTTCGGGACCGGCCGATCGAGATCTCCCATGATTGTGATAGCTTAGCTGCTGGCTAGGGTTTTAGTTCTGTGTTAGCGATTTGGGGTTTCTAAAAGAAGAGAGGAGTCAGAATCAACGAGTGGCTACAAAAGTAAGCCAGCATGCGTAGGGTAATGCAGAAGTGAGTGGGGTTCCAGTAATTTAGCTTTTTACCCTCGGTTTTTTCTTGAAAATTGCGAGAAGCTGTTACGCGCATGTTTTGACAGGTCAGTAACAAAAATTTAACCACGAAAATGATTTGGAAAGTAGTTTTCTTGTTTCATCCCTTCTTTTCTTATTTATTCATTGGCATTAAGTTTGATAATTGTATTTAAATTTATTTTCTATAAATTTATTATAGTGTTAAAAATATGTCAGGGTATTAAGTTGATTCTTCATCTTACAAAAAATAACTTGATTTCATTTCTTAAAAAAATAAAAAATAAATAAAAGGATCAAAATGGATCCTGAGTAGAAAATACAAGATTTTTTCCCTCCATTATTCATAATGTCTTTCTAAAAACTCTTGTATGTATAATTTTTTTATTTTCTTTTTTAGTCTTTTTATTTTTAAACTTTTACATTTTGATCCAAAACTTTATTTTATTTATATTTTAATTCATGAGTTTGAGGGGGAAAAAAAAGTCGTTGAAAAACAACACAGGAAATAGAAAATAGTTGGTTGGCTAGGTTCCATTAACAAAATAGCCAGATTTATTGTTAATATGTTCCTTTTGACAAGATGAGCATTATTGAGGTGTTTTTTAGCTTTCAAATTGCTGGAAAAAAAGAAGGTGGGGTTAAGAAAGATTTTTTTATGTAATTTTATGGTTTTAACCGATTTTAGAGGTGTTTTGAGTTGAGAAATTAATCTATTAAGATTCAAAAGGTGTTTATTATGTGTTTTTAGGTTAAATTTGATTAAGAAATGATGTTTTTAATCCAAAAAACCTTAACCTGATTTTTTTGTTCATCCTTTTGAAGCTCAAAATATAGGCAAGTAAATAACACATCGTCTGTTTTTTTAAAAGAAAAATAAAAAGGCAAATGTTGTCATCTATCCATGCGCAAAAAAACAAAAAAAAAGGCCTAGGCACATGAACATTTTTTCCACTAGGCCAAGCATGCAAGCCCATCTCTTTGGCTCTGACCTTTTGTAAACTCCCAGCTAAATTTTTCTAGAGATAAAATGGGTTAAATAAAAATTAAAAAATTAAAATTTAATGTCAAGGAAAAAATTAAAAAAAGAAAAAGAAAGAGGTGTTGTGACAATAAATAAAAGGGAGAAAATAAATTAAAAACTTTAGGACAAATTAGGATTATATATAAAGGAGGGATTAAAGTGTAAATAAGGAAGAAAGACACATATAAAAGCCATCTCTCTCTCTCTCTCTCTCTCTCTCTCTCATCAAGGCTGGCAGTAGCTAGAACAAAAGAGGGGGAGAAATATTGAGTTTTTCTTCAAAAATATTCTTAGAGAAAGCACAAAATAATTTAGGGAATTAAAGGGGGATTGAGAGAAACACCCACCACCACATCTTTAAATACTTAAATAAGTAGAAAAGTGAAGGAAATCAAGGGGAGATCAATGCATAGTCACGACATCAAGGGGTTTTAAGGGGGATCTAAAATTTTTTGATTAGTTAAGATTTGAAGATTAGATTAGCATGTGGTAAGGAGTTCTAAATTTAATCTAACAATTTTGTACAAAATGAATAACAATTGAGGTAGAAATTATGAAATTAATGTTGGGGTTCATAGTGAAATTCTGGAGAAAATGTAAATTGACCATAAATTGATCAAATTGGGTTACATTAGGTTGTGTTAGGTGTTAAATATGGTAGAAATGATGACAAAAGTCATAGTGTTTCTAAGGGTTTAATGGCTGGCAAATAGGAGACCAAAGTGCATGTACTAGATTTGTGTTAATTGTTGATTTGTGTTAATTGTTGTATTATAAATTGATGTGTAAGTTATTTGACATGTTTTGGAAGAATAGGAAAATATGAGATTATATATGTTTAAAATTTAATGATGTAATTTGTTGGATTGATTAAGTTCTTGTGGAATTTGTAATAGAAATCGTATTATTAGTAGTCCAGTTGATGAATTTAAGGCCAACCATGAATTTTTAAATCATGAGTGGTTGGCCATGTTGATGTAATTGGGGAAGTTTTGGAATCTGGGTATGTTTTGGTGTTGCATGGCATGTTGAATTTTAATTATATATAATATGATTATGATTAGTATAATTAGGTTTGGATTATGACCATTCAAGTTGAGTGTTGATGTATAAATTTTTGTTAGTATGTTTAGGATGATGTGTATGTGAAATTCCTATGAAATTGATGAATTGAATTAGTGATCACAAAGTGTTTGATAAAAGGTTAGATATAATATTATTGATAAAATATTAAACATTAGAAATTGTTGATGAGAAGTTATAGATTAAAATTGTTAATGAAAATGTTAGGGCCTTAAAATAAATGTATGGGAAGCCAAAGTGATATAATATGTATTAATATCAAATAAAAGTTTAGGTTGGAAGGAAATGAGTTCTTGGGAAGGCAAAGATAGTGAAAATAGGTTTAAGTGAATCAAAATAACTAAAAAATGATTTGAATTGAATACATACTATGTATTTGAGAAATATATATTGGATGCAAAATGGTAGTAACAAAATGTGAAATTGAATATTAAATACAAGTTGAAAATATGAGTAAAATGAGAATTTAAACTAAAATGAGAGTTAAATTGATTAAAGTAAACTTAAAATAATATTATGTATAATGAGCATACAATGAAAGAATAATATAGTATACTTGTTGATACAAGAGAGGTCACGAGAGTTGTGTAGCAGTGAAGAGATACTACTCGAGCTCCGATAGCAGGTAGGTGTCATACACCTTTTCATTTTCTTCCTTAGTTTATCATTGTATTATGTTGGAAATGTTATGATATATCATACTTAAATTGTGGTTTATGACGAAGGAATTAGTTTCCCGATAATAGGACTAATGTCCGATAATAGAAGAAGGAATCAGTTTCTCAATGATAGGACTAATGCCCGGTAATGAGCGAAAGAATCAGTTTCCTAATGATGGGATTAATGCTTAGAATAGGCGAAGAAATTAATTTCATGATGATGGGACTGATGCTCGATAATGGGAGAAAAAATTAGTTTTCTAGTGATGGGACAAACGTCGCTAAAAGATATAAGTGGTTAGTTTTTCCTTATACTGGAACTAACACCTGATACTGAGAGATGGGACTAGATTCCAGTAAATGAAATTAATACGGAGGGAATAATTTAGATTTTTGGAAGCGAGAATAATACCTGGACATAGGTGAAGAAAAATAATTACCTAGTGCTGAATATTATTTGGAAAGATTGAGCTTTAGAAAATAAATTGCTAGAAAAAATATGATTTATTAAACTAATAACAAACAAGAAATCTCGATGTAGTGAGTGAACAATGTAGATTAATAGAGGGATTATGTTGATAAATAAACTGGAATAATTAACAATGATGAAATCCAGTCTATAGACAATATTTCATGTGTATTTGAGTGTGTGAAATAGAACAAAGGTACATTAAATCAACAATAATTTTTCTTTTTTCTTTTTAAAAAGACGAATTAGGTTTTGGTTAAAGCAAGTGAGTTGTGTGTGCAGTGTGCACTCGTCTAAAGGTTAGGTCAATAAGTCACTATATTGAGATGATGAGCTAAGTTAGGTTTGGTGATATTATATAAGAGTTCTTCATAATAATGCATAAATAACTAATTAGTTATCTTCGAAAACTTTATGAGACTATGAGATCATTGTTCAACGTGAATATGTTAATACAAATGTGTAAACTCAATAAAAAGGAAGAATTATTGTCAAAATACGTAGAAATTGTTCCAATAATAGTTTGGCTTTCAATACAAAAAAGGAAAATGAAAAAAGAATATCCAAACAACTTTTACATGGTAAAATATGATATAACTTTGGTGGAATTATTCCATGATACATAAATTACAATTATATTATTATTATTATTGTTGTTGTTGTTGTTGTTGTTGTTATTAACTAAAAGAAGTGGTGTTTTTATTATGTATCACCTCATAAAATACTATTCAAGGTAATTGTTTTTTTTTTAAAAAAATTATTTTATATCTATATTTTTCCTCTAATTTTATTCTTTAACATTTTGTTTATTAAAGATTGACCTTCATGATTTGTTGTGGTTTGCTTTCTCTATAGTTTATCCCAATCTCATGACCCATGTTGTTGGTTTGAAGGGTTAACTCGATTGACTTGAGTTTTTTTTTTCTTAATTTGTAGTTTTTTCAATTTCATCCTTCAATAGTGAATTGATTGAGAATTGAGCTTCATAATTTGTTTTGATTTGCTTTCTATAGGGTTATTTCAGTCTCATAGCTCGGGTTGTGGGTTTGACAAGTTAACTCAACTAACTCGATTCTTTTATTTTTTAATTGGTATTTTCTTTCAATTTCATCTTTTAACATTGGATTGATTAAGAACCAGGCTTCATGATTTATTTTGGTTTGTTTTCTATGAGGTTATCCTGGTCTCATGACCTGGTTCACAAATTTTACGAGTTAACTTGGGTAAACTCAAGTCATTTTATTATTTTTTTTTTTAATTTCATCATTCAACAATAGATTAATTGAGAATTGAACTTCATAATTTATTTTGACTTACTTTCTATAGAGTTATTTCAATCTAATGATCTATGTCACAAATTTGATAGATTAACTCAGGTTGACTCAAGTCTTTTTTTTTTTTTCCAGTTTATTTTCTATGAGATTACCCTACTCTTATGAGTTGAGTCATGAATTTAACAAGTTAACCCAAGTTTACTATAATCATTTTTTATCATTTTTTTTTAAATTGTATAATTCAACATTGGGTTGATTGGAAATTAGACCTTATAATTTGTTTCAATTTACTTTTTATAGGATTATTTTAGTTTTATGATCCGGATCGGGGGTTTTCTAAGTTGAATCAAGTCATTTTTTAAAATATTTTTTTTCAATTTTATCCTTAATATTTGGTTGTTTGAAATTGAGATTTATAATTTGTTTCAATTTACTTTATATGAGGATTATTATGGTCTTACAACCTAGGTCGTGGATTTAGAAGGTTAACATGAGTTGATTCAATATGTTGTTGTCTCAATATTTTTTTTAAAAAAATATTTTCATGAATTTTGTTTGAGTCAAACTATATTTTTATCAGTCATCCAAGTTGCATTTGAAACTGCCAAGCTGACAGGTGACATCAATTCAACCTCTACACAAATTTTTTTTTTCTACTAGAAAAACATTAACAACACTTGAATATATTTTTTATGTTTTTTTTAATTGATTTGATTCGTAGCGTAACGCGTGCCAACAATCTAGTAAAATATACAAAAAAGCCTAAATAAAATGCAATAGCAATCTACAGTAACTAATTTTATTTTTGTATTTTCATCCTTAATTTTTTTTTAGTTGCAGCCTTTTATATCCAAATTAATGATCAATTTATTAAAATTTATTAAAAAAACAAATTCAATAAAGAAGAATTAAAGTGTAAAACAAGTAGAAATTTCATGGTCGGTCTCATATTCACTAGAAAAAGTTTTGTTTAGTTCACATACTTGATTATCCTTTCCCTTATCAAATTAAATTTCACATTTATTTTATCTCTAGAAACTTGAAGGTGTTCCAGGAGATTTAAATCTTCGATCTCCTCATGATGTTTCATCGAATTCAGGATTTCCAAGTCAATAAATTTTCTATACAAAAAACTCAATGAGGTGAATTGGCATAATTCAGAAAAACTTTATGCATTATTTTGTCATATTCAACAACTCAAACCAAAGTTTTTCTTGGCGTTTGGGCTTGATGAATCTACCAGTACTTTTCTCTCTCTCTAGTTCCTCCAAATTCAATAGCAACAACAGTGTTAGACAGGGGTGGAGCCAGTAAGTTTTCATGTTCTAAGCTATGATATAAATACACATAAATTATTTTTTAAGATTAATCATTCACTTGGATATATAAATTTGTCAAGTTAACAATAAAGTTTTAATTCAAATACATACACACAAAATATATAAAAAATAAAATTTAAATTACACAAAATTCAAAATAAAAATAAAAATAAATTATACTATCAAAGTTGCATCCTTTGATGTTTTGTAGAATAGAATTCATCTATGATAGAATTCGAATCAATATCTTCAACAAGCTCTCGTTCAATGTAAATCATCATAAAATCTACTAAGAACTCCTCTTCTATTTTATTGCGAAGCACAATTTTAACATGTTTCATAGCTGAAAATGCCCGTTTTGTAGTGGCAGTGAAAACAGATAAAGTCAAAACAAGATGAATTAACCTGTCAATCAAATGATAGTGCTGCGACTTATTTGTTTAAGTTAATCCTCGACATAATTCAGAAATGGTAGACGTATTCTGAAAGCTCTCATGATGAATCACATCAATCTAATAATACTTCAGCTAAGATCTCAAATAATACATCTCTTGTTCATTGAAATCTTCAGGATAAAATTTCTCAGCAAGCTTGTAAATAGCGTCAGCTTTAAATGATTTAAAGTAGTCATTAGGTTCTAAAGCATAGCTAAGTACAAGGAGTTTCATTGTCCCATTACTGAATTTAGAATTTAATTCTTCCAACTGAAAATCTATTGTTTAGTTAATGCTGGTAAACTGTCACTGAACCTTGTTGTTAACATGAACGACTTGTAGCCTTTTCATACGAAGCATTCATATGTGGTATGTCAATCTCATATTTTGTGCAAATAGATTGCACATTTACAAAGAGAAGATCAAATCCGGCATCTCTCAAAGTTCGAAGCAATGCTTTGGTAGTTGATACAAGATCCATTGCATTTAAGATGTCAAGAGATTTTTGCTGCAAAACTTGACAAAGTAAATCAGTAATCCCCATTATTTTATACATCAAATATAAGATGAATATAAATTTAAAAGATTTCATTACAATCAAACAACCACCAGCTTCTCCACGTATAGAGTTAGAAGATCCTTTTTTAACCATATTTTCAAGCACAGTAATAGTTGCACCATACATATCTATTAAGCTGTAAATAGAATCAAAATGAGAGCTTCAGCGAGTAGTTTTACTTCGATATAAATTGCCTACTTGATTAGCCCCTCTACCAATCTCACGTTCTCCCGTAGCTACCATATGTGCAATTTCTATAGCCTGAGCATAATGTAACTCGGTATGACGTTTGGGAGAAGCACTAATAAGATTGATAATGGTTGTTAATTTTGAGAAAAATAACATGGGATGATTAATTGACAAAAAAAAAAAAAACAATACAATACAGTATAAACTTGGATTGAAAGGTAAAACTAAAAACAATGAAACTTTCATAAAAGATTCAAGGGAAAAAAATAAAAATAATAAGAATAAGCATCAAATCTTAAATATCAAAACATAATTAAAAGAAATGAATATACAAAATTCTTCAATGTGTTTTTTTACACTAAAAAAAACTCTTATATGTAAATCGAAAAGCTTATGCACGCATCTAATTAAACAACCCAAAAACCATTTGTGTAAAGCAATGGAAAAAAAAAATCATCAACAATAAACAAAAATAAAATTAAAAAAACCAAGTGAAAAATAAATATCAAGATATCCAATATCGCAATACAGGTAACTTACCTGATTATATTTAATGAATTCCTCTATCAAAATAAATTTGTAATAAAAAAACACATAAAATTTGTAAGAGAAACCAATACACACATAAAATTTATTGAACAGCAATTAAAAACAATAATGCAAGGATGCACATATGAAAAATCTTATAAAAAATCAATATTTAAAAACAAAACAAATTTAATCTATATAAAATTAAGAAAAAATCACAAATGAATTATACATATCTTTCTAAAAATTAAATACACTTAATATCATTTAAAAATAATCACAATCTAATTAAAATATAAACCCAAAATTTATTTGAAAAAACATATTCACAAATAATGCATTGTTTTTACAAAAACTAAAAATAAAAAAAAGGATCATGCCAGGCTCTATTGGGCCTGGTAAGCCAGGCATATCGTCTGGCCTAATAAAGCAATGACCCGCATGCGGGCCTCTATTTCTTTTAAAAAGTTTTTGTCCGCCCCAAATATTTCAAAAAAAAAAAGAACACGACGTTGCTTGCAAAACCCAAAATCTGGCCACTGCGGTGACTAGAAAAATGGGATCCTTGGTATTTTTACTCAAAATCTTATTTTTTATCAAAAACACCTAGAAAACACCCTAGAGACATTGTTAAACTAATCCATGGTCACCAAAAAGCTAATAAACCATCCCAAAACCTGAAATCCACCCGAAACAAAAAATTTTCCTGAGCTTAGATATGTTGTTTTAGGTGTTTTTAAGGTAAACAAACACCTAACTGTAATTCCTCTCATCATATGAAACCTTTTGACACAAAAATCAACCGTTTTGGTGGCCGGAATCTTCCTTAACAACCACTTTCTCTCTATAAGCTGGAATCTGACGACTCCCTCCCTCTCTTCCCAACAAAAAAAGACTGAAAAAAGAGGAAAATAAAGTTAGGTATCAAAATATATTATCTTCAAATTCAAGGGACTGATCATCTAATATTTAAAAAATATCAGGGATTAAAAGAAATGTTGTAACAAAACTTTCAACCCACCCCCCATGTTACCCGAACTTTTCACTTCAGTCCCCAAATCATGTAAAGTAAAAGTTCAAGGATCAAAGTGAAAATTATATAAAAAAAATGCATTGCTCCAATTCATAGTGTATTGTGAGAAAGTCACAATGATTCTAGTACAGTAAAAAGATAATGCCTTTTAGTTATAGTTAATGTATATTGTTGTCTAAACAACTCAATTTGAAATGTTCAAAATCCATCCAATCTAGGTTGTTGGGTGGCTTTGGTTTTGTGAGGAGATTGAGCAATATGTTTCTGGCTGGATATTGGAGGAAGAAGATGACAAAGTGGATCTTACAATAGTGTAGAAGATAGAAGAAAGGGAGAGATGCAATGCAGATGGTTGTTCACAACGAGGAATGATAGGAGAGAAAGATTTTTTTGGTGGTATTTTTGTTATTTTTAAGTTTAAAAGCTTTAAAGTTATTATTTTAAATATAATGACAATCTTGTAATTAAATATATATTTTTTATTGATTTTTTTTACGTTAATTACTAAAGATATAAAGTGTTACACGTCCTTAAATTTCAGGTTGCAAAATATAATATTAAAAAATTTGATTGTAAAGTAAAAAAATAACCAAACCATAGAATGCTTAAAAAAAAAAAACAATGCGTCCTTAACTCCCAGGACAATATTTTCCTAGAAGAAAACTAGGCTTGCATAGGCTTTTTAATTAATGTTTTTTAATCTCTTTTTATTAATTGATTTTATTGAATTAGCTTTATTTTTTAAATAGTGATTGATTTTTTCTTTATATTTTTGCAAACAATTTTCGCAATTTAAATCTTGGTTTCATGGTGTTTTTGGATCAAAATTCCCAAAATAGCTCAAAAGATACTTGAAAAAAACCTGGACTCCTGCATGGAGTGACCAGGAATATTTAGGAGAAGAAGATGACGACGACGACGACCTGATAAATTTAATTTAAGAACAAGGAACATTTGCTTATTTAATATCAACCAGCTACTCTTTACTCCATCCAGAGCATTTATTTATCTACATAAAAATAAAAAAAATAAAAAGTAAATTTTTCTCCGGCATTGCCAGTAGATTGTGTCTGGAAAATGAAGAGAATTTAGCAGTAATATCATGTATCTGGAATCCTGTCAAGAATATAATATCCTGTTGGGCAGCTCTGTAGACCAAATTATCTACTTAACAAGAGAGCATTTTGCAACAGCAGGAGTCGTTATCTACCTACATTCTTGTGTTGAGAACCAAAACTAGAAAAATGCTCCAGGAGATGGGAGTTTCAATCTTAAGGAAAAAAGGAATACAATCATAATTTTTGCTCCAATTTACAAACGGTGCCATCTCACATTCCACCAGAAGATTTTGACACTTGCTTCAGAACATCAGCAATATCGCTAGCTGTTGCGTTTCCACTCAAATAAGCAATCAGGGGGCTGTCCTTAGGAACAATGTCATCTCGTAGGTCTGTGGTTCTTAGCAAGTCATCAGAACCCTTTGTCACCACGTCTTTCAATATTACTGTCTTATGAGCGCCAGATATCATTTCCTCGTAATCGGTATCTCCATTTTCACCAAGAATCACAAACATATCTGCAACATTCAATCTCCAACGAACGAAAAGGTACCTAATAATCACACAGAGTTGCAGAAATTAATGTTCTTTATAAAAAAAAAACATGTCCAGGTGCTACAAGGGTCAATTAGTTAATGCATATATTGAGACAGTTCTGCCATTCAGCCCGTGGAGCTGAAGAGGTATCGATTGTGCACCAAAATGGTATCATACCGGAAGTACTCAGAATGACTATTAATGCGTTCCTGAGGTTTTACTACATGATAGTACCTGAGTGCTTGTGCACGAGATGCAAGGAGAGGAATAATTTGCAATCTCGTCGAGTTCCTGCAATACATTAGATGGCAACGGAGACCCCGCATCCTAAGCCTCTGCCTCAAATCATCCACTCTCTTGACCTGCAAAAGCAAACCAGTGTGAAAATACACCTACATATAGAAAGAATAATATATAAGAAACTGCTTCTTAAACCTTCAACAGTTGCATTAAATATCTTAATCACCTTACTTCGATCCTTTACAAGGTATGCAATGCAATGGGCATTGCTCGATTTTTTATCTTCCTCGATGGGGCTGGAAGACTCATCAGATTTTTTCCCACCTTCAGTTGTATTCATCAGCTTCCAAATGGTTTTTGTTAGGCCATCACAGCCCCAACGATAGTCTATATGGGCTGCATAATCTGGATCTCGAGCAAGCTTCCCGTCTTCTTCAGTATAAGTACCAGGGTAATATACTTCACCCCCGCTGCTACAAATCAATGCGTCAAAGTCATTTACTTGAATCTTTGATGATGTCAAGAACTCTGTTGTTTCTGTTAATGACATAGCTGTTGATAGAGCAAGCCCTGCCACTTTTGCAAATAGTGAGTCCGACCTAACAGCTTTAATTATATCTTGCACAATCTTAATCATTTTCTTTTCAGGAACCCCATTGCTATCATAGCAGTCTAGAGCTATAACAATCAATCGGCGTCGCCGCCTCAGCATTGGGTGCTTGCTTACAACAGCCTCAGGCTTTCCACTTTCAGAAACTACTGGCCTGGGCTCTGGTTTCTTTATCTTGTTTAGGACTCGTTGTACTTGATCTGACACTGTAGGGTCCCCAGTAGCTGCAGCTGAATAGTCAAGAGATCCATTCAATGAAGGTTTGTCTCCATCAATGGACAGTCTAAGGGACATATCCTGCACATCCATGAGCGAATCATTGAGAGAAGACTCTTCTGCAGCTACCTCATCCTCTGGTGTATCAGTTTGCCATTGTGGGTGCCTCATCCGGCAGGCTGCTACCCTGGTCAAGTAAGTCCGGCAATGTTCAGGCCATGAGAATAGATGTATATTCTTCCATCCATTATTTCTGCAGTCAGACCACAGGTTCTTTTCTGACACCAACTTAAGCAATGCATCAGCAATAGCTTGCTGATCATGAGGGTCAACGAGCAGACCATTGTTCAGTGCCTACCAACCAAAACATGAAGTAAGAAACAAAAACACATTGTCTATAATCATGTTACTATAGCATGATTTGCATCTGCTTAACAGCTGAGGAAACAGGTGAAGAGGAAAAGAAATTTAAATAACCATACAGAATTCCCAACTAATTGCTGCTTGTCAATTTTATATTTTTTTTGTCCAATAACTCTAGCTCCTACGATATGGAATAGAAGAGTAATTTTTATTATATGATAATGAAATGGAGGCCATATTTTACCCTATGGATGTCAACTGGTCCACCATTTTTAGTAGCCACCATCGGAAGCCCATGAGCTGCTGCCTGCATCATTTCAAACAAGAGTCGATCAATTACATTTCTTCGATGAAAGAAAGGAAAGTGATGAAAGAAACTAGAAATTAGAACCAACCTCGATCAAGGTAAGCCCAAAAGGCTCTACCAATGCTGGATTTATGAAAACGCCCTGCCATGTATGCAATTGCTTAGCCAATAATCATGTAAGAACCACACAGATGTACTCTTTGAAATATTGTCAACAAACCTTTGTTTTCGCAGCAAGCCGATATATTTCTGGAACATCAGCTTGCTTGTGATGCTTTGGATAGGCCACCAGCCCATAAAGATCATACTTGTCAATCATCTTCAACACTTTCGTCAGCACACTTGCATTTCCACCAGTCATCTCATCTATATCATCTCTGTTTCCCATAATCAGCGTCTGCAAGAGGGCACAATAGTTCTCAAGAGTTATAGGGTCATGGGACAGACAAATTTAGTATCTAAAAGTAATTTAACATATAAAGCTCTGACAAGATTGGCAAGCTCTCTTAATGGACGGCACTCTCCAAAGGCTTTCAAAAGAGTTGTAATATTCTTCTTTGGATCAGGCCTTGATAAGGCCAAAATCATCGGCTTATGGGGGTTTGTAAGGAACCGCATGACCTGCCAAAGGATGTTAGCCATGAGGCAACGATAGCTATATCCATAATCGTATGAAACAAGGAAAAGACTAAGGTGTCACTCACTTCAGACCATATTGCTGGAATTGCTTTTGGGGAAGAACCATCAACACTGCTAATGAGTGTTGCAAGTTCCCCATCGACCTCGGGAGCTTCTTCTTGAACCACAACACTGCTGAAGTCCATGCCAGGAGGAATAACCTGAAACGAGATTTTGCATCAGCTTTTTCTTGGGATGCACAAAAGAATCATTCGTTGTGAATTTAGGCTATGTTTGTTTACTTTTGGGAATAGGATAATTGAAAGCTAAGCTAAATACAGTAGGGAACTACATAATATTGACATTGCTTAAGCTGTAAGAGCAGTGCTTATGTCTGTTACCGTGAATTGAAATGAAGTGTGTTTTATACAGAGAAGCAGGAAAAGATATCGGAGTACAATTGTGTACAATTTCAATCTTGCTTCCTCTATTTCGATTTTCTCTTAACTCATAGACAAGTGATAAGGCATGAGCTTAGCATTTAGTTATAAAATGTCAAAAAGAAAACTGAAAAAAAAAAAAAAAAAACTAGAAACACTTCCTTACCACCATCCTTGGCATGTAACGGCCATGGCAATTGACCCCACGTCTAGCACGAGCACGCAAGACTCTTTCAAGCTTGACATCAAACCCATCATAAAGTCCCCATTGCTCATCAATCTCTTGTCTGGTACTTGTGATTACAAGTTCAGCAGCATCAAGTGAAAGCTCTTCTCCTTCTATCCTCCTCATTATTTTATATGTTGAATTGATATCCTCCTTTGATTGCCGTCCCTGCTTAAGAAGCTGTTCCAACTTGTTTCGCCCGAGTGAGTGTCCTGTTAGAACCATAGGAACATTCAAAGCTCCTGATAAAAGAGCAGCACTATCACCCGCATCAGCATAATGGCCATGGATAACATATGGCCACACAGGCTGGCCCCCTCCAATTTGTTCACCCAAAGCTTTTGACATATTAAGAATGTGACTAAGAGCTCCATCTACAAATTCTTGAATATAAGGCCAAAGTAGTTCTTTTCGGATATACTTATCGCGTGGACCAAAGGGAATTCTGACAATATATGCTCCACTGCTCTCTCCCACCTCGTTGCCACCATCATCTTCAGGACCTGCTGTTAGCATCTCTGTTGGCTCCCCATAACTCCAATCAACTTCAGCGGAGGAGATCTGGCGAGTAAAAAGATCTACCCTGTACACCCCAGGCATCCTAGCAAGTGCACGAGCAAGTTCCACAACATATTTGACCTGAGATATTGTTTATAAAAGTGTAAGTTACAATGGTATGGAGAGAAACTCTAGGATTATATTTCATTTGTATCAAAATGCAGCACTTACCTGCCCGCCAGTGTCAGAATCTCGACCAAGCTCCATGTTGTCTCCTCGGACCAAACCATGCAAACTGTTCATAAAGATGAAACAACAATGAACTACATTGGCCAGTCAAAGAAATGCAGAAATAGAGTCTATTTGATCTTTCAGCATGAATGGAATTATGGAGGTAGACTTAAGAAATCATGAACAGAGAAATAGCAAGCAACTCTGCATGTAAAAAAAATTAATGAAAAACTAAAAAAAAGAAGCAAGCGAACCCTTGTAAGGAATTCCCATTCTTTCATCTCTCGTGTCTTGGAAGACCATTAAATAGAAAGAACAGATTCAGTCTGGGTACTGATTTCTAGTGACATCAGAAGTTATCATTCCTAGAATTATCTTTCAACGCAACTGTAACAGACAAGCTTCTACTCTTTGAAGAGTTGAATGAAAACATAGAAATAGAATTCGTGTGCTGTATTTATCTTAAATTCATAGACTCTGACATGACTAATGTTCCAGAAAGCACCATACCTGACAAGGACAATATAGAGTTTCTTTTCCTTTTTATCATCCGACCACACTTCCAGGTTGGAAAGGTTTCTCTGAAACCTTTTCCTTGGCGTCTCGCTTTGTACCAGCTCCCCCAAACCATCTCCTTTCTCTCCTTCTGACAAGTCCTCAGACATGTCTTCAGTTGCATCCCGGCGTCCTAGTTCCCGTTCCCATCTTCGAGTTGCCAACCGCTGAAGTTCCTCCCACTCCAACTATTCACATCATAAGCATGACATTTTTGTCATATTTAAAACATAAATGACATCAATCTCAGGCTCAATTCAATAGCATGGCACCCGAGCTCAAGGGCCAGAACAGGACCACAAGATCCCATGCACATAGGAGGAAAAACAAAATTCGCCCCACAGGGAATTAGGTCGATTACATGGTAGGATATGGTCATGTTAGGTTGATTTAAAAAGGGAACCTTATAACAGGAAGCTGAGGAACCAAACTACGACTGTGCGTTTAACAAAAATAGAGTCATAACATGGTCCAGCATTCAAGAACACACACTAGGACATGCATGGCCACACATTATTGATCCAATTCTCCCATAATTGAGAACGTTAATTATGTACATAGTTCTAAGGTATAAGTTTATCTTTTACGAATTCTGCCTCATTTATGAAAACAGAACAAAATTAGGCTTCAAATGATGATTAAACAAATTTCTACTAACTGTAATGCATATAGTTTATACAACAACAAATTAAAAGAAGAAGAAGAAGAAGAGAATCATGATGAAACAATCAATAAAAAAACAAAAACAAAAAATCATTTAAAATCACAAGACGATTGCATTCTGTTCTGTCTCTCTGTTATCTTTTCTCTTATTTGCAAGAAGTTACCCAATTCACCAGACAGAATTATGTCATTACAAGATTGTGAAAAAGTACTGTGCACACAGAGTCATGTATAAACAGAAACACATGCAAAACTGAGCCAATAGGGTCTCTTCAAGAACCAGGACTTCTTGACAGTGACCCAATTCCACACTACACAAACACATGTACACACATATAAGAGAGTGACCTGCTTCTTCTTGCGAGTGAGGTGCCAAATACGCCAACACATGTTTTCGAGCCTGGAGCTGCGTTCCCTAGTGTTGCGAGTGGCAACAACTTTTATCCATGTTCTATGTAAATCAGTCTCATCAACTCCTGTAACAACCTCTTCAACAAAATACTTTGTTGGATTAAAATCCCCTGTTTCTCTTAAATTCATGCTTGGTGCTGGCTTGTGTTCTTCAATTGCACCTGCCCCACCACCACTATCTAATATCGCCTCTAAGTATCCATTTATCCACTCATTTCCTGCCATTGTTTCACAGTAAGAACACCGCTCCTCTTCTTTCCTTTGTAAAATTTTAGCAAGTGCAGAGTCAAAAAATATGATTTCTTGGCAATGATAACAAAAAGGTTTTCCTATTATTCATTAGACAGCTAGAAAGCAAAGGGTTTCAATATCAATTCACGTACAGAAAGCTGAACACACACCAAGAAACAAAAAGGGTTTCTTTCTTGGTTCAAGAAAAGAAGGATCATACAGTTTTTTTTAGGCTTGTTCAAATCTTGTGGCATTCGAGAGGAGGGAGACTTATAGTGAAGGGAGGACAGTATGTATGCGTGACTGTGCGAGCGAAAAATGGAAGAGAGAAAGGAGGAGGGAGAGGGAGGATTGTGTGGAGTGGGGCCCAAAGACAAAGGGAGGAGGACATGTGTACAAAGAATGGTTGAAGTGATGTTCACACCTGTGTGAGAGGATGATGGATGGTTGGGAAGTCACCTTTTCCAAGGTTGTCCGCTTCCCAATGCGAGCTTACCGCCTTCGCTCCCTCCCTGTCAGCAGGTTTCCTTCATATTTGTGGCTTTCCGCTCGCTCCTGTAAATGGTGTTTCAATTTCTTCGATCATTTCTCAGGGCCCTTTACGTCTCAAGGTTTGAACCTCCACGAACACTGAAGGGGTATTTTTATTTTCTAATACATATGAATATAAATGCTAAATTGTCGTTTCCCTCTCAGAATAACACCCCTTGGCTGCTACTTTATGGACATTTCTTAGCACTACCCTTGCTTTGGCCTTCCTACTGATTTATTTCTTACCATTTATTGCAGCCGCAAATTAACCAGTTCTAGTTCATATGAATTTCTGCAATTAATTTTTTTTTTGGTTTTTTCACAACCACATTCCAACAAATCAGTCCAGATCTTAACTATCCCTTTCATTAAATCTTATTTAAGATTACCAATCAAAGTGTATTAGTGTTTGTTACAACTGAATTTTATATATATATATATATATATATATATATATATATATATATTATCACATTAAAATCATTAAAAATTATTAATTTAATATTTTTTAAATAAAAATAACTTTAAAAACATTTTAAAAACTAGATTGAAAAAAAAAAAACAAATACTGCTTAGTTCCCAATGATAAAATGGAAAAATGGCTTCCTTGTCATTATTTGACCTCGATGCCACCAAAGGAATAATCTCTGAAAGTCTGACTATAATTTGTACTTGCGATTGCTTTCTAGTTATTTTGACAAGAATTCAGCGTAGAGAATATCTGTAATCTAAGAGAGAGAGACAGAACGAACTCAGACAGCAGGCCACATATTAACCCAGTATTGTGATAGCTGATTGTGATTTATAAAAATTTATTTTATAAAATTTATTTTTAGTTAAAAAATATATATTTGGTTAACATTATGGTTGAAATTCAGGTTAAATAAAAAATAATTTAATGTGTTTAGTTAAAAATACTTTTTAAATTGAGGTTATAAAATAACTAAAAAAGATATATATATATTAATATTGATGGTTTTTAATTTAAATATTGTCGATTTAACTACTGCTATTATGTTATGAAATAAATAATACTTTATATAAAATATTTTTTATTGTTTCATTAAACTATTTACAATTTCATCATGTACAAAATTCATCGGACAAGGACTACAGTTTCCATGGTTTTTTGAGCGTGCAACAAATCAAGTAAAATATCATCAGAAACAAAATTGAAATTACGATCAAATTCTGCAAATATCACGCCATCATGTGATTTCCTTCTAATTTATGTAGTGTTATTAAATAATATTAAACACTAATTTTTTTGAATAAAATACAATTAAAAATTAAATATTTTTACTGTTTTTTTAGAGAGTGAATTAATAATTCACTCTCCACTGTTCGTGAACAGTGGAGAGTGAATTTTTGTAAAGAGTGAATTAATTCACTCTCCACGCAGGCAAGGAGAGCACCTAAAAGACTAGGGGAAGAACAAAGGGAAAACAGAAGAGAAGAAAATGGTTTCAGTAGGCCAGCCCTCCATCACCGTCATCATCATCTTCAAGTGTAACAAGAATTACGAAGACTAGGGGAAGAACAAAAGGAAAACTATTAAGAACAACCCTCGTGGTTGAACAGATGGAAAATGGTTTCAGCAGGCCAGCCCAGCTATCTCCCTCGACGCCTCTAGCAGTGGCACGCCCAGGTAAGAACAGCCCTTATGGTTTTCTCATCTGGACAAAATCCACCCATACCCGAAGCACTGGTCAAGGAAGGAAGATGGGAACAATTTTATACCATGTTTATAAACACAGTTGCATGAACAGGAAATGAAAAGCATCAAATTTCTGCTTCAGCAAAATTGAGTTTTGAACGCAGATAAAGGTGGGGCCCATGCATGAAAACTGTGGCTCATTTTGTAACCAAACGATATGTTGGTACTGTTAAATAAAAACGCTACCGCAAATGCTTAGCCAAACAGGCTCTAAATGAGGGGTTTTTATTTAATGTTTTTACTATAAAAACTATTAAATTGTTATTTTCTAATAGTTTTGATATATTAATATTAAAAATTAAAAAATATATTTTAATATATTTTTAAGCAAAAAGCTATTTTAAAAAATATTATATATATCTTCTTCTTTTTAAATATCATCCCATAAATTGAAGTACAAATAAGAGAATTTAATAAAAAACGTTCAGTGCGTGTTAAACAATGAATTTTTTTAATATTATCGACGAAATAAAACTATTAGTGATTAAATAGTGGCATAATGACATTTGTAGTAATTTATTTTCAACTCTCTGGAATATATCGATGGACTTAATCTATTGGTAAGACCGTTAATAATATTTTTAAAAATATATTTTTAAAAAATCTATTAAACAAAATATAAAATAATTAAAAGTAATTAAATTAAAATTAAAATCAAATATTCATTACAAATTTCAAAATTTATAAGTTTAAATACAATTAATCTAAAATAAAAAGGATGAAGGAGGGGGAGACAAGTCTTCACCGAGACCGTGGGGCCAATAAAGGGGAGCACATGTACCACCCATCTATGATTTTATCTTCATTACCAATCAACTGGGTTCAACCATCTTAGCACTGAGTCTTTATATCTTAGCAGCAAAATAGGTCGTTTGAGATTGAACTCGTTGGTCTAAAATCACCTTGAACTATGAAGTGAGTGCTTACAACTGATTGCAAGCATCTGATGATTGAAACACTTAGAGTCATTCATAAGTCCTTGGCTGTAGTGTTTGAGATACCGTACACCTAATTTTTATCGAGTCCACTACATGATCCTGTCTTTAACCATAAAGACAAATCAATTTTCAAATAGGTTAAAATATCGTCTATGTATCTCTCACTGAACCAGGTGTTATATGTATCCTAAGAAAAAGTCATCAAATTCAAGAAAAATAATAACTTAAGAAAATAAATTGTTGAAATCCAACATACCACAAAGTGTTGAGCTCAGCTATCTACGAGATGTTGCACCTCTTTTCGACGATCATCAATTTGCATGTGTGTTTCTATAAAAAGTTTCATTGGATTTGGTCCACGTCCAAGAACCATAGCCTGCAAGAGAAAATTGTTGTCAGTTAAATATATTCATATAAAATAATAAATTTTAAAAATGGAGGTAGTAAAAAGAGAATCTTATCATTCGCTTCGCATGCAAAACAGACGAAATAGATCCACCGGTGTGTTATAATGGAACCGTGAATCTTTTAGTTCTGGTTCTCTGCACCAGATTGCGACCATCACATGAAATGCTTGGGCATCACATGCTGAATATATTCCGCCCAAACAGCCTCTAAGATGAACGATGATCTGAAATCCTTCCAAACCATTACGTCCTTCCAGCGTCGAAACTCTCTTTCTTTCGCATATTTTTTTGTTTTCTTTTGCATCTCGTACCAAAAATCATGCAATATATATGGTACATATGAACTATCTGTTAATAAATGAAAAATAAAATTTTAAAATTTGAATTAAAAAAATTTATGTTGATTTCAATCTTACGTAATTGCAGAGTAATACTCCCAAACACTTTTGACATCAACGTTGTCAGCTTTATCCCAATAAAATATTTCCTTGCAGTTCAAATTTGTAAGAGAATAATTTCATTAATATTAATAAACTAACCAAATTAACATAATAAAAAAAACTATTTAAGTTAACACTAACCTTAAACCTTCCGGACAATGCATCAATCATGAGTTTCCATTTAAGATTTTCGGAAACCTAACTCCATTGAAACAATGACATTTTCATCGAAGATTTCATTGCCAATGTTATGGTTCAGACAACTTTAATATTTGCAAACCTGAAATTGCATTCGTTAATTAAAATTATTTTTTAAAAATTATTAATATGTTCTTTATTTTTTAGCAGTGCATGAAATAAAAAACAAACTTACATTAAAAGGTCAGGCTTTCACTGGGCATGATACTTTCTAGTAAATGAATCCCGCTTTGAAGGGACTCTTTCTTAACGCGGCGACATCACACTCAATGAGCTTGCGTTAAGAATGGGCACCTGTGACTCAAGTGTCTGTTTATGGTTGACACCTAATGACACATAGGTGCCGATAATTTACTGTGATTCATGCACTCATCTCATAATGGTTCTTCAGAGTCTTTCAAAAGATCATTAAACCTAGTCGTGTCTGCATTAGGTTCTTCATCTATTATTGGGCATTGACCGACATAACCCTGATTCATTCTCATTGCATCCATTACTATATTTCTATAAGGATTACTTTTATCATCTACAACTTCATGTATATTGTTAGAGCTAGAAGTTGACCCAACCATCCTTTCTACCTTGGTCTCGTGAGAAACATATGGTTCTCTGTGTACAAACCAACACAAGTATCTCTCTAAGAACCCTTTTTGTAGAAGATGCATCGTTACAACATCTGTATTGAGAAAATTTTTATTCTTACACCTCTTACATAGACATCTAATGCCGTCTCCACTAATATTTCTCGGATTAGATAGTGTATAATTAATAAAGCCCTCAATCCCATTACAATAATCCATCTTACGCAACCTTTCAGGTGGATCTCGATACATCAATGAATGATCATCCATTACTTATATCAAATATATATAGAATATTGATGATAACATTTATTAATTAATTATGTAAACTAAATAAATTAGATAACATTGATTTAAATCAAACTTATTCAATATATTTTAATAGTACTCTTAATTCATTATCAATTATCTACATAAATTCAAATTCCTATATATTTACTGAATTTTTCAACTCAACAATAAAACTGACAAAATATAAAACAGACCTGTTGAATATGCCATTATTTATTTCATCACAAAACATCTAAGTCACAAATTCAAATTAAATTTCATTAATTTACGAACAAAGATAATTTTACAAAATCTTAAACAAACTCTAGTATGTTCAAATCATATATTCATACAACAAATTTCTATGGAAAAAAAGCTATAAAATAAGTAAACACCCAAACAAAATACATATACTACAAAAATATGCAATAGAAATTAATATTTGAAAATTGAGTTCCAACCAAAAAATGGGTAGTTTTGCTCACTTAATATAGAGAATCCTCAAATTTGAATCAAAACAATAATGTTGACAAACTGAGTGTTGGGGTGACTGAATTTATGGGAGAGGTTGATTTGTGATAAAATTAGAGGGGGTGTACTATTTGTTGCAGAGGTGGGAGGAATAAAAAGAAGAATTGAGGGAGAGGGGGGTTGCTGGCCAGGTCACAAAGTAAATATTACCGACGACATTACAAATGGAATTCACTGACGAGTTAATCATGTCGGTAATTTTGTCTGTAAGAATGACACATCATTGTATTTTTTAGCTTTTTTTTTAATTTTTTATTTTCCTACTATAAATCCATCGGTATATACATAGAGAATATTTCCATCGGTATTTATCGATGGATACAATGAGGGACTGTTATGTCGATAAAGTTCATTGCAATCTATCGACAGAAAAATTCCATCGGTGTTTACATTTGTATTTGCTAATTTTTTGGTAGCGTAACCTTATTTATATTAGGAAAAACATCCTTAAAAAATAAAAATAATAATAAAAGTTCTAAACCAAATTGGAAAAAAAAAATCCTAACTCTAACTATGAAAATATCGCAACTTCAAACAATAACTTCTAGGCTTTATTTGAAGGCCTTTTCAATCTCATATGACTATAAAATTTTAACCCTATAAAAAACATAGCATCTTGAGAAAATTTTCAACACAATTCAATAATCAAATTAAAATTTATACCCATTAATATAAAATTACATTTTAAAAAAAGCTCCTCCATGTTTTTCCCCCCTCTCTATTCAGGGGTGTTGGTCAAGCAGTTTTAACTCCTTGGATTGTTTTTCCTTCCAAGTTTTAGATACAGCATGGTAATCCAGAGGAAAAGGCGAATGGCTTAATATATATTTCAATATGTCATTTGATATTTTTAATTGTGCATATTTATTCATCAAATAATTTTTTACATCATTCCATTTATTTTTTATGATGTTGAAAGCTCGTTTATTTATTTTTTACATCATTCCATTTATAATTTATTGTTTACATCATTCCATTTATTTTTTACATCATTTATTTATTTTTTATGGCTTAAAAGCTCGTGGACAGGTCTTGGATGTTCGTGGATGGACTATCATCCTTGACACGTCCACGATTAGCAATATTATCTCCTGCTAATGCCACTTCAAGATGCTCATCTTTCCCAGCCTCTTAAAGTCCATCACAATATAAATTGAGTGTGGTGTTGACCACAATACATCTCATCTTATCGACGCCTTCATGGATAGTCGTTGCTGCTTTCCGAGCTTTCAGTACCAGGTAATTAATCTATATATTATTAATTTATAATTATACTTGAACATGTACCCACCTATGGAACACTTTGTGTTTTTTTGGTAATGTGGTGTAATGTATTTTGAAAATATGCTTTTTATTTAAAATAATATTTTTTATAATATTTTTAAATTTTTAACATCAACATATTAAAATTATCAAAAATCTTCCAAGAAAATATTAATTTGATACTTTCCATATAAAAAAATTAAAAGACATTCTAAAAAGTGAGTTGATCGCATTATCAATTACTTAAATCCTGATTATCTTATTTTTTTTTTATTTTTTTTTTGTTCAGTAAATACCTAACTTGATTAGTAAATAAGTTACCTGTCAGTGTTATCGTTTAAAGTTTGAATTCGATAAAAGATAAGGAAAAACAATTTTTCTTAAGAATACATTATAATTTGAATATGGATTAACTACTTAAGATCCAATATATATATATATATATATATATATATATATATATAGGGGAAAAAACTTTCGTGTTCGTGTCTGATTTTGAAGGATAAGGAAGAGATAGTCTGGTTAGATTCTTTAATACATCATTCCATTTATT
The DNA here is from genome assembly GCA_007827005.2 of Populus simonii. Lineage (NCBI taxonomy): Eukaryota > Viridiplantae > Streptophyta > Magnoliopsida > Malpighiales > Salicaceae > Populus > Populus simonii. The sequence goes on from CM017480.2 coordinate 4,609,189, forward strand.
TTTTACATCCAAAAGAAAAAATAATTAGAACTGTCATGTCCCTAGCTTTTAGCTTGTCTCCCTTCCTACCACTACTCAACTCAACAAAAGTCATGCATCTTAATTACAAGTGATGTATAAAGTTGTTTTTTAGAACCTCGTATTTCCCCTTCCAATGCCCTGAAAATGATAGACATCTACGTAATTAGCTTTAGGACATATTGAGACATTCATGTTTACGAAAAATTCTTTTCCGGTGAGTCTGACATAGAATATTTTATTCTCTTTTAGTGTAGTGTAAGATGTCGTGCCATTTATTTAAATAAATGTTTTAAAAAGATGAGGTGATGTTTTTTTTTGTGTTTTAAAAATATTTTTAAAAAAATTTTAATTTTTTTATGTTTTTAGATCATTTTGATGCGCTGATGTTAAAAATAATTTTTTAAAAATAAAAAATATTATTTTAATACATTTCCGAGTAAAAAACACTTTGAAAAACAACCGCAACTACACTCTCAAATACGCTCAACTCTGAAGGATTGCCCTATAGTTAAAAAGATTTGCTACTTTCATCAACTTATTGCACTCAAATCTTAAATTCAATATTCAAAAAGATTTGAATATATTAGATTGATATATCCCTTCAAAATCATTTGAAAATAAAATTCGAACTTATTATTGATTATTATGTAAACTAGTCTTGTAATATCTTTTATCATAGATTAAAAAAAAAAGGCTTAATTGTTTTTAATTTTTTATCAATTCAGAAACTGCTTGAGTTGGCCTGGATATCTATCTCCATTCTCATCATTTGCTTCTGGTTTGATTTTCTCCATGTTTCCATATCCTAAGCCTATAATGTGATAGTATTTTTTCATCTATCTCTCAATTATTTTTTATTAACATGGATGTCCGAGTTAGTTTGTATACATTTCAACTAATTCCATGAGCCTTGAAGTTAACGATCATGTAAGCCTCTAATGACCATGAGGTTTGTAGAACTCAAACTGAAGATCTTTAAAAAACAAATCTAAAATCTAACTAATTAAACTACACCCTCCAAAATTTTTATCTCTCAATTCGATGTATGTGGCAGCAGAGCCATCATCCCACCTTGTAGTAACCACAGTCAACCAAACATTATCTCGTCATCTTTGTCTTGAATATCGATCAAACCTTTTTCACACAAGTACCTTTCCAAGTTAGATTCTTGTTATATACAGGTTCTCCATGCATTTATTTTTAATTTTGTGATTCCATATGGCCTCAGCATCCAGACAAAAACATGAGAGTGCCACATCTGGACAGATCAACACCTGTATCACCTAAATTATTGGAAAGGGACCTTTTTTTCCAGGGTTCTCCTTTCACATGGAGATGTCCTCGTGAGATGCTTCCACTTGGATTTTTCTGTTCTATATATATAAGTTGGTATTTTGATGCAATGGAAGAGGACCCTTTTTTTTTTGCCTCGACCTCTTCAATCAATTCTTGGCAAACTACTCATGCTTTACACACGTATTATATATAGGTGTTATTTCATGACCTAAAACAATTCCGGTTTATACATGGTTTGTCTCCTTTTGCGCTTATAAAAATGATGATATCCCAAAATTTGATATTCTTAAAATGAGATTATCTAGCGTTTTGATAGTGGTTACACCACCATAAATTTGAAAAAGACACTGACAAAAATATTTCTTGGTAAATTGCGGTGAATTTTTTCAACTAAATATATCTTTATAGTATCCATTGATATACACTGATGAAAATATTCTCTCGGTATATATCGAGGGAATTACAATGAAAAAAAAAAAAAAAACAAGCCGAGAAATACGATGCCATATTATTTTAACAGACATAATTACTGACGGATTTAAATCCATTTTTTATACTTAATTTATGACTTGACGAGCGATCCTCCCTCCTCATTTCTTTTTTTTTTTCTCCACTTTTCTTTGCAACAGACAATACACCCCCTCTAATTTTATCACAAATCAACCTTCCACTACAAATTCAGTCAACCCAACACTAAGTTTGTCAGCATCCTTATTCCGATTCAAATTTTATTGAAGATTCTTCATTTCAAGTACGCAAAACTACTTTTTTTTTAATTATTTGAACTCAATTTTAAAATAATTTTATTGCATATTTTTATAGTATTTGTATTTTATTTGAGTGTTTACTTATTTTATAACTTTTTTCCATAGAAATTTGTTGTATGAATATATGATTTGTACATGTTAGGGTTTATTTGAGATTTTATAAAATTATATTTGTTTGTAAATTAATAAAATTTAATTTGAATTTGTTACTTAGGTCTTTTGTAATGAAATAAATAATGGCTTAATTAACGGGTCTGTTTTATATTTTGTTAGTTTTATTGTTGAGTTGAAAATTTTGGTAAATGTATAGAAATTTGAATTTATATAGATAATTGATAATGAATTAGTAATACTATTAAAATAGTTTAAATAAGTTTGAGTTAAACCAATGTTATGTTATTTATTTAGTTTACATAATTAATTAATACATGTTGTCATCAACATTCTATATAGGTTTGACATAAGTAATGGATCATTTATAGATGTATCGAGATTCACCCGAAGGGTTGCATAGGATAAATTATTGTAATGAGGTTCATGATTTTATTAATTAAGTACTATTTAATATAATAAATATTAATGGTGATAGTATTAGATGTCTATATAAGAGATATAAAAATAAAATATTTTTTATCCAAATATTATACTGATGCATCTTCAACAAAAATGGTTTATGGAGAGATACATGTATTGGTGCGCACATAGAGAACCACATGTTCCTTACGAGACCACAATAGAAAAGATGATTTGGTCAATTTCTAGTTTTAGCAACGTGCATGAAGTTGTAGATGACAATAGTAATCCTTATAAGAATATGGTTATGGATGTGATGAGAATGAATCAAGGTTATGTTGGTTAATGTCTAATAGTAAATAAAGAACCTAATGCAGACATGACCAATTTTAATGATCTTTTGAAAGATTCTGACGAATCATTATGGGCTGGGTACACAAATCATAGTAAATTATCAGTCATTACATAAATGTTCACTATCAATTCAGATAATGGGTTGAGTAAGGCTAGCTATGACATAATTGTTGAATGGGTGAAAATCATTTTACCTAAAAGGAATAGGTTGAAAAAGAATTTTTATACTACTATATCCATGATAAAACCCTTCAGCCTAGGATACCGGAAAATTGACATGTGGTCAAATTTTTGTATATTGAACTACCTTGAAAATGCAGATTTGACTGAGTGCAAAATATGTAGGCATGCTCGTTATAAACCTAGAACTAGCAGGGGAATGACTCTTGTTGCATGTCATCAAATACTACTGAGCACATAAAATGGCATCATTCATATGATGCGGTGGATGGAGTGATGATGCACACTTCTGATGGTGAAGCCTATAAACATTTTAATAGGGTGCATCATTAGTTTTCAAAGGAATCAAGGAATGTGCTTCTTAGGTTATGTACAAGATCGATGCAATCTATTTAGGTCATTTGCTACTCCTTATTCTTGTTGGTCGGTAATACTCAAGATTTACAACTTATCACCAGGGATATGTATGAGATCAGAGTTTATTTTTTTTTTATCTATGATCATACTCGATCCTAATAGTTCGGGTTGGAATATAGATGTTTATCTTTGTCTGCTGATTGATGAGTAGGGGTAGTTATGACCATCTAGGGCTTTGACATATGATGTATCAAGGAAGCACAATTTTTAGATGAAGAAAGTTTTGAAGTGAACCATTAATGATTTTTCTATGTATGAAATGGTTTATGGTTGGAGCATGCATGAAAAACTATCATATCCATATCGTATGGAAAATAACAAGGCCTTAATGTTAACAAATAATGATAAAATGTTTTTTTTTTATAGTCATAGGTAGTTCTTGCCAACGGATCACAAGTACAGAAAGAACATAAAGGACTTCTTTATTGGTAGAGTTGAAAGGGATGTTACATCACCACTATCATTGAGTGAAAAATTATATGACATGGTGTCGAAGTACGATTATATTATGTTTGGTTTTCAATCCAGTAAGCAAAAGTTTTTTTATTTTAGTTTGACTAACAATTGGGTAAAACAAAGTATTTTCTAAGAGCTTCCTTATTGAAAAACCAATCTCCTTCACCATAACCTTGATACTATGCACATTGAAAAGAACATATTTGAAAATAATTATTGTAAATATCACTGTAACTGTTTACTCACCGATGAAATAATATATGATATGTTTGATCGTTATATATTAAATTCACCAATGAAAATAATGACGGACAAAAAAATCACCGATGGAATGATATAAGGTTTTCTATTGGTGATATGTTATATTCAACAATGAAAATACCAACGGAATGAAGCAAAAATTTTTTTTTATTCGCTTTGTCCATCAGTAAATCCATTGGTAAAATTATTAACGACAAACCACAAATTACCAATGAGATTTTTTCTAACGGATTAGTATTGTCTGTCGATAAATTTCATTCTGACAAACTGTGAAAAATGAAACCAAATAAAGGGTTTTTCTTTTCTATTTTCTTATAAAAATTGATTTGAAACTCAGTACAAATTATAAGATAAACATGAAGTGGATAAAACAGGTTTTGGCTTTTCCATCCATGGTCCATCACTCTTGAACATGTCCCAAACATGTCGACCTTTGCTGGCAAAAAAAAAAAAAGAATTTAAAATAAAAATTAAAAAAATATTCCTCTAAAAGAAATGCTCGTTGTGACACATTAGTAGAGGTAGTAAAAATAAACTGGAGTCAAATAAGATACGAAGAATAGAAAAGAAACTAATTAAAGATTGTCGACTTTTTCTATAAATTACAATCTGAATTGATATTGAGGCCACATGCATGCCTGGTAATGGCATAGAGCAAGATCTTCAATGTTTTGAGCATAACTGTGATCTTTTTTAATGCTCTAACATTTAATTCATTGGCAGATTTCTATTCAATATATCGGGTAATGAAATGAAGCATAATTAAAACTTGTTCTGTGTGAAAACTGTGAAGCCTGTGAGAGAAATGTGTGCTTGATTGAAGTAATGATAATCTTATAGGACGACTTTAACACTGAATGGTCAGTCAAATTGGCAAGAATGTTGCTCAGATGGAATGACAACTCATCTGGGAATACATTAGGCAATTCTCTTACTATTGAAATATCTGACTATCGAATTTCTTCCCTTTTTATCTCTATGACATACGCAAGGTAAGCTTCATACCTTTTCTTCACCATCTTTCTTGTAGTTATAGATGAGATAATACAATTTATGATGACATTTCTCTCTTCTCTAAACATAATTTTCCTACCATCAGGTCTATAAAGAGTTACTATTTTTGCAAAAAGTCTATTTGAGTTTTATTCATACTCAACTAGTCCATACCCAAGATGACATCAAAGCTATGTAACTCTAATGGCAATAGATCTACTTTCAATTCACACTTATTTATAACAAATTGAACCCTTGTAAACATGTGATTGATATTTACGGTCTTACCTAATGGAGTACTTATAACAAACTCATTATCATTTTTAGAAGGATTTCCCCCCAATTTGCCCCATAAGCTTAATAACAACAAACGAGTGTGTTGCCCTAGGGTCAAACAATACATGAACAGATAAAAATTTAACTGTATTGTACTTGCCACTACGTTAGGAGCAACTCTAGTTTCCTTTTGTATCATGTAATATACTCTTCCTTGAGTCTAGGGCCCCTGTGTCTTGTTACTCTGAACATGAGTTCTGCCTCTATTGTCACTAGCCCCGGATAACATCTATCGGGTTGGTTTATCTACAGTGGCAGACTGTTGTTGACTCTAAGCCTGTTGTTGCTGATTCTGAGTGGTCTCAGTCCTACGGGGATAATTTCTCTAAAATTATCCTTGATCCTCGCAATCCCGCCATCTGTGTTCCCCTTGCAGATATAACATCATCTAGGCGTTGCGGAATAGTCTCCTGGGTGTCTTTGTCCATAATGGGTACACAAAGGATAAGTAATCATTCTCTACTCGATGCTTCTCTGGAAAAACCACCATTGGGGTTCGATTGCTTTCCTGTTGACCCCGCTTCTGAAGTCTGAGCATATGCAGTTAAGGAACTCCTTTTTTTTTTAACTAATTGAAATGTCCTTTACCTCTTTTAGGCAAAAGGGGTTTGCCAGAGGTATACTCTGCATCCTTCTTCTTACCTAAACCATATTGTCCTTGTTGGCCCTCCCATAAACATAGCTCGAGGGCCTCTGCTACCTAAATAAACTTTTTGGTAGTCTCAAACTTAAAGGCAGTTAGTCCCTGCTTTAAATTTTATCGTAGTCCATCTCGCAACCTTTCAACCCTGTGTTGTTCACAAGGAGTATAATGTGAGGCAAACATAAAAAGGTTATAGAACCTCCTCTTACAGTCGAGCACTAACATGCCCCCTTATCTCAAAGCTAGAAACTCTTGTTTCTTAATTTTCTAATAATAGGAGGAGTAAAAATAATGCTCAAACTGTACTCTAAACTCTGCCTAAGACCAGGACCTTGCAAGTCTCCTCGACCTCACCGTATCCCACAAAGATTGCACCATCTCTGAAAGCAAATGGACAGCACAATTTACTCATAAGCCCTCGATACCTGCATCTGATCCAGGATATTCTCAATTATGCGAAGCCATATGCTTGCTATCTTGACGTCTGGTTCACCCAAAAAGGGTTCATACCCTAATTCTCTCATACTCTTTATAGACCGCACTAATGCAACCACACTATCAATTGGGGTTGTAGCCACAAGTATCGTCTATACTACTAATGCAGAGTCTCCTCTGTATTTTTAATACCAAGTTATCAACTAAAAAATCACAACATGTAAATAATAACCACAAAGCTCATCCCATTATATTAGACTTCATAACTCAACTAGAACATCAATTTCCACACCTTTCTTTTGAAACTAATAAATATTTCATAGACAAAGTTTAAAACTAATTAATTTACAATAAGCATTAATGTTTTAGGACATAAACATATTTAATTGGACATACAATAAAACTACAACATAAACATATTTAATTGGAGATACCATAAAATTATATTACTAACTTAATAAGAACATTATCCTTAATTACATCCCTAACAAGAGATAATTTAAACATATAAATTCCTTAACACGTGAATTACTACCAGAAATTCGCTAAATAGCAACGGATTTACCGATGGAATATGTCTGTCGGTAATTTGAGGTCGAAATTACCGACGGACACTTTTCCATCCGTACTTCAGTCAGTAACTACTGACGAAAACTTTTCTGTCCGGAATTCAGTCGATAACTACCGACGAAAAATTTCCGTCGGTAGTTACCGACTGAATTATGGACTGAAAAGTTTTCAAATTAAAAAAAAAGGCGGAAAAGATCAGATTCTATTTGTACTGTATCCGAGATGAATCTTGTACATTCCCACCCTTCAACTTCTCTAAACTAGACTTTTCTTTTAAGTATTTTACGCAATTAATTTACCCTTTTAAATCTATATCAAGTATTCATTTTTTGACCGAGAGGACACGCATTATGGACAAATAAAAAAAAAAGAGGAAAGATAAAAGATAGTCGAATTCTTTTTTCTTTTACATACTCTTAATACTTTTTATTTATACTTTAATTACTCATCTAAAAATCTAAAAAGGCTATATCTCCAGACACCATGATAAGTATGTATCATGGTCTATATTATTAACTATATTATTATATTAATATGTATGTCGATCTATACCATCTATATCAATTAATTTAATTAAGTTGTAGAATAGATACTTCTAGACAAATTCATCATGTCGCTGACGTGGAGGTTTTGGCGGGTTATTTCTTTCGACAGAATCACCGATGGATTCAAAACGACAGCCCGTACAGTGACGTGACCGGTTCGCCATTTAAATTGCCGATGGATGCACCGAGGGATTTGAAATGGCAGATCCGTACGGTGACATGTCGATGTTTCCATCAGAAGCACCGACGTAATCTCCGACTGAGTTTCCGTCGGTGAAACCGTCAGAAAAAGTTAATATATGTCAGCTCTGCCAACCCTCTCCTCCCCTATTTCTCCTTCTTCTTCCTAATCCCAACTCTCCACATCTGCAAACAACTAGCCCCCCCAAACAAAAACCTCCCTCATATTAGCACAACAAGTTATATTTCTTGAAGTTTTGTGGTCACAGCATCCGTGTTCTGATTTGCTGACGGATTTTATCAATTTTTGTAAGTAATTCTATCTTTTTAAATTTTAACATTTAATTAAATGTCAATTTTATTGTTTTTTTAGTAAATGTATTTTGTTAGTAGATGTACATGTTTTATTGTTATTTCTCAAACAAACTTGTAGTATATGAATGTATAATTCTATACCTATTATGGTTTGTTTTAGATTTTGTAATATTGTATTTGTTTGTAAATTGTTAAAACTTTATGGAACTACCGAAGTACATGTGCTGTTTTAAAGTAATTAATAGCTTGCTTAATGGGTCCGTTTAAAGTTTTATTAATGGTATTGCGGAGTGGTAATTTCCATAAATTTATATATTTTAATTTGTATGGATGTTGATAAATGATAATGAATATTTAATATTTATGAGAAGATGTGATTGGTTTGTTGGATAATCTCGAGGTAAAGTAATATTTTTGCAAGTTTATTTACCTAACTTAGTTAATTAATACATGATGTCATCATAATTTTATAGAGGTTCGATATAAGTCATGGATGATCATTCATGGATGTATCGAGATTCACCCCAAGGATTGTGGAGGATGGATTATTGTAACGGGGTTCAGGGTTTTATTAATTTTGCAACATCTATTCCCAGAAATTTTACTGGAGACGGTATTAGGTGTCCAAGCAGGAAGTGTCAAAATAAAAAGTATCTGCATCCAGATGTTGTAATGATGCATCTTCTACACAAAGAGTTTATGGAGAATTACCAGTGTTGGTATGCACATGAAGAAGTATTTGGTAGTAAGAGGAGAATGGAAGAAACGGTGGTTGGGTCTACTTTTAATGCTAGCAACGTGCATGAAGCGGCAAATAACAACACTAATCCTTACAAAAATATGGTTATGGATGCAATGAGAATGAATTAAGGTAATGTCATTCAATGTCCAATCGTAGAAGAAGAACCTAATGCAGATGCAGCTAGGTTTTTTTATTTTTTGAAAGATTCCGACAAACCATTATGGGATGGCTGCATGAACCACAGTAAATTATCGGCCGTAGCATAGGTGTTCACCATCAAGTCAGATCACGGGTTGAGTATGGCCGGGTATGACAAGATTATTGAATGGGCAAGAAGCATTTTACCTAAAGGGAACAGGCTGAAAGAGAACTTCTATGCTGCGAAGTCCATGATGAAACCCCTCAGTTTAGGATACCAGAAAATTGACATACGCCCTAACTTCTGCATGTTATACTACCTTGAAAATACTGAGATGACCGAGTGCATGACATGCGGACATTCCCGTTACAAACTGAGAACTGGCAGGGGAAAGACTCTAGTGGCATATAAAAAACGTAGATACTTCCCAATCACACCTAGACTGCAGAGGTTATTCATGTCACCAAGGACTGCTGAACACATGACATGGCACCAAGCACATGATGCGGTTGATAAAGTGATGGTGCATCCTTCTGACGGCGAAGCGTGGAAACTCTTTAACAGTGTGTATCCTCAATTTTCAGCTGAATCAAGGAATGTGCGTCTTGGGTTGTGTACAGACGGATTCAACTCATTTGAGTCATTTGCTGCTCCTTATTCTTGTTGGCCGGTCATACTCACAGATTATAACTTGCCACCGGGAATGTGTATGAGGCCGGAGTTCATGTTTTTATCTACTGTCATACTGGTCCAAGCAGCCCGGGGCGGAATATAGATGTTTGTCTTCGACCGTTGATTGATGAGTTGGCGTAGTTGTGGTCCTCCGGAGCTCTAACTTATGATATATCGAGGAAACAAAATTTCCTTATGAGGGCGGCTTTGATGTGGACTATCAATGATTTTCCAGCTCATGGAATGCTTTCTGGTTGGAGCACGCATGGGAAACTCACATGTCCATACTGTATGGAAAACAATAAGGCATTCACTCTAGCAAACAGAGGTAAAGCTTCTTTTTTTGACTGTCACCGTCGCTTCTTGCCACTTAATCACAGGTACAGAAAGAACCAAAAAGATTTCTTTGTTGGCAGAGTTGAAAAAGATGTTGCATCCCCGCGTCTTTCTAGTGAAGAATTGCATGATTTTGTCTTAGAGTACGGTGACATTGTGTTTGGCCTTCAATCAGGTAAGCAAAAGTTTCATGGTTTTGGTTTGACCCATAATTGGGTAAAGCGAAGTATCTTTTGGGAGCTTTCTTATTGGAAGACCAATCTACTCCCCCATAACCTTGACGTCATGCACATTGAAAAGAACATGTTTGAGAACATTTTCAACACTGTCATGGATGCGAAGGGGAAGACAAAGGACAACATCAAGGCTAGATTGGATATAGCTTTATACTATAACTGTAAAAATATAAAGTTGGTTTATGATGAGTCACGGGTCGCAAAACCAAAAGCAAGCTTCGTGTTAGAGAAAAATGCACAACTGCTAGTCTACAAATGGCTTAAGAGTCTGCGTTTTTTAGATGGACATGCATCGAACATATCAAGGCTGGTTAATATAGAGGACTACAGATTGTATGGAATGAAGAGTCATGACTGCCACGTGTTTATGCAAACACTCATCCCATTAGCTTTTCGTGATTTGTTGCCAAAGGGAATATGGGATACACTCGCGGAGATCAGTCATTTCTTTAGAGATATATGCTCCAACAAGTTGAATGTTGATCACATTGAGAGGCTTCAAACGAATATCGTCGAGACACTATGCAAACTTGAGATGATATTCCCTCCATCATTTTTTGACTCAATGGAGCATCTCCCTATACATCTACCGTTCAAGGTAAAAGCTGGAGGACCGGTCCAATATAGATGGATGTACCCATTCGAACTGTTAGATATTATAGTTGCAATGTAATTCATATATAAAAGTATTTTATATATTTTTTAATTGAAAATACTTGATTAATATTTCAATGTAGGTACTTGTTTAATCTCAAGAAAAAGGTTAAGAACAAGGCGTATGTTGAGGCTTCGATATGTGAGGCCTATATTGTTGAAGAGATCTCAACATTTATCTCGTACTATTTCGAACCTCATCTGAGAACGAGAATCAATCGCGTTCCACGACATGATGATGGCGGTGAAGTGCCTTCCAGTGGGAACTTGTCAATATTCTCCAATACTGGACGACCCACACCTAAAAATGTCGTAAGAGGAAGATATTTGTCGGAAATAGAGTTCAAACAAGCACACAACTATGTTCTATTTAACTGTGATGAGCTGAGACATTTTATTTAGTAAGTTTATACTAATTAAACTTTCTTAGTAATAAACTGTTAATTATATATTGTAATATCATGCACTCATTATCACTTGTAGGCAACATCGACAATATTTGCTCTCCAATAACTCACAGCTGACCGAATCCCAGATCTTTCAATTACAAGATGAACAGTTTGCCACGTGGTTCAGAACACATGTATGCACTATCACAAACTCATTCTAACTTGCAAAATTACTGTACGTATGCATGTCATTACGAGATTCTCGTTCATTTACTGTTTATTGATGTACATTACATACAAGGTTTATCAAATGAGAAGTAGTGCGCCTAAGTCATTGTCTTCACTAAGCCTAGGGCCTGAAAGAAAATGTAAGTGCTACAACGGGTATTTTGTCAATGGATATGTTTTCCATACTGAAGAATACGGGCAAGGAAGAAAGACATACAACAGCGGTGTTTGTGTTAAGGGATCCACTAGTAGTGAGTTAGAAGTTGACTACTATGGTAGATTAGAAGAGGTCGTCGAACTATAATATCATAACGAGCAGAATAGAGTGTTTTTATTCAAATGCTATTGGTATGAAACAACTGACAGGGGAATCAGAGTTGATCCGCACTATGATCTAGTCGAAATCAACTCAAAAGCTAGACTCCGCAACATAAACGATGTCTTTGTTTTCGCAAAGCAATGTCAACAAGTTTATTACACATACACCCTTTCATTTAGAAAGGATCGATCAAGAGTGGATTGGTTGTCCGTTTTAAAAACGAAACCCCGGGGTCGTGTCGAGGTTGTTCAGGATGAGAACGAAGACACAAGTGTGCGAGATGAAGTCTTTCAAGTTAGTGAGTTGGTTGAACCATATCGAGTTGCTCCTTCAATTGAATTGGAAGAATTCAAATTTTCATGTTTTCGATGACAGTCTTGTTGATGTTGACGCAGAGGAGTTGAATTTTGTTTTGAGCTCTAGCGGATAAGCAATCGATGAAGAAGATGATATCCATATTGAAGATTGCGATGAAGGTGATGACAATTCAATTGATGACGAAGAAGAAGAAAATTCTGACTAACTACCAAAATAAAGCCCTGTGTAAAACCCTTTTATCATGTAATTTAGATTATGGATGATATATTTTGAAACACGAAATATTTATTACTCGAAATAATTACTTGAAATGTCACAATTACGAAATAATTACTTGAAATAATTATAGATCATGGATGATATATTTTGTAACACGAAATAATTATTTGAAATGCCACAATTATCGACGTCCATACCGACGGATTAAGTCCGTCGGCATTTCACAGAGAGTTCGAAAATAATTACTTGAAATGCCACAATTACCGACGTCCATACCGACGAACTAAGTCCGTCAACATTTCATAGAGTTTGAAAATAATTATTTGAAATGCCACAATCACCGACGTCCATACCGACAGATATAAGTCCGTCGGCATTTCACAGAGAGTTCGAAAATAATTACTTGAAATGCCACAATCACCGACCCTAATACCGACAGATTTATATCCGTCGGCATTTCACAGAGAGTTCGAAAATAATTACTTGAAATGCCACAATCACCGACGTCCATACCGACGACTAAGTCCGTCGGCATTTCACAGAGAGTTCGAAAATAATTACTTGAAATGCCACAATCACCGACGTCCATACCGACAAATATAAGTCCGTCGGCATTTCACAGAGAGTTCAAAAATAATTACTTGAAATGCCATAATCACCGACCTTAATACCGACGGATTTATATCCGTCGGCATTTCACAGAGAGTTCGAAAATAATTACTTGAAATGCCACAATCACCGACGTCCATACTGACGGACTAAGTCCATTGGCATTTCACAGAGAGTTCGAAAATAATTACTTGAAATGCCACAATCACCGACGTCTATATCGACGGACTTATCGGCATTTCACAGAGAGTTCGAAAATAATTACTTGAAATGCCACAATCACCGACGTCCATACCGACGGATATACGTCCGTCGGCATTTCACAGAGAGTTCGAAAATAATTACTTGAAATGCCACAATCACCGACGTCCATACCGACCCTAATACCGACGGATTTATATCCGTCAGCATTTCACAGAGAGTTCAAAAATAATTACTTGAAATGCCACAATCACCGACTTCCATACCGACGGACTTAGTCCGTCGGCATTTCACAGAGAGTTTGAAAATAATTACTTGAAATGCCACAATCACCGACGTCCATACCGAGGGATATAAGTCCGTTGGCATTTCACAGAGAGTTCGAAAATAATTACTTGAAATGCCATAATCACCGACCCTAATACTGACAGATTTATATCCGTCGGCATTTCACAGAGAGTTTGAAAATAATTACTTGAAATGCCACAATAACCGACGTCCGTACCGACGGATATAAGTCCGTTGGTAAGTTGTCGGCGGGTCAAGTTTACTGACAAAATTACCAACGGACCGCGTGAATTCCAAAGGGTTGTGCATTAAATGCATCTCTGACCGCGTCATCTTGCCGACGGAATTACCAACAGACCACGAAAAATATGGAGGGTCATTAAAAATTTTGGTGCGAAATTCAAAATTACCGACGGATTTTTGACACTTCACCGACGGAATAATTTAAAATAATAATTAATTTTATATCCGTTGGTGAATCCGTCGGTAAAACTGCCATATAAGTTCCCCCAACCGCTGCTTCAGTTCATTTTTTCTTCTCCTCAGTTTTTCATCTATTCTTTTCCTCTCCGTTCTTCAAAGGTTTCACCAGCAATCTCTAGCAATTTTTCTCGTGAATCTCCATCAGTTTAAAAGGTATGTATTTCTTCTATTTCATTTTACTTTAAGGGTTTTTTTTTGCTATTTTTTTTGTTATGTTTTTTGTTTTGGTGTATTTTTTGTAATGTAGATAAAGTCTATAGTTTTTTTTTTGAATTTATTGAATATTTTTTATTGTTGTATTGGCATAATTATTATTTGTTAATTTGTTGAATATTTATTGTTAATGTTGAATTTAGCATAGAATTAGTAATTGAATATGTTGGAATAATTATTAATTTTACTCTATTATTGCATGATTTGTGTTTAATTTTTTCCATTTATTTTGATTTTTATTCTAGAGTTTTTTTTTTAATTTATTGTTTTGTTGTATTGGCATAATTATTGAATAATTTTTTAAATTGTAATTGTTAATGTTGAATTTACCTTAGTATTAGTAATTGAATATTTTGGAATAATTGTTAATTTTACTCTATTATTGCATGATTTATGTTTAATTTTTTTCATTAATTTTAATTGTTAGTCTACAGTTTTTATTTGTTTATTGAATATATTTTTATTGTTGTATTGGCATAATAATTATTAGTTAATTTGTTGAATATTTATTGTTAATGCTGAATTTACCATAGAATTAGTAACTGAATATGTTGGAATAATTATTAATTTTACTCTATTTTTGCATGATTTGTGTTTAATTTTTTCCATTTATTTTGATTGTTATTCTAGAGTTTTTTTTTAATTTATTGTTTTGTTGTATTGGCATAATTATTGAATAATTTATTGAATTGTAATTCTTAATGTTGAATTTACCTTAGGATTAGTAATTAAATATGTTGGAATAATTAGTATAGATTGGGTCAATTGGTTGTGGCTTTTGTTAATAAGTGCAGGTTTGTGGATTTGGGTAGTATCCAGTATAGGGGAGGTGCTGTCGAATTTTTTTTAACATTTGAATTTAATTATATAATTATTTGTATATAATTGTGTAAATGCGTAGAATGAAAACAAGAGCTGGTCGCTCACGTACGGTCGCAACTAGTTCGTCTAGCAGCGATGATAATATTTCCTTAGGTGTCTTTGGTTCACAAGGCTACAGAACTTGTCATATAAAAAGTCTTTGTTTATCTGCGTTATGTGAGGAAATAATATGAAATCATTCATGGAATATTTAGTAACCCTACAAATTAAATTAGGGATTTTAATAAATCTTCAATTAAACATGTATAATTAGGTTAGATAAGGTAAAAACATCGTAAACCCTTAATTTTATCGATTCAACAGCCTAAAATCAATATTCAAATTATTGATTGAAAAACAATTGTTACGTTCCAGGGCGAGATGAAATCTAATTACGTCATTAATGATTTCCCAGGGTTTATATAACTCTTCTAATTCTAGGAAAAGTGAAATGACTTCACACTTTTTATATCAAGATTTTTTTTAAGCTTTAAGTCAAGGGTGTTTAAATTTTTTATTTTGAAAAATACAATAAAAATAAATATTAATTTATCCTTTAATAAAAAAAAATAATAATTTAGGGTTAGGATTTGCAAATTATATTTAGAAACTGGCATTTGATAATGATAACTTATATCGACTCTTTACCATTAAAGGAGTGTTTGAAAATATAATTACGAACCCAGTGCTTCAATCCGGGTCTTTTTTTTTTAGCCTGAAAAAAAAAAAAAAAAAAAAAAAAAAAAAAAAAAAAAAAAACATGACAAGCTTCAACGACAAAGATTGAGCATGCAAAGAATGCATGGAACTTAGTTCCTAGCATTAGCACAGAAAGGCCCGCAATTCAAAGAACAGTAGCAAAAGCGAATTGATAAACCCGGAATCGTATTTTCAGTAAGCTCAATTCTAAGAACACCAGTGACAGCACAATCCAAATAACATTACTAAGCTTGACAAAGTCAACAGTTGTTCCTTACCATCTGACAAATTGCAGAATGAAAGAACCAAAAAGCTGCTCCTTTAGCAGTGAAGAATATTCCAGCAACCTTGAAGTCGATGTTCAGAAGGGAAAGTGCCAGCAGTCAATGATCGAAGTTTGCATGGATTGTCACTGAAAAGAAGAAACGAAAGGAAACAACGCAGCCTCCACAGTGGGCAGCCTGAAACAGTTTGGTGGGGAGGAAAACATAGAGGATGAAAGAAAAAAAAAAGCAGCTTCGAGCAGTGTATAAAAAGTGAAACGACTGAAGAAACAATCAAATAGTAAACAACGCATATGCATCACACAGAGAAGATTGGCAGGTTAGGAAAGGGAGAAATCAGACATAAAAGGCAGGCATCCAAGTAAGGCAACTTTGAAGTTATCCCTGTAGCAATGCAGGCTTGTTCTTATTCAGAAAAGAAAGTAATTCATGCCATGCATGCCATCTTGTTCGAGTAGCGGACGAAATATGTTTATCAGAATAAAAAACATAAAGAATAAATACGTGAAGAATGCAATGTAAGCGCATCTCAGCTAATGACCAAACAGTTAGCACAGGTAGTTCAAGCAAACCAAAGGAAAAATAATAATCAAGCGAGCAGGAATTTTGCGCAGTTGCGGCGTGAAAATAGACATCAAAGAAAGTCGCCTATCATGGGGATGGCATAGTCGCATCTTCTATACAGGGGGGGGGGGGGGGGGGGGGGTGGGGGGGGTGGGTGCAATATGGCTCGATGACTCAGGCTCATTATCTAAGTGTGCTGCAGTAGGTGCAATGTCTTCCAGCTCTGACTTCACCATGTCACATGGAAGTAGTAAAAGGTCAGGATAAAAAATGTTGGGTTTTCTCCATTTTTTTCTCTTAGTTGATGAAATTGAATGACCCTTGGGTTATTAGGAAAAAGGGAAGATAAGCATAAGAAATTTTAGGGGAAAAGTACGCGGGGTTGAGAAGAAATACAATGGGCTGTCACAGAGACATTTTTTTCATTAATTAGAGCACGTATGGTCAAGTAAGGAGAATGTTAAAAAGCAAGCAAATGCCCAAAAATCTGGAAAGGAATTTCAACGGGAGCTATGGGAAGATTGTCCTAAACCTGTGTTGCGCTGGCTCAGCCTGGAAATGAAGCCTTCTTCTTGTTCCAGTGAGGCTGGGTCCCTCGAGATCCTACTGAAAGTCTGAGCTTGTTGTCTGGAAAGATGCTGAAGAGCTGATAGCAGGAGGAGGGATGCCTATCGGAGTTATTGGAGAGGTTGGTGAGGGCTGGCGTTGAAGAGCTGGACTAAGCTGCTTCTGAGCTTACTGGAGTGGTGTCAGACTGTGATGAGGTTGAAGGGGTTTTATCTGTAGGGCTGGTCATTATATATGACTAAAAAAGATGCAGCAAGTGGAGCTGCTACGATGAGAAATAAAAACGTGGCAGCCTCTCCCAAATTGAAATTGACAGGAACATGTAGGAAATAGACAGGATTGAAAGTGAATAAAAACCATAACCAAAACAAAAGAAAAACCACCACTTAACCCAGTCAAACACAAACTAACCTATAACAACCACCCACGAAGAAGAAGAAACAGACTAAGCAAAAATCTAGTTAAGAATGAACTAACCATCTAATCGCACCAAACAGGGGATAATCCATCCCAAAATAGAGGACAGACTGAGCAAACTGAGGGTGCATTAAATGGACGTCCATTCACAGCACCCAACTTGCGTATAAAAACCCATGTTGTTTAGGCATCTGAGAAGCCGAAGCCCACACCCTAGGAACCGAGGAGCATTGTTGATGAGCCACAGAGTGTACGCAAGCCAGTGGTGCAAGGAGCAAACTGATGGCTAACATGCAGAGAGGTTGAAAACGAAGCGCCTGGGCCCTGGACCTAGGAATTGAAAGAAAGAACAAGGTTGACCTAGCCCACCCAAGCTGCATAAGCTAGCTATGTCAAGCCAAGCTGCCTTTACCCCTCCTACAACCACCCCCCAAGAAAAGGAGACAACAACCCCAGCCAGAAAGAAACCTCATCTCTCTGACTCGCTGGTGTTTCACTTTTAATCTATACAAATTCTTACATTTGATAAAAAAAAAAAAAAAAAACCCCTAAACTCATCCAAAGCCTACCAGCAGGCAAGTCAAGAAAGCATGAATTGACACAACTGTTTTGGTGAATAGGGAATTCTCTCTAGGTCCACAGTGAATCTTCCATGATTTTCTTTTTTTAAATGTTTGTTCACATCTAATGTGTAGGGTCTGCCAACTATCAAGTTATTCAATAAGACCCAGATTTCTAATTCCCATTCCAAAACCAGGATTTTTAAAACATTATTCAACTTTGTGTATAGCTTATTTACATATAAAATGACTTCATACAAGCCTTCGACGAAGGACCAGAAAGTAGCATGGCGTCTGGCATGACAAGCCTGTAGCCATGACATAAAGCAGTTTGCTGTCAGCTCACTCAGAAAATGTAGGCAGGTTTGGATTAAGTTTAAAAATGCCAGACATCCCGGTCGGATGCTTTAGATTGTCAAATATGCCAGAGGCTTGGGACTTCAGTCGCGAGAGTAACCAATATTTGATGACGAGATGCATCTTGCCTCAACGGCCAGTGTCTTGATAACCCCGCGGCATGGGTCTCCAAATATAGCATTCGAAATCGCAATATCACACTTATTTTTCCCCTGGCAAGCCTGCATGAAAGGAATAAAAAGATAAAATCGCAGAGACAGACCACCGGAAAGACAATTTATCATTAAAATGTGAAATTTTCTAGTCCATGCAGTCCATTTTGCATGTCTTATGGAATTCCCAAAGCTATACAATGAAGAATGTTTCTTCTAAGGGTTCATCTAACACATGCTCTTAGGGAAATATGTCAAGAGATTACTTATCAACAGTTATCCTATTTCTGGTTATTGGAAAATCCAGTGGCCTGAGATTTATGGAAAGATAAAGGTGTAAGAGATTTTTTAAATTTTCAAACACGATTTTATTGACGAGTGCTCTAAAGGCACATTTTAAAATTTCCCCCGCTCGCTTATGAATACGGGCAAAATATCAATCCAAGAAATTTCATTTATTTATACAAGGAAAATAAGTTATGTTGTTCCCACAAAGAAGAACAGGAAGGTGAACTTCAGCCAAATAAATCAATGGATAGAGAGTGAAATACATGCCGTTCAAGTGTTGGCACTCACTGTGTCCTCCTTTCTAACTGTTTAAACACCTCGACATGCAGTTCTAAGAATTTCAAGTTTTATGCCACTCAAGGACAACAGTCAACTAGATGCTTAACATTCATGACCAAGTTTGAAAATTCCAATTTTATACCTTGCACAGAAATATCTACCATGAAGTAGCTGTCGTGTGCTTGTGTTCTTCAATACATATTCTCAGCACCCAAAGAGCTAGACATTTAGAATAATCGGGTTCAAAAAGTTGTGTTGGTATGTTTACCTCAGTGACCACAGAAGAAGAATTGGAGGCATGGCAGTTGCCCCTAGAAAACTTCTGGCAGCTACCGTTAGGAGTTCCATAGCTAGCAAATTCTATTGAGGACATTATATGCCCATCTTGACACTTCAAGTGCATTTCTGGTGTCATATCATTGCGTGATATATTCCCACCAGTTAAATCTGCCCGGGACCACTTCCTGAGAGGTGGATAATGGGACTCTGACACTTGAGCACAAATCACTTTTGCTGACCGTAACTTAACTGAAATCTCAAATGGATTCCCTCCTGTTTCCTCAAACACGACAAGTAGATTATTTGATGCCTCTAACCATGCCCGAGGGACATGGTACCTGGACACAAACCAATAACAGCACATGACATTAAAACCATGATTTTTCGTTGCTATTGTCAAATTGTAGAAGCAAAACATGGTAAATAATTTATACAAGGGAAGCAAGCGTAGCTCCATCATGCACATACACACAAACTGATACACAGCATGTCTGAGGAAAAGTTACCAGGTTTGAGTAGGATTGCCACAATTTGTTCTACACTTTCCAGAACTGTAGGCTCCACGATAATCACAACTTCCACATCCATCTTTTGGAGAAATCACTGTCCAGTATCTTCCTATGTGGTGACCATTGACCCATGCCTGGCCCTTTCCCATGCTTCCCAAATCAAGAGCAACTGGGTCAACCCCGGATGGTGCATCGAAGAATGTCTTCATGAATTGAGAGAAAAAAAAAACTATTTTAGACTAAGAGTAAAATGCATGACATTATGTAATCAGCATCAGCTGTGTGTGTGTGTTCCTACCATTGAGGATATTTGTTAATCACTTGTGAATACCAACTTCGACTTAACTAATTAATATTTTATATTAATATTTACAGTACTAGAAAAAATGGGACCACCAATCAGTTTATCCAATCCTCTATAAGCAAAATCAGTAAAGAAATTAACTTACAAATGTTCTACATAATAGCTTTCATGGTCGAATACCATAAGATATTAGCCTTACCTTATACCAGGTAAATGTGGATGGAGTAGCATCAACTGCCAATTCAGACCATTCAAACTTTTCATTATCGCCTGTGCTGTAAACTTTAAGGAACTCACCCTTAAGCCCAACCTTTAGAAGAAATAAACAACTCAGTCTTCTACCTTTAGGAGAGAGAAAACATCGTGCACTTTGTTGCCATAACTAAAGAATCAAATCAGATGTGGAAAATAACATAATTGACAGAAAGGAGCACGAGCCACATGATTTAAAATTTGTGCCACTGTGAGTATCAAAGTCTCCATTTAGTTTTGATGTACTAAAGGTAATGCATTGGTGCTTTCCTTTTAACTGCACATCCATGTATGTTCTGCTGCTTCATATTTCTCCATCAAACTCACTTATTTTAACTGCAGTATTATAGTCAAAATACACACAGGATTCTATTTCAGTATTTCAGTTGAGAACCAAGGATGCCAGACCCCAGCAGTTAGAGATGGATCGTATTTTTCTAAGATCAAGACATCAACATAAGCAATTGACTTCCCTCAGCCATGTCTTTGCCTTGTATAACATGTGGACATGCTGACTGACACTCTAGAACCACTCATATTCCATAAGATTTTAGAACTTGATGAACAAACCTTTTGCTACAGGGGCAAATTAGCAGATAACAGCAAGAATTTCAGTTGCCTAGTAATCCAAGTAGTTTTAAAATCAAACAAATAACAAAAAGTATCGTAAGAAATTTACCAAATACATGTTTTCTTTCATTTGCAAAATGAAACTACAGAATGCCGAACAAAATCATCAAAACATACCTGGTAAGTCCATGATAAGTTTGAGAGGTCTATATCCCCATTTTTAAATCCAGTAAGCTTAATTTGACCTTTAAAGCCTGCTCCATCTCTTTCTAAGAAGGCACCGTAATTCTGTATCATCAATTTAAATCATAGGGCAGAGTACATGGAATTATTAATACCAGACCTAAGGAGACAGGTAACATACAAAACTCGATGTGCAGCTAAAAAACAAGTTAACTAAGATGCTACAAAAGCAACTGAGCGAGCCTATCATCTGCCATTACAATCCAACATAATCTGTTCTGCTCAAAATTTACAACTCACAAGGAATCAAAGCCAATAACTGAGGAGAGAACAGAGAATTCATATTCACAAATCACAAACTAGGTAGTGTGTCTGTAATATCAATCCAATTAAGGTAGGTAATTTTAAGATATTTTACATGCCACGTAGTATATATGTGGAAAAATGTGGAAATCCCAAATTTAATCTGCCCCTTACCTGGGAGTAAGAAAAAGTAAACAGAAAGTCACAGCTCTAAAATATAATCTCCATGAATTAAAAGGAGATATAAGGATTGGAAAAGCTCAGATTTGTCAAATAAAACAATATTCATTAAGAGGTTCAAGCTTCAAATGTCCCAGCTTTTAATCAGAGCAAAAAAGGGGGAGAAGTGCTTTTCTCCCATGAAGAACAAAAAGTAAGAAACACGGAAATCCCAAAAGACGATGATAGCATGGAAGAACACCTATGGCAGCTTGAGGCTCATCAACGAACACCTGGGCTGACTTTTGGGGCATAAGGGAGATTTTTTTAGTAATCTTGCAGCTTAAAGTTCATTAATAAATATTTTTCATTTTGAAACATTTTCCAGCTGAATCTCAAATAATCTCCTTATTGAGAACTAATTAAGCTAATTGAACACAAAGTGCTAGTTCCTCAAGACTACTACCGTTAAACACTTCCTTACCTTTGATCTCCTCATAGAACTACGAGTGACATAAAACTAGATTCCTTGTGTTTTTTCTAGGAAAATAATTTAACCTATTTTCAGGAAATTAAGAAACAAATGAAATATTTTCTATGTAGAGGTGAGAAACAATGCCTTCATTTCTCTTCTTCTTCATGATATAAGCCCTTCCATTTTCCTACAGTCATTCTAGAAGAGCAAAACAATTGCAAACATCTAATTGTGAGGTAAAATATTTCAGGGATGTCATCATTGTTTCCTGTAATAGCACCAATGAGGCAGGCTAAACCAATAGGCCATAAAGCATCTTCAAGAAAACAATTGGTCTACACAATTAATGGAATACAATAACCGAATATTGGCAAGAAGATACAGGATATTTTACCTGCAATCCAACTGTCTGAGACAACAACACTAACTCATTGTATCCTTTCTGAAACTGAACTGGCTGGACCACCTTGACCCAATGACCAACCACACTGCCTTAACTTCCACGAGATATTCCAGCATCAATGTTAGAAAATAACAGGTTAGGATTGAGAATATAAAGATGGCACGCATTATACGCAGTGCCTATGATAGAAAGCCATAATTTTTCTTTTTACTCGAAGAAGCAGTCATAAAAATGCTGTAGCAGGCAGGAACCTACAAAATTTCATGAAACATCTCTAATTTGCAAGAAAATATTGCATTCAATCTTGGTGAGGATTTCTGGTAGAATTGATGCAAAAGTAAATCTAACACCCATGACTTTGCTACAAAGACCACACAAGCTGGAGTCAGTTGCCCTGAAAAAAGTGCAATTTATTTCACCTTTTCCCAATAACCATGTTATGATTAGGAAAATATAATGCTCCAGAACAACTTCCAACAAATCAGGAAAAATATCTTAAATGAATTTCAATCTCTTTCAGCCTATGTTTAACCACTGAATCCCCCTTTTCATAAATGAAACAAATAATCAATGATTTAAAAATGGGTCATTAAAGAACAGAGTTTTGATAGGCTACACATTCTTCCTATGCTTCAAATGCATTCTTAACAGTTTCCTCGAAAACATACATCAACTAGTCTATTAAATAAGGACAGCTAGGGTTTATTATAAAATCATTTATACTCTTAGAAAACATTTCCTGGCTGAGTTTGCAGAACTTCACTGCTAGGATGAAACAACATAGAAAGAACAAAGAAGAAATGAAGCGAACAAAAGGAAAAAAAATACAAACACACTCATGGTTATGTAGATGGATGCACTTATATATGAAGGATAATACAAGACAATACCTGTAAGCTGGCCATTGATAAATACACGCAACACATCACGCATGCTATCTATTGAAACTGCAGGGCTGACTTTATTTTTCTCCCAAAATGCAATGTCATCATCAGAAACATATATTCTGCATTTCACAAAAGCATTTAATTGAGCAGGCATTAATTACATGAAAACTATAAAAAAAAATGAACCTGTTAAGTACACAATGCGTTCAATTAACAACCTAAGGTGATAGAACTCAAGCATTGAAAGCTCATTCGTAAACATTGAGTTCCTTGTGATGCTAAATGTTGACTGAATTCACCAGAATAACTAGATCTAGTTTTTTTAAACAAGTTGTGGAACGACAACACAGACCGGTCATGGTAAATTTATTTTAGATTTCAGCTTGCTAAAGCCTTGTTATATGTTACTTACAGTAACTGTATGGGACAAATGAAATGCATAGCTCTATTAACACAACAAATTATATATCATGTCCAGCATACTACATTTCTTTGTTTTCTACAAAGAATAATACTTTTACATCCATATTCAAGACACAATGATGCACCTTGTGAAATACCACAGATAGTCAGATTCATCCTTTGTCACATTCAAATGCTCCAATATGCCTTTCACAGTAAAATTCTCCTCACTCCACAAAGTAATTGGCTCTTTGGCAGTCAGCCAGGATGTTGATTGTGGAGAATCTTCAGTCTGAACAATGAATTGTGGAAGTAGAGAACTGTTTGAAAGAGGCAAAACAAACTCCACAGTCTTGATATGAGTCTGTGCTGCAACCTGATTTTATGGGGGGGAAAGGAAAGAATTAAAAGAAGAACAGCTTCAAACATCTACCAGACATCTTTGTTCAAAAATATAAAGGTAAAAAAACCTAAAATCTCATAAAGTAGAGTCATATAAAATATTCTTAAAAAAACATAGAAAGGGATGGATGTCAGGGTTTTCACAATAATAAAAATGGAATTTCTTGGTGTTTGGAGCGGGGGCAGAGTGAGCCAAATGCTTCTATCCAGAAGGATGCAATTATCTGGACAAGTAAACAGCTAACTTGAGAAAGATTTCAAACTTTTTCATTTTGCAATTTGTTTTTTTGGTGAAACAGCTAGTAAACAGCTAACTTGAGAAAGATTTCAAACTTTTTCATTTTGCAATTTGTTTTTTTGGTGAAACGTTGTACAAGAGCTATAACAATATTTAGTTTCAAAGGCATTCCTTTGCATAAATTATTCAGATCAAATTTATGATGGACTGTAATCTTCAGATTTTTTATGAGCATGATTTGACTTCAGCATGGAATTGTACAACTTGCGAAAAGAACAAACATTCCCAAGCACAGGAGAGTATAGATGTGAAGTTATAGGACTGGTGCATTAAAATGTCTAGCGAACATATAGCAAATATAGGCAAAATACATTTACAAGTGTCCACACAAGAGTGAATCATATGTAGATTTCAGACAAGTGCCTAATTTCCCAAATGTATGCATTATCCTAAATATAAGAACCAAACCTTGGCAGTGTTGAAGACAGTATTTCTGCAGTCTGGTAATATACTCACTGACCATGGAGGTAAAGTAAATGATTGACCAAGGAATCTCACAGTAGCTGCTTGATGTTCATCAATATTAGCAAGAAATGCAGAGCACTTGCTTTGACTTCCATACTGAGAGAAATTCATGCCTTGAATGCTTAGACTTCCACCGTACACATGTGCCTGAATAGTTTTTTGTTCAATAAAGCTCAAAACCTTTGACTAGACAAAACAAGTAAAACTGCCAGTATAGTAGCGTAGAGATCACACCAAATCAAATGCAAAATGGAAAAATGGCAAAGGTTCTTCATTCAGAGCAAAGAATGATTTGGTAGCTCTATTTATCTAAACACTTCAAGCTTCAAATGGTTGGCATGAGTTAAGGAGTTCACAATATTTTCTCAAAAGCATTTTGTTTTTGTTAACATGAATCTGGAGTCGGACAATGCTGGGATTTCAGATATATCTCATTTCTGGCTTGTAGGATAACTGTTTCAAAATATGTCCTCATGTCGATTCATCTAATGCAGCCCTAAACAAAATAGAATCATTCAAAATCCATGCAACATCCATATCTTCATGAGATTTCCAAGGGTAAATTGCACCATCCTTCCCTAGGTGGAGGTTAAACTTAAGATCTCCTCACCTTCTAAGATACTACATTGACTTGAAAATACAAGGGCAGGTGCTAGCGGGAATAGTGTTAGAAATGGTGATGCTTGTTTCACAGGGATCTGTTGGATCAGGTCTAAAATGGTGAAGGTGATGATGCTGGTGAAGCTGATACCTGGTATTTCTTATGCATCTTCCACATATAGTAACATAGATGAGGTAGGTACAAGGGTTGAAGACAGCAATGAGAATACCATCCACTAGACAACTCTGACATGAAGAAGAATCCTGTATTCAGGCTTTGGAAAACGATTCTAAAGAATGGAAAATCATTAGGTTTGAAGGCAGCAATGAGAATAACATCCACCTGACAACTCCACGTGAAGAGAAATCCTGTATTTAGGTTTTTGAGAAAGATTTTAAATGATGATAGAATCTCAACTCCCTTAGGTAGGAAGAAAGTGTGTTAATAAGGCTTACTGTGTGATAAAATATTATATGGGATATGTTTAAGAAGACTCACTGATGCCATAAATAAATCCATGGATTTATTTGTCATTTTATTAATTTCAGAATTTCGTAATTATTTATGTCATAAGAATTTAGGTCTATCCCTTTTCTATCTTTTTCCTTCAATTGTTCCCTTAGTTCTACATTTGATTGTCTCAGTTACCTTTGCAATTGATCTAGAACAACAATCTACATTTGATTGTTGATCAATTGCAAAGGCAATTGAGACAATACCAGAAGAATCAGGACACTTTTTCTCCCCAACTTTCTGAATTAGTGCATATTGAAACCAATGCCATCAAATTAATGCAATTGTGGGCATCACAAGTTGCAAACTAAAGGAGCTCCATCAGTCATGCCAAAACAAGACCTATTCATCTTTATTTATTTATTTCGCTCAGAAATGGTGTGACCATATCAATCCATGGAAATAACAACCTAAAACTATTCAAACCTCTTGTTTTGGTCCCAGTTTTATATACTGAGCTGAATCTGCAGCAACTAGAGCAGGTTCACAAAGCTTTATGGCAGCATGCAAATCTTTCAAATGCCCCCACTTGGGCTCGCTCAACAAACCTAGAAGAAGAGCAAAACGGGTTCATTAATTTAGCTGTGATAAGAAGATTAATATTTATTGTTTAGCGTGCACAATGGATTTATATGCAACTAAGGCAAGTTACTACAGCCTCAGTGAAAAAACAGTTGCCCAATGATTAACTCAGTTCTCTGAATTACTTTCACCTACCATATTCATCAATTGGAGCATCATAGTCATAACTAGTTATATAGAATGGACCCCCAGAAGTCCGGCCGAAGTTTGTTCCACCAAAATACTGCAGCCAAGCAGGAAACTTATCAAGATGCAGCAGGTGCACATCAATGGGGACAATGATTTCTAATCTTTTAACCTAAAGATATAGTTGACATACATCATGATGCCTATTACTGAAAAAAATCATGGAAATCACTGGTTAACAACTATTGCTAGGAAATGACTCCTAGATCATAGAAAGCATTCACTGATGCTTTGGCAGTTCAGAACTTAAGAGTCACTCCCACTCATATATCTTTTTCAGACCCACTGCCAAAGGAATTCAAGTTGGGCCCCTGAATTGAACACTTTCCAACAAATTGCATTGCATAATGGGTTCCCATAGCATTTTCTACAGACTTCTACTTTTCCATGCAAGTTTTGGAAAGTCTAAATTAGCAGTCATTTCAGTAATATACTTTACCATATAATAATTCTGGAAACTCCCTCCACGTTGAAAAAAGCGTGCAACAGCAAAGGCAAGGTCTTCAACAGGCCTGTGAGGCAATCTTCCACCCCAAGTTGTATACCTAGAAAAACCAACCTAAAATGATTAACACTACCCATAAACTTTAGCAGCATTTACGAAGTGAAGCTGGAAAAAGTGATGGGTTTTGAAATGAAAACAGTTTGAATTAGCAATGATATGAAACACAAACATGCACAAGTTTAGCATGCCTCAAGATATGAAATCAAATTATCTCTGCAAGCACATTTTAGACTACAATGTGACCCACACCCTAAGTGAGAGCTGTTTTGTGGGGTTTGATTGTGGTGGAAAACAGCATTTATCAAGTGTCATCTAAATCATAAATTCCACATCATCAGTGCACCCTATCCCCACCACCAAAAAAATAGAACAAAAGAAAAGAAAAGAAAAGAACAAAAGAGAAATGAACACAAAGTTTACTTGGTTATTATTTCTTAGTCAAGAACTCTACTCTTAATAAGCATATAAGCTCAGAAGCCCAAAACGACACTTAAGGTTACATCCTCCCATTTACGCACAATGCAAGGAAATATTTCACCGCAA
The DNA here is from genome assembly GCA_007827005.2 of Populus simonii. NCBI lineage: Eukaryota > Viridiplantae > Streptophyta > Magnoliopsida > Malpighiales > Salicaceae > Populus > Populus simonii. Next base: position 4,637,366 of record CM017480.2, read on the forward strand.
CAAAGGTTGGCCTTCCATTGTGAATCTGTAGCATATGTATTCTTATCATTTCACTGACCATAGGTTTTTAGCCAGTGTATACTGCACAACTCATCAGCCTGCCTCAATATTTGATTCTAGTCATACATGTCATGGTATTTATAAATAACAAATCTTCCAAGTCAAAAACACAAAAAAAATATGACATGAAACAAATTAATTTCCATATTGTGCTAAATTGAATCGTAAGGCTTGGCCATACCATCCATCCCAATCTTCGGTCCAAAATATTGGTTTCTTAGGGGAATTTGGTTTAAAACCATCACAATAGTATCCATTGCATGCATCTATCTGCGTAAAAGTAAAAAAAAAAATATAAGATGACTGGAAATTAACAATTCAAAATCTTTTAGCCTTCAGATTATCAAGTCTCAAAACTGGATAAACCAGTTGATTTCAATAATTTCAGATTCTCCTTTTATTGTTCCTGACCAAAAAGCTTGAGCATTATTTACATCACTAAGAAATATAATTTAAAGAAATTTACTGCTGTAGCAATCCTTAGGTGATGAGTCCTTACAATGTTTTCTGGAGCATCAGTTTGCTTGCACATCACCCATGGAACCCCAGCGTCAAGTGCTAAAGCCATTCCAGCAGCCCATTTCATGTATTCGTTCCCTCCCTGGCCAAATGAGTGCTCAATATTCCCATATTCGTTTTCAATCTGTCAAAAAAATTGTTAGTTATCACATGTTAATTAAAAAACCACTATAGTTTTTGGGAGCATCGTATTGAGCAAGAACTGAATTTAACATGATTGATCCAAATCCCCAGACTGTATTATGTCTGCTGGAATTTGTGCCAATAGTCACAATAAGTTTCATAGCTGGAAATAATGGCCTCCAAAGCCTGCCCGCCCAACCCCCACCCGCCAACGCAACAATCCCACCTTCCTCCCATTCATGTCATGTTTCTCTCACAGTACCTGAGAACAAAAATACTGCCCACTGGCAGGAATGGGATATCACCTCTTAGGCAATATCCATTTATCGTGCCAGATTTTTCATCTCAATGAGATGAAAGATATGTGTGAATTAAAACAGTCCGAGAATGTAATTCCAATCCCCCCCTCCGTGATTCTTATAAGCAAAATCAAACCACAGAACTTATCCAAAATAGAACAACATTACTCTAAAAGCTAAAAAGATTGGACAAAGAAACTCAAAATTGTATACAACCTGGAACATGATGATTGGACCACCTTGCCAAGATAATAGCATTTCCTCTCTCATCAGATCTACTATCTTTGTAACAAACTTCTGCATCTCTTCCTGTAAATGATACAGGTATCATCAGCATCAGCATGTTATGCTAACCTCTACAATCTAAGACTCGTGGCTCCATTTCAACAATTTTACTGTTAGCACGAGGATATTATTTACAATCCCCCATCTAACAAGATTCTTTCACTGAGTTGGGGTACATGTGACCCATATAAATAGTCCAAAGAAATAATAATAACTTTCCAGGGATTAGGTAGAGGTTAAATAAAAAAAGAAGATAATAAGAAATTAGTTAAAGGTTTAGAAACTGCAAAAATAGATCCCTCAAAGATTAGTTAGTAAAGAGGAGACAATAGAAGGTCAATGAATTATTGGATAATTTGGTGTTGCGTGAGTCAAAAGGCATGTACATGGGTAAAGGCACAATGGTTGACATTAAAGGAAAAATAATGAAAGGAAAGCACAGGGAAAAAATGTTTGCCCTGCATTTTTATGATGGAGTTTGCTGATATTTTTATGATACTCCTGTGGCAAAATGATGCTTGAGAATGCAAAGGGCAAGTAGCAAAGGTAGTACAAGGCTCTATGATCAAAGCTGCTGATATTTGTATGATACTCCAATGACATCACCAAATATGCATTACCACTGGAGATCTTAAATGCTTAAAACATGACAATAAAGGATACATTTGATGCAAGTTTAAGGAACTGTGATATCTCATATTCAGTTTAAAGAAGCAACATAAATCTGCAGTATAGATGCTCATAGCTCCAATGTACCTTAAAAGGAGCATTATCTGTTCTAAAGACTACGCCGGGGACATCTCGCAACCACACTGGGAAGCCCCTGCAATATGTTTGTCAAATAACAGCATAAATCAATTTAAGTTTTTAACAAAAATGACCATCCTTTGCATTACACTACTATTTTCTATCCAGTGAAATGACACCCCCCCCCAGCCTTTCCTATGTTGAAAATTGAGCATGCCATCAAGGTTTTCTTGCATTGAGTTGAGGAAATGTGCATTACATCTCTCAATAGTTTGTCACTTCATTTACTCATAAATATCTTTGTTTTCTTATTCCTCTTTTTTTTTTCGGACAAGAATTAAAATTTTCTATCTTACACACATCAGCATCAATGCAACACCATCATCTTGATGCTCAAAAAAAGAAGTACGCATTTTAAGTTTTTATGCACTATCTTATCTGCAAAGCATCTAGCAGACGATGGGAATCAAAAAAGAATACTAAAAAAATAAAACGAGCATGATACCAAAGAGGCAAAATAAATAAAAGGAAAAAAAAAGGCCTTCAATTTAAAAAAAAAATGAAAAAGAAAGGTGAGACCCGAAATTCCACTCGGCACAAACATAAGGGCCTATGCGAAGATGAAGATAGAGACCACTTTCACCCACTAGCTTCACAAACTTTACAAGATCATATCTCCCTTCAAAGTAATACTGTCCAAGAAAATAACAAAAAAAAAAAAAAAACCATTTAGTATCAAGTTTCACACAAAGTGATAAAATTACAAACAAACTGGAAACTGTCATAAACAATCAACCAGATTCACCTGTCCTTTAACTGGCTCATGCCCGCCCCAAAATACATAAGTTTGAACCACATCTGCTCCACCTTCCTTACTTTTTGCAATTAAATCAGGCCACATCTGATATTACGCGAAAAACACACACTTTAATAATCTGACAACTTGAATAAATAAACAATTAAACAAGAACAAATTAGCTAATACAAAATTAACAGAAGCACGCACGCACGCATCATCGCACATTTATTTATCAATTTCTCCTGTAACGCACATTTGTTTTTTTGTTTTTTTCTCTCTTTCAACATTAAAACGAAGAATCTCCAAACTCTCTTATAAAATTACTTTTTATTCTCAAATTCTAGGTCAGGTAGCATTAAAATAGCCTTAATTTATCTCATCAGTGTATAATTAAGAATTAACCTCGTTGAAACACAGAATTTTGAAGCAACATAGCGAAAGAGAAGAGACAGTTTATGGTATACCTCGGGAGTGGCGCGAGGATAGTGGATTCCGGCGGAATTGAGTATGCGGCGGCGGCCGTCGATGATGAGAGCACGGTGATCGTAAGTAACATTGAACGGTTCGAAAAAGTTGGAAGATATGAGGGTGAATTGGATAATTAGATGAAAAGAGAGAAATTGAAAGAAGGACATTTTAAGTCTTGAAGAAGAAATCATTGTTTTTTTTATTTTAATTTTATTTTTTTGAGGGAAGGAGTGATGAGCAGAGCAGAAGGTTATAGCTTACAAGGAAGTTGAAAATTGGAGTGTAGTAGAAAGGAAGGACGATCCTTCGAACGTTGTACTTTGGAGTGTGGATTAAGGTGACACGTTGGCAATGACAAACTAACTAACGATCAGAAGGTAGTGACAGCTTATCCATCTTTCTATTTATCTGAGTCTATAATATTAATTATATATTATTAGGGGAAATGGTCTATACGAGGTGTCGTGGTGTAGTTGGTTATCACGTCAGTCTAACACACTGAAGGTCTCCGGTTCGAACCCGGGCGACGCCAGTTGTTTTATGTCAAACACCTTTTTCATGATTTGGAAAGTAAAAATGGTTGACGTGCACAATAACCAACGGAGATCATTTTCTGGCCCAACCTATTATTGAGATTTCATATTATTTTGATTGTTTTTTTATATATATATTTGAGATGATTTTTTAAATTAAATATTTTTACAACTTCATCCTTTTAATAGAGATAAAACACTTAAGCATTGTCTTAACAAGTGTTGCTAAATGAGAGTTCGAGGAGGGATGAGTATTTTCCTATAAAATTTTATTATTATTATTATTTCTTGAAAATATTTTAAAATTGATATTTATTTTTTAAATTTATCTATTAACATTAAATTGGTTGGGTATTGAGTTTTTTAATTGAACATGAATCTATGATTTAATGGGTTACGGATTTGATAAATTAACTCGAGATTAAAAAGTTCACTAGGGTTTGCTTTGTCTTTATTAAATTTAGTTTTTTTTAAATGAATTTAGTTTTTTAATTAAATTAAATTAATTGATTGAATGTAAGCATTAAGTGCTCACTTTATAGTATTTGTTTAGTTAGCTTTTCGAGTTGGTGTTCTGACGATGCGTATAGCCTCTTTCAATTACACGATTCAGATCAGCGAGTTAATCTAGACCCTTTTTTTATTCGATATATATTTAATTGAAAATTAAATTTTGTTTTTGTTTTTTATGAGAGTTAGTACTTTTAAAAATGACATGAGTTATTTGGTTTTTCTTTTTTGTTTTATTGAATTTAGCTTTTTTAAAAAATTAAATTAAATTACTTGATTGAATGTAAGCATTAGATATTCATTTCATGATATTTTGTTTAGTTTGTTTTCTAGATCGATGCTCTAACGGTGCATGTGGTCTCTTTCAGTTACCCAAATATTAGATTATTCTTATTTTTAAAAAAATATTGACATCATTTAAATATTTTTTATGCTAGAAAAAATTTGGTCTATTATATAAATCTAACTAGTTATTACATAATCTTCAAATACAATGAATAGAATTGAATACAAGATACTTCTTTTTTTTCTTTATAGTCGATGATGTAGCATGACAATATTAGACACAGAGCAATGTTTCTTCCATGAAATATAAAATATTATTTTGATATATTTTCAAGTAAAATTTATTTTAAAAAACAACTATAAACACACTTCAAAACAGCCTTTTCAAAAACTCTCCTAAAAAATAGTTTAGCGAGAACCTTTGAAATTTCCATTACCTTTTGTATAACATATATAATTGGACCCATTGAGTTTTGACTGCTTCAAACACCTACACAACTATATAATAACAACCATAGTTTTGAAACCCGACCCGGTCATCGACCCGGTCAAGTGATTGGGTCACGGGTCAGATGGGTTGACCCGGGTCGACCCAAAAAAAACCTACGCTTACAGTAGTGAAAAATCAGTCTCGGTTGAAAAAGAAAGTCTATGCTTCTATAACCATGTGAACACATACACTTACAGTTGCAAGTCCAATAAACAGAATTGGTGAGCATTAACAGAAGCAAAAGCAAACGAACAGGGACATCAAATTCAACTTAAGCAGAACAGTAACAAAATTAACAGCAAATTGGTGAGCATTAACAGAAGCAGAAGCAAACGAACAGGGACAACAGAGGGCAGAAGCAATAACAATTAATTGCAGAAGTAGAAGCAGAACGAACGAAATATTCACAGCAATATTCACAACAATATTCACAACAAAGTTCAGGTCTTTGACCATTTGAAGTCGCAGAAAAATAAAAGAACAGAGAAAATGAGATACATACCTATGGAGTTGCAAGCTTGTCAGTTCAAAGCAAATGAGTCAAAAGAGGGAAGAATCGATGCCACTGTTATACTATAGCAAAGCTCTCCTGCAAGTTCAACAGAGGGAAGAATATTTAAAAGATGTTTTAATTTGAAATAGAGGATAGCGAAAGAAGAAAGAAACAAGTAATACTCATCTAACCTTATTCTCAGATTTGAAACAACGATCAAGGATTCAAGAGTCTTTTGTTCCTCTGCTTTTCTTCGTGACTGAAATGGGTTTGAAGATTTCTTGAAATTAATTAGGTCTTCTCACTTCTGCGTTCGTTCCTCTGCTCTTCTCGTTTTGGCCTTTTAATTGTAAAAGGCCAAAATGACGTCGTTTTGGTCATGAGTATATATAAAAAATAAACCAGGGTCTCAGCCAGGTGTGACCGGTCCGTCCGGGTCCTGGGTCGACCGGGTCTGACCGGGCCAATTCCCAGCCTGTTTTTTCTTAGACCCGGCCCGGCCACAGACCCGGGTCGGCCGGGTCCCGGGTCGACCCGCCTGGCCGGGCCAGGTTTTAAAACACTGATAACAACAACAACAAAATGACAATACACTACCTCACTTTCCATGATGACCTTCCAGTTTTCTCAAATCTTGTAATTTTCGGACTAAACTGTTGCAGAAATAAAATGGAGCAGAAAATTCCTTGCAATATTATTATTATTATTATTTTAATTAATGTGGGTGTTCGGATTAACTTGCGCGCATCTCAACTAATCTACAAGTCCTAAAATTAACGACCATGTAAACCTCCTATAATCTTGAGGTTTGTGAAACTCGAACTAGTGAGCTTTATAAAACAAATTCAGAACCTGACCAATTAAATTATTATTATTATTAGTTTATTATTATTATTATTATTATTATTATTATTAGACCTGGTCCGATGACCTATTCAACTAACTACTAGCCTCAATCTAGAACTACAAGAAGGCCATCAGTATTGACTGGTTCATTCATAGGTCAAGTCAAATTGTTTTTTACTCATAGGAAAGGTCAAACTTCTACTTCAGATATAGCTGAAAACCATTGCTTAATAATGCTTTCATTATTCTAGATAAATCCTCCTCAAACAACTGTAAGGAAACCAAAATCAAGTTGAATAGCCATGTCAAAACTCCCCCAAGAAATCATTGTTGATATTCTCACCTGTTTACCAGCCAAGTCCCTTATAAGATTCAAGTGTGTGTGCAGATCATGGCGGTCATTAATCTCCGATCCTCAATTTGCCAAGTTGCATCTCAAAAGGGCACATGAAGACGAGAACATTAACCGTCAAAGGCTCCTCATTGCTGCTGATCCTCTTTATTCTGTAGACTTTGAAGCAGCTAGTGATGGTGATAATGGCAATATATTAGTTAAGCTTCCTTATCCTAACGCAGAGAGTCATAACGACTCCTTCGCTGTTGGATTATTTCTGGGATCTTGTGATGGCATAGTATGTATACTTAATGAAGTTGATAGTGTGGTCTTATGGAATCCATCAACTAGAGAGTCCAAGAAATTGTCAGGACCAAGTTCTTCTCTGCACAAAGATTTCTCGACTGGACTTGGTTATGATTCCTCTACTGATGATTACAAAATGGTAATTGCCTCTTCAGCTACTGCCAGTACTCGCTCTGATCAAATTATGGTTGAAGTCTTCACATTGAAAACCAATACATGGAGAACAGTTCAAGGCAGCCTTCCTGGTATCACCTTGGGAAGTTACTATGGAGAATTTTGGAATGGAGCTCTGCTTTGGCTAGGGAAGCAAGAAAGTGATGCTGCTCATCATTTGGATGTTATTGTTCCATTTGATATAGAAAAAGAGAAATTCATGGAGGCTTTGCCACTTCCAAATCATTTTTATACAGCAGTTTTGAGCATCTCAGGAAATTGCTTATGTGTTTTTGGCGAACTACAACCATCTGGAAGCTATTTTGAAGCGTGGTTAGCAAGTGAATACGGTGTCAAGACATCATGGAGAAGATTGTTTGCCGTCCCAGTTGACAAACTATGTCTAGATTGTTATTCATCAGAGATGTGGTTGACAAAGAAAGGGGAAGTTCTGATAGACAATCATGGATGTCCAGGGATATTGACACTGTACCACCCAGTAGAAGATGCAAAAAAGTTATTAAAGGTAGAGAATGATGGTGATCCATTTTATGAATCGGCAATATATACAGAAAGTCTGGTTTCACTATGCTAATATCAGAATCTAGAATCTTAAGAATATGATCCAGCAAAATAAAGTTAAGAACCAGACCTTTTCTATTAATTCCTTTTTGTTTTTGTTACATTTTTGTCCTCCTCTTTTATAGGTTAATTAATTTTAGAACACTGTTTCTTCTAGTGCATGCAATGCTGATTGATTGCCTGCCTACTATGTGTTGTAGTTAGCCACTTGGTTTTACAGTGAATTATATTAGTTTCGTGCCTGTCTGGTGCATAGGCGCTGCAATAGAGGTAAGTACTAGAGAATCATCCTTTCAACCAGACCTCACTGTATAGACCTTGAAGGTGCCTGTGATGGCTATGAAGATATATATTGCAGAACACGAGCCTAAATCCCGACACAACAAGGAGAAAAATATCCCAGCTTTAGCGTGGCTGTACAAACATTTCAATATACATGAGGCCTGTTGTTTGGGAATCTTAGCTTGCCAGTTTCTATATCCACATATTTCCCTTTTTTGAGGTTGCTGTGTCTGTAAATTGAAATATACCTGCTACCTCACTGCTACATTTAACAGTTTTACTGATAGAATTTTCTATCGATGCCTACTCTATCAGCCAATCATCTCATATTAGTCTAACGCTTGATCATTGAAAGGGATGGCAATGGCAGAGCTCATTTGTACGAGAAGAAGTCAAATGGCTTTATCCCCCTCTTGCGGTTTCAGTTTACACCTTCCCTCTCGAAACATGACCAGGTCAATGAGGAAACAGTATATTCATAAGAAAAGTGAAGCTTCTAATTAAAAGATGAAAACTATTTCTTAGTAATACTTTCATTATTTAATCTTAAAATGCATTTTCCTGGAAAAGTTGCTCAAGAAACCAACATCAAGTTGAATAGACATGTCCAAACTCCCTCGAGACATCATTTTTTTACATTTTCACCTTCTTACCAGGCAATTCCCTTGCAAAATTCAAGTTTGTGTGCAAGTCATGGTGGTCATCAATCTCCGATCCTCAATTTGCCAAGTTACATGATGAGAAGTTACTAGTGTGCAGGAATGAAAATATCCACACACTTTTATTAGTTTTGCTTACATATATATAGCTGTGCAGGTATGTTTTAAATTACCCCCAGGAGAGAAATATGCAGAGGAATTGATGTAGTTGGCTTGCGATAACGGGTGAATTTGAGCAATCAGATATTGATCTACCACAACTAGATGAGAATTTGCCCCAGAGAATTTATGACATTTTTAGTTTAATTCTCTAATTTGATAAAATTACAATTTAACCCCTAAAAATCTGATAAAATTCCAGAGTAATCCCTATAGCATAATTCGAGATTCTGGATAAAATTGAGGATGAATTATTGATAAAATTCCTGTATAGTTATGAATTTATGATATTTTCAGTTTGGTCCTCCAATTTGATAAAATTACAATTTGACCCCTACAAATCTGATAAATTTCAGAATGGTCCCTAGCTAAAATTTTAGTTTTTCAAATTGATTTAATGAATAATTGAGGTTTATTTGGTGAATTATTATTAAGTTTTATAAATTTTTTTAATTAAATTTTGGGAAAACCATTTAATTTTTGGGTTTTTAGAAAAAATGACTAGCTTGGTTAAAAAAACACATAAGGTGGTTAGACCCTTAGTTAATTGTATTAAATAGATTGTACATTCTTTTCAAGTCGTTTTTTAATATATCTCCTTTTGTATTCAGATAATCTTAATATTTTACCTGCGGGATATCAATATGATTTCCTTTGGTATTTACTTTTGAGTTTTGTTTGCTTTTGATTTAGGTGAGTAGATAACTTTTCATATGCATGTATAAATATTTGAATTGTTAATATGAATTGGATCATACTTCTTGATAATATATATGTTGATTATTATCCTTTGTTACGATAAAGCATGATCAATTGTTGAATCTGAATTTTTGATATGAGCCATTATATACTTTTGAATTAACTTCTGAATTGATAGCTCCTCATTTGATTGATGTTATGAGTTGAGCATTGAGATATAAATATGTCTGTTTGATTATGATATGAACCTATGGTATGCCAATCAGAATACCCATGCTAACAGGGTAATATTAGTCTTTGTGCACATCGTATCTCTGAAACCCTAGTTAGTTAGGGGAGTCTGTGTGGACTGATTATCTCATAATACGGAGCCTCATGCTCATTGCATTTTGATTTTCTAACGAGTTTTACCTTATGATATTCTTGTTATGGCCTATTTAAGAAACTTTCCTATAAGAACCTAAAGCCATATTTGTATATATGTTTCTCATTATTGTATTACCTCATGTATGTATTAAATATTATCTACTCACTGAGTTGTTGAACTCACCCTCTCGTTATTTATCTTTTTCAGGCTTATAGCTTGTTAGCAGACTGCTTTTGTTGGACTTTCAGAACATGTTCTTTTGGTTGTAATTAATACTTTTTTTTATATCTAGTTAGTGCTTCACAACTACAAATTTGTATTAACTTTTGTATTAAGATAATCAAATTATATTATGAAGTTAGTTTTGTTATTACTATTGTTGTTGCTACCTAATTTCTTACCTATGTTTTTGATAAATTTTCAGAAAAAACCAAAAATAGCAAAAAAAACAATGAAACCCCCAAAAAATATATTTTTGATATATTTGCATCGTTTTTAGCATTTTCAACGTCATCTCAGAAGAATTTAAATTTTCAAGGGTATTTTGAACGCGTTCAACTTTTAACGTGTAAATTTTACAATCACTGATTTTTCTTATTGAGTCAACGTTGGTATTATTTGTTTTTAAAATAAATACAAAAAAAAGAGTTGAGGGACCAGTGTGATTGTGGCCAAGCCTACAGTAAAAAAAATTGGGAGGGAGAAAAGAACCTTGTCAAAACCTATTTTTGGGTTATTCCCCAATTCACATTTTTTTCTCTCTTAAAAAAAATACAAAAAATATCAAAAAAATATTATTAAAAATATAACAGTGAAAAAAGGATGCCAGAATGCTCAGAAAATGGTCAAAAATTGGTTGAGGAGGTTCAAATATACAAAGATTGAAATTTGACAGTATTTTGTTGACTAATGACAGCCATGTTGACAAAGAAAATTCAATTTAAGAAAGAAAAGTCCAAAATCAGATATTTATGGACTCAATTAAATTTTATTGAAGGTTTAATTGAATTTATGGAGGGTTTAATTGCAAGAAAAATTTATTTTGAAGTCAATTTAGGCTTTAATTGGAAGAAATTAAAGTTCTGGGGTCAAATTATAATTTTTTAGAGTTAATTTGGTCAAATCAGGGGTTTAATTGCATAAATATTGAAATTTGATGGCCAATTAGGGACTTAATTGAAGAAATCCGAAACCAAGGACCAAAATGAATAACGCGCGTAAATAGAGGGGCTGTAATTAAACTGAATCAGGGGCCAATTTGAAGAAATTAGAAGTTTATTGATCAAATGAGGGCAAATTGCATAAATTCAAGACCAAGGACCAAAGTAAAAAAGACGGCCAACTTTAGGGCCGCTGTTTGATTTTTGGCAGGGATGCAATTGCATTGATTTTTAAATCAAAATTGCAATTTAGGACTAACTAGTTTATTAAAGTCAAGAGAACATTAGCCAAAATTTCAAAAACAACAAAAATTTTATTTTGTTTGTCTTTAGTATCCAGGGTACGACATTATACGTAATATGTATTTCGGATATTAAATTCTTTTTGTTCGGACGCTAGAACGGTTAGGTTTTACCCCATTAAGATAAGAACCTCCTTATTAAGAAAGGCTTTTCTCGAACCTTAGACAGGCCAACAATTAGAAAACGCAATAAGACCATATATTTTATCAGACATTAAAACAATGCAGCCTACCTTAGGTAAGGCGTAGTTGGGGTGCTAATACCTTGCCTTTACGCAACTAGTCTCCGTACCCAATCTCTGAGACCAGTTAGGGTTTCTAGTGACCATAATACTAGGTGGCGACTCCGATTCAAATTTTCCACTGATAAAAGACAAGAATTTCTTGTCTCCACATATTTGCCAGATAAACCTTTACAATTTTCCTTGAGTGGTGGACGATCGCCGCGAAGCCGCACACGTGCGACAAACCTAAAAACTTAAACCTATCTCCTGGCTCGGGGGATCTTGGCTACGAGAGTCAACCAAAGAGCCCCTAACTTTTCTCTTCTTCCGGCCGCCCCTTCCATCTCCTGTGGTCTCTCCATTTTTTTGGCAGAGGAAAGAACCAACCAGACCGGCCCCCACTGCACACCGAACACTCATATCCTCTCATCCCTAAGCCACCACCAACCCGCTCTTCCTCTTGAAGCCAAAGCAAAGTCGTCTTCCCTACATGTTTTAAACAAGCCACCCCATATTCTTATCCGGTCAGTCGTTTTTTTTTCTCACCACATCTCCCTACTCCCGGCCTCTCCATCGTCCCGCTCCTCACTCTACCTCAATAGCCCTTCCCATCTCCACCCGACAGACCCAACAGCCCATTCTCCTGAACCAGCGGCCAGCTCGTGAAGACCAGGCAATCTCCATTCTCTTCTTCATCTCCTCGCAGATTGGCCTCCACAGAAGCCAGCCACCGCCTCCAGCTAGCTTCATTGTTGCCCACAATCCATCATCGGCGCAAACCGGCCTCCACCGAAACCAACCCGGAGCAGCCCGAACACAGCGGCAACCCACACAGATCGTCCCCTTCATCATCAACCGATTCTTCTTCATCGGTTCAACCCCACGTAGCAGATCTGGACCGCGAACCACCGACCAGATCTGCCACCAGCAGAGGGAAACGAACCGGGGGGAAGAAAGAAGACAGAGGATGGTCAGATCTAAAAGAAAGAAACGTTTTTCGAACCCTGTTTGAGTTGTTTTCTGCCCTCTTTATCCTCTCCCTTTGCTACTAAAATCGTCGTGTTTCTTAGATTGATTAGGAGTCTTCATAATGCTAAATTCGTTCCTTCTTTATCTGGTCTTTAAAGTTGGATAAATCCCTCAGAATTTGCACTAAAAAAACAGATTCTATTGTTGTCGTAATTTTTTTGTTCCAACTTAGGCTTTGATTCTGACTTGGTTTCGTGCAATATCTAACCATCCCAGCTATATTCTATCACTCATGACATATTGAAGAATCGACCTACATCTTATTGGGTCCTAGGGCTCACTGTTCTTATAGCAGACTCTCAGTCAGATTGAGATGCTCGGCATTGTCAGTTTCCTGAATCAGATCAGGAGATCCTTTTGACCAACTAGGTTGCAGCCAGATTCTGTTCTACAAAACGATTTTATCTCACTTTGGATCCTTCATCAAAGTTGTAGTCTTGTATGCGTATATCAATTTGGGCTTTGAATCTCTTGATTTCGATATCAGAAGCTCAAGATATTCCCGTTTGAATATCTAACGTGAAAGTAGAGAATTCTACCGCTAGAAGGATTCTGACCCGACTTTTGCACTAAAGACTCTGCTTCTGTCACAATTTTGTTGTTCGTTTTTCTTAAGTCATACTCTCAGTCATATTGGGATGCTCGGCATTGTCAGATCAAAAGATCCTTTTTAACCAACCAGATTGCTGCCAAATTCTGTTCTTTAAAACTATTTTTTCTAACTTCGAATCCTTCATCAAAGTTGTAGTCCCGGACACGTAGATGAATTTGGACTTTTAATCACTTAATTTTGATATTAGAAGCTCAAGATATTCCTGTTTGAATATTTAACGTGAAAGTAGAGAATTCTGCCGCGAGAAGAATTCTGACCCGAGTTTTGCACTAAAGACTCTGCTTCCATCACAATTTTGTTGGTCGTTGTTCTTAGGTCATATTCTCAGTCATATCAGGATGCTCGGCATTGTCAGTTTCTGAATCAGATCAGGAGACCCTTTTTGACCAACCAGATTGCAGCCTGATTCTGTTCATTAAAATGATTTTATCTCACTTTGAATCCTTCATCAAAGTTGTAGTACTGGACGCGTAGATAAATTTGAGATTTTGAATCGCTTGATTTCAATATCAGAAGCTCAAGATATTCTCATTTGAATATCTAATGTGAAAGTAGAGAATCCTACCGCAAGAAGGGTTCTAGGGCACATGTCTGATTCGAGGGATTGCGGGCTGATTTGGAGGATTTTGTTTTTTACCAAGGATTAAATTGAAAAGTGTTAAAATAAAGGATTTAATTGAAGATGAAATTAGAAGGATATTGGTTGGGTTTTAAGAAGCTGGAGAAAGGACTGGATCATAATAAAATGACGGGAATTCTACCACGCCGGATAAGGAAATAAGACTTTGCAGCATGCACCCCTACCCATCTGATTTCTTTCCTTTTCTATGCAACTTCCTACTGGTTTCCATGTTTCTCTCGCTTGATTGGAGAGATGCAGACCATGTTTTTTTCTGCCTCAGTCCAAAGGAAACAGTTGGTGCCTCACGGTGCCATCTCAGGAAGGAAAGAAAGGAGATGTATCACCCTTTGATCGCTGGAAACTAATTGCTGAAATCAGAATAGGAATCAAAATATTTTAGTTTTCTTTTTGTGTTTTTTTACTGCAAATCAGCAGGGCTTTGCATCCTAAAATTAGTGCATTGAATCTTTCCTAATAAGAACTGTGATTAGGCTATATAAACCTCTTCTGCTGGGAGAACTAGGGGGCGAAAAGAAAAGAAAAAAAAACAAAAAAAAAAGAGAGAGGAGGAGAAGAAACCTTGGAGATTAGCAGCACATAGAGAGGAAGCTGTGCTGCTAAACATTGACAGAAACTTTCGTCTGTCAAAAACTTGTGAGACCTGCAGGACGAGAAAAAAGGAGGAGAAGAGGGAAATGAAAAGAAGAGTAATGAGAGGGAGGCAGCCCACAGGAAAACAGAGGCTGGAGCCTCTGCATAAAAAAGACGAGGAACAGTCACTGCAGCAACAGCCCCCTTCATTTTTTTTGCCACCTTAAGTCACCGCCAATGACAATAAATAAGCTCCTTCACTCTAGAAAAGGGAGGAAGAGTAACAAGAAGGAGGCAGCCCACGGGAAAACAGAGGCTGGAGCCTCTACACAAGGAAGACGAGGAACAGTCACTGCCGCAACAGCCCCCTTCATTTTTTTTCGCCACCTCAAGCCACCGCCAATGACAGCAAACAAACTCCTTCACTCCAAAATAGGGAGGAAGAGTAACAAGAGGGAGGCAGCCACAAGAAAACAGAGGCTTGAGCCTCTACACAAGGAAGACGAAGAACAGTCACCGCCGCAACAGCCACCATCATTTTTCTGCCACCTCAAGCCACCGTCAACGACAGCTAATACACTCCTTCACTCCAGGTAATCTTCTATCCTTCCATGATCTGTCCTTTTCGGTTTGTTTCATTTGCATGCAGAACATAAGCAATTCACGTTCTGCAGTAAATGAAGATATAATTAACCGGTTACTTAGTAACCAGCCATCTCTTCTCAAGAAATTAGAAGAAAAAAAGCGGTTTCTTGTGTGTTGCATACGGTCAATACCCTAACATATTTTGAATTTCCTTTTAAAAAAACAAATATTTGAAGTTTAAAAGAAAATGTGTTTTAGCATGGATTTCTTAAACAAAAAAAATATTTTCTTGCATTCTGGATTTTACAACATATTTGTAAAACTCTAAAGAGTGTTGGCCAATATTCCAAAAAAATACAAAAATCTTATTTTGGGGGGAATTCATCTATTATTCACCGTTAATGTTTGGATAAAGAAATCCCAAAGGGATGAATATCCAAAATATTATTGGGAATAACTTGTTATTATTCACTGTTAATGTTTGGATAAAGAAACCCCAAGTGGTTAATATCCAAAATACTTTTCTAGGAATAATAAGTTATGATTATTTATCACACATCCTTGAAAGAAGCCTCGATTATAATTGAGGACATTTCAATTGACTCCACGGTTTACGAGCCGTGAAAGTATAAAACACTAAGGCAAAAAGAGGCTTTTAAAGCGCTCTAAATTTCCTTAGATTTCTAAATCTTTGTTCCTTTTCCTTGCAATTTACGAGTCGCTAACACTTGAAATACTAAGGGAAAAATGAGCTCCTAAGCACATTAAATCTCCTTAGATTTCTATCTTAGCCGTCTTTTAATTCATAGGTTATAAATTTATTTCAAATCAAACACAGATTTTAAGAGATCTGCATCAATTCTTCTTGGCACTCTGTAGACATATCTAAAGGTATGATCTATACTGGCCAAGGGTTCTTGCTTTTAGAATTTGAACCTAAGCCCATTCATCATAGCAAACCTATCCTAGGAAAACTGATTAGAGAACACCAACATCATAGCAAGGCAAACCAAACACCAAGCAGCTTACCTTAGATAGGGCATACTAGGGGTGTTAATACGTTTCCTTTACGCAACTAGTCCTTACCTTAGAATCTCTGAAAGACCAGTTAGGTCTCCTAGTGACCATAATACTAGGTGGCGACTCCCTTATTCACAAAAACAACCCCGACATGGAATCCCCGCTCTCGGGGAGGGTCGCTGCAACGCTGCACCACGCGCAAGGGTGTGCCAATTGCATTGAACTTTGATTGAGTTATTTAAAGGATAAGTTCGTATGTGAGTTTGGGTTCACATAGGTATAGAACCCTGGAGAGGGACATTACCTATATGCTGATCATGGAACCAGGAATTGAGTCGTGACAAGTAATAAGAAAATATGAGTTATCTCCAAGTGTTTTGCTTAAATGTGATTGTGGATGAAATGATAATTAACTTCAATGTGTTTGTTCATTTGTGAAAAACTAGGTTTGAAACAATATGAAAAGATACTTTGTTATCACAATAGAGAAGAGCTGAAGACAAGGAAATGCCGAGGTCATGTAGCAAACAACAAAGTCAAACAGTCGTACTTGTAGTTGAAGTCATTGCTTGATATTTCATTTTAGCAGGAAATCAAGATATAATTGGTTATTTCTTAGATTTCCATGAAATATGAGAATTTCCAGGCAAGATAAAGAATCCAGTGGTGGATCACTGAGTAGTTGGACAATTTATGTAGTCATAATATGATTCTAACTAAAGAGGAATTAAGTGAGGAAGATAAATGCATTGTCCTGGTGCTGCCTTTAGATATCTTAGAGTTGTATGGCTATATTAAGATGAAGTTTACAAGGATCCTAAAGAAATTGACTAAGAACTTACACTTAATAAGATAAATCTAGCCTAATGATGGTCAAGTAAAACAAATGCCCTACAAGATGACAATATATAGTAGGGTCAACTACAAGAGAGCCAGAATCTGCTGCTAAATGATGCTTTTGTTCCACGGGAAAAGAAGCAGGTTTGGCTGTTATCATTCTTGTTTCTTAAAGGATATCTAAGGCATATTTGCATTGGCTAATGACAATTTCTTTTGGTGAGTAAGTTACTTCAAGATCGAGAAAGTACTTTGAGGGTCCACAGGTATTTGATGTGGAATTGCCTATGAAGATAATGTTTAAGTTCATTAATATGAGAAGCATTGTTTCCTAAAATGATAACATCATCAACATAGATGAGTAAAGCAGTAGAACTATCCGTATGAATATAAATAAAGAGAGAATTGTCAACATTAGATTGTTAGAAACCAATAAAGATGTCTAAAAGTGTGAATTTCTCAAATCATTGTCGAGATACTTGCTTGAGTCCATATAAAGACTTGTGAAGCCTACAAACTCAGGTATCACTTGGATTATGGAAGCCTTGAGGTACTTTCATATAAATTTCTTCATATAGATTACCATGTAGAAAGGAATTTTGCACGTCTAATTGATGCAAATCTCATCTCTAAATGACAGCTACAATAAGCAAGCAACGAACTATGGTGAGTTTGGTAATGAGAGCAAAATTGTTTGTGTAATGTACTTCTTCAACTTGAGTGAATCCCTTAGTTACTGACTTAGCTTTGAATCGTTTTATGATACCATATGCTTTATATTTAATTTTGTATACCCATTTTCAATCGATTGCTTGTTTATTTGGAGGTAAATGTTCAAGAGTCCAAGTATGGTATCTTTCTAATGCTTCGATTTCTTTTTGCATAGCTTCTTTCCATCAAGCATATTTGATTGCATGCAAGAAAGAGGTAGGCTTGTCTATGAAAGAGATGGCCACTATATAAGCTTTGTGTGAGGATGAGAAATTATCATAAGAAACAACATTGGAAAGAGGATACAAGATTCCTAAATTTATAGTTAAAGGTGGTTTGGTATTCGGTTTTAGAAAAGTTGGAATATCATAAGCAAAACCTTGAAGTTTTGTAGAGATTTGGCATGTACGATGTGGTCTAGTCATTGGTTCAAATGGAGGTACAAGGTTATGTTGAATATTATTCTCTTTTACCAAAGGAAGGTTGTTTTTAGGTTGTGAATTATTTACGAGGTCAATGGGTTCTATATGAAAATCATATAATGAAAGAGGTAAGACAACTTGGGTTTTGGTGGGAGTTTTTTTTGTTTTTGTAAGGAAATACCTATGAAATAACACATCATGAGAAACAAAGAGTGTTTTATTTTCTAAATCATAAATCTTATATCATTGTTGTCCAAGAGGATAGCCAAGGAATACACATCTTGATGTGCAAGCCGTAATTTATCATGAGGTTTATAATGATTATGAGTATAGTATAAAGAACAAAAAACATGAAGATTTTCATACTTAGGTGTCTTAAGTATCTTCGAAGGTATCTTACCATATAAGAGAGGAGTCAGGGTGAGGTTGATTAGGTGAACAGTAGTGACAACACATTCTCTCCAAAACATGAGTGGAGGATGAGCAACTTCAAGAATATACCGGTGTTTGCGCTCCACTACCCCATTTTATTGAGGTAAATTCACTTCCATTATCACTATGTTTTTTTTTAACAACATAAAAAAATTGAGTTTTAACCATATTGCAAAACAAAGTAAGGTAGGTAAAAGTTTTAGATTTGTTCTTCATATGATATACCCAAATACATCTAGAAAAATCATTAACTATAGTCAATAAATAATATTCTCCACTCAAAAGAGAGTGTTGCATGATAACCCTTTATATCACAATAGATCAAGCAAAACAATGAGAGCTTTCATTACTAATTCGAAGGAAAGGTAAACAAGTTTGCTTGAACTTATGACAAACATCACAAATAAAATTAGATAGTAATTAAAAATCTAAGCCATCAACATGCTTCAAACATGGAATAGGAACACGACCAAAACACATATGCCAAAGTTTTGCAGATTTATTATTTCATGTTGAACATGCTAAAAAGATCTTGAAAGAACATTGGTAGACTCTATCTAGAAGTTTACGCAAGCCAATTACTTTCTTGGTTTTCAGGTCATGAAAAACACAAAAGACAAGAAATAAAATAACAACATTATTCAAGTCTTTGGCAATTTTTCCAACTGATAATATATTTCATTTAAGATTTTGAACACATAAAACATGAAAAAGTTTGAGATTAGGCAATAAGGTTGTGCTACCAACATGAGTAATAGGTAATTAAAAATCTTAATTGGTGTGTGATTGTCAACTAGTTGTATATAATCTAGTAGAGTTTATGATCCAACCATGTGATCATAGGCTCCACTATCAACAATTCAAGTATGAGTTGAAGAGTTTTTCTTAACATAATGATTAATTAAACACTACTAAAAAATGTAGTAATTAGCAACGGACTGATCCGTTGCAAATAACATTAAAATCCGTTGCTAAAACAATTTAGCAACGGAATCAGCAATGGCACAAATCGGATGCAGATTTGTCGTTGCTGATTTTTTAGCAACGGATTTATCCGTTGCTGATTTCGCAGCAACGAAAATTTCGTTGCTTACAATCAGCAACGGATTCTCCGTTGCAAAACTAGCAACGGATTCTCCGTTGCTCATTTTAGCAACGGATAAATCCATTGCTAGTTTTGTGAATCAGCAACGGATTCTCCGTTACTGATTCATGAATCACTTGCAATCACCAACATAAATTAATTTTTATAGAATCCGTTGGTGATTATATTATTTTTTATTAAATTAATTTTTATTTATTAATTAAAATGACTTTTAATTTATTTATTTAATTATTTATGGATATTTCAAAAGTTGTAGAATATATATAACCAACATAAATTAATATTAAAAATAATTATATCATTAATAAAAAATAGAATAAAAATAATATTCATATTATAAAAATTTAGTTAAACTTGCATTAATACATTTAAGTTCAAATACACTAAAAACAAAACAACAAAAGATACAATCATGGCGCTGGTTGCGAAGACGAACCATGATATTGTCGATCAACACAAGATTAATCAGGATATAAAGGCCGAGGTGTAGGTCGAAAAATTGGTTGAGATGTGGGACCCATAGGTGTCATTATCTGAGGAACCATAGGTGGCGGTATTGATGGAGTCAAAGGTGGTGGCATACCTTGATTAATATTTGATGTCCCACCATGGTATCCAAGATTGTTCACAAGATATTCTTTCATGGAATCCATCTGCCGTTTCATTTCAAGAATAAAATCATCTTTTTTCTTTATCTCCTCTTCTTTATCTTTTATCTCCTTTTGCAATGCTCGATACGATGAACTGGGATATGATGACTCCACCGAGTAGGAATGTGATGAAGAGCTTGTACTAACTTTTGATTTTGGCATACGAGGTGCACCATATACCCTACCCTTTGTAACTCCTCCTGAAGCCACACACCAAGCTGCTCCATCAAATGAAGGATGATTTTCCCGATCAGTTCCATACCTTGAAATCATTTCCATTTTATAATTTTCCTACAAATAAAATACATGCAACAATAAATTAATTTGAATGGGGACTTGCTCATATGGTTGGTTTGTCATAGTAGATACATGTTCAGATATTGTTTTCTGTTGAATCCTATCTCGACGAACACTACTAAAAACAGGGGGCATTTGCATCTGAATTTAGCAACGGAATTATCCGTTGCTAAATTCAGTAATGGATTTGCAACGGATTACACATATATTATTTTTTTAATATTAGCAACGGACTTTAGCAACGGATAATCCGTTGCAAAATTTACGTTGAATTTAGCAACGGATTTTCCGTTGCTAATTGAAAAAAAATAAATTAAAATGTTAAAATTATGTAGACCGTTGATTGCATAAAATCTGAACCGTTTATTTTCACTCTCTCCCCCCACACCGAAATACAGATCCAACAACCACTTACGCTGAAAATTAATTTACTTCCACTCTTCCAGTATCCTTCTTCGTCCCTAATAACATCGATTTCTAACTGTTCAAAAATCACCCTCTCTTCATCGATTTCATCTTCCTTTACCCGAAACTGTTCATCATCTTCGCACTCGTCTTCGGCAACCCTTTTTTTTTTCTTCATCTTCTTCTCCTTCATCTTAACAGTTTCAATATTTCTCTGCAAACCAACAAAAACAGAGACCCATGGCAACATCGCACCAGATCCATCGATTTCACCATCGAACATCCTGTTTTACCCCTTCTCTGTAAACGGGTTAGGTTTTGCACTGTTTTCTTCGATAGCTCAGGTAATTAATTTATGGTTTTTGTTTTCTTTGTTTCAATTTAAGTTACACTAAACAGTTCTAACCTAGCTTTCCCAATCTCAGGTGTTATTCTGTCGTGTTGATCCATCTCCCTCACTTGTAACTGAAGAACACAGGTAAGAATTTTTTTTCCCGATATTGTGAATAATGGTTTAAGTGAACTATAATTGAAATATAAGGTTATGAATGTTTTACCCCATATATATCTAATTTTGTGAAAATTTCTGAAAACCCCCAAATAATTTTTAGGGTTACGGTTCATAAATTGAATGCTGGCAATTCTTGTGTCTGGAAGAGAGTGATTGATGGAAATTATGCATGTTTAATTGAAAATTTATCAAAACCCCCAATTTAATTTTTATGTATGAATTATTGATGCTGGGTGTTCTTTGATGTCTGCAAGTCTTTTTGTCCTCCTGTGTGCAGACACCTAGGTGTTTTGAATGTATTCATATGCTTATATATATAAGGAAACTTGCTTGTTGATGTTGTGTTTTGTTAATAAGATTGCTGTTTTATTTTTGTTTCTTCATTCATTATTTTTTTCTTGCTGTTTTACTTGTTATATATATAAGTAGCAGAATTGTGTAGTGAAAGAGGTTGCAATTCATGGTTGCCTCCTCCTTGCATGGTGATCAGTTAATTTCCCACATTAGCTATATATGTTGTCTGTTTTCATTTGATTGTCCTGTCTTGAGGTCAGCATGCATGATTTGGAAACGTTATTGATCACCAAATGGTTTAGGTGGCAGGCTTTTAATATGGTAGTCACATTGAGAATTTAAAAAAGTTAGAGAAACAATGTAAGAAATGGGACATGATTTTTTTAGTACATGAAATATAGTAATTTCAGTATTTAATTTCATTTATTTTTTTTTAATATTCTTTCTCTGTTTTGTTTTAAAAATTTCCTTAATTTAACAATTTTCTTATTTTATTTTTTTCAACTCAAAGGCATTCTAGATATAATAGGGAGTTTGGAACTGGCTATATGAATCATCTATATGTATGCTTCAGCTATTGAATTTTGGATAAAAATCTGTAATATTTACTCATTTTGTTACAGTACCTAATGCTTGCTTTGTTATTTGGCTTTTTTTTTTTTTTTTTAATTTCTGGGTCCTGACATGACTTTGTTCAATATGATGGCTTAGGTTTTTAAGCGTGGCATCAAGTTATCTTCCTCAATAATTAATCAGCCTTTGGGTTCTTCTTGGCACGAAAGCGGTGTGTTGCGTTCTTACTATTATTTAATATGGTCTCCTTAATGCTTTGTCCTTTTGAGGTCTTGTGCTCTTATACTACATGTCATTTACATGGAATATCATTTAATGCATCCAGCTTCCTTTGTTCATGCAATTTTTCTACATGTCATTTACTGTTTTTATACAAACTGTTACCATTTTCTGCATCTGCTACCATTGTTAATTAGAGTTAATTAATTTAGTCTATGCATTTTTTGTGATTTTATAAGTTAGTCATTATGTTTTTGAAAACCATAAGTTAGTTCCTTGTTATAAATTAAATGCTAGTTATTTTAAAATTTCAAAATGAATCATGTTTAAGATTGAAATTTTTCAGGTTAGATCTTAGAAGAAAAAAATTGTGATGAGAAGACAAGTGCCAAAAAAATATTAAAAATTAATAGTTTAACTTGGATATCCTTTCTGTTTTTCATAGTTTAACTTGGATTTGTTTTAAAAGACTAGCAAGTGTTATAACTGGATGGGTTTAAGATGTTATGCACAATTCCTTTACCTAAGATGTACACTAGTAGATTTATCAATGAATGTCTACTGGAATTTTGTTTGTTGAAGCTTATTTTAGAGTTAATTGTTATGACATTCCATTTCTGCAACTGACCTCATGTGTCAGTTATTAACTAAGAGGTGGAATTGTGTATTGTATCTTCTTGGCAGGAGCAGTGGATTTCAAGTAGCATCCACTCATCGGCCATGTACAAAAGGAACTGCCACATTAGAGAACTGACCTTGATGGAACTCAGTACAATCTCTTACTGTTAGACAGTGAAGGAATAGATGCCTATGATCAAACAGTAAGTGCATTTACCTTATCAAGATGAACTGATGATTGTTGTGCTGCTTTTATGTTTTAACAGTTCAAGAATTGATGAAATGGCTAGTAATAAATTTAATTAATTGAAGAATTTATTTTCTGTGATTCCTTCTTATTTATAATTTACACCATATCCTTTTTATATTCCCACACAGCTGCTGTTTTGGATTATGCAGTAATTGTTGTTTTGGATTACCATCAATCTATTTAATAAGCTTACTGAATACATGTACTAGAATAGTGTTATGAATCTACCAAGCAGCTTAGCACATTAATTACATGATATAATTGCATTTAGATATTGAAATCCTAGGTCCTGGTTGCTTGCTGCCACAGTAACCTCATCCTTCTTCTTCCCTTCTTTTCTTGGGGCTTACTGACTTCCTTTGAGCAATTTCGTGTAAATGCTTCCTTGTATCAAATAATTAGGCCTCTCGTTGTGGCAATGCATGAGTTTCATCGTATGTTCTGTTATGTGAAAAGCTGGTACAAAAGAAGAACATTATTTAAACATCAACCTTTGAAATGGCACAAGTTCACTTCCCTGTCATTGTTGAGAAATACACATCCTTCTTCCTAAAATACCTAATCCAGCAGTTGTTACTTTGTGGTCTGGACCTTCAGACTGTCTGTAAATTATTCACACTTCCAGTTATTTCCTTTCCACATTCCATGTTTTAGATGACTCTGATTGTTGCATGAACTAAGTAGCAAATTGTTTGGAGCCAACTTGTGTAATTGCAGAAACAATTGCATGTTTTTTAGCAGGTTTGTCTGTAATGATACATGTAAAATGCACCAGCATTGTGCAATGGTTCATTTTTTAGTCAGTTAGCTGAGTTTCTCTGTGTGAATGATGCAAACTGATGGTGAAAATCTTTGCTTGCTTAGCCATTATCAGTGGATATAGGATCAGTTAACAAACTACAAGCAATCGCATGGGCTTGTTAGAATTATTTGTGGAAAAGGCTAGGGTCAAGTGCTGTGAGGTCACTGGACTTGACCATTTAAATTGTGAAATTGGAAATATTAGACACTCTTTTGCTGTTTTCGGTTCTCAAGGTCATGATCTTGTTTGGAATGAATATAAAAGATGGGATCTTGATGTTTACACTGTGAAGTCAGTTCTAGCAAAGCACTAATTAGTATAGATCCATTTCCAATCACACAAAGGATAAAGGATTAGAGAGGAAAGCACTAATTTGTTTTAAAGACTAGCAATTGTTATAACTACATGTGTGTAACATACTGTTTATGTTTTTTATTTTTCCAGCAATATGAATGGCTTATTGGATCACAATATGCTACATCTGATTGGGTTGCAATAAGAAAACCTCCACCTTGTGCCATTGATTCTTGGGGCTTAGGTAAGTCTATTTTGCTCCATTTTTACATGGTTGCTTAATTATATCGTGCGTAATTTTTATGTTGGGCATGCTTATTGTAATCTTTTCAAGTAGTTGGAACTTTGCCTTTCATTGGGACAATATTGACAGTTTGTATAAGAAAACTAATGGAATGATTTTCTTTCATTACATCCTATATTGAGTACAATCAAACTCTCAGAAACATGATTACACATTTAGGTGTGTGGTAAATAACAATACTTACATTACAATGATGGAAAAGTTGATTCCTTTTACTATATGCACAACATAATTGATAAAATATGAATTCTGTTGAAACAGCTTGAAATATGTTGAATTTGATATTGAATTTTGTTGATCGGATTTTGAGGGAGAGATGGGAGAAATGGGTGAGAGATATTGATGTTTGAAGGAAATGTTTAAATTGTTATTCAACACTTTGAAAAATGCAAAACCACTTTTAGGAGTTTTACGGAAAAGTAAGTATTCTTTAAATTCAGTGATTGCAATTATAATTACGCGTGGAAAACTGTATACCCACGCAAATTAAATAATGTCGTGTGATTTTTAATTGAAATTATATTAAAATAAATTTTTATAATTTGTTTAACATTGTTATATTAAAATTATTTAAAAATATAAGAATATTAATTTGATATTTTTTTTAAAATGTCATAATACAAAAACAAATCCTCATCCAAGAGAGTAATAGTATTCTTTAAATTCGGTGATTGCAATTATAATTACGCGTGGAAAACTTGTATACCCACGCAAATTAAATAATTTCGTGTGATTTTTAATTGAAATTATATTAAATTAAATTTTTTTAATTTGTTTAACATTGTTATATTAAAATTATTTAAAAATATAAGAATATTAATTTGATATTTTTTTTAAATGTCATAATACAAAAACAAATCCTCATCCAAGAGAGTAATAGTATTCTTTAAATTCGGTGATTGCAATTATAATTACGCGTGGAAAACTTGTATACCCACGCAAATTAAATAATTTCGTGTGATTTTTAATTGAAATTATATTAAATTAAATTTTTTTAATTTGTTTAACATTGTTATATTAAAATTATTTAAAAATATAAGAATATTAATTTGATATTTTTTTTTAAATGTCATAATACAAAAACAAATCCTCATCCAAGAGACTAATAGTATTCTTTAAATTCGGTGATTGCAATTATAATTACGCGTGGAAAACTTGTATACCCACGCAAATTAAATAATTTCGTGTGATTTTTAATTGAAATTATATTAAATTAAATTTTTTTAATTTGTTTAACATTGTTATATTAAAATTATTTAAAAATATAAGAATATTAATTTGATATTCTTTTTTAAATGTCATAATACAAAAACAAATCCTCATCCAAGAGACTAATAGTATTCTTTAAATTCGGTGATTGCCTTAACCATAAATATTAACAATATTTATTGCTCGTCCGTGTAGAACTTGTAATCAACTAAATTTGATTGTGCCTAAAAAATTTATAAAACAAATGTATTTATATTTTCATCCACTAGTATTATAATTATTATTTAATTATTATTTCACTACGACATAAAAGATAGATACAATGTATATGATAAGAGACAGATACAAATGTGAGTAACTATTGTAACACATAATAAATTATGTTTTTTTTTATATTGCATTTTTTTCTTTTTTAAAAAATGAAAAAAATTCTTTAATCTTGTATTACCTCGCATGTTTCTGATTTTATTTACCATTTATTAGTTGAGCAAAAAATATCCGAATAAAAATAAAAAGTTTGATGGATCCAATAAAAATAAAATGATCCAAATAAAAAAAAAAATACTTGAGGTGGTAACAAAAGTTAGAAGGACCAATAAAAAAAATGAACTCCAAAACTATTATAAAGATAAATTTATTTAATATTTGTTCAACTAAATATTTTTTTTTCATCACCCATTTATGCTGTATAAAATACTAACTGAACATAATCTAAAAGTCTACTTCTGTCACTAGTTAGAAAATATAAATGAAAATATAAAATACTAACCGAACATATTTTATTTTAAAAGATTGTTTAAGTACTAGTAGTTAAAGAAGTATGCTTATTTCAAAAAATGCTTATTGGTGTTGTCATGTTAATTAGATTAACATGGATGATCGATCGTGGATGTATCGTCGTCTTATGGATGGTCGCCTTCGTCCTGAATACATTACCGGTGTTAGAAGATTTATCAATTTTGCATTTTCAATTGATAAAAATATATCTGGGGGAAAAATTAGATGTCCTTGTGTGAGGTGCAAAAATCAAAAGTTTTTAAAGGAAGATGATGTTTGTAAACATCTATTGACAAAAGGTTTTTTACCTTGTTATGAAAATTGGACTGTACATGGGGAGCCTTATGTTGCAGAACCAATATTGGCTGGACCTTCATCGATTGGAATGAGTCATGTTGTTAATGATGTTTGTCTAGAGAATCCATATAGGAATATGGTTATGGATGCAGTGGGGTTGGGTGATGCATTCTACAATGATAATGTGTCTAGTCCTGTGGTAGCAGGAGAAATTCCAAATCCGGATGCAACTAAATTTTTTAAGCTTTTGAAAGCTGCGGAGGAGCCGTTGTGGGATGGGTGTACCAAGCAATCCAAATTATCTGCTTGTGTACAATTGCTTAATATGAAGTCAACTTTAAATTTGACTCAGAATGCCTTCAACAATTTCATTGACTTTACAAA
Source organism: Populus simonii (assembly GCA_007827005.2). NCBI lineage: Eukaryota > Viridiplantae > Streptophyta > Magnoliopsida > Malpighiales > Salicaceae > Populus > Populus simonii. The sequence continues at coordinate 4,664,901 of CM017480.2, forward strand.
AAGTTGCATGCCTAATGATGAAAATTTGGTTTCAAATTTTTATGATGCCAAGAAATTTATGCGGCCACTTGGACTTGGTTATGAGAAATATGATGTGTGTCCTAATTACTGTATGCTATACTATGGGGCAGATGCAATGAAAATAAATTGTGATTTTTGTGGAAGTTCACGATACAAACCTAGAAATCCAACTAGTAAAGGTTCCAATAAGGCGGAGAAGCAACTCCGATACTTTCCTCTAACACCAAGGCTTCAGAGACTATTCATGTCCCCATATCATGCCAAAGATATGACATGGCATCATTTTCATAAGTCTGATAATGGGGTTATGGTGCACCCATCTGATGGGGAGGCATGGAAGGAGTTTAATCGTGTCCACTTAAGCTTTGCATCAGATCCGAGAAATATTCGGTTAGGGTTGTGCACTGATGGGTTTTGTCCATTTGACATGTCTTCAAATACATACTCTTGTTGGCCAGTAATTGTGACTGTTTATAATTTGCCTCCGTGGAAGTGCATGACTAGACCATTCATGTTTTTGACAATGATGATTCCTGGGCCAAAGAATCCGGGTAAAAAGCTTGATGTTTTTCTAAGACCTTTGATTGATGAGTTAAAGAATTTGGTTTTTTGGTGTTGAAACATATGATGTATACAGAAAGGAAAATTTTCAATTAAGGGCAGCTTTGATGTGGACCATTAGTGACTTTCCAGCATATGGCATGTTATCGGGTGGAGTAGTACTCATGGAAATCTGTCTTGTCCTTATTGTATGGAGCATAGCAAGGCTTTTAGATTAAAAAATGGGGGGAAAACTACATTTTTTGATTGTCATCGACGATTCCTACCCATGGACCACCCATATAGATTTCAATATGATAAGTTTTTGAAAGGAGTAATTGAAAGGCTTCCTCCTTTACCTCGTCCATCTGGTTTGGAAATGTTAAATGAAGTGTCCAAGTATACTGAGGGACATAATGGAGGTTCATCATATAATGATAAAATTCCTGGCTTTGGTGTTAAGCACAATTGGGTGAAGAAGAGCATTTTCTGGGAGCTTCCATATTGGCATACAAATTTGATTCGTCATAATCTTGATGTCATGCATATTGAGAAAAATGTCTTTGACAACATTTTTTATACAGTAATGGATTGTCCGAATAGAAGTAAGGACAATTTAAAGGCTAGGTTGGATATTCAATTGTATTGTCAGAAGCCAAATTTACATTTGCAACAAGATATGAGTGGTCGGCTTTACAAACCTAAAGGCACTTATTGTCTACACAAGAAACAACAACAAGAAGTTTTGTCATGGATGAAGGAATTATCATTTCCTGATGGTTATGCTTCAAGCATTTCACGATGTGTGAAAGAGGCACAATGTAAGGTTTCAGGGATGAAGAGCCATGATTGTCATGTCTTCATTCAAAGACTTCTTCCAACCGCTTTCCGACCTTACTTACCTAGGCCACTGTGGGAGGCATTAACTGAACTGTCCGTATTTTTCCGAGATATTTGTTCAACAAATTTAAATGCTCAGCACATGGAGTTAATGCAGATGAATATAATCGAAATAATTTGCAAACTTGAAAGGATTTTTCCTCCATCCTTCTTTGACTCCATGGAACACTTAACGATACATCTACCTTATGAGGCAAAAGTTGGTGGACCAGTTCAATATCGATGGATGTATCCATTTGAACGGTATGTTTTCATACTATGTTAATTTTATTCACTTTTTATTTTTTAAAAATAAACTAATTGACAGAAATGGTATAGGTATATGTTTTATTTGAAGAAGAAAGTGACCAATAAAGCTAAAGTTGAGGGTTCCATATGTGAAGCGTACTTGATTGATGAAATTACCAATTTTGCATCTCATTATTTTGGTGATGACGTGCAAACAATTTGGAATCGAGTTCCACGGAATGATGATGGTGGCCTTAGAAGTGTAGATGGATGTCTCTCTATTTTTTCCTATCCAGGGAAAAAATTATCCAAAAGATTTTATAAAAGGCAGTTGTCACATGCTGAAATGCAAATTGCGCATAACTATGTGATATTCAATTGTCAAGAACTGAAGCCTTATTTAGAGTAAGTATGAAATATGAATTTGTACTAAATTTATAATAATTTATTATTAACTTTAACATTTTAAAATTTTAGGCAATGTCGACAAGAGCTAAAGTCACAACAACCACATGCGAGTGATGGTGAAATTGAAAAATTATGCGAAGTGATCTTTCCAAATTGGTTAAAAAATAATGTAAGTATTTTAGTAAAATTAATTTATATTTTATGTCAATTAGCTACTTTAAAAATATTAATCTCTTTTGAATCATTATTTCTTATGGAGTTAACTATTATGCTAGGTGGAATACCAATCTAATGGAATTGAAAATCAGCTCTTTGGACTTGCTATGGGCCCTTCAACTTCAGTGAAATGTTATAATGGCTATTATGTGAATGGTTTTAAATTTCATACTCAACGTTATGGTCGTTTTAAAAAGACAATGAATAGTGGAGTTTGTGTGAAAGGAAGTTGCTATGATGATAATGAACGTGATTATTATGGAATGCTTAAAGAAGTTGTTCGGCTAAAATACTTGGGGAGTAAATGCAAGTTATTTATGTTTAAATGTAATTGGTATGATACAAAACGAGGGATTAGAGTGCATCCTTCGAATGGTTTGGTTGAAATCAAGCATACATCTCGACTACACGGAAATGATGATTTTGTGTTAGCACAACAATGTCAACAAGTATACTATACATATCCACCTGGTAATAAATCATCTGAATGGTGGACGGTTATTAAGACAACTGCTAGAAGTCGTTATAATGTTGACATGGGTGAATTTATTGAAGATGCCAACAATGTGAGATCATTTGATGTTGATCAATCAGATGAGATTTCTCAATCATGTCGTGTCTTTCCTACTCAAACACTTGATGATCCAAATGTACTTGTTGAACCATCTTATTATGAAGAAATCGGGCAACATGAATTGATTCAACTTGACATGAATTGGGGAAACAAAGATGATGAAGATGAAGAAGAAGAAGATGATGGTGATGGTGATGGTGATGGTGATGGTGATGGTGAAGAAGAAGAAGAAGATGATGATGAGGATGATTGTTATGGTGGTGATGGTTAGGAATGATGATAATAATGAGTAGCACAAGTTATATTTTGTAGTATATGTAATGAATTATCTTTATTATATGTATGAATGATTTCATATTATTTGACAATATTTAGGCTGTCAATGTTTTTTTTTTTTTTTATTCAAGTGTGGGTTATGCATCACATTACATAAATCATTTTCATTCACCTTTGAAACCATTTATAACCTTTCAAGTATCAATCTTTAAATTATGATTCTGATGTTATATTTTATTTTGTGATTCGTTTTCTTGCTTACAGATGCTGAAGCGTGAAAGAAAGGGTTCTTCCTACTCAATGTTTTGATTTATAGGACCAAACATCAAGGTAAGCATACTCATAAATTTTGATTTTTGCTTAATTAATTATTTAGATTATTATTTTTATTATTGTTTGTGGTAATTGGCTTTTGACAATTTAAACTTCATGGCTGAGTTTTGTCAATGAGATGTAACAGTTTGTTTTCATTCTAGTTATGGCAATCTTGGGAAAATATCTGTGAATTTTTTGTTCCTGATAGTTTAACTATGAACTAATTTATTGTTATGTTGTATAAATTGCCATATTCTAAATGTTAGTTATTTTTTCTGGTTTTTAGCATGCCTCGACGAGGATCCATATTAGATTCTAGGAGTGACAGGTCCACTTCTAGGAGTGACAGGTCCACTTCATCCAAGTCATTTCAAACTACATCAAGGCATAATAACAAAGGATCCACATTTCATCAACCTGTGTATCAGAACGCAAATGAGTATTATATACCTACTTTGGGGAGTACACATCCTCCTCAACATGATTATGGGAGGGTTGATGCATATCAATATTGTGAGGGCTTTCGTTTTCAAGATTTGCTTCAAACTCAAGGAGGTTTCTCTCGAGATAATCAACTTGTTTATGGAGGACATAATTTATATGGGAGTTATGGGAGAGTTGAAGGTAATGATGATGATGTGAACATTAGAAATGAAGATGAGGGAGACGGTAGTAATGAGAGAGGTGTATGTGATGAGAGAGGTGTATGTGATGAGGATCACGATGGTGTTCCATCATATCACGGTTCAACATCTTCTCCATACAATTATGATCAAAGTGTTAAAAGGAAGGGTTTTGACACGTCAATAGATCCAATAACAAGAAAAAAGGAGCTTTGTTTGTATGGAACAACCGAGTAAGTTCAAACTTTCAATAACTAACTTATTAAGGTTATATTTTCAGGTATGAACAAAATTACTTATTATTGTGTAATTATTTGTTTAATATAAGTTTGTTATTATATATTTTCAGGTTCAATAATGCATCGTGTGGTCGTGCAATCGGAGATATTTTGAGGTCCAATTTTAAGGGAGCATGGCACTCTTGGGAAAAAGTAGATCCAATGTGCAGGGATGAACTCTTTAAAGAGTTTAAGGTAAGAACCAACACTAATTGTCATAATATTCTTTTTAATTTTGATAACTTTAATGTAGAATTATAAAAATTATCAACTAAATAGCTATGATTGATTTGTGTTATAATTTGTTCTTATTTCTTGTTTACTCTTTAATATCATTTAATTTCTTTAGTTATTATATCATCTTGCAAATTCTGAACAAGATAACACAATATGATTAATTATTTATATAATTTGAAATTTTGTGCACTCTTTTTACTTGGTATATATATTATTTGGTAGAAAAAATATTCCTTTCCTGAGGAAGATGAGTCGATTGTTCGTAATATTTGGGAAGATAAGGCTAGGATAGCTTTGAATCAACAATTGACCCGAGCTCGCAAGAAAGCCATGTCAAAAGAAAACACTACAAATATTATAGATTGTCTTGATAAAGGTCCTGCCTGGATAAACAATGATGACTGGAATCAAATGATCAAAGATGTTTGGTCCACCCCTGAATTTCAAAGGAGATCTGAATCTGCTAGGAGGAATCGATTAACCAAAACAGATGGCAAAATAAGCACTCATTCTGGAGGAACAGTGTCATTTGCATCATATCGAGCTAACATGGTAAGGATTTTTTTTTAATGCTTAAGATAATAAATTAAAATTTGTATATTTATCTTTTATAATATTTATTAATCTTGAAAGCAAGAGGAAGCTGGTGGAAAAGAACCTCCATGGGATGATGTCTTTACAGCTTTGCATCAAAGTACTAAGCAATCTGGTAGCTTTATCGACAACAAGTCTAAGAAAGTGGTTGTATGTATTTTATTTGATTATTTCTTAATATACTTAAGTATTATTCAACATTCAAATTAATTTATTGTTGCATGTATTTTATTGTAGGAAAATTATAAAATGGAGATGATTTCAAAGTATGGAACTGATCGGGAAAATCATCCTTCATTTGATGGAGCAGTTTGGTGTGTGCTTCAGGAGGAGTTACAAAGGGTAGGGTATATGGTGCACCTCGTATGCCAAAATCAAAAGTTAGTACAAGCTCTTCATCACATTCCTACTCGGTGGAGTCATATATCCCAGTTCATCGTACCGAGCATTGCAAAAGGAGATAAAGGATAAAAGAAGAGTAGATAAGAAAAAAGATGATTTTTTCTGAAATGAAACGGCAGATGGATTCCATGAAAGAATATCTTGTGAACAATCTTGGATACCATGGTGGGACATCAAATATTGATCAAGGTATGCCACCACCTTTGACTCCATCATACAATACCACCTATGGCTCCTCAGATAATGACACCTATGGGTCCTGCATTTCAACCAATTTTTAGACCTACACCTCGATCTTTATATCCTGCTCAATCTTCTGTTGATCCACAATATCATGGTTCGTCTTCGCAACCAGCACCATGATTGTATTTTTTGTTGTTTTTTTTTATTGTATTTGAACTTAATTGTATTAATGCAAGTTTAACTAAATTTTTATAATATGAATATTATTTTTTATTTTGTTTTTTATTAATGATAATATGTTTTAATATTAATTAATTTATGTTGGTTAGATATTCTACAATTTTTAAATTATTGATAAATAATTAAATAATAAATTAAAAGTGATTTAATAAATAAATAAAATTAATTTAATAAAAAAAATGCAATCACCAACGGAGAATCCGTTGGATTGCAACTTATGCATGAATCAGCAACGGAGAATCCGTTGCTGATTCACAAAATTAGCAACGGATTTGTCCGTTGTTGATTTGGCAGCAACGGATAATCCGTTGCTAGTTTTGCAACGGATTATCCGTTGCTAAATGTCAGCAACGGATTTTCCGTTGCTGCCAAATCAGCAACGGACAAATCCGTTGCAAAAAAATCAGCAACGACAAATCTGCATCCGATTTGTGCCGTTGCTGATTCCATTGCTAAATTGTTTTAGCAACGGATGTTAGTTTTATTTGCAACGGAATCGTCCGTTGCTAATTACTCCATTTTTTAGTAGTGGAAGATGATTTAGTTGCTGTCATCTTGGGTAGCTCACTTCAGCTATAAAAACTGTGTACTTTCATTGCCTCCCGATACTCCGGAGTGTGTTGTCATGTTTTTTTACTACGAGTCTGGGATTCACAGAAATCATGTTTTTTTCAATAGTGGTGGGTTGGTTGAACAAGCAATCACAGCGCTTTTCTCTCATGCTTTACGCGAATGGCTTTGCTGGTCAACTTACAAAGCAAGAATTTTGCAGAACATATATATAACATCCTTTCTTGGGTTTGATTTTGATTACAGGTTTTTGCAAATCTGCAAATCTAAGGAAAGGTTTCAGGCAAGCATCCTTAACTACGAGGCAGAAGAACATTTGTTTTAGACCAAGATTTCCTAAAGATGGAATACCTTAAACTTCCAACATTCGATCAAACAAACATCAACACAGAATAATATAAGAGAAAGTAAATGAATCGATTGTATGGGGGAAAAAAAGATTTTCATTGATCAAAAGTCGTGAAAATTTGAATAACCTGTACAAGTGATTCATACAAATGTGAATGATCTGTACAAGTTTCCTTAAACAATACAACAACTTAAACTCATAATCCTAGAACTCTCTCAATGTACAGTTTCAAGCAAGCACCACAATCAGGACCCGAACCTCATGGTCAGTGCCAGTGGAGGTTTCTCTGCAACAATTCCCGTTTCAGGACTTTCAAATAACCTAGCTGATTTTGATTCAAAGCACCATGTCGGGGAATTTCCATGCCGATCTTATCAGCCAACAGAATCAAGGATAATGGTTCTGGAGGGTGTTTCCAAACGTGCAATTCAAACGATTCAGAAATTCCTATCTTCGTTAATGCATCAGCTGCAAAGTTGCCTTCTCTGAGAGTATGCTGGATGAAACAATCCCAATCTCGATTTACATACGCTTGACATTCTAAGATGACAGCCTCGAACTGATTCTTTGGTTGACGGATAACTTGATTACGAATTCTTTTGACCACGGTCTCCGAATCAGATTCCAAAATAACCTTTTTGAGCCCTTTATCCCAAGCCAACTTTAATGCTTCTCGAACAGCCAGTAACTCAGCTTCAAAGGCAGATTCAGATTTGACTCTGCAAGAGAAACCAAACAGCCATATTCCATGTTCATCCCTGCAGACACCAGCAATAGAAGATTTTTGAAGAAATGTATTTATAACTGGCGTCAGTGTTGAATTTAACAAAGCCAGGAGGGGGTTTGTTCCAGCGAATACCAGAGGGACATAATAGTGGGGGTTGAGGACAGTAGGGAAGAGGCGGCCGAGGACAGTAGTGAAGGGGGGGCGGAGGATGAACCAAAATAGGGTTTGGAGGGGCAAAAAATTGTTGGGGTTGTAGGAGAATGATATGATTCATTATTGAATAACAATGGAGATTGAAACAAGATAGAGGAAACAAAGCAGATTGACTGATTGATTGACAAAATAATGGCACAAAGAGAATTTCAGTGTTAGTCCGAAACTGGAACGGATAGACTGAATATAAAAAGATTTTGATGAACAATGTCAGTTAGTCCTCAGTTGAGACGGATTGGATAGAAAGCGTGTGTAATTTGAATGAGGCGGTGGATTTCTGAACATTACGCGCGTTCTCCAACGGTCTTATATTTGTTTTTCTCTTAATTTAAATTGATCCGTTTGACAGACAGTCCCCGCCCGAAGCCCATATACTACATGTTCTTCTTACTCATATAACTATATTTCATGGGTTCGAAAACCTAGTAAGTAGATGGTTTCTCTCTTTGGGCTAGGCTTCTTAACTTGGTTGGTTGGCTGGCCATGTTAGGCCATTCCAAATCTTGAAAGCATGGTGATTCCGTTTAAATCGTAATCTTATGCAAGGTTTCTGGGTATCTGTTTAATCATTTATCACTGCGTACTATATATAGTAACCCGTATTGCAGACCTAGTTGCAAAGGATGCAATTACTTTCAACAGGTTTGATCTCAGCAGAATTCCACAGAATTCTCAAAATTAAGGACAGCAAGAACAGATTTATGTGAGTAATAAAACAGGAAAACATAAATGAAGTACCTTTTAAGGCCATCTAACAATTAAACTTTTACAGTTAATGCTGACATGAACACAAACTCATGGTTAATACATCAAGACACCAGCACAAAACAAGATACGAACAGCCTATGGTCAGGTCAATGAAGAAAAGACCGTAATGAAGTGAAAAATAGAAAAAAGAAAAGCGGAGAGAGAAAAACATGCTATCAATAGTTTCTCTCCACGAGGGAAGGATTTGAATCCATATGAATCTCTTTTTCTTGAATCAGGCATGTAGGTGCTTCTAGCAGCATTTGAGAAAATGACCCTGACCAATTGGTAGGGCTGGAATCGCAAACCCCGTGTTCAAGATAATAATCAACAGCATCAGAAGTGAGGGATTCGTCCAGGTTTGGTGTAGCTTGAGTCCAATAAGCGCTAGCCTGTGCTGTTGCTTTAGTTGCTGCAAACTCATCTGCCTCGTCATAGCAACCACTTAAATCAAGTAGCTGAAGACAGAAATCATGATCTAAAGCTGAAGCAGCGTCCCCGTCTTTTTCGTCAGACATAAACTCAAGTGACCGCGAGTTCTCTTGAGGATTAAACGTAGATACACTTGGTGGTGCAGCATTGCTAGTGGATATACTATCTGAATCAGTAGCCATCAGATAAATTCCAAAGTCCTGCTCATCCTCACAAGAAAAGGACTCGAAATAGCCGAATCCCAGCCCATTATCAGAGAGTGGTTCAAGCTGCAAGTGCTGCTGCTGGTTTTCCACTTGAGAAACAGTATCTACTAACCCATCGAAACGCATGATATGTTGCTGCTGATGGTCTAATACATCAATCCTGGGCTTTTGAAGTATGGTTTTTGTGGCATCATCAACACTTTCAATGTCAGCAACCCTTTTCCTCTTTTTTGTTGTTGATCGTTGTAGATTGACTGTCTCGGGGTTGTGGACTTCTTTCTTTCTCAATTGACATAAGACAGTTAGTTGAGAAAGTGATGGCAGGCTGTACTCAAACAAGAACCATGAGCCACTGTGATCAGATTTAGGATTGAGGTAAGTGAACACCTTTCTGATGACAGTGACTTTGCAGTTGGGGTCGATGGAGACATCGAAAGGAGGGTCTTTATACTCTTGATGCCATTGTCCAGGGCCACCGCTGATCTTGCGAACAACATACCTGCCTTTCTTGGTAAGCTGGGTGAAGAAGAATAGATCCTCGCCATGGCGTTTGGGGAAGGAGTCCCAGATTTGCCAAGGTTCTCTGGCTTGGTTTCCAAAGAGATGGCAATCTCTAACGGGAACATTGAAGGTGGTGAAGAGATTAGGGTTGGTGATTTTTGGGTAAAGATAGAAGCGGACCAATTCTTGATCATCAGGGCGGAATCGAAAACCCTCTAGTATTTCAAGGGTTTGTGTTTCTGGGTTTTGTGATGACATTGCCATTGCTGTGTGAGCTGGAAGAGAAGAATGCTAAGAGAATGGAGGAGGATCAAATCCAATTATTTTATGGCCGATTAGGGTTTGTGCCAGGGATTAACCTACTTGAAGATCAAACAGGAAAATTAAAAGACAGAGACTTTCTTTCTTGCTAAGAAAGAAAGAGAAATTAGCAGTAACCCTGAAGAATTGCAGAAGGAAAAATTAAAAACGCGTAATTGTGAAGCTAAGGCCATACTATCTGTATCTTTATATATTTGTTTGTTGAGGCGGTGGGGGGTTCCAACGGTCACTAAAATTTTGAAATCTTCCCTCCTTTTTATTGCTGGTGGTGACGTGGCAAGGTGTCTGCTACGGGTGGAACTTGTTGTCAATCGTCCGAACGCACGGTACCGTACGAGAAGCACAAGTGCGCGTGCAGTGGGTGTGAGGAGACAAAGAAGAGAGGAGAGACCCCATGGATGGAAGTAAATGGGTTGGATTGGATTAGAAGATGATGGATGAATTGGGTGGGGTCGGTCTGTCTTGTCTTTTAGTCTTTGGATTCTTGGCTTTTGTGGGCTCTATCATTTGAGATTTGTTTGTATCATTATCTGGGTCCGGTAGGGTCACGTAGTTTGTGGGTCATTAGGATTTGTGGGTTCCAATCCTTTCATCTAGCTTTTTGAGGTTTAAGGATTTGTACTGCTTTTTTAATGGGAGTCCTAGGGTTTGTTCTGTTCCTTCCGCAAAATGGGTTGTGATTTGCTGATGATGTGAGTGGCTTCGTTTAGGTTGTGTAAGATGATGATGATGATGATGATGATGATGATGATGGGTTAATGTAAGAAGAAGCTGAGAAGCCATGCCTGGAACCATCTTCTTCAGGTGTAAGATTTTGTTCATCGAGTCCTTGTTTTGCATGTTAACACTGTTTGATTTTCGGCTGTTTAGATAAACTAGTGGACTCATGAAGAATTATTTTTGGTAGTCTTGCTTCGGGAGTTGACAATCCGCTGGTGTTTATTTCATTAATTTCTTTTTATGTTGTTGGGTTTTGTTAGAATGATTAATTTGTGAAGTTCTTGGTTTTTGTTTGCAGAGGCGTGTGCAGATGCCAAGCATTGTGGGAATGTTGGAGTTTATAACATTTTGAAGGCATGAGGAGCTAAAGCCCCGGTAAAAACATCAAGAGCTTCCTTTGTTTTTGTTAAATTCTCTGTTTGTATTTGAGGTTTGGTGTTTATGTGTGTTGGATTATTTTAGGAAACCACGAGGAAGACAACAAGAAGTTTTGGTGCAAATTTAGACGAAAATATTCAACCAAGGATGGGTTGTTCGAGCATTTCTTCTATTATGAATATTAGTTGTTCACCTTCACTGCCAAGGAAACATGGCTTAAAAATAAGTTTCAAATTTATGGCTGGAACCCCAAAAACAGAACCAAAATCTAGTTGAACAAAAGCCATGTCCAAACTCCCTCAGGACATCATCAATGATATACTCACCTGCTTACCTTTCAAGTCTCTAATATGGTTCAAGTCTGTATGCAAGCTATATGGCGTTCGTCAATCTCGAATCCGAAATTTGTGAAATCACACCTCAAAAGAGCAAAGGAAGTCAACTCTAGCTGCCATAGACTTCTCCTCTCAACAGGACCCCGCAATCTGTCGACTTCGAAGCAGCTAGTGGTGGTGATGAGGATAATGCAGTGCAAGAGCTTGATTATACTGAAGCAATAAGGTGCAGTCCTCCCTTCTTTATTGGAATTCTGGGATCTTTCAATGGAATAATCTGTTCATTTGTTGACTATGAAAAGTTGGTCTTGTGGAATTCATCTACTAGAGATTCAAAGGAATTGACAAAACCCAGTCTCTGTCTTAGTTATATATGTTTCTTTGCTGGACTTGGTTATGATTCCTTTATTGATGATTATAATTTGTAACTTCTAGCAGCACTACTGCTAATGGTTCTGAACAAATTATGGTTGAAGTTCTTACATTGAAAACTCATGGAGAAAAGTTCCTGATCATATCGGTAATGGTTCTACCTTTGTAGAGGCTTATCAAGGGATATTCTGTAATGGGGCTGCGTTCTGGTTGGGGATGCAAGAAATTGCGTCTAAAAAAGTATACGTAATTGTTGCATTTGATATATCAGATGATAAATTCCAGGAAGTTGTGCCACTTCCTCATCATTTTGACACAGTTGTTTTGGGGATGTCAGGAAACTGCTTGTGTGCATTTGGTGAATGCAATGGAAGCTATTTTGAGGCAAGGACGCATGATCAAGAACATGATAGCAAGGCATCTCTGAGAAGATGATTCAGGCTCCCAGCTGACAGGCTCTCTGAAGAAACCTAAAACAGAATTGGTGTGATTTTGCAATATACATGCAAGGTCTAGTTTCCATCAATGATGATGAGACCCTAGAAGAAGAAGCTGAAGAAAAAAGATGGGCAGAGATGACTGCCTATTTGCCAAAGAAAGCCTGGCAAACGAAGGGGAGCCCCGCGTAAAGAATCACTAATTAATCACTTAAATGTTTTAATTACTTGATATGAATTTCTCTTCAAACACATTCATCACTGGACACTTGCTATGGTTTTGATGTTCTTTACTCTCTGTCCATTTTTTGGAGCACACAGTCACGTTTCTGTCAACTTATTCTTTGGTCTAGCTAGCTAGTTCACTTATTTATTTTTTACTGGTCAGGTAATAGTAGTATTTAAAAAAATCGGATTATTAACTTAATCAAGTTTAATAAATTTAATTAATTTAATATTATAATAAAAAAAATAAACAACAACTATAAAATAATCCAGCAAAAACATTACACCGAGTCTGAGAACAGAATAAATTTATTTCTCTAAATTAATTATGTCATGGCATGTATTGAATAAACAATAGCAAGCAAGCACATTTTCCCCGAAACGTTAAAACATTAATTAATTGTAGCTTTCAATAACTAAACTCAAATGAGAAGTAGGGGTGTTTGTGAATGTGATTGTGATTATTTTTTAAAGTGTTTTTTTTTTGGAAATATATCAAAATAATTTTTTTTATTTTAATAAAATTATTTTTGATATCAACACATCAAAACAATTTAAAAATATATAAAAAATAATTTTAAACAAAAAAATCAAAACTTTAAAAAACACAGTATGAACCATATTCTCAAACACTACCTATAACTATTCCTATAACAATATCTTAGCTTTCGATGCTAGTTTCATGCGCCATTAAGCGCACTCATCATTGACATATCTGTTATATAGGTGTTTTAAAGTGTGATAGCGGTTGCTTTTCAAAGTGTTTTTTCACTTGGAAAAGCATTAAAGTAATTTTTTTATTTTTTAAAAATTATTTTTGATATTAACATATTAAAATGATTTTAAAACATCAAAAAATATTAATTTGGAGTAAAAAAATAAAAAAAAATTAAATCTTTTAAAAAATATTTTTAAAACACAAAAACAAAATTTCCCCCTCGTAATAATAGATTTTAACACCTCATTCAAAAGTCAAAACCAAGGCACCATATGTGACCTACCTTGTTCAACCCGATCATCTTCAACCCTTATCTTCTATGAATAAGCTCCCCCTTAACCCTAATTTCAACCACTCATTTCATCACCCTTTCACAATCTGCCAGCCAAATATCCATGAAATCCTTTATTCCTAAATCTCCATTAAAAACGACTGTCAATTTCTAGATGGAACTTCTTGGATTAATCATGGTTAAACTATCTTGCTTCTCTCTGTCTTCTCCACCTTACTTAGAAAAACACCCCCCTCCCAATGCTCCTCAACACAAATTCTCCACATAAGCCTAGTAAACACATAGGTTTGGTTTTCCGGCTACATGTGTGAGCATTAAAATATTAAATATTAAAATGATATTTTTTATTTTAAAAAAATTGTTTTTAATATTAGTATATCAAAATATTTTAAAACATCAAAAAATATTAATTTAAAGTAAAAAAAAAATAAAATTTTAAATTTTTTTAAAACATATTTAAAACACAAAAATAAATAGATTAATATATCACAAAGTAAACCTTTTTGTACTCCGTAGCTCAAGGATACTCCACTTCTTAATTATTGGAGCGAGCATTTTATCAAATTGATTTGTTATAGTTTAAATCCAAAAAAAAAAAGAAATATAAATATCATGTCTAAATATTCCATGCAAAACCCCAAAAGAAAAAAAAAACACACAATAATAAACTATAGAAAAAAAAACATATTTAAAAATGATAATTGAGTAGTTTTATATTCTAAGGGCTTGTTTGAGAGTGTGGTTTTGATTGTTTTTTAAAGTATTTTTCATACTAAAATGCATCAAAATGATGTTTTTTTTTATTTTAAAAAAAATTATTTTTGAAATTAGCGTATCAAAACGATCAAAAACATATAAAAATTAATTTTTTTGAAAACATGGGTTGACCCGTGTTTTCAAACAAGCTCTAAAACAAGAATTTAAATATCATGTCGTTGCCAATCATATGTTAAAAAAATAAAAATATAATAAAATCTAAGATCAATACAGAAATAAAAGAAAGAGATAATTAGAAAAATCTAAATTTATAAAGCAAGAGTAATCTAGGGCAGTTGGGTCATAAAAGTGCTTGGAAGTAGGTCTTCAAAGTGGAAAGGCTCTGTTTGGTAGTGCGGTAGAAAAGACACTTTTCAAAAATTTTGAAAGTTTTTTTTTATTTGCTTTGAATTAGTATGTTTTTGATGTTTTTAAATTATTTTGATGTGCTAATCTCAAAAATAATTTTTAAAAAAAAAAAAAATTTATTAACATGCTTTTCTAAATAAAAACATTTTGAAAAGTAATAGCAACCACACTCTTAAACACCCTATAACCTTAAAAATAACCTTGATTCTTTTAGACGCTCCTCCATGATGTGGGCCTTTGATAAGCCTTCTAGAGTGGTATGATTTGCACCAATCAAATCAAATCCTCGTATCAAAAGTTATTGGTTTTTACGTCTATGTTGTTTTGTCTTCGATGTGTATTTACCCTTATCTCCTTCAAGAAATATAGAGGACATGCTTCAAGGGATGGTCAGTTTTGGGATTCCCTTTTTCTTTTTTCTTTTTTTGTAATAAATGCTTGCAATGCATTAAATGATTTTGATGATGTCATATCTCTTCTCTTGTACTTTTTACCTTTCATTTCATTTTCTTTTGCATCGTCCCGCAATGAGGGGATTGATGTTTTTATGCATGGTTGTTGGTTGCAAATTTAATTAGTGTTTGTAATTGTTGTTGTATTCGTGTTTTTAAAAAAAATTAATAAAAATTAATATATTTATATATCTTGAATCGTTTTAATACAATTAATCTCAAAAATAATTTTTAAAAAATAAAAAATTATTATTTTAATATATCTCAATATAAAAAAACTTTAAAAAATAATTACACTTATATTTTCAAACAATACTTAATGTGCTAGTTTCTAATTCCATTTGACTTGGTAGATGGGTACTGTAATTTTTGTTTATCTACATGTAATTTTGTATATTTTTTTAGGGCTTTTATATATATATATATATATATATATATATATGGACTTTACGCTAAGTTCATGGTCTTTAAATTTTTTGAGATATTTTAATCAATTTGGTAAGGGTCAATGAATTGAATGTACTGTACGTGCTTTAAATTTATTAATCGGTTTTTATTAGTGTTTGGTTATTCTATAGTTTCTGGGTTAATTTGCAATGTGATTATAACTCTGTCTTTCATGTTTAAAGCACGTACAGTGCATTCAATTCATTGATCCTTAGCATATCATGAACGATCCCATGACAAATGCCTAGACTGGAGACGATGATGTCCTTGCTTGAAACTGTTTCTACTTCGTGAGGAAATCATTGAAACCAAATTTAGGGTGTTTAGAGGAGGTTCAAAACTAATTATGAATAACTTAGTCATCCCTGCAGCTAAGCTAAGAATTTTCCTGGTACATTAGATGGAAATGAATTCAGGTTCTAATTTGCTCTTAATCCTCAAATATCCCTTTCTAATTGGGATAACCCTTGTGAGCCTCAATAAGGATTTTGCAGCCAAGACTTGTGCGAGGGATCAGTTCATCTGGCACCTGACCAGGTAAATGCCAAGAGCAGCAGTTCCAGATCAGAGTCAGGTTGATCAAGTTCTGACAAGAAATAAAGACACGGGATATAACATAAGTGTAGCTAAAGGGATGACAGACACAGGAAACGCATCAGGAGAGGTTAAGGAAACTTGTGTATGTTCATATGGTAAACAGATATGTAAAAGTGATCTGTTGATTCAGGAAAAGTTGATGGAGAGTTTCAGATGCCAAGTCTTCAAATTATAGATAACTAGCATCAATGAACATTTCCAAGCAGATATAATCTCTTCCAGGTCCAGGGCAAACTGGTACATGGCATCTTTGCTGCAAGAAGGCTTTATTTAGAAATAGATTATGAAATTGAGATACTCACGCGAACTGGTATCCAGGCAGGCACAACAAAGGAATTTAATGCAAGGGGGGAGGGGGTGTGAGGAGCAAGAAACTAAAGACTTAACTTGAAGAACAAACACAACTACCATATTTCCAGAAAAGTTGATTTATTATTTTTATCAAATATCGTTACAACAAAATCGAAACAAACAATAACGTATCCCTTGTTGACTAAGATTTTGCACTAAACAGATAAATATACAAGCACCTCTATCATCAGAACAAGACAAAATGACTGGCAATTCTGACCTATACAATTGTCACCAAAGTAAACAAGCAGAAACGTTCCATTTTTATCCCAGCTCAACAAGAGGATGATGGTTTTACAGAAAAGGAATCACCCATCAACAATAAATTGGTCATCCTGAGTAGTCTCCATCAACCCTACTGTCCCCATGAACCATACCATTTACATGATGCAAATTCTGCATCATTTGTGAAATATAATGGCTGCTAGCACCAGTATGATCAGAGAGCCCAGTTGGAGCAGTCCACTGTGAAACAATTCCAAGCAAATGGCCAGTAAGGTTTTGTTGGTCATGAAGAAAACGGGACTGGATCTGTCCCATTTCTGTTTGGTGCTGATTCAACATCTCATCAATGCTCTTCTTCCATTCTGACCTCTTCCTGTTCATCCTCTCTTCCCATTCCCTCTCTTGAATCATGTCCTCCTCTCTTCTTCTTCTTTCCCTCTCTTCGCTCTCCTTCTCCATAGCTTCCCATTCTTGAATCCTCTGCCTCATTAACTTTTCCCTAGCTTTTTCCATCTCTTCCCTCTCCTTTTCCCTTTCTTCCAACTTCCGCTCCCATTCTCGCTCCCTCTCCACCTGAATGCTCTCTCCTCTCCGCCTCTCCCGCTCTCTCTCCAGCTCGCGTTGCTCAAACCGAGCCTCCATGTCCCTCAACTGTCCCAACTGGTTTGATAGAAACCCAAACACCCTCTTCCTTAGTCCCTTCAGAGCCTTCCTCTTCTTTCTCAAATTAGACACATTTGGGTCTGGTTCTTCATACATGAAGCCATCATCTCCATCCTCCCTCACCCGATCATTACCATTGCAATTCTCCTCTGCCTCTTCCCCTTCATAATCAAACCCCAGACCCAGCACCCCATTCTCGCCCCCATCAATCCCAGCAAAATCCCCATCTGCCGAATTACCTATTTGGCCAAACTCTGCCATGTCCATTCCCCTGACACCCCCTAACAAACCCCCACCAGTCTCCCTATCTTCATTCAAGACTCCCATCAAATCACTACAATTACTACCATTAGTCCCATAAGCAACTGGAAGATCCCCAAAAACCTCCTTGTACCGCAAAAAATTTGACCAATGTGTAAGCCCTTCCAACCAATCAAACTCATCCTCATTGCCACACTCCCCGCCACCACAACCTGAATTCTCCATCGATGAAAACTCAGGTTTCTTAATCTTTTGCTTAACAAGCATGTATTGATGCCTCATGTTCTGCACCTTAGTGGACACATCTTTCCATGTCCATTGCCAAGGGTATGCCATCGGATCATGAACATGGTGCACAGAATTCACGTACAAAGCAATTGGTTTGTATTTCTTCTCTCTAGTTTTCATTTTTGCAAGGGTCCCATCAGAGACCATCTCTCCATATTTCTCAATTAGGGTTTTCTCTTCTACTTCTGTCCATTTCTTTCTTTTTGGTGGCATCATTAGATGAACCAAAAACTTTACAAAAACTACCAAAACCTATTAAAGAATCACCACTAACACTCCTTAACTTAATCAGGATTCCAAGACTATCACCTACAAAACTATCTAACATGAACCAAAACAAATCTATCCAGATCAAGAAAACAACATTCTAAGCTCCAAAAGACATAGTAATTAACAGTACTTACCTTGAAATGGGTATTGGAGAATTGTGGAGATGGATTTCTTGAAAGCTTTCTGAAGGGAGATTTTCTCGGAAAATTGAGAGAGAAAGTGAAGGACTATCAAAGTAGCGCTTTTCAAGTGATTTATTTTTATTTTATTTTATTTTATTTTATTTTTCTATTACGACAATTCCTGTACAACAATGATATAGACGGTAAAGTTCTTATTTCTTACATCTTCTTTCAAGTGTAAACGGTGGTAGTTTGGTCGGTTAACGACATTATAGTGTCTTAGAAACGGGCAAACTACATACATGACCCTCAACTATAAAACGTTCGATTTTAGTCCCTTATGTTTTCCCTTACATTTGGGGGGTTACGTGAGCAGTAGAATAATTTACGAGAGAGGAGAAATTTCCAAGGAGGTTAATATTTATAATAAAAGGATTGTTAAATATTAGGTTGCGTTTGGTTTGGTATGAGGTGAAAATCTTGAATGAGAAATATTAAGTAGGATTTAATTAAAGGAGAAATGTTAATTAAGGGTGTAAAAAATATTAAAGAGAGAAGTTTTAAAGTTATTTGGTAATAGTTAAAAAAATATGGATAATGATGGATCTCCATATAAATAAAATTAATCTTATATTAAAAATAATTGTAAGGAAAATTAAATCATATACATTTATGCTTCAAAATACAGATGAAATTAAAAGGGAAGGAAGGAAAAACATTCAAGAATTTTTACTTTTGAATTTTCCTTTACCCTTGCCTTTATGAAGTTAACATTTAACCTCACTTTTTTTGTTTAAATATCTGAAATTACAAAGATAATTTTTCACTCTCTTTACTCTCATTCCAAACATCTCCTTGATCTTTGAAAATTTTTGGTTTTTTGTATTTATTTAAAAAAACAAATCTAATATTAATTTATTCTTTATTTATTTATACTCTTGTTTATTTAACTTTTTATAATTTTATTTAATTTAAAAATTTATTTGATTTAAATTAAAATCAATTTTTATCTCTAAAATTTTCAACTAATAATATTCATTCATATTATATGAAATGGTGATACAAAGATTAAGATAGCTACATCAATTACAATCTTTCTTTTTATGACTTATCCCAACCCCTGTGTATCTTCTCTTATTTTCTTGATATCACCTTTCCATCTATAATTTTACTTTTTTAAAATTCTAATCTGAATAATTTTGTGTCATGGACATTCGTATTTGTTATATTATTAATAAAAATTAAATAATGTTCATCTTTTTAATTAAATAATGTTCATCTTTTTATAAAGCATTATTTACTAGAATTATTTTTTTAATTTCATCATTTAGTATTAAATTTAATTTATTTTGATTTGTTTTCTAAAGAATTATATTTATCTCATAACTTATGTTGACTTGAACGACTAATATAAACTTTTAACCGAGTACTTTTAGTGTTTATAATAGGTCTAAGGGTAGAAAAATTCATTTTACACCGTCAAACAATTTTTATTTCATTCTCATTGTAATGCTCTAAGCTTGAGAAAAGAGCTTGACACATAACTAAACAGTTGTTAAGTCGCCTATAAGTGCAATATTGTGTTAACCCTCGTATTCTCATTACCTAAAAAAATACTACTTGTCACGCACAAGTTTATTGATCATTTCTTATATCTCATTCAATCTCTCCATGATTTTTAGATGTGAGATAGAGGGTATCATATAAGATAATTCTAATATGCTAAGCATATAAATACAACAAAAAATTAATAGGATATATGTCTCCTGCCATGATTGATTAAGTGTTGAAATAATTGTCCATAAAACTTTGTGTTGTCAAGAATAAATAGTCTTTTAATCTAAGTCAAACTTTATGGTTAATGAGTGGATGGAAGACACGTAACTTTTTATTAATCTCTATATTTAGCTAGACTATAGATCATTTATATATAACCTAACTTTTACACCTCCATCCATTATGGATATGCCTAGCTCACTATTAGAGTTTAATGGGCTCTAATCCTTAATTATCATTTATTTAAAAAATCTTCTTGACATTTAGGACACCTTGAGGATATTTTTCATCATTCTTCCACTTAACTCATTTGACATTATCTGAAAAGTGATAATATCTTTATAAAGTTTAAAATATCTAGTAAATGAAAATACTCACACTTAAATCAAGAATACAATATATTAATCATAGTGGTTACACTTTATAATCAAGTACTTCCTTCCATGTATTTCAATATATTGCATCCTAAAAAAAGCACTTAATGAGCAAATAAATTTTATGAATGAACTTTTAATAAGTCATTCAGATCCGAATTTATATATCCCAATGGATATAAAAAAATAATACTTTATGTGCACAAAACATCACTTTGATCTCTAAAAATAACATAAAGAAAGATGTATAGACAAATAACTAAAACAAAATGAAGTCAAACATAAAATGGGTTAGTTAGACCCATACAATTCATATGATCTCTATATTGTTTTACTAGCAATGCTTTAGTCATGAGATTCACAATCATTAGCTCAATGTTAATATGCTTAATGAGCACTTCATATTCCTTAACTTTATTTCTCATAATGAGATACTTTATGGTAATATACTTGTTTCAACTTCTACTTTTATTATTCTTAGAGAAGAAAATTACAACCAAATTGTCACAATAATATTTTTATTGGTCTTAATATGGAATCAAAAACTTTTAGACCAGTAATAAAATATCTTAACCAGATCGCTTGTTTTATTGCTTCATAGCATGCAATGAATTCTGCTTTTATAGTAGATAGACCTATATTTCACTCCTATGATGATGATAATTAAAACTAAAAACATGTTTGCGTATGAATGCTTATGCATGCTTATAAGAATGTATATCGTGTATAGATTAGCCCTTTAGAGAGAATCAAACATTTGGGAGCATTCACCTATAGGCAGGTCCTAGTCAGTAAGTGAATATAGGTAGATTTTCTATCTGGTCTTAAAAAGGGTCTTAAATCTGCCTGGTGTCGGTCTTTGTAAAGACAGTATAAATGCGTTGCGAGGAATGCTTAAGGTATATATATCCATCATTACCAAGCAGACACTCAGATATGGGTTGGGTATTTGACACATCTAAACCATGACCAATAGTTATAGGGCAGATCACTAAACCCCACTAAACCTAGAAGCTTGTGTGTGCTCTCAAAGTAAGTGATGCATGAAGGAATTAATTATACAATGCATGAATAATTTGTACAAAGATTAAAACATATAAACAAATATTTACAAATGGCATGTTGAAAATAAATACAAAACAAATAATTTAAAACACAATAATCAGACAAAATAATAAAGCTTAGTCCACAAGTTTTTCTAGAGGAGTTGTCATTCTGTCGCACATATGCAACATTGCGATGATCATTATATTGGGTTGGGATCTTTCTAGTGATGAGGGAAAGAATAAGAAATTCTTGTTCCTTATCAGTAAAAAAAGGGATGGAGTCACCACCTACTATTTTGATCACTAGGAACATTAACTAGTCTCAAAGTCTAGTTAAGATGATTGATTGTGTATATAGAGGATGTATCACCTTACCTAAGATAACCTGCATTGTTTGTTTGTCTAATATAAATTAAAGTATTTTTGTGTTTTCTAGTCGTTGGTTTGTTCGAGATTCAAGAAAAGTCTTTTTTTGTAAGGAGATTATTATCTTATTAGGTTAAAGCCTAACAATTCTAGAGTCAAAACATATTTTGTATTTTTTCTTTTAATATCGAGAATATATCTTACGTATAAGTTCATAATTAGGTAACCTGCCCGTGGTGTGAAAAATAACTAGAATTTTTTTTACTGATGGCCTTTGTTCGAGTAATCAGTGCATGGTTTATTTTCTTGGTGCTTCCTAATGGTAGGTTAACACTTGTCCTTCCGGATGGCATGGTTGGACTTTTTGGTTGTAGGATTAAAACTAAGAATTTCTTATGACAAGATTAAATGGAGATTCCTGATGATAGAGTTAAAACTGAGAATTCCTGATGATAAGATTAAATGTGGGATTACTAATGACATGTATAAATTGGATTTTCTAATGACAGGGTGAAAATGAATTTCCTACTGATATGGTTGAAAATAAGAATTCCTAATAATAGGATATTATTTAAGTGTACATGTTGTTCTTTCTATAATAATGATATTTATTATGATTCTAGTACTTATACAAATGGTTTGTATATACTTGATCTTGCCATGGTCAATATAAATAGCAATAATAACATATTAGATAATTAATATCTATATTATTTATGGCATTGTAGACTAAGTCATATTAATAAAACAAGAATAACTAATTACATAAATAAGGATATGTGATCCTTTCGTTTATAAATCATATGGAACTTGTAAAACTTGTTTATTGAGAAAGATAATCAACATGTCTTTTACTGAAAGAGTGAAAGATCTAATAAATTATTAGATCTAATATATATATAATGATTTGTGTTATAGATTGATATGTATGTTTCATAATTGATAACTATATTAGATATGGTCATGTGTATTTAATAAAAATTTGAATCATTTAAAAGGTTCAAAAAAATTCAGAAATGAAGTTGAAATACAAATTGGAAAGAGTATTAAAATACTTTGATCAGATTGAGGTGATGAATACTTCGGCCAATATTTTCAGGATTATCTAAAAGAAAATAAGATTCTCTCACAGCAAACACCTCTTAGAATACAATAGCATAATAAGATTTCTAAAAAGAGAAATTATACCATATTAAATATGATATGGTCTATAATGAGCTATGCAAACCTTCATTTTCTTTTTAAGGTTATGCCCTTTAAACTACCATTTACCTTTTAAAATGGCTTCATCAAAATCTATTGATAAAACTCCATATAAGATATGGAATGGTAAGATATCAATCTTATCATATTTTAAAGATTTGAAATTTGATGCTTCTGTGAAACATATTGTATCTGAAAAACTATGAGCTAAGTCAGGTAAATATAAGTTTATAGGATTTCTAAAAAAAAAACTATTAGATATTATTTATACCATCTTGTTGAGCAAAAATATTTTATCTCAGAACATGCTACCTTTTTAGAGGAAAAACATGTTCTTGAAAGGAGTAGTGGGAAGACAATAGAACTTGAAGAAGTTGAAGAACCTACAAACTGACATCCAAATAGAACATGAGCATGAGGTTATAACATTAGATGTTCAACTTGAAGCTCAAGAAATATAAGAACTCTGTAGATCTAGTAAGACACATCATACGCTAATAAGATATGGACTTTTTATGGAAGCTAAAAATGAGGAGTTGCTTATACTTGATAAGCCTACCAATTATATGGAACCAATATATGATATTGATTCTAAAAATAGCTTGAGGCCATGAAATCTAAAATGGATTCCATATACACCAACTAAGTATAGACCTTGTTGATCCACTTGAAAGGATAAAACTCATTGGATGTAAATGAGTCTTTAAGAGAAAAACTAACAGGTATGGTATTGTACAAAAGTACAAAGTTAGACTAGTTGTCAAATGTTGTAGAAAATAAAAAAAATAGGTTGAGTTTGATGAAACCTTTTTGCAAGTAATTATGTTAAAATCCATATAGATTTTGTTTGCTATAACTGCATATCATGATTATGAGATTTGATAAATGGATGTCAAAACTGGATTTCTAAATGGAAATCTTCAAGATGATGTGTATGTGACACAACTTGAAAGTTTTGAATATAAAAAATTTATCAAAAAAGTATTCAAGCTAAAAAAAATCTATTTATAGAATTAAATAAGTTTCAAAGAGTTAAAATATCTATTTTGATGAGATAATCGAACAGTTTGATTTCATAAAAAATATAAATAAATCTTGTGTTTATAAAAAGGTGAATGAGAGTGGAGTCGTATTATATATAAATGACATATTATTAATAGGAAGTGAAATTCTTTTACTCTAGTCAGTAAAGATCTAATTATCCAAGAATTTCTCTATAAAAGATATGGGAGAAGTAATCTATATACTGAGAATAAATATATGTAGAGATATTTCTAAAAAGTTACTTGGATTGTCACAATCTATATATAGACAAAATGCTAAAATGACTTAGCATGAAAGAATCTAAAAAGATGATACTTATCCATTTCACATAAGATACATCTCTCCAAAGATGTGCCCTAAAATACAAATTGAAGAGATATAACAAAAATGATTCCATATACTTCAGATATAAGATTCATAATATATGTAATGTTATATACAAGATCATATGTATTTTTTACTTTGAGCATAACGAGTAGATACTGATCTAATCTAGGTGGAGGTCTCTAAAAGATATTTAAAAATATTTTTAAGTATTTAAGAAGAATTAATAATATTTTTCAATATATGAAATAGAGTAACAAATAGTTCATAATTATTTGGATGATAACTTTCATTTAAATATTGAAATAGAAAATCTAGTTTAGTAATATTTTACTCTAAATGGAGGTGCTATGAGTTGGAATTGTTTTAAATAAGAGATCAAAGTAGATTCTACAATTAAAGCTGAGTGCATATCTGCATTTGAGGGGATAAAAAAGGTTGTTTGAATTAAAAAAATCATCACTAAACTAGGTATGATTCCTAACATTGTTGATCCAGTAGCCATGTATTGTAATAACAATGGAGTTATTGTATAAATAAAGGAAGTCAAGGTCTCATCAATGATTTAAAAATATATTTAAACAATTCCATTTGATTACAAAATATAAAAAGGAATGATATAAAAATTTTATTACCTACTAAAAAGAATTTTGCAAATCCTGTTACTAAACCATTATCCCAGTAAAAGTATTATCAACAAGCAGAGTGATATGGTATTTAATACATGAATGATTGACTTTAGTGCAAGTGATAGATTGTTAGTATATATACCCTATAGCTAATCAGTTGGTTACTTGTAGCACTAGTTTTGTAAAATATATTTATTATTAATAAAGACTTTATTTATCTTTAATTTTTAATTATATTCAATTAATGAATCTAATATTTGATTAATGAATATAGAGTAAAGATAAGTTCATGAGATAAAAATGTTTTGCAAATGAAATTATAAAATTATTATAATTATGAGGTTTCTATTACATCAAAGCATTGAACTTAAATGTTCATGGTCAATGTTATATTAACACTGGATATTAATTATCATATTCCTTCTTTTATGAAAGGAAGCAGCTGCTCTTATAAGCTGAGGTGTGAGAGATACCTAAAACGAACATGTTTGTGTTTTTTAGATAACATGTACATTGAATTAACCCGTATGAGAATTTCATATAATGAGATTACATATGTCTATAAAAAGACTCATATGATGGTTGTGTAAGTGATTCTTAAAGTTAAGATCACTAAGTTATCTTATATAGAAAATGTTATGCTTTTATCCTGTTACATGTTATTTTAATCAAGGGTAACAAACAAGTATATATTGGGTATAACATGAACTATATTAAGGTATTTAAGTAATAAAGAGATGATTCATCACTTTAGATGAATTGGAAAAAATATTTCTTATGTTCTCAAATAATATTGATTGTAAATCCTTGAGCAATGTGGATTGAGATTTGAAAAGAGTTTGAGATCTTATTCAAACAATCAATGACTATGATATTGAGAATAAACATGATTTGACATAGTAAACATACTACATGCTATAATATCTAAATCGAAACATTATCGATAAAAAGATAATAATTACACTGAGAAATTGGTCACTGAAAGGTTAAGTTAAATCACTTATAACTTTCTTAATATTTTGGGGATCATGACAAGTTATTAGATATTGTACTTGATCTTTAAATATAAATCAATTAAAATTAATTTTTTTTAATTTACTTAATTTTTTTTATTTAGGATTATAATTTATATTGGAGCCAACTTATTAGGAAACCTAATGTTTCACACATATAAGAATTATTGATCATAAATTAAATTAGGATAATTAATCAAGTGTGACTTGATTGTAAATAAGTTTTAGACTAGAATGTAATTTACACAAGAAATTACAATTCTAGACTTGGAAAAATCATATAGGGATTTGATTGAATAAATTTCTAAAATTATCATGAAATAATATATGTGATATTATTAAAGGGAGTAAATTAATAGTTTACCATTTATAGGATTTTCAAATTTTCCTATAAATAGAATGGTATGCCTTATATTTTATGAACATTACATAACACCTAAAAAATATAAAAAAAAGAGCTAGCACTCAAAGACATATCAATCTCTCTCTTTTATAAGGGTTTCATAGATTTTTCACTAGTGGTTCGTATGAATTACAATTAGAGACCGGACACTTGGACGACTTATTGTTTGCGACAACTTAACCTCAAGCAATTATTCAAAGCTAAAAGGAACATTTGATCTTCATGTAATCTTCATATAAATCTTAAACAATCCTAGATTGTCTAATAAGATCTTAGGATTCTCGAAAAAATTTTAAAACTACTACGTGTATGTGTTCCAGGGAAACCCAACAAAATCATAACCTAGATTTTCTTGCTTTTCTCACCAACTAAATAACTATAAAAAATTGGATTTCAAAGAAATTATTGTGGTCATAAAGATATATATACAATCTATCATTTCAATACTCTTAATGAGAGTTCTGTAAACAAGGGAATCAATCACTATACAAGGATATGACATGAAATTTTCTTTTTCTTTTTTATTTTTTTTACCAAAGACCAATTAATAAGTGTTTCAATTTTTTTTTCTATATAACATTAATAGATCTAAAAATTCTGAACTACCTAACCCAAAGGTTCCTTTTTCATGCCAATGCTTTAATGTCAAAAGCCAAACAACCAATATCACATCATTCAAACACACAAATAAAATACAAAATTTCTTTGCACGTTGTGAAAATAAAAATTAAAGTTATTTAATCTAAACCCTTCTTAACATATGCAAATAAATAGGTCATTTTTTAAGTCAAATATATAAAATTAAATTAATATTAATCAATGTAGTAAGGAGAAGGCTATGATACCACATATAATATAATTCTAATATGCTAAGTATTTAAATGGAACATAAAATTAATAGGATACATACCTTCAACTATTATTGATTAAATGTTGAAATAATTATCCAAAAAACTTTGTATTTTCAAGAATAGAGTCTTTCAATCTATGTCAAACTTTAAGATCAATGTGTGGATGAAAGACACATAATTATTTATTAACCTCTATATTTAACTAGATGAGATACCATTTATATATAACCTAATTTTTACACCTCCATTTATCATGGATATAATTGACCCACTACTAGAGTTTAATGTGTCCTAATTCTTTTTCTTTTTTCTTGGTGCTATTATGATTTTTGGCTTCATAAAAAAAAAAGCAAAGAAAAAAAAAGAAAAACAAGTCTTTTTTTTTCTTTCCAAATAAAGTAGAAACATCCTTCATTTAAAAAATGATTATTAAAATAAATTAACTTTTATGAAAAATAAGTTCCTTCAATAGTAAAGTCATTTTTTAAATCTTTTTATTAATAATTGAAAGTCATTTTTATTATTTGATGCCAAAAAAATTTGAAACTATTAAATACATGCTTATGTGACATAAAACATACTTATTGTATTAATTTGATCCTTATATAGCAAAAATGTTCTTATTGAGAAATATATTTATAAGAAATGAATCTTTCTCATAAAAACTCTCTTTTCTTATTCACATGTTTTTTTTTCTTTGTTTTACAAAAAAATATCTACCTACATTTAATTTGAATTCAATTATTAAATAAATTAAATTTACAAGTTTTAAATAAATAAAATAATTTATATTGGTTGAATTTATATATTTTAAAAAATAAAATATAATTTATCTTGTTTTCTACATTACCATTACCATTATCATGCTCATTTTATTATTTCAAATGAAAAACAATATTTTGGGAAGTTATTTTTACATTAATTTCAATATAGTAAATAGAAAAGTTGAAGTATAATTTACTTTTATATTATTTTTAAAAATTAATTTTTTTTAACATTCAAAATAAGTCTAAACATTAACCTATGGTTTAGATATTTACAAAATTAATTGTGTTAATAGACACAATGGCTGTGCCCATAGCAAATTCTTTTTTTTTTTTTGGTTCACTATTCAAAATATTCTCTCTCGAAAAAAACAATAAAAAAATCCACCACTAAGAACACCCTTTCCCCTTTGTTTTCATCAACGCTACCACCAATCGCTCCCCCCCCCCCCCCCCCACTACCCCCACCCCCCAAAAAAAAACCCCAAATTCTCGCCCGCAGGCAAATTAGGGTTTTACGATGACAGATCGAAACAACACCACCATCACTGCCGCCGCTAGCTCCACCACCAACCACTCGGCTACTAAACCAATATGGATGAAGCAAGCAGAGGAAGCAAAACTAAAAAGCGAGGCAGAAAAAACCGCAGCAGCGAAAGCTGCATTCGACGCGACCTTCAAAGTATTATCAGACAAGGCTGAGAAGCCCGCGGATTCAGATTCCGAGGAGGAAGATGCAGAGGAGGATTTGGCTAATAAACCAGTGGGACCAGTTGACCCCAATAAGTGCACGGCGGCAGGGGGTGGCATTGCTGGTGGGACCGCGTGTGCACCTGCCACGTTTATGGTTGTTACTAAGGATGCGGATGGGAGGAAAGTTCCGAATGGAGGCGCGGTGATTAAGGTTAGGGTTTCACCGGGAGTGGGAGTTGGGGGAACGGAGCAAGAAGGGAATGTGAAGGATATGGGAGATGGGACATACACGGTTACATATGTGGTGCCGAAAAGAGGGAATTATATGGTTACTATTGAGTGTAATGGGAAAGCTATTATGGGGAGTCCTTTCCCTGTTTTCTTTAGTGCAGGTATATATATTTATGGTTATGGATTTTTTTTGTGTTTTCTATGTGAACTTTATGTTGGTTATACAGTTCTAGGTAATGTTGTCTGCGGTAATGAGTTTGTATATTGCTATTTGTCAATCACTTGGAATGTTTTCAACACTTTTATAGGCAGCATGTGTATGACTTGTTCATTTTTGCAAGCAAATTTTGAATTATATATTGTCTTGGTTCTTTTGTCCGGATTCTTTTTTTGGGGGGTTGTTTAAATTGGAGCGATACTGTCTTGACGCTTCTGAAAATTTTGATTGTTGATCTGGTATGATAATGTGCTGCATATCTTTATTTGGTTTATGCATGCATGTGGACATTTGCAATTTCTTTTGCATGGAAGTGAGGGAAAAGGAATAATTGGGATATTTTCTTGTGTAGTTTTTTAAAGTAACTAAAGATAATGGAGGATGGTTTTCCTGATTAAATAGCCGCTAATAATTTGTAAACTGTCTAACTTTTCCTTTAATAAGCCATGTTATCTCACCATCCAATATATCCTTGAACTGTTCCTGACTTGTTATTCAAATATTCCGTCTTGCTATTCATCTCTAACACTTTTAGGTATTGAATTGTTGTCATGCAACACAGGCACTTCGACTGGAGGGTTGCTGGGTATGGCTCCTACAACAACATTTCCAAACCTTGTGAACCAGACCATGCCTAACATGCCAAATTACTCGGCCAACATTTCTGGGGCATTCCCTGCATTACTAGGAATGACTCCAGGCATTACATCCAGTGCTTCAGGTGGTGCTATTTTGCCTGGAGCTGGAGCATCTCTTGGGGAAGTTTGTCGAGAGTACCTTTATGGTCGGTGTGCAAAAACCGATTGCAAGCTGAGTCACCCTCCACAGAGCTTACTGATGACTTTGTTAGCCCCAACAACCTCAATGGGGACTCTTAGTCAGGTGCCTATGGCGCCTTCTGCAGCTGCAATGGCTGCCGCCCAGGCTATTGTTGCTGCCAAAGCTCTTCAAGCTCATGCTGCTCAGTTGCAAGCGCAAGCTCAGTCAGCCAAAGATTCATCTGGTATTCTCACCTCTTATTAGCTGCTCATGCATGTATCAGATAGCTTGTATGGATCCTTTCTTTTCTCATTGCCCGAAGCTATTGATTTTACTTGTGCTGTACCTTGGTTTAAGTATTTTTTTCCTTTCATTTTATGTCCAAAGTTCTTACTGCTGAGCATTTATCCCCTTGCCAGGATCACCTGACAAAGCTCGGAAGGAGGATGCACTGAAGAAAACACTCCACGTTAGCAATCTCAGCCCGCTTCTGACTGTGGAACAGCTGAAACAACTGTTTAGCTTTTGTGGCACAGTTGTTGAATGTACCATTGCTGATTCAAAACACTCTGCTTACATAGAATACTCGAAACCTGAAGAAGCAACTGCTGCTTTAGCATTGAACAATATGGATGTTGGGGGTCGGCCTTTGAATGTTGAGACGGCTAAATCTCTTCCTCAGAAACCTATTTTGAACTCTTCCTTTGCTTCATCTTCTCTGCCGATGATGATGCAGCAAGCAGTTGCCATGCAACAGATGCAATTTCAACAGGCTTTGCTTATGCAGCAAACCATGACTGCACAGCAGGCAGCTAACAAAGCTGCAACAATGAAGTCGGCAACAGAGTTAGCAGCAGCTAGAGCTGCAGAAATAAGTAAGAAGTTAAAAGATGATGGGCTTGTCACTGGAGAAGGGGAAACAAAAGCAGAATCCAAGTATGTCAGCTTATCTCTTTCTTTTATAATAGATCACTGATGATAATTTGCATTACTACTACTCTTTGCTTTTGGCTCACATTAAGATTTTGGATTAGATAAATACTGCAGTGGGTCTTTCATAATCCCTTTTCTCTTTTTTATTTGAGAGACATGGTACAAGAAAGGAACACAAGGTCTTCTTGGTATGATTTTTTACTACCATGGCTTTCTTTCTTTCTTTCTCCCCTCCCATATCTGTTAGCCTTCATGAAATCATTTGTCAGAACTGAGTTGCCTGAGTTGGTGGAGAGTCCAACTTGGGGCTTATCAATTTCTAATACCGTAGTTATTTAAACATATGCAAACCTTTTATCTTTTGTTAAAGCATGCAAGTTTGAGAATTGTTAGGTGATTGTTTTCAATTTGTATAACAAATAAACTAGACACTCTAATTAAAACTTAAAGACTTTGCTCTGTGGTTTTTTTCTCCACTGATGAGTTTATTGCCTCTTGCAGGTCACCACCCCCGCCTCGAGCAAGGTCCAGATCCAAGTCGAGATCACCAATTAATTACCAAAGAAGAATGAGGTCACCTTCTTACTCGCCCCCATCCCGCCACAATAGAGACCGTAGATCTAGGTCCCCTGTGAGATTTCGCTATCACTCAAGGTATAATTACGAAAGACGATCATATAGAGATAGAGATAGTAGAGATGATGGTGATAGAACTAGAAGGCGGGAATTGGATAGATCCCGTGATCATCATTCACCTGTTTCAAGGAGAAATAGGAGCAGGAGTGCAAGCCCTCGAACAAGAAAATCCTACAGAGCTGATTCAGGCTCGCCAAAACATCGCCAAGAAAGTTCAGCTCATAGATCAAGAAAAGCATCAGACAGTGGTTCAAGATCACCTAGGCATCATGGAGGAAGTCGATCATCGCCAAGGAACAACCCAGATAGCAAGCTCAGGTACAGAAGGCGCTCACGCTCTAGGTCCAAATCGGTGGAAGAGGCCAATGACAAAGTGGATGAAATCCTGGAAAAAAAGTCTAAGCAGCATGAGAGGAGGTCTAGGTCATTATCTGTGGAGCTTAAACACCATGGAAGGAGGCTATCCCCTAGAAGTTCAAATGAAGATGACTCAAAGCACAGAAGTCGGTCCAGGTCAAAATCTGTGGAAGTTAAACGCCATTCCAATGAGAAAGTAGACAAAACTGGGGATGGAAAGCTGAAGCACCGTCATAGGAGGTCCAGGTCAAAATCTGTTGATGATAGGCATCATTACAAAGAGAGGGGAAATGAAACCAGGGATAAAAAAACAAAGCATCAAGATAGAGGGCGGTCTAGATCAATAACTGCAGAGGGTAAGCATCACAGAAGTAGGTCATCCCTAAGAGGTAGGGATGGGAGCAAGTCAAAGCACAGACGGCACTCTAGGTCAATATCTCCAGAAGGCAAGCGGCGGTCCAGTCACAGGGTAGATCAAAATAAAGATGAAAAGTCTAAGCACCGCCATAGACGAAGGTCACCATCTGCTGAAGGTAAACACGGCAGATCTCCAAGAAGTTCAGAGGAAAATAAATCAAAACACAGGAGGCGCCCTAAGTCAAAATCTGCCGAACGTCAACGTCATTCAAATGATGAGAAGGATATTAGAAGAGGGGAAAATGAGACTCATCATGAGCATGGATCAGACAAAACAGAAGATGCCAATGAGGAAAAAAAATATTTTATGAATGAAGAAATGGTGGATTTAAAACGTAAAGGTTGTGATTCAAAGGAACTGGTGGAAGACATGGTAACGGGGAGCAATGGTTTGCCAAATTCAAGCAATGAAGAACCATAGCTACTGAAAGTTGAACATCCAAAGCTGAACTCAAATGGTAATGACAACTAATGCGAGAGGAAAAAAAATATTTTTTCAATGTTGTTGGCCATTAATTAGCATAATATTATCCTTGCCTGGTTTACAGAATTTGAAGAGCGTAAGAGAACTGAAGTTAATGTTTGAGGACAGCATATAATGCTTGGAAGAGAAGCTGTTTTTCATGGAAGGCTCTTTTTTATGTTTTGTTTTGCTGTGCACCTATTTGAGAAGCTTGCAGAGATGCATGAACTTAATTCCAGCAGAATCAGCCTTTGCTCGCATGAAGGGCGATTCTTACAGAAGATTTCTTGATGTTCTTTGGTTGTTGGATTTTTCTGCCAGCTTTGGCTCCTCATAAATATGCGCACTTGTGTGTTTGTTTATCTTTTGCAGGTTCACTTGTAACAAATTGGAACTAGAGTCTTTAAGGCTGAGCTGACCATGATAAGGATTATATGTTTCAAATGGTGTTCTGCTGTCATCCGGGTCAACCATTCAATCTTTCTAGGAAAGCTTCTATTACTGCTAGATGTATGTTGGACTATTACTACCTCTATTGCTGACCGTGCTTCTTTTATATATATATATTAAAATGTTTATTTGAGAAAGTATTTCTAGTTTCAATTTCTTTCTTCTTTTTCCTTTTGAATTTGATATGATATATATAAAATTTCATATATATATTTTTGTTAATTTTAAATCTTAATGAGGTCTTAGGCCCTTTGATGGAGTGGTAGAAACTATGCTTTTATTACATAATACAGCAGCATGTACCTAGTTAACTTGCTGTGTTAATGTTTTTTGGATCATAAGCATGCCCTGCGTGTGATCAAGTGAAAGCTTACTATAGTTCTGGTTTTCATATCCACCCATCATGATTTAGGTCTGCCCATCTCCATTTACAGTTTTCCATCCCCTTTCATCATTTTTTCAAGATGAAAGCTTAAAGAGTGTATGTGGTAGGTAGGTTGATAATGGGTTACACATTTATTTATGTTTGATGGTGTGGTGGGCTGTCATACCCCAAATACATGCAGGTTATACATGATGTTTCCATTGGAGCTGCCGACATCAATGAAAGGATTGTTGATATTTACTGATGTAATGAAGGTATGCTGTCAGTAGAGTGGGACGGCTATCTGTTGAGCTTTCCACCAGTCATGGCATTTTTAGACTTCTAATAAATTCAATTGGATAGATGTGTCTGTAGTCAATACTTGTGTAACTTGGGCCAACATGTTTTAAAACCCAGTGTCTTATTCCTTTTCCCATCTTTTTTCCTTTTTCCTTTTCCTTTCTTTTCTCCTTCCAAAGGTGTCTGTGTTAGCGAAGCTACTTTTGAGGTCAAGTGAAACCAGAGTTGCTGGGATGAATAACATTACAGTTGCACAATGTTGTACATGAGCAGACTGGGTGACTAAATATTTCAGTGAAATGCAGAATTTTTTTTTCCACAGGTAATTTCTATTCAACTGTTAGGATGAGTTCTGTGTCATGATAAAGCTTCACTAATGCTTGTGTCTTCCACGCAGATGATTCTAAATATTGACACTGCTTTCTCTAGTGATTGAAAACAGGAACTTTATGTTTGGCCAAAATGATTTAACTTTATTTTTGAATTATAAATGTGCTTAGAGTTGCTCTTTCTCTCTTGCGTCCTTCTGTTCTTCAGATCCACTTTTATATGATTGCTCTGTTTCAAGTGGCTAGTTTCGGCAGAGGTGTTTAGGGCCTGCCCTGTACTGTAAGTGTCATTTAGTTGTAAATATTTGAGCGTTAAACCAGTTTTCTTGAAATTTGACCTTGATTATTAATTTACCAAATAGTCTCTGTGTACATCAAAATGCAGATTAACTCACAAGTTTCCTTTTCTTTTTCCCTTTTCGGTTGTTTGGGGTGGGGTGGGATTGTGGAGATAGGAGAGGAAGAGAATGAGTAAAAACACAAAAGGGGGAAAAAAATGCAATGATGCTATCAGCAATGTTGGCCGTGGTGGGTTTATCCAATGTTTTGGTCTCCCTATGAGCTGTACTTGTCAATGTTAATTTCAGGAGATACAGGCGAGTTGGCTGGTGAGAGGAGTGGAAAATGGGTGTTAATCGGAAGGATCAGTCTTCCTGCCGTGAGATGATGAGATAGGTTAGTGATTTTTTATTTGTTTTATGTGCGTCAACTGTCATCCAATGTAATAAATGAAGCCTCTGTGTGTTTCCCTCCCTTTCTCCTCCGTTTCTTTTTCTTGATAGGATGGCATGAAAGCTGAAGCAATAGGTCCCTTTGGTGTGATGAGGAACTAGCTGTCCATAAGATGAAAGTTGTTGCGTCGTCCTTTTACCCTTGCCTCTTTTCCTTTTTCTTTTCTTCGTTTTCCTCTTTCCCTCTCTCTTTTTTTTGTCCTTTCTCAGTCAGTGATGCGAGGACTGCTTTAAGGAAGGGCGTCACGGCACCCTTGATATAAGCATTTGCCTATGTGTGTGCTGTTTTCATGTCTGCTGTGTTGTGTATTGTTTCTGTCTGCTTTGTGTCTCAGTTTTGTCTGCAAGGGATTATCAAACACTCGAATAGCTGAGGAATGTTATGATTATGGTTTTTAAACGTTTTAATTCTGCGTCGTTCGATGTTAGATTGAGCTCCTTGATCGTACAGTATTACAGGAAATGAGGGCTACCTTGTAGCCATGAAAAGCCAAAATAGACAGAAATTTCTAGAAAGTAACTTTTATAACCCAAGGCCAATCACTAGAATAGAAAGGATATTTTGGGTGTGCTCTATCAGTCACAAGCCTACGCCATACAAACAGCAGCCAGAGACAAAAATTTGATGAGCCAGACGGGATAGGAAGGATGTTCCTGATCCCACACGGCTACGGGATGAACGATTAACAAAATTCTAAAACATGTGGAGAAAATATATTGTGAATTGTTATATTGGATTTTTACATGGTTTTTTTTTTGTTTTTTTTTAATGATATGTCTTTTTGTTTTATTTTTTTTTTGTTTTTTTTAATGATTTTTCTCTAAAATTATTTTTGTTGATTTTTTTTTAAATATTAAGCAGGATAACAATTTAGCTTTGTAGTTTTATTTTTTAAAACACTGTAAATTGTTATAGTGTTTCCTTCTATGGTTTTGTTTTGTTTTTTTGGTTATGATTTTTTCTAAAATTATCTTTGTCGATTTTATTTTTTTGATATTGAGCTGGTTGAGAATTACAACTGTAGATTTTCTCACAGAACTACTATGGATTGTTATAGTATTTACCTACAAGGTTTATTCTTTTTTGTTTTTTTTTTTGTTTTGATTGTTTTATTATTTTTTTTGTTTTTTTAATGATTTGTTATTTAAAATTATCTTTGTTGATTTTATTTTTTTAAATATTGAGATGGTTGAGAATTTAGCTTTGTAGTTTTTTTCGTTAAAACATCGTGGATTGCTACAGTGTTTCTTCACATGGTGTTTTTTTATGATTTTTTCTAAAATTATCTTTGTCGATTTTATTTTTTAGATATTGAGCTGATTGAGAATTATAAAGTTTTTTTCACAAAACACTATGGATTGTTACAATATTTTTCTACATGTTTTTTTTATTCTTTTATTTTTTTTTATGATTTTTTCCAACTTTTGTTTCTCTTAACTTGTATACTAGCATGCCATCTAGGTAGTTTCTAATTTCTGTTGACGCAAACCTGAGGCCAGCACCTAGAAATGAACTCACAGGATAAGCATTAAATCATTTTCTTGAGGAATTAACTAAGCTGGCTTGGCCGAAATCATAAAGCAGGGGAGGCAGCACCTTTTGCATTTGTTTTAAGCACATCTTGTTTTGGGTCACGAGCTAATTTTGTGGGGTTTTCTCTCTCGAAAACATCAATTTCAAGAGCATGCGGTGGGGTGATAATCTTTTTTATTATTATTATTTTTAAATATATTTAAAAGGTTGTATGTTGTGTTAGCACATGTCATCCGATTACTGTTTTTAATTGCGAGTTCAGCATTCAATTAAATTGACTGAGTTTCTCGAGGATAAAAAAACATTGTTGTAGTGAAATAGCTATGCTGATTGCTTATTAATTTAATGCATGTGGTGTGGCGGTCCAAAATGTGCTTGGAGACCCTTTGCGGTTTTAATATTATATAGTTTTAATGCTTACATCAACAATTGCAGACAGAAATCTAAGGTTCACTTGTCTTTGTTCCTTCGAAAAGGTTGAATTCTAGATCTTAGGCTTGATTTGATTCTTAAATTAATACATTAAAGACTATAAGCTTCACTTTCAAGACAACCTATTTAAATTCTTATGTGCTAACCTCACAATCAACATGGTGTTTGAGAGTATGGTTGCGGTTATTTTTTAAAGTGTTTTTTTCATTCGAAAATGCATTAAAATAATATTTTTTTTATTTTTGAAAATTATTTTTGATATTAGATCATAAAAATGATATTAAAACACTAAAATAATATTAATTTTAAAAATAATAAAAATATTAATTTTTTTAAAAAATATTTTTAAAAAGCAAAAACAAACAGATATGAACATCCTTTTTTATCGCAACAAAAGTGACGTCCCAACTGTTGTGTGAAAACAATTTTTTTTTTTATTATTTAAAAATATTTTTTTTATTTCAGATTAAATTTTTTAATATATTTACACTACCCTACCTTGGTATTATATGTTTGAAGCGAAGAAATGAGTGCTCTCAAGCTATAAGACTGCCCCCACAGCATCTCCTTTTTCATGTTAAAACTGATTGATTGTGAAGGACAACTGATCTAAAATCACATGTCTATGTCTACTTAGTTAGAGCATGTTTGGGAATGAGAACACGGTTTAACCCGTGTTCTCAAAATTTTAAATTTTTTTTTTATTAAAATTTAATATATTTTATACATTTTGAATCGTTTTGATGTGCTGATGTCAAAAATAATTTTTAAAAAATAAAAAAACATCATTGGCATGTATTTTGGCATGAAAAGTTATTTGAAAAGTACCATAACCACACTACCAAACAAACTCTTAGTACTTGCCAGATAAAAATAATACTAAAAAGCGGCGAATTTACCATGTTCTTAATAAATACTAATTTATTTATTGTCCCAATTATGAAGTCAAATTAGAAACTTATGATTGGTTTTTATAAGATTTTCAATGTAATAGTAA
The DNA here is from genome assembly GCA_007827005.2 of Populus simonii. Taxonomy (NCBI): domain Eukaryota; kingdom Viridiplantae; phylum Streptophyta; class Magnoliopsida; order Malpighiales; family Salicaceae; genus Populus; species Populus simonii. Next base: position 4,702,916 of record CM017480.2, read on the forward strand.
TAACATTGTGTGTGTATATATATATATTAAGAACCTAATTATTTTCTTTTATAATATAAAAGATACGATAAAAGGTCTTTACTTGATTTTAAAAATAATATTTTTATATTTTTAAATTGTTTTAATTGATGTTAAAAAAGATTTTTTAAAAAAATATTATTTTAATACATTAGCAAAAACTAACTGTTATTATTCTCGTCCTAAATTAAATCATGTATCTACAAACCCTCGATAATAAATTAAATTTTTGAACTTTCAAACTTTTTTGTACTAATATGTTCCACAACTTGTACAACACGGATTTTCTTAACTAATGTATTTATGGTGTATAATACCATTTTTTTTCACTAAAAAAAAACTAGTACAAAAATATTTCAAAGCTCAAAACATTTGTTTCAGAAAAATTAAGGGTATCTTTGGGATTGTGGTAGCGGTGACGGTTTAAAGTGTTTTTCGCTTAGAAATGCATCAAAATAATATATTTTTTTATTTTTTTAAAATTATTTTTGATATCAACACATCAAAACGATCTAAAAATATAAAAACAAATTCATTTTATGCCAAAAAAAATTAAATTTTGAGAGAATGCGGTGCACCAAACATGCTCTAAATGTTAAATCTAATGGAATCCATTAGAATCAATATCAAAATTGAAGCATCCGACTTGAATTTATAAGACCTAATTTTATCTGTTTATTAATCCAATTCATTGATAATCCTACTTATATTAAATGATGCACAAATTCTAATCACACACACCACGTGTCATGCCATAGACTATGTTATTCTAGCGATTTTGTTTTTTGAAATAATGCAAACATATAATGATTTTGATTGGAAATGAAGTCTGACAAATTCGAATGTCAATGGTTTATTGTTTATACTTGGAAGTTCAAACTAAACCTTCTAGAAGGAAAATTAAAATTTCAATCTCTTCTTTGACTTATTATTTTCTTTAAGTAAGTGTCCCGGCTGCCGGTTTGTTTAGCGGCTTTACCGTGTTTAACAAAAAAAAAAATATTTTTTAATTTTAAATTAATAATTTTAGTTTTTTTAATTATTTAACATCTTAATATCAAAAATTAAAATTTAAAAAATAAAAAAATATTATATTAATATATTTTCAAATAAAAAATACTTTAAAAAATAAACCAGTAATAACATCTTATAACTCAATAGAAAATAATAAATAATATTTTTAAACTTAAAAGAAAAAAAAAAGGGAATTTTAACCATTTTTCAAAGAAGAATAACTAGCATGGAGACTTGAATAGCCGCCGGCGGCGCCTCCTCTGCTCCACGCCTCCACCCACCCTCTTTCAATCCTAAACCATCCAACCATAAAAGTAAAATAAAAGTAAAATATGTAATAAATATTTTCCATCAATTTCTTGTTTATTATAATTTATTTTCCTTTTATTTTCTTAAAAAAATAGAAAATAGAAGTAGGTAAGGTAAGAAAATTCGTATAAAAAGAAAAAAAAATTGTAATTTTTTAATAATTATAAAAAAAACTATAGTTTGAGGATAATGTTTTACAGAATATAAATTGTAATTTTGTAATAATTATTAAAAAAAAACTATAGCATGAGGATAATTTGAATTTTAAATTTTATTACTTAACAGGTTGCAAACAAAGAAAATTCACAACATTCCAAAGATGCTGTAAAATAAAATAAAACTCTCCTATAAAACCCGCCCAAAAATCTACATATCGTCTGCAACACGAAAAACACAGAACACTAGAGAGAGATGCGTTGCTATGGATTAATGATCCCAGGGAGCGAAACCACTCGCTTCTATCAATCACCGTTGAAGCCTGACCCGAATCCAATTCTCCGGGTTAAAACCGTTTCAAGAATCCCAATCGGGTCTTTCAAAACCAAAGCCACAATAAATGCAAAAGTCGGCGCAGAATTGGGACAGATGAGCTTTTATGAGCTACTGGGTATAACAGAATCTGGGACATTGCCGGAGATAAAACAAGCGTACAAGCAATTGGCAAGAAAGTACCATCCGGATGTTTCACCGCCGGACCGGGTCGAAGAGTATACCCGAAGGTTTATTCGGGTTCAAGAGGCTTATGAGACTTTATCGGATCCCAGGATGAGAGAGATTTATGATCGTGATATGGCTAAAGGTCTTCATTTAGCTTTCTCTGCTAGGAGACGTTATCCTCATCAAAACGACGAGGTATTGTTTTAATTTTTATTTTATGTGCTTATACAGCTTCTTCTTCTTCTTCTTCTTTTTTTTCCAATTCTTTGGAGATGAATTTGGGGTTCAATATTTTTTTTTGATAAATCATTGGTTATTTTGGGATTGATTTGGTGTGTTTCAATCTGGGTAAAAGTTTTTTTTTTCCTTGGGAAGTTTGTTGTTAGATTGGGTTTTGGTGATTTTCCTTCTTTAATTATTAGCTAGTTTGTGCTAGTTGGCCTAGAAAGGTATGGAATTTGCTGGAGAATTTTTTTTTTCTAAGAAGAAAAGAGGGGCTTTGAAATTATGTGTTTTTGTGTTGTTCAATTTTTGTTTATATGCTGACAGAGTTTAGTAGAAACTTTCTTCATGTTGGAATTGATTGGCTATGAAACAGAGAATTGATTTTCAATTCCTCCAATCCTTTTCTGTTTAGATCTTCACTTAACACTCCTAAGTTCTTGTTTTTCGCTGGCTTTTTCGGCCTCTCTCCTTCGTGAGAATTGTTGTTTTTGTATCTAAGTATTTCAGTTTGATCGTTTTATTGAATAAAAACATCGCTTTTAGAATCTTTGATGAGGTTAAATCACCTTGTTTTTCGGTAGATAATGAAGATGCACACACGTTAGTTGACATAGTAGATCTTTGCGTTTGCCTTTTACCCTTGTTATCTGGGTTCTGATGTGTTAAAAAAAGAACCAAAATTAGGTTAGTTTCGGCTTTAGGCTGTTGTTGTATGATATCTTTTTATGCTTATTGGGTTTTTTTTGCAATCAGGAAATGGAAGAGAGAACTGAGTGGAAGAATCGCTGGCAGTCTCAGCTATCAGAGTTGAAGAGAAGAAGCACGAACAGGGATGCTGGTGGGAGCATGTCATGGGCAGCTCGAATGCGAAGACAAAGGGAGGGATTATCTGAAGAACTTTAGATAGGTTTTGTTTTACTTTGTATATACTTGCTTTTACACGTTCCTTGTATAGATGTTCACGAAGAACTGTCTGGTTAGCATTGCTACAAGCAGCAATAAAGTTAGATCAGCAAACAGTTATCTGAGATTGGAAATTGTAGAGTTGTTTACGTGACTATGCCAACCATACTTACTGGGCATTTATGTTGTACATAAAGTTCACTGCTATGACCTGCTCCTATCAGTGTTATTTCCTCTACTGAAGCCAAAATTAGTTTCTGAAATATCATATAGCAAGTTTTGAAGCGTATTTCTTTCATTTTATCCCCCCTCCCCCTCCTTTTTTATTTATCTTGTGTTTTCTGTTTGCAGAGTGCTGAAATTCATGTAAAATTATACCTGTTAGGTTCAGGTTCTATGGAGAACGCTTTTGAAAAGCATGGATGTATGGAATTCAATCTTATCTTCCATTAGAGGCCACATTTTACTCTACTCTCTTCCCCCCCCATCTTTTCCATCATAAAGCTCTTCTAGATAGAGAATCTTGATTCAATGTTTTCTTGCGTCGCTCCTTTCCTTCTGCTATTTTGTTTTCCAGTATCGCTCCCTCATTTCCTGGGAAATTTAATTTATATATATATATATATAGAGAGAGAGAGAGAGGGGGGGGGGGGGGGGGGGGGAGGGGGGGGGGGGTAGAGATGAACATTTGCTGGCTGGATTGCGACGAGCATCCTTATCTGTAGTACTGCTGGTTCTCCTTGAACAATTCACACACTCACACACAATGTTTTGTCTTGTCGTGATCACCCGCGTGTGGCCAAACAGCATCAAAATTATTGCGCTGTGTATAATTCTGGAGAAGAGGAAAAAAAGGGACATCAACATCATTATTGAAATGGGTTTGTGCGTGGCTTGTAAGCATGTGTGACAATGCAACCTCCTGAAAATGAAAGATCTCACATGAACGGGCATGGCAAGTAGCTGGTGGTGGAGAGATTGAGCAGGAGGAGTCGTTTTCTTGGTCAGTTCTCGGAAGTCACGATTGAAACATCTGGCAACTTGGTTGGAAAGAGAGGCCCACCACATCTTGATGTATGTGCAACGTTGTTGTAATTTCCTTTCTAGATTTGAGTGTTGTTCTTTTGTCTTAAAGGGCCTCGTGGTCACGGTGATTAGTGGACCGCTTTTGCTGATTCATGTACTAGCAGTATTTGTGTTTAAAAGATGTTTATGAAAAAAAATAATGTTTTTATTTTTTTTGTTTTAGAATAATTTTTTTATTTTTTTGTATTATTTTAATGTATTAATATCAAAAATAAATTTTTAAAAAATAATAAAATATTATTTCAAAACATTTAACAGTAAAGTATTTTTAAAAAACAATCACTCCTACTACTGTTAGAATACCAAACAAAATCTAATATTAGCCATATGATGTGTTCTAGAAATCTTGGAACAAAATCTTGTTATGAATGACATGTCGCCTACTATTTCTTTTTTCCTTTCAAGAAAAACAATTCATATGGCTGCAGCTGCACCCTCAGCCAAGACACACTTGAACCACTTGACCCATCCTTTCAAATCTAGCCACAAACTAGGCTTGAATCTTTTGGCCCTTCCTCAATTTTTTTTCCCTTTCAATATAATTTTCTTTCTTTTTTAATATTCTAAAATAAAATTATTTTCAAATAAAATAATTATAATTATATTTTAAAATTTATTTGATTATACCATACTTTTCAAATAAAATTAAATTTTTTTTATGATAATGTTAGTAATAAAAATAATTATATATAAAACTGATATTCGTATTTTTTTTAAAACTTTCTCATGAATATTCAACAAAAATAAAATATTTATTTTTTTAATTATGATTTTTTATACAATTCTCTCATATTAATTATTCTTTTATTTTTCATACAATGGCATAAAAACTATCAAGACATAATTTTTTTTTTTAATTAAAACTTGTTTTTCAAATCATGACAACTATGCCATGAATTAAAAAAAAATATGTTTTATATATAAAAAGAAATACATAAAAAAAAAGAAGTCTTAACTAAAGAGAATCTTGATAAAAATAATCAAAAATTAAAAAAACAGATTATGTGCACATACCAAATTTGAGATAAAAAGCTTAAAAATTAATTAAAAAAAAAGAACTATTCATAGATTAAAATGAATCGAAAGTGGGTCATGATTGGGAAGCATATTCAGCTTGCTGGTTGGTCATTGTTCCAAGATTTCTGTTGGATAATTTGCGAGTTAGTTTCTTTTCTCCTCCAATTACATATTCCATTTCACAGCTCTTTGTATTCTGATTTTTTTTTTCCCATTAAAATAAAAAGTTATCATATAATTGTATGAACGTTTAACATGTACCAAAATACCTTTCATACATAACCTTTAAGAAAAAAATTATTTAATGTGAAAAAATCATTATTTAAATCATAGTTTTGAAACCCGGCCAGGCCCGGCGGGTCGACCCGGGACTGGAACCGGGCCGGGTTGAAGAAAAATAGGGTAAGGAAAAACCCGGAGTGACCCGGTCAAAAATCCGGTTGCAACCCGTTGACTTTTGTTTTTTTTTTTTTTTTACTAAAACGACATCGTTTTGATTTTTTTTAAAAAAATTTGACTCGATCGACCCGGTAACCCGGTCAAAACCTGGAACCCGAGTCTTGGACCGGACCAAGTCTGAAAACTATGATTTAAATAGATAACGGGCTACAAAATAACACTTTAATTTAAAAAATTAAAACATAATTAACATTCTTCTATTTGTCCCATTCAATACTTAACATGTATCAATTTAATATTGATACATCCTCAAATTTTTTCTTTTTATGCAATATTCTTATACCCAAAACAAGGGAGTTTTAATTCATGAATAGTTGCAATAAATCCTTTAGAGCAAGTATTACGTGTTTACCATCCACATATTATAATGTACTTTCTCCTTTGAATGAGAATCATGTGTTATACATATCTTTAGGAATGAACTTCTAAATGTTCATTTAAGGTCACAAATAAGATTCAAACAGATTCAAACATATGTTGTTATTCTTTCAACTTCTTATATACAACTAAATAAGAAAAGAAAAATATAAAATTACTGGAGTCTTTTAAATAGACAAAATATAATACAAATATAAAGGGTATCTTAATCATATAAAAACTACATGATAGAAATGAGTCCCGTATGCTCAACATATCCCTTGTAAGCGACAAATGATAAACTTTTTATCAACGAGTCAACAATCATCAATTTAGTGATGATGTATTCAACAATCACTTTGTTTGCTTTAACAAGCTCTCGAATAGCTAGATACTTAATGTAGATGTGCTTGCTACGACTTCCGCTTTTATTATTCTTGACGAAAAAAACTACAATGAGATTATCGCAATAAATCCTCAATGGCTTGGAAATTTTGTCAACAACTTCAAACCCTGAAATAAAACTCCTTAACCATATAGCTTGTGATGTCGCTTCAAATCATAATACAAACTTTTCTTCAGTGGTAGAAATAGAAACCAAATATTTGCACTTCTCCAAGAAATATCCCCCCCAACTAATAAGAAGACATATCTTGATATCGACTTTATTGAGTCAAGGTAGCCAACAAAGTTAGAATATGAATATCCAATCACTTTTAGATGATCAGATCGCCTATATATAAGCTTGTAATCTTTAGTCCCTAAAGGTATCACATGACTTTCTTTGCAACTTTCAAATGGCCTAAACCTAGGTTGCTTTGATATCTGCCTAATATTCCAATTGTATATGTAATGTCAGGTCTTGTACAAACTAGATCACCATTATACTTCCAATTGTGGAAGAATATGAAATGTTCTTCATTTGTTCCCTCTTTAAATCATTTCTTAGGCTTTGTTCCAAACTAAACTTATCACCTTTGACAATAATGCAAAACTAGATGATCAATCCTTCATGCTAAATCTCTCTAAAACTTTATTGATATAAGCTTCTTGAGACAATCCTAACATTCATCAGGAGTTGTCTCTCTCAATCTTAATGTTTATAACATAAAAAACTTTACCCATATATTTTATATCAAATTGCATCAAGAGAAATCATTTAACCTCATAAAATAAACCCAAATCACTTGAAGTTAGTAGAATTTCATCTACATATAGGACTAGAAAATTATTGTGTTCCCATTGACCTTATGGTATATACATTATTGACCCATGATATTATTCATAGAACCAAATGAATAAATAATATTATGGAATTTTAAATACCATTGACGAGAGGCTTGTTTTTGCCCATATATAGCCTAAAAACCAAACAATCATTCCCCTCTGAAATAAAACCTCTTAGTTATTTCATGTAAACCTTTTCCTTTAGTTCTCAATTGAAGAATGTCATTTTTCACATCCATTTGATGCAGCTTCATATTAAAATAAACTACAAATATCATGATTATCCGAAATGAACACTTTTGAAATAGGAGAGAAGGTATTCTGATAATCAATTTCTTTTTGTTAAGTGAATCATTTAGTTACAAATCTCGCCTTGTATCTTTTAATATTGCTTAAAGAGTCTCTTTTGATTTTTAAGAACTCATTCAAAGGCAATGATATTTTCTCATTTAAGCATTTCAACAAAATCCTAAACTTGATTTTTAGCCATTGAAAGTAACTCATCCTTCATGACATTATATACCATAATATGGATTTATTTCCACTCATAACTTATAAAACATAATAGGGCCATCTTTAATACCAATGTTTATGTTAGATTCTTATAGGTACACAACATAATCTGAAACTAACTTTTAAAGATCTTCTCAATGTTACATCAATATCTTTAGCTTGATAATGCTAAGTAATTGGATCTATATGAATATCTTTATGATGATATAGCTCTTCAATGATTGGTTGTTTTTAAATTATTAAATCTTGATAATTATCGTAAAACATAACTAATCCATGTGAAGATGTGAGAGTAGGTTCAAAACTTCTATCCTCCTCAAAATCTAAGTTTTGAGGTTAGTTATTCTCATTAATCTCATCATTTTTAAGGAACCTTGCATTATGAGATTCCATAATTCTTGTCATACAAGATTGACAATAAAATATGTATCCCTTAAACTTTTCGTATAACCAATGAAATATCCATAAACTATTCTTGAGTCTAACTTTATCTCATGTGGATTATAAACTCGAACTTCAGTTAGGCAACCCCATATATGTACATACCTTAAACTAGGTTTCTATCCTTTCTATAACTCAAATGGTATTTTGTGAACCGTTTTGGTGAGAACCCTATTCAGTACATATTCCATAGTTTTTAGAGCTTCACTCTACAAAGACAATGTGAGATCAAAGCTTAATTTGGTTGTCTATATATAAGGATTTCGCAATATCTTCAAAAAGTTTTTGTGCTCGGTTGATGCTTTATTTGTCAAAATAAAAAATGAATTCTATTTATTAAATCAATAAGTGCTTGAGGGATTAAATTTTACACTAAAAAAAATACAGGGGAATAAAGTTAATAGGTAGGTGAAGAATGGTTGGGGCGTGTAATACACGATCCAACAAGTGAAGAAAGTCACAACACTCTGGCAACAAGTAAGGCTTCCTCCAATGGTGAAATGTTGCATTCTGAAGTGGCGTTGAAATCATTGAGCAAGCTCTTTGGTGTGAGGTGACATATGTCACCAGAAACATGAATTTATGTAGCTGGTGATCGTTTCTTTATTATTTTTCTTTTCTCTCCTCTTCTCACAATTTGTGATGAACTATCTATAATTCAAAGTTGTCCTCTCATTTTAATATGATTTCAAATTTGACCCTTACTCTTTTGATTACTAATTTTTCTGTCAGGTCCTTTTTTAAGATTTTTCTTTCAATTTCACTTATCATTCCAACATTTTAAGTTGTCCTCTCACTTTTTAAAAAAAAACTTTATCATCATTCTTTTTATTGTTATTTAAAAAAATTTATTGTTATTTTTTTCATTGTTATTTTTTTATTTTAGGTCTTTTTGTAAAATTGAATTATTTTTTCAATTTTATCCTTCAATAAAAAATTATGAGTTGTGCTCTTAATTTTTTTAAAAAAATTTAGTCATTATTTTTCAATTGCTATTTTTTTTGCCCTTTTTTTAAAATTTGAACTTTTTTCAATTTCATGATTTACTATTGGGGTGGTTGGGAATTCAACTTCATTGTTTTCTCTGATAGGGTGATCCCTATCTCTAACTCAGATTACATGTTTGAAACCTCAGTCCTTTTATTTAGGGTTGAATTTTTTTTTTAATTTCATCATTCGACATTATTTTTTTAAAAAAATAGTAGGCTTTGCTATTTTCTTCGATTCTATTTCTATTGGGTTATTCCAATCTCATGATTTGGATCACAGGTTTGACAATTTACCTTGGATTGATTCAAGTCTTTTGATTTGATTTGATCAATTTATTGTAATTTTATGTTTTTTTTTATATAATCTAATTAAATAATACCATAATATTTAATCAAGCTGGTATAAAATCCGAGTCAAAAGTTTTTCTTACTTGTTAAATTATGTTTGTGATGGTAACCATTCTATTTTTACACGTCAAAAAACATGTACTGAACTAATTTTGTAACTTTCATTTGTCCTATTTGTTTCTTCTTTTTTATTTCTTCAAGTATAACCATCTTTTTGGTGTGAAAGTGAAAAATAAATAAATTAAAAGATTAATTAAATTAACCTTTTCTTTCTAAAAAGTTTCTCAGTTGATTTTTTACACGTCAAGAGTTCTTTTTCATAATTAAGTAACACATTAGCCACAAAAGACCTTTGTACTAAACTTTTCTAATATATATATATAATTGACTACAAAATTTATACATGTATTAGCATATATGACTAGTTATTTAACCTGAGCTTAGGACATATTATTTTAAGGAATAAAAATGGATATGCAAGCTTTTTCAATATATTTTTATATTAAAAACATTTAATTGTAAATTTAAAAATTTATGCAAAAATTCAATTAAATAAATTGATAATCATTTATATAAAAACAAATTAACGATAACTAAAAGAGAAACTAAAAAAATAAAAAATAGAGATAGATCAAAATATTTGATCTCACATTATGAGACATTCATTTAGTTTTGTTCATTGGATTTATTTATTTAAATCAAATTTTTATTCAATCAAACGATAATAGAAATAGATACACATATCACACACATGAAACTGATTGAATAAAATAAAATTAAAAAAATATCATGCAAGACTATAGATATTAAAAATATTATCTAAAAAAATAAATATTTTTTATTTTTCAAAATAAAATTCATCTATATAAAACATAAAAAAACACATAGATGAATTAGAATAATATTTTTAAAAATTAAATACATACTAAACAATTAAAAAAAACTCTTCAAAAAAGGCTAAATAAGCAAAATAAAAAATCATAAAGAATGAATATTAATTGAAACATAGAATACAAAATTACATAAAAAAATAAATTAAAAAATGCATCAATTAAAATAAAAACCAAAAAATAGAATAAGAAATAAGAAAATGACAACAATAGTCTAGGTGATGCAAATGCATTTAAAAGAAATAAGAAAAACAAATGACTTGGGTTACAGGGCTAATCGAGTTTAATGAGTTGGTTTCATTTTAATTAGACGATAAAAAAAATAAACAATGATAGTTAACAAATAATTTTTTTAAATAAAAAAATCACAATAACTTGGAAAAAATTCTTGGAAATACAAAATTGAAAAAAAAGACAAAAAACACCCCAAGCAACCTAAGTTAGCATGATAGGCATGTAACCTGAGTAAAAGAGAGTTAACTAACCCAAGTTAAACTATAAAACCCTTGGTTCAAATCTTGATATAGAGATAACCTAATAGAAAAGAAATTGAGGAAAACTATAAAACCCATCTTTTAAAAAAAAATATATCAAACAATGAAATTGAAAAAAAAAAGTGAGTTAAAAAAAGAATGTCAATCTATGTTAACTTTTCAAACTAGTGACCTGAAGTCATTATATTGAAAGCATCATAAATTGAAAATTCAAGAAGCCTAATCTCCAGCAAATCAAACTTTGAATGATGAAATTAGAAAAAAAAAAACAAAATTATACAAAAGGATATAAAACAAAAAAAATCTGATTTGAGGGGAAAAAAACTTTTACAAAAAAAAAATCAAAAGAATGAGGACTAAATTGACCATAAACTTTGATTGAATGATAAAATTATAAATCAATAAAACTTTAACAAAAGAACCAACAAAAAAAAACATAGAAATCAAAAGAATAAGGATTGAATTGAAAAAAAATATTATTTGCAAATTGTAATTGAATGACTAAATTGAAAATAGATAAAATTTTTATGAAAGGGTTAAGAAAAAAAATTTAAAAATCAAATAATAAGGATTGAAACTGAAAAACTAAAATCAAAGAGGACCAACATGTACTTCTAGGAGGAGGAGAGAGAAAAGAATGGAAAAAAAGAAGATCACTAACAATAAACTGCTCATCTTTCGTTGTCATTCATCGCTCCATAAGAAAGAGAACATGATAGTGCTTCCAACGACTTGGTGGAAGGGTAAGTTTGTCTATTAGGATGCGCTGCACGTGTTGCCTGAATGGCTTAGACACCTTTTACATGCTAGCATATGATGATCACGCGTTAGCAGCTTTTTAAATTTAAAAATTAATTATTGAATGCAAAAAGACCAAAATGCCCTTTATGAATCTAGAATTAAAAAAAAAACCGTGCCCCTAAATGTATGTCTTATTTTTTTTTTATGCAAGAATCTGTTTTTACTATTTTAAAAAAATAAAAAAAATATAAATACTCGTTGTCAACAATTCTTTTTTTTTTTTACTTCAAGATAAATCAATCACTTTACTAATCTAAAAAAGTTGAAATGATGCATATATACGTGGACAATTCTTTAATGACTAATAAACTATTGAAAAAGACTAAATTACCCCTAAATCCAAGGCATCTAATTTTCTCAACTAAAGGTAAGAGCGTAATCTCACTATTAGAGCGTATTTTTTCATTTTAGTCCTTCCATGCTAGGTCGACATATAATTGATCTTCATCATTTTTTTTATTTTGACAAAAAAAAGTTTTTTTTGCATATTATTTTGATCACTTCTTCTGATTTGATTTGATCAATTTATTGTAATTTCATGTTTTTTTTATATAATTCAATTAAATAATACAATAATATTTGATCAAGTATATGAGCCATAAGTTTTTCTTACTTTTATTAAAATACGTTTGTGATGCTCAACATTCTATTTTTACACTATAATGGTGTTTTCATTTAGCCACCTTTTTGTTGGTGTGAAAGTGAAAAAACAATTATACGATTGGTTGTTCTCCAAATGCTTGATTAAATTAACCTTTTCTTTCTAAAAAGTTTCTCAGTTGATTTTTTTTACACGTCAAGAGTTCTTTTTCATAATTACGCAACACATTAGCCACAGAAGGCCTTCGTGTATTATATATATATATATATGAATTGACTACGAAATTTATACATGTATTAGCATATATGACTAGTTATTTAACCTGAGCTTAGGACGTATTTTGTTTAAGAAATAAAAATGAATATTCAAGCTTTTTCAATATATTTTTTATATTAAAAAAAATTAATTGTAAATTAAAAATCTTATACGAACATCTAATTAAATAAATTGATAATTATTTATGTTAAAAAAACATTAATGATAACTAAAAGTGAAACTAAAAGAATAAAAGATAGAGATAAATCAAAATATTTGATCCAGCAACATGAAGCATTCACTTAGTTATGTTCACTGGATTTGTTTATTTAAATCAATTTTTAATTTAATCAAACGATAATAAAAATAGACATACATGAAACTGATTGAATAAAAAAATATATCATGCAAGACTGTAGTTATTAGAAATAATATCTAAAAAAATGAATATTTTTTATTTTTCAAAATAAAATTCATCCATATAAAACATAAAAAATATATAGATGAATTAGAATAATATCTTTAGAAATTAAATACGTACAAAACAATTTTTTTAAAAAAAAACTCTTCAAAAAAAGGCTAAATAAGCAAAATAAAAAATCATAGAGAATGAATATTAATTAAAACATAGAATAAAAAATTACTTAAAAAATAAATTAAAAAAGGTATCAATTAAAATAAAAACCAAAAATAGAATAAGAAAAAAGAAAAAAACAACAATAGTTTAGGTGATGCAAGTGCATTTAAAAGAAATAAGAAAAACAAATTACTTGGGTTGCATGCCTAATTGAATTTAATAAGTTGGTTTTATTTTAATTAGATGATGAAAAAATAGGCAACGTTAGTTAATGAGTAAATTTTTTATATTAAAAAAATCACAATAACTTGGAAAAAAAACCTTGGAAATACGAAATTGAAAAAAACAAGATAAAAAAAAAAGCTCTAATCAACCGGAGTTAACATAATAGACATGTAATTTGTGTAATAGAATGCAAACTAACTCGGGTTAATCTGTAAAACCCTTAACCCAGGTCTTAATACTGAAATAACCTGATAGAAATGAAATTGAGAAAAATCATAAAACCCATCTTTTTTATAAAAAAAATAATAATGTCAAACATTAAAATTGAAAAAGAAAAAAAGTTTTTTTAAAAAAGAATGTCAACCTATGTTAACTTTTCAAACTAGCAACCTAAGATCATTATACTGGAAACATCATAAATTGAAATTTCAAGAAGCTCAATCTCTAGCAAATCAAACGTTGAATGATGAAATTAGAAAAAAAAATCAATTACACAAACAGATCTAAAACAAAAAAAATATATAATTAAAGAATGAGGGTGAAATCAAAATAGAAAATAAATTAAAGGGCAACAAAAAAGTTTTGATTTGAGGGGATAAAAACTTTTACAAAAAAAAAAATCAAAAGAATGAGAACTGAATTAGCCATAAACTTTGATTGAATGATAAAATTATAAACCAATATAACTTTTATAAAAGGACCAATGGAAAAAAATTAGAAGTCTAAAGAATAAGGATTGAATTGAAAAAAAATATTATATGTAAATTGAAATTGAAGGACTATATTAAAAATAAACAAAACTTTTATAAAAGGGTTAAAAAAATTAAAAAATCAAATAATAAGGATTGAAATTGAAAAACCAAAACCGAAGAGAACCAACGTGTACCTTTGGGAAGAGGAGAGAGAAAAAAAGAAAAACAATCACTAATAATAAACAGCTCATCTTTCGTCGTCATCCATCGCACCATAAGAAAGAGAACATGGTAGTGCTTCTAATGATTTGGTGAAAAGGCAAGTTTGTCCACTGGAATGCGCTACACATGCTGCCCAAAGGACTTAGACACCTCCTACGAGCTTGTATATAAAGATCACGTGTTAGCAACTTTTTAAATATAAAAATTAATTATTCAATGCAAAAAGACCAAAATGCCCTTTATGAATCTAGAATTAAAAAAAAAACCATGCCCTTACACGTATGTCTTATATTTTTTTGATGCAAGAATCTGTTTTTACTATTTAAAAAAATATAAAAAGATATAAATACCCGTTGTCAACAATTCTTTGTTTTTTTAACTTAGAGATAAATCAATCACTTTACTAATCTAAAAAAGTTGAAATGATGAATACAAGCGTGGATAATTTTTTAATGACTAATGAACTATTAAAAAGACCAAATTACCCCTAAATCCAAGGCATTTAATTTTTTCAACTAACAGTAAAAGCGTAATTTTACTATTAGAGTCAATAATATCATGTGAGTGTGCATAGTGATTTCTTCCCTACACATTTTGGTGTTTTTGTTAATTTAGTTCCAAATAGGCTATTAAGGAAACATATATTAGCATGTGTTAGCATATGATTTAGTTCCAAATGATTTGACTAAGAAATTTATACATGTATTAGGGATGTTGTTCTTAAGATATTAAGAGTATGCCAAAAACAAAGTTCCTAAATTTATTATTTTGAACCACTTGAGACTGCAAGCAAGGTAGCTAGATTATAGCTTTGATAGAGCATTATTGTATCAAAATTCAAAACCGTAAACTTTCTTATATAGGCAAAATAAATTAAAACCTTCTGCCAGTTTTACATTGCACTGCGCAGGAGACTCTATTTCACCAAAACTTTCTAAGCTAACAGTGGATATCATTACCACGGTGTGTCAATACTACAAATAATATTCACATACTTGAACCAAAAGCGAAACAAAACGAGATAGGGGATATAAACCACAAGACCAAAAAACGCCTTCTCGGTGAGCATCAAAGGTTGTAAAACATGATGAAAATATGAAAAACAGTAACAAGAGAGGTGGATAAATGAATGCTACTACCTTTTCTTCTATCTGACATTTCCTGTAAATAAGCCTTGTATGTTACAAATCAAAATTGTCGTGGAGTTGCCAAGACCACAGCCATTTTCTTTTACATTTTCAACTAGAAAGAACTAGGCTTTAGGCAAACAAGATAAAATTGCACAAGCTTATGCATCTCTCTACCAAGCAACCCTGCTCGGTTGCTTTTTCTGAAAGAATTAGTGATTCTGTGCCAGGAGGAATATCCCCCACCTCCAGTATGCAATGATGTCCGATATCATTTGCATTCACCAACTTTACAAAAGTCAGGCAGTTGACGAATGCACATCACTACTGTCTCTAAAATGAGGCAGTTGCAGACCACACAGTCCAAAGTATCAGAAAATAGCAGCTTGAGAATCAAATAACCAACCCAAGGCCCAGATGCTGCTATTCCTCTCCTCAGAGTGGTCCTATGGAGGGTCTATAACATTAGACGGTGCAGGATGGCCAACCATATCCAACTGCATAAATCATCAATAGGGAATAACGTATGGCAGTGCATAAACATCAGCCGACCCAATCTGCAGAGCTTCTGACCAAACCTGTCGTGTCTCGTCAATCCCTGAAAACCCAACCTGGAGCTTCTTTGTTGGGAAATTAGTACTCTGAAATAGCCATTCTTGGTCCTCAAAATCCGGCAGCTCTTCCATTTTGGGTACTGTAAGCACCTCAAGAAGGTACTTAGAATCTGGATGAGGTTGTTTCCTAGACAATTCAGCTATTTGATCAGTTTGTGCAGTTGAATGTGAAGGTTTTGTTAAAGACTTTGTT
The DNA here is from genome assembly GCA_007827005.2 of Populus simonii. Lineage (NCBI taxonomy): Eukaryota > Viridiplantae > Streptophyta > Magnoliopsida > Malpighiales > Salicaceae > Populus > Populus simonii. Next base: position 4,719,170 of record CM017480.2, read on the forward strand.
AAAGAGATTGATTGTGGATGGGTCGTTGAGGAGATGGGTGGAGCTAGAGCTTCTATCAAACCATTTATCTTCTGTTCTTTACTATCCACCTTATCGCTATTGACAGCCTCCTGCCTACCTTGTATAACTGCGGTGGGAATTTTGCAATTTCCCAACATTCTTCCATTCTCAGCTGATACAGGCAAGAAAGTAGGCCTTGGCAACTTATTAGGCTTAATATCATCAGCTGCAACAGAAATCAAAAGGAAGCGGAATGCATTAGCCCATAAAAAGACAGATTAGTTTGGACTTGCTAGACATGATAGATTAATCTCGGTGAAAAAGTTTCTGGTCAATCAATATCTAAACTTGAATCCTTTAAGAATGTGATAGACCCACCAGAATCTGGTTAAAAGTACATTTGTTAACAAGATTTAACAATATCATTTGAATTTGACTCACCATGCAAAAGTCCATTTGTGTCAGAGTCCTTTCGTTTCTTGATCTTTACATCACCAACAACACTATTAGTGCTCTCCTTGAGAAGATGTGAGCTTTTTACAGTATGGTCACCTACAAGGTCAAACATATTGCTTTCCTTCAATTTAACTGGCTCTTTCATCTTATGCTCGCTTTTCTCCTTAGCTTTCTCCTCTTTTTTCTTCTCTTTATCCCTGACTTTATCCTTCTCTTTGCTTTTTTTCTCTTTATTTTTACGTTTATCCTGGTTTTCCTTTTGTTTGGTCTTATCTTTCCCTTCCATCTTCTTCTCATTGTCTTTCTCCAGTAATCTTGGCATTCCATCAATTTTAGCCTTGAATGTTCCAGAAATGCTCTGAGCACTTGCAGTAAATCTTGCCTCATCCCTGATTCCTTGCCCATCCACCTTTCTATCATCATCTCTCTTGTTCTTTTCTTTTCCGTCAACCCAATTGCCAGGGGCCTTTGCCACCAGTCTAACCATTCCCTCATCTCTTTTTGCATCTGTATCAGTGAACTTCTCAAAGAACTGCTTTCTGTCTTCCTCTCTGGCCCTCTTGCCCAGCTGTTGTACAAATTTGGACTCCTTAGGTTGATGAGACAAATTGCTGTTTTGAATGAGCTTCTGACCGTTATAACCTGAAAACTGTCCAGCAGTTTTTTTGTCACCAGAGATACTATTTTTATCCAGATCCCTTTCCTTCCTCTTCTGAGTGCACACCTCTCCACCATTAGATTGCCCAGGAAGTTTCCTTTCATCTGAGGCTCTGTCTCCTCCATTGTTAAGCATAGCTTGCCCCAGAAGTCTCTTTTCATCTGAGGCACTACTTTTGTCTTTATCCTTCTCCTTTTTCTCTCTATGCTTCTTATCTCTATGCTTTCCATCACTCCTATCTTTCTCCTTCTTTTCTTTATCTTGTCTCCTTTCTTTATCTTTCTTCTCCTTGTTCTTCTTCTCTTTGTCCTCCTGAAAAGCCCGGAAAGTAATAATAAATCATTCAACTCAAGAGAATCAGAGACAGGGTATCTTCACTGATTATACTGGAACCCATTACATAGTCATATCATGTAAAATATATATTCAACCCTTTCACTACCAAAAACTTGAAAATAAAACGCAAACAAGACAAATCAAAACTTCAATGTTGAAGCCTGCCCTAAGTTTTATCCATGAAATAAGCAGAATGCCTGGTAACTCGTGTCCCCATATGATGGCACGTACCCATTATCAGTTGCCAACTTCAACATGATAAAAAACATTACAAGAACAGAGGCCAGAGAGATGAAAGAGGTAAGAAACACCCATGAGCAAGCAAGAGCCTTATACACGGAAATACCAGAAATAATCCACACAAACATTTCTTTTTGCCAAGACCTCTACAAAGTTGCAGCAAGGGAAGGGGGAACCTTATGAAATACAAATTCAAAAGTCTAATCATCTTATCCGTCCCAAACAGAAACCCTATCCCAGGCAAAGATATTTCCATCCTTTTCACGTGCAAAAGTAGCTTAAATATATCATAACAGCATCCTTCTATTTCTTTCTGGACACTAAAAGTCTGAAACCATCAGACGAAAGAAACCATTACAATCCCAAACATAAAAGCTCATTGAGAACATGCCTATGCCATTCTTATACAATGAACAGGATTCCTGATATTTGAAACAAAGAGCACACATCTGGAATCTAGCTCCAATACCTGCAACCTTACATGTTGAAACAGGTATTGTAGAAATACAAAAATCTCTATGCACCCCAAATATAGGAACAAAAATAGAAAGATCATAAAACTTGGAAGTGATATAAATGGCCACAGAGCCAAATATCAGCAAGAAAATAAACTACTACAATTATGGAGTAGCATCATATACTGATATATAAACACAAAAATTACTCCAGAAAATCTATAAGAAAAAACAAAGGTAAAAAATCAACCCGTTCATCCATCAAAACAATTCCACTAGCAGAGGCAAATCTATGGAGCAATGCTGCAAGAGACAAATCTCCACATTTGATCTTTCAATTCATCAGCAACAATGACTCATGGTACATATAAATTAAAGCATTTACATGGAGACTTATAAATTGCTGAAATTTGAGTTCTTGATGAATTCAGCAGCCTGTGCATCTTCAGATGAGAGTGATGAATGCCAAAAAAAAAAAAAACAGCAAAACCATCGTTTTTTATTTTTAGTTTTGCTAGCCCATTTTCTTTTTAGACTTAAACTTGACAAGGTAAAAGACGCCAGCTAAATTCACTGAGAGACCTGCAAATCTCATCTCCCCGAATTTTCAATAGAAATTGTAGATACATGCAATTAATCCATCCATTTCAAACGGGATTCGCTGAAACAGGAATAGCAAAAAACCAAAGATTTACTTAAGAACTCAAGCACCAAGAGCTAGCTAGTTAACAACCAACCCCTGAATCCCTCATTTAAGGCAGGTTAACTCATCACATTTTCCTGGGCGAACAGATGCAAGCAAAACGTAGACACTACATGAACACTTTAATTGGAGCCAACACCAGAAGTTGTATGTTCTGATCCCATATTTATTGCTTAGTTTCAGCTTGTAAGAATCTTTATTACTATTATTATAGACATAGGCAATTACTGGCTCACTCTCCATATAGGATTAACAGAGCAAAGACTTGAACCAATGATTTACACATGAACTCTCCATATGGGATTGTTTCAATTAAATGTGAATCAGAAAAGAATTCCTTTTAATGGCTCTAATAAATATCAAGCCAATTATGCAATGTGATTCAGTAAAAGGCAAGTGTATTAACCTTTTTTAGTAGGTCAAAATCATCACTCCTGGCCTTCTTTTCATATCCTGGTGGTGGAAATGGAAAGCAACGCGACATTGAACAGAATCCCAAAACACAAAACAGCAACGCCTTTCAACGAAGAAAATGATTGAATTACTTTCCCACAGCACAGTTCCAAAAAGGGAATGGACCAGTAACTATGCTCCTCTCCATGCACCATGTCCCCACATTCATTTCCAGGTTCAACACTTCTCCATGAACTTCTATATCACATCCAATAGCCACAAGTTCCAAACCCACCAATGCCCTTCACCGTAATGCACACACTGGTGAGACAGAATTCACAGGAAATTAATTTCAATGTCACTGGAATACAGCACTTTACCGTTCAAAACAATTAACTTCTATATAAAAAAAGCCCTAAACTAATCTGCTCGATGAATCTGCTAGTATACTACACTACACTGCAATAATTCAACAAAAACTCAGTTGTACGAGTTTGAGTTCTTGAAGAACTTTACTTAAATTATGTTAAACCAAAGGCTTCTTGAGAAATGAAATTATCCGCCACAATCTGATTTTCTGTGTTGCCTTCTGTGCCAACAAAGAACTGTCACCTCCTTTCCCTTAAAACCAAACTCTAATACACAAACCATTCCCAAGTTCAAGATCAAGCACAAAACATCCAAAACCCAGAAACCTTTACCATCAAGTACAAAAAAAAACAAAAAAAAACTGATTCTTGATCATTACCAGACAATCATAAATGCACAATCCTCTTCCATGCCCAAAAACAAGCAATGCTCAACAATATCACTACGAAGATTTTCAAATTAATGACGTGCAAAAATTGTCCAATCCACCACTCCAATCACTTGAAAGACAGCTCATTTCCTGCTTTGCTCTTGAATAAAAACCCTAAATAGTCCAAAATCAAGTAATTCAATAAGTTCCCAATTAAGATCCAGCAAAACCCTACAAAAACAGACGAATACAAACTTCCCAATAAGCACACAAAATCCAGTTCTCAAACCCCAAAAACCCTTAAATTCAGCTCCGAAAACAGCCCCGGAAAGAAAAAACAACAAAGAAACTTGTCGAATATATAGAGACTAAAGGGAATATAAGAGAAACCCTTTTCGTTTTAGTACCTAATTGGAAATGGGTATCAATCAAAAGCCAAAAAGAAAGCTTGATTCATAGATTAGACTTGAAGAAAACAAATCATACACAATTCAGACCAAGAAAAAAGGAGTTGTCTGAAATCAACCTATCAATCGGATTACCTTGTCCGCTACAACAAACAGAGCATTATTATTGTAGAGGAACAAGATCTTTCCCTTTCTTTATAGAATTTCGTGAAGTGAAACAATAACAAGATTTGATTTTTTTTCAAGTGTCTGTCTATCTGAGTTTTTTCTGTCTTAGCTGCTGCTGCTGTTCTAGTTAAGGGAGAGAGAAAGAGGGGTTTCTTTTATTTCTTTTGTTTCTCTACGGAAGTTACACGCGAGAAAATGAGATGAGCCATATATGAAGTATATATATGGATACGATATGATACTGATACGGTAATTTTGTGAGATTTTTAAATATTTTATATTTTATACAAAAAATAATTTAAAAATTTGAGTGAAAATAATAATTGTTAAAGTCAATATAGCCAATACTCATATAATAACCAATTTAATACAAGAACATATGAAGTTATTTAAGTTATATTTGTTTAATAATTAAATGAATTTGGATATGTAAAATTGATAATTATAAAGCATTAGTATCTCAATATTTATTATCATGATATCTATAATAATTTTATTTTTATTTTTATTTTTATTTTTTAAGTTTCAGATTTAAATATAATTATATATCTTCTTTAAATTTGTTAATCAAGATAAAATTAGATAATTTTTCAGAAAAAATAACATTATATTCCTTAGAGTATTTTAATCATAAAACTTACAATTATATTTTAATCAATTTTTTTAAACAAAAACACAAATTTAACAAACAAAAAAAGACTTATGTGGTTGTCTCCATATATTAAGATTTTCCATATCTCTCATTTATTCAAATTCAAATTTATATTTTGTTATATTTCAATATGTTTAATACATATGAGTTTAATTGTAGAATTTATTAATCCAACTATTCACAGGTATTTTTATTTTTAAAAAAATATTCATGTTTAGCATTATTATTTTAAGCATCAGGATATACTAGATGCATATAAATTTGAACTCAATGGGATAAAAAAATACAAAAAGAAATATTTGAGTATTTTCTTGAACTCTTCTCTTATCAAATCCTTGTCTCACTTTTTAAATTGTTTTATGTTTAATGTATGCACCTGATGATATTTTAAAATCAAAGATATTTAGAAATATAATATTTTTTTAATATTTGAATAATGAGCTTTATCAAGTGTTTATGATGTTAGATCCAATCTACATAGCAAAAAAAGGTGGTAGCTTGATGTAAGAATCTTAAAACTTGGAAAACAATTCTTTTTTGGTAGATTTAGAAACTATCATATGTTTAAGTCAGTATTTTTGTAGAGAAAATGTATAATAAATATGCTAAAGAACATTAAATTCTAAGAACAAAGTTGTTTGTTCTTGTTTTGATACGGAAATAAGTATTCTGTAAGAAAGTGATATGTGTATGTTGAGATAGGAAATTGTAAACCCTTTAGAGGTATTTATATCTCATGAACCTTATCTTTTTATTTGAATGAAGGGGTCAGAAAGTCATTTCATCCTTTTAGTATTAATGAAGAATAAATTTCTCTTATACGTGTATTAATAAGATATAAATATCTTTTACACATACATTAATGAATGACAAATATCCTTAGTATAAATATTAATGATGAGAAAATATCTCTTACACATATATTAATGAGATGAAAATATGGTAGATCATGAGAGACTCTTGTGCACTTAGCGGTGTAGATTGAGTAAGATCGAGACAAAAAGGCTTGGGTCAGATAAAAAATTCAAGAGGACTAGGTGGTGGTTTCAGGTCATAAAGCAAGGTTGAGAAGGCATTAGGACGTGCACCAGGCTCAAGTGTGTGGCTTGGACCTACGAGCACCAGGTATGCACCTAGCCCCTAGGCTCAAGTATGTTGCGTAGGCCCAAACTTATTTTCATAGACCTTTCAGAGATTGGTCATCATTAAAACAAACTTTGAGCAAATAAGAAGTTATTTAAAAATATTAATAAATCACGGTCCATCAGTAGTCCCAAGTATTTTTGTAAAAATATACTTGATTTCTTTGTTGGATTTTTTTTTATTTTTCTCTGTATAAGAAGAGAGAGAATATCCTAAGACATTCAAAATAATGTTTTTTTAAGATGAAAAATACCTAGAGAAACACTTTATGTTGGAGTTGGCTTTAACTTTGGGATTTGCTAAAGGTAGTGACATGTTTCACCAATCTAGAGGAGGATGAGGAATGCCTCTCACTATATAAGGACTTCATTTCATTCTATTTCATTTCACACCAGAAGTTCCTCTTTCTAAACTTCTTTGTAAGCCATCTTGCAAAGTAGTTTGACGTGTGAAATGTGTTCTTAATGGAGAGTAATTGTGTGGAGCATGTGGGATTTGTGTGGTGTGTGGTACATGAAAAATTATCTTGAGATAACCACTCATACTTGGTGTTTTATATAATTATAAAAATGGATAAAAAAGGGAAGCAAATAACATCCAGCAACGACTTTATTTTTGAGCTAGGGCCACAAAAAACCAGGGGGTCTAAGAGGGTCTGGGTCAGTAAGAATTAGCCTTACGACTAGAGGGATTGGTGCCCATCCATTAGGGAACATTAGATTACCTAAAGCTCTCAATGATACAAGGGATAACACTATAACTATAGAATAACTGGCCTATTCCAATGACTGGTAAAGAAGAGTGTATGTAATCGTAATGTCTCATTGATATAAAAAGATTAGTAAGCAAACAAGGGGTGCTCATAATAGGAAGCTTTAGATTATAACCTCTTTTGTATGTGTGAGTTAGGGTATTTCTTTCCTTTAGAGGGGTTAGTGAGAGATGTCTTTTTTCATTTTAATGAATGTGCAAGTCAATTACATCCTAATAGACGGGTCATTCTCAAGGCTTTTAAAGAGTATTTTAAGTTTGTGGGGTTGGAGCCAACCCTAGATATATTCAGAAATTATTATACCTTGAATGGATGCTCCAATAATGGCTATGACTTTTGTTAGTTCTTCACCTTCGATGGTAAGCTAAAAGGGCCTATGAAGAACTGATGGGTAAAACCATCCATTTAAAAGGGTGGTAAAGGAGGTGATTGATCATAAGATATAATAGAGAGGTTCTCCAAGATGGAGAGATAGTGGTGTGAGGGTGTCCCTCCTTTTAGCAAACTCACCCGTTAGATATAAATGTGAGGTCTTGTTTGACTGACTTCAAGAAGAATATTTTCTCAAACATAATGAAAGCCTCTAATCATTTTAATGTGAATCAAATGGAATAATGGTTGACTTTTTGGTGTGTTTGACCCCAACTTTGTTCTCAACTTTGCCAATATCTACTCGGTTCGGGCGGTGACTACTACTTGTAGCGAGTATATAAACCCTTAATTAAAATATTAAAATTTGATTCGGACATAAAACAATGAAAGAAAAATAAATGAGGAAAATGGGATAACATTAATGTAAACCCTAGTTGAAAATCTCTTTTGGTAAAAAGTTTTCAAAATTTTAATCTAGTGATGAATAGATTTAAACCAAAGAAAAATATAATTAAAAGAAAATGGTGAAATTAAATGAAATAAAAAGATAATGTAACACCAAGTTATTAGAAAGAAGGAGTTTAGTAGGATAAAATAAAAACATAAGAAACAATAGGGTTTAAAGTGTGAATAAAAAAGATATGGCACATATAAATATATATATATATATATATATATATATATATATATATATATATATATATATATAAAAGCCAAGTTGGCCGAAAATCATAAGAAGAAAAAGAGAGGGGAATGGATCAAAAATCATGAAAAAATCATAAAAAAATAAGGGTTAGATTAAAGGATAAAAAAGAGTTGGAAGAAGATTTAAACAAAGGAAAATGAAGAACTTCAAGGGTTATCTACCTAGCGTGGGATGATTTAGAAGGAAATAGGAGGGGAGGAAGAGAGGTGAATAAAGGTTGGTTTCATTGTTTCTATCCTTCCAATTTCTTGAGTTTAAGATGTGATAAACTCATCTAATAATAATATTCATCATGGTTTATGATTTCAAGTTTGATTGTGTTGTAATTTTGTTATAGATCATGAGTTTGTGAATTTGAATATTTGGTTTCATGATTTTGTGATTCAATGGTGTTTATTGACATGAAAATAGGTAGAATAATGTATGAATTGGAAGAATAAAAAGAGAAGATTCACCTCTCAATTGATAGGGTTTTAGACAAAACATGAAAAAAAGTTGGGATTAATTGATTTAATTGTTATGTAATTGGTATGGAAATGTGTTAGTATGAGTAATTAACATATGAGTAGTTCATGAATAGAGATAATTGAAAAGAAAAACCCACCCTTTTATGTCTGGAAAACTTAGCCTAAAGCTAAGAAATGAAGGATGAAATTTTTGATTCAATTGATGAATAAATTATACTTAGATGTTTTGATTGTACAATTTGAAATATGTTTAAGGTGGTGATTGGAAAGAAAATTAAAATGTTTTCTTGAGGACCATATTCGGTCATATTAGAGAGAAAAGGCTTTAAGTGGGTTAATTCATTTGACATGTTAACTATGTTTAATTATGTTCAAGGAAAGATTTAATGAGTGGTAATGGATTATTCTTGAGAAAAGAAACTGAAAAGAAATTATACCCCATCTTATTTGAAGGGTTTTGACTTAAATGTAGAAGAAGAGCTTGAGATTGTTTGATTCAGTTTTAATGGGTAATGGGTAGAATTTTAGTTGAGTATAAAAGGGATCAAGACTCTTAACTTGAATTGGTAAAAAAATCTTTATACAAAAATGAGTAAAGTCCAGGATGATTTGACCTTATCGATATGTTAATTATAATAGCATGTTTGTTGTGTTGTTGATAACTTAGTATCAATATTTTTAAGGGAAACTCTGTTGGAATTTTGGTAGAACATAAGAAAAAAATTTCCTGATTTTTCATTTATCTATAACAATAAATGTGTTGATTTGTGTTCTAAAAGGTGATGATGTTACAAAGTACCTAAATGATGGGTTTGAGGATTGATAACAGGCTTAGCCTTAGTGGGGAGTATAGTTTGTTAGCCTTATGGTTAAGATAATGATTTAATTATAAGTTTTGATGATAACATAAATATTGGATATAATAAAACATTGTTTTAATATAGTTTTGATATATGCATATCATATATATTTGTGTGTGTGTGTGTGTTGCACACACCCTTGTAATGATAAAAACAAGTTCACAACATTCAAGACATTATTAAACAAACAAGGAAAGGATTCTTGAAAGTCAAAAATGAAAAACTTGTTCAAATTACGATATCGACTCGCTAATCAAGAATTGGTAATAGGATTTTGTCAAATAACATTAAACTTGTTTAGGATACCTTATAATACCCACACAACCTAAACAAACCTAAAAAAACAAAACAAAACCAAGAAAAGACCATAACACAAAAATAGGACAAAATTTAAATAGTAGCTAAAATAGTCTCACTAATTTGAAAATGACAAAGTAGTAGCCAAACCGGTCTAGCCATTTCTTAAAATAGCTAGTCTGTTCTAAAAAATCTCTAAAAACTCTTGGGGTTTTTCAAAAAGGTCTGACCAACTCTAAAAGGGTTTGACCAATTCTCAAAACGGTTTGACTGATTATAAAATGGTTTAACCGATTCTACCAATAGGCAAAAAATTATGTCTAACAACTAGTTTTTTTTAAGCCTATAAATAGTCTTTTACTTGCCTAAAACAAGTGTGAAAGTTCTAAGGCAAAAATATAAGCATCCTCCCTCTAAAAAAGAACCTATAATACCTTTGTTTCACTTGTAATCATTAAAAAACAAGGTTTGATGTGAATTGGTAAAATCCTCTTAAAAAGCTTAATTGTTATTCCAATCAACTCTACTAAGAGAGAGTAAATTGTGAAAAGTGTAAGTGACACTTTAAACACATAAAAAAATATCCTAGAGATAAAATTATGAATGGTTAAATACTTGTCTTTCAATAAGTATTGGTGAAAGGTTTTCTACTCTTTAGCCTGTTAAAATATTAGGGATAATAGTTTAATCCTAAGCTTGTAAAAGGACTAGGTTTGATCTTACACTCGCTAAAAGATCATGTAACAATTTGGTCTCACTCGCTAAGAAAACTAATGTGTGATAGTGAAACTCTTAAACAAAAGTTCAAGGAGAGGAGTAAGCGGTTTGCCAAACCTCTATAAATCTTGGTGTAATCTCTCTAAACTCTCACTCTTTAATTATTATATTTATGTTGTTTATTGCTTTCATATTTGGTTGAGTGTTTAAAATTACATGTTATTAGGTAAAAAGTGTTTAATTTATAGTTTTATCTTGTATATCTATTTCACTCCCCCTCGTTTATGTTGCCTTAATCCTAGAACAACAATTGATCATAATATAATATTTTCAATCTTTTCATGAAAATTTTCTTCTACTTTCATTCCATGACACACTGTTTCATTCATTTTATTTCACTTCCTCTCATTACTTAAACTTAATCTACCCTGTCATTCCTCGTTCTTTGTTTTGGTCGAACATCACATTATGGAACTACGAGTTTCTAATTGATTTTTTTTTGAAATAGTAATAGTTTATTGTTAGTTAGAACGATCAACCAATTTATATTGGTACAACCAATCGATCGAGCTATTATTACTAATTTTATTGGTTTCCTTAACGGTCGACCAATTTGATTGACCAAATCAGATAATAGCTAATTTCATTATTCCTCCTATCAGTCGATTGACTAGATCATTTGGTAATCCTAAACGATCGACTAGTTGTGTAGTACATGAGACATCAGTTCAGTTTTCAGTTTTTTCACACAATACCCAATGCTTTTTCATGCTTACTAACCTCATTTTGTCATAAACATATCCATTTAGTCATTCATTTATTCAAACACAAATCTACAACATTTCCACATGTAAAACATATAAATTTTCATTAATTTAACTCAAACTTAGTTCAAATCAAGGTTCTTTACTTCTTAAGCACAATGAATCGAAGAAATAAGAACAAGAAAGAACAATTTTTACTTCTTTTCCTCTTCTTTTTCTTTTTCAAAATTAGCCCCCTTTATCAAAATAACCCTTGATATTATTTAATTTATTGCTTAATTCCCTTCTTAATCTCTCTATAACCCTATAATTTATCTCTGTTTGGTGTTTTTAACAAGAATTTTCCATGGATTTAGTTCAATTTCCCTATCTTTTCCCCCCTATAATATGGCTAGCCACTTGGCTTCTTTAGGAAGCCAAGATTTCTATTTATATTTCCCCTATAAATTATATTTATGATCAAGCCCTTACTCTTTAATCCACCTAATTTTTTGTTTTACCAGGTATCTTGTCTCGAGGTACTTTTAAAATTTACCATAACTCAAGATTTAAATTTGTAAATCTTCATCTCTAGTAATTTAATTTATTTTCTTTATTATTTTTATTATTCATTTCTTTTTTTTTTATCATTAGGTTACATTTTTAGCATTTCACTAAATCACAATATTTTAACTAGGGTTTTTCATTGAAGACTCCATTATACCGTGCACTATTATAATATAGCCCATTGTAGTCTTTTTTTTGTCCTTAAAAATTATTTATTTTGTTTTTTCAATGATATCCTTCACATTATGTTCACATGGGTTTAATGATTTGCTTTGGTTTATGTGCTACATCGTTCTCGCGGTGTAAAAAATTATCCTAACATTATATTGATGTTTGGTTTTGCAAAAATATGATTAAATTTTATTGATTTAAAAAATTAAAACAAAAAGGACTAAATTTAACATGAAAACAAAAAATCATTTTCCTTTTTTTTTTACTATTTATGAGGTGCAAAGATTAACAATTTGATCCTTAAAGTTTATAAATTTTTTTTCTTCCTAAATTTTTAGGGTTTCACGTTTCATTCATTTATTTCATTTTCAACATACCCTACACCATTTATAGCTTTCCATTCATTTATTTCATTCTACCTAGACATTCATTTCATCCTAACACATTATTATGCCATTTTAGCTTTCCAAACATATATTTCATTCCAACCAAAATATTCATTTCACCCTAACACATATTATGTCATTTTGCTTTCCAAACATATATTTCATTTTCAACATAAGCTATGCCATTTTTGGCTTTCCATTCATTTATTTTATTCTACCTAAATTTCATTTTCTTCACATTCTAGTCTCTGAAATTTGAAAGGAGAGAAATGATATGTGCACACAATCCAAGCATAATAGAAACAAAGACGTGAGTTGCGCACAAGGTTCTAAAGATAGAGACACATGGACGTGGATAATTCCTTATCATCAAGATGTTTAGTTGTCAAGTCTATTTTAATTAAGTTGTTATGTAGATCATGCTTTGTTATCATGCTGTTATGGAATAAGTTAAGTCAAGTCTGTTTTAATTAAGTTGTTAGTAGATAAGGATTCTTTTTAGGAGTTGTTAGTTACTCTCCTAATTTTTAGTAGTATTGTTATTCATTCATGTGTATAAAGCCTAGTGGTGTTCAATAAAGGAAGAGAAGAAATTATCCTAAAAAAAGCTGTTATTTTCTTTCCTCACTCTTAAGCTACTTCTTCCCAAATTCTATACATCAGTGGTATCAGAGCCAGGTTATCATGGACACTCGTGGAAAAACTAATGTTGAATTCCATAACAAGGCCAATGAAGCCTTAGCCCGGCATGAGTCGAGTTTCAATCAAGTAAACTCTGCTTTACAAGTAGTGTTAACCGAGCTCCAAACTCTCCGCACCATCCAAAACCCAAATCCCAACTCTCTTGAAATCAATCCATTTGCACCCGAAAGATCATCACTTTTCCACTATCCCTATTTTTTTAACCCCAATGGTCAACCTCAAACTCTCCTTTTCATGTTTTGATGGAATTGATCCCACAGGTTGGGTGTATAAAGCAAAATAATATTTTGATTTCCATGACATTGCACTGGCTCAACAAGCCCAGTTGGTCTCCTATGAGATTGCCTTCTAATGACATATGTGGTTAAACAAGTTTCGAGGACCCCTCACATAAAGTAAGTTTGTCTAGGTAATTTTGCTACGCTTTGGACCCATCGAATATGAGGATCCATCGGAGTCACTCACGCATCTCAGACAAACTACCACTATGGCAGTTTACTAAGAAGCCTTCGAAAGACTTTCCCATCAAGTTGACAACCTACCTGAAGGTTTCCTTATAGGATGTTTTTGTTTCAAGTCTTTGAGATGATATTCGTATCGACGTCAAGATTAAACAACCTCACATATTGGCAGATACAATCGGGGTTGCATGACTGATTGAGGAGCGCAATCTATTGCAGAAGAAAGCTAGCCCTCCAACCTATCCATCACATACCATATTAACACCCTAAGCACCAACCAATCTAGCAGCAGGCATCCTTGGACCACCACCATCCCAGCAAGCAAATCCTACTCCAACATCATTTCGTAGGATCACCAATCAAGAAGCTCGAGAGCGATAGGAGAAAAAGTCGTGTTACTATTGTGATGAGAAATTCATTCCAGGCTATTGCTGTGAATGCTCACAACTGCGTATGACCGAAGACTCTTTCCACATGAGCCTTGGGGAAGGTACTGATGATTCTTAGGAAATGATAAATTCTGAGGACATACCAGATATCTCATTTCATGCCATTGCTGGTGTCGAACACCCTTAAACCTTATGTGTGCTAGGGAATTTGAGGAACAAGAGTGTAACAGTGCTCATCGATGGAGGCAGCACTCATAACTTCATTGATCAAGTTGTGGTCTCCAAGTTTGGGTTGCCAATAAATCACAACAAGCAGTTTCAGGTCATGATGGCCAACCGGGAGAAGATTACTTGTAATGGACAATGCTACGGTCTCACATTGAACATTCAAGTGCAAACCATCACTACCAACTACTATATCCTTCAAATCACCGCTTGTCAATTAGTGTTAGGAGTATAATGGCTTGAAATTCTTGGACCCATTGAAATGGATTTCAAAAGCTTACTATGAGTTACAAAAAGTAGGGAGAAACATACACCCTTCATAGACTTTTAACATGCAGATAATGAAGCTTTAACAGGTAAGGAGTTCAATAGGCTACAGGGGTTCAACTTATTTCTTCAAATAACTCCCTCATATCCTAGGAATAAAACCATACCCTACCTTCCTGAGATGAATAGCCTTTTATCCAAATTCTCACATGTGTTTGAATTGTTTACTAGTTTACCTCCTAAAAGATCCAATGACTATCATATACCATTACAACCAAATTCAGGACTAGTGAGTGTGAGACCATACTGATACCTCTATTACCAAAAAGTTGAGATAGAGAAAATGGTGCAAAAACTTTTAAAGTGGAATTGATAAGGTTGAGTAATAGTCCATTCTCATCATCTATTTTGTTAGTTAAAAAGGCAAATGGAGCTTGATGATTTTGTGTGGATTACCGAGCCTTGAATGAAATCATTATTACAGATAAATATCCAATTCCGGTTATTGATGAACTCTTGGATGAATTGCATGGATCACGATACTATTTCAAATGGGATCTACGATTCGACTATCATCAAATCCAAGTACATGAAGGCAACATCCATAAGACAGTTTTTCGAACACACGAAGGGCATAATGAGTTTGTCATAATGTTATTGGCCTCACCAATGCTCCCGCAACCTTTTAAAGTCTCATGAATGACCTTTTTCGTCCCTACCTCTAGAGACTTATTTTGGTTTTCTTCAATGATATCTTGGTATGCTCCAAATTATAAGAAGACCATCTCACTCATTTACACATTGTTTTGAAAATTTTTGCAGCCAAAGAATTGTTTTTTAAGGAGTCAAAATGTCGATTCGAAGTTACGCAAGTCAACTACCTGGGCCATATAATTTCAAAAAGAGTATCCATTGATACTTCCAAAATACAAGCAGTAGTTGAGTGGCCTACACCGACAACAACCAAAGGAGTCCAAGGATTTTTAGGGCTGGTTGGATATTACCAAAAATTCATTCATCAATTTGGAAGTTTAGTAGCACCGCTTACCTGACTTCTGACCAATGAGGGATTCCAATGCAATGAAGGCATATATATGGCTTTTTAAAAGTTAAGGAGGCCTTAACTAATCCACAAATCTTGTGCCTGCCAGAATTCTCTCAACGATTCGTGATTGAATGTGATGCTAGTGAAATTAGAATTGGTACAATACTCTCTCAACAAGACCAATCAATAACATATTTTAGTGAAGCATTAAAAGATTCCTCTTTAACCTTATTCACTAATGAGAAAAAGATGTTGGCCATCATAAAACAAATTAGGAAATGGTGACCATATCTGTTTGGGAAACCATTCACGGTTCACACCGACCAAAGAAGTCTCAAATACCTCTTGGAGCAACGGATCATTACACCTGCACAGGCACACTAGCTACCAAGATACTTGGATATGATTATGTGATCGAGTATAAGAAGGGAACTGAAAACCAAGAAGTAGATTGATTATCCAAGGTGGTGGAATTCCATTTTTTATCTATCTCAACCCCAAAAGCAAACTAGTGGTCAACCCTACAACAGGAACCATTTTATGCAAACTTAATGTCAACAAACCCATTCATGATCCAAAGGGATTGGGTGTGGTTCCGGAAAGGCAAGGTACTTTTACGCCCCACTTCTACTCTAATCCCATAGATCTTAATACACAACTATGCAAACCCTATTGGTAGGCATTTTGGGTTCCATAAAACACTCACCCGTATTAAGTAGGATTTTTCTTGGCCATATATACATTGAACAGTAAAAGAATTTTGCAGCAATGTGATAATTGTTAACGTTTCAAAATAGATTATATGAAACCAGCAAGGCTACTCTAACTTTTACCTGTGCCAAAACAAGTATGGACTAATATATCCATGGACTTTATCAAAGGATTACCCTCATCTCATGGGTATAACTGTATTATAGTGATTGTAGATCGCTTATCCAAGTATGCCCACCTCATTCCAGCCGCTATTGTTAGTGACTAAGACAACGTCTTTATAAGCATCTTTTGGCGAACATTATTTTAGTTTCCAAGGCACCAAGTTGTGTATGAGCTCGAGTTACCATCTTCAATCAGGATGGCCAGACTAAAGTTGTTAACCAAATTCTGGAACAATACTTACAATGCTTTGCAAGGGACCAAACATGAAAATGGTTTGACTGGATTCCTTGGGCAAAATTCAGTTACAACACATATATCCATTCTTCAACTAAGATAACACCATTTGAAGCAATGTACGGTGTTCTGCCTTCTAGCTTACTCACTTATGTTCTCGGAAACCTCTAATGTTCAAGAAGTGGATGAGCACTTGCGTGATCGAGATTTTATCCTCCTGTTAATTATGAAGGAATCTTTTGATCGCTCAAAATTGAATGAAGTGCCTGGTTGACCAACATCATCGAGATGTCTCCTTTGATATTGGAGACCGTTTACCTGAAACTACAGCTTTACCGACAGTCTTCAGTAGCCTTCTAGAGCTCCATGAAGTTGGCCCTGCGATTTATGAACCTTACCAAGTCATTGAGAAAGTAGGGTCAATGTCCTACAAATTAGCATTGCCTTCGAATTCACAAATCCATAACGTATTCCATGTCAGTTTGTTATGAAAATATTTGGGGCCAATCACTCCCACAATTGCTTAGCTCCGTCATATTTCAGAGACTGCCACTATCCTTCCACAACCCAAGCTATCATCGACTGCCTGGTAGTTCAGAAGAGAAAATACCGTCCTAAGAATGAGATTTTGATAAAATAGATACACGCACCAAGTGAAAGATGCCACTTGAGAGAACAAAAGGAGATTTAACCAGACATATCCTACTTTTATCCTTGAGGACAGGGACTGTTAAGCGGGGGGAATGATATGTGCACATAATACAGGTATAATAGAAACATGGACATGAGTTGTGCACAAGGTTCCAGAGACAGAGACACATAGACGTGGATAATGCCTTATCATTAATCTGTTTAGTTGTCAAGTCTATTTTAATTAAATTGTTACGTGGACCATGCTTTGTCATCAAGTTGTTATGGAATAAGTCAAGTCAAGTCTATTTTAATTAACTTTTTAGCATATAAGGATTCTATTTAGGAGTTGCTAGTTACTCTCTTAATCTTTAGCAGTATTGTTATTCATTCATGTATATAAAGCCTGGTGGTGTTCAATAAAGAAAAGAGAAGAAATTATCCTAAAATAATTGTTCTTTTCTTTCGTCGCACTTAATCTTACTTCTTCCCAAATTCTACACATCAAGAAAATCACTAGAAAATAGAAGAGTATAGAGAAAGTGGTCGGTCAGCTATATTTCAACCATCAGAATTATCAATCTTAGTATTAATGAGTTTGTCTTGAAAAGAGAGATTCAATGGAGGTGATGTTTCTCTTTGAACATGTGTAAAATGTAAATAGGGACCATAAAATTTTATTCAGTTTGGTTTTTTAGAGTGATTATAGGCTTTTCTCAGGGATTTTAAATGGGTTTATTGAAGATTCTAGAATGATTTTTTAAAGTGTTTTCCAGTGAAAACAAGTTAAAAATTAGAGGTTGGATACAAAAACTCATACTTCGGCTTTCTAGCCATCAGAGGTTATTGGAAAGTTAAATAGAAGACAACATGTCTTCAGCTATTTTAAAAAGAACTTAGACGAACAATGTGTCATCCGCCATTAAAAAAAATACTAATTAAGCATCGATGCCTTTTTTGGGAGGTCAGGTCTAGGTGCACCTAGCCTTTTTCTTAAAGGTACATTTATTTATTTAATTTTTAAATTTTGAAAAAAAATTATCTTTCAATAAATTATTAAAATAATATTTAAGTGATTGTCCAATTATGATATTGTTTTTATAAAAAAACAATATGAATTGTTTATGATATTATTGATTTTTTATGGATAATTATGTGTTAGCCTAATATGTATTTTTTTAAATAATTCTCTTATTATTATTGGATGGGAATACAATATTATTTTTATATGTTGATTTTTATATAATTTTATCAGATTTATTGTCCTCATCTTTCTTCTTTTTAAAGTAGGGGTGTAAAAATGGTAGATTCATGTTTTTTTTAATTAAAGCTATTTCACAATTATAATAAATTTTTATTTAAAAACAATACTTATAAACAAACATGTGTTTGTCAAAATAAAAAAGAAATACAGTGAATAAAAAATTAGGTTTTTGATTAAAAGGTATTTTTTTTTCGTTTTAGTTTAAATCAGTATAGTTTTTTTTTATTGATGTTATTTTTAATTTGATGAAGCGCTAATTAAAAAAAAAATTTGTTGTCATAAAAAAACAAAATTATATGAATCTTTTATGAAAAAATAAATTTCTCTATTATAATTTTATTCATCTTTTTTCTTACAAATATCTATTTTTATTATTTTATAATTAAATAAAAAATATATTTCAAAGGGCAAAAGTATTAAACCCAATCAAATCTATGACTCGAGTCACAAGTCAGATGGATTAATTCGAATGAATATAAAATATCATCTTTTTAATATTTAAAAAACATTTAAATGATATTATTTTAAAAAAGATAAATGAAATCAAATTTTAACAGAGTAATGTATGAATTCACAAAGTTAACCACCCCAATTTAATTTCAAAACCGACTGAAGCTAAAAGTAGGATCAACGAGGCACTAAGTTGATGGTAAAGGTTTTTAACAATGCTGGCGGAGAAGTCCCCCGCTACAGCATGCCTGACAAAAGTATTATTCGCAAGAACCAACAAGGGAGCTAAAACGGGATCCGAAAGGGAGAAAAAAACGCCTTGTCTGGGAGAAAACCGAAGGTTACATGATGAAAATGAAATATCAAGAACAGTAACAAGTTGTCAATAAATGAATGCTAACTTTTCTTCATTCTTACATTTTCTGTAAATAAGCCTTGTATGTTACATTTCAAAATTTTTGTGGAGTTGCCAAGACCACAGCCTTTCTCTTCTACATTTTCAACTAAAAAGAGCTAGGCTTTAGGCAAATAAAATAAAATAAAATTGCACACGCTTATGCATCTCTTCCAAGCAACCCCGCTGGGTTTCTGCCCTTCAGCAATACCCTTGTATCTGTGCTCACCCTAGTATACAATGACGGGTCCGAGATCATTTGCATTCTCCACCTTTTCAAAACTCTCTTCCAAGCAACCCCGCTGGGTTGCTTTTTCTGATCGAATTAGTGATTCTGTACCACGAGGAAAAATCTGCCCTTCAGCAATACCCTTGTATCTGTGCTCATCCTAGTATACAATGAAGGGTCCGAGATCATTTGCATTCTCCACCTTTTCAAAACTCAGGCAGTTAAAGAACACACATCACCACCGTCTCGAAACTGAGGCAGTTGAGAATCAAATAGCCAACCCAAGGCCCAGAGGCTGCTATACCTCTCCTCTGTGGTCCTATGGAGGGTCCATCACACTAGACGCTGAGGATGGTCAACCATGTCTAACTGCCAAATCATCAATATGGAATAACGTATGGCAGTGCATAAACATCAGCCGCTTCAATCTGCAGAGCTTCTGACCACACCTCTCGTTTCTCATCGTCCACTGAAACCTCAACCTGGGGCTTCTTTGTTAGGGAATAAGTACTCTGAAATAGCCATTCTTGGTCCTCAAAATCAGACCAGTCTTCCATTTTGGGTACTGTAAGCACATCAGGCAGATACTTGGAATCAGAATGGGGTTGTTTCCTAGACAATTCAGCTATTTCATCAG
The DNA here is from genome assembly GCA_007827005.2 of Populus simonii. Lineage (NCBI taxonomy): Eukaryota > Viridiplantae > Streptophyta > Magnoliopsida > Malpighiales > Salicaceae > Populus > Populus simonii. The sequence continues at coordinate 4,739,381 of CM017480.2, forward strand.
TTTGAGCAGTAGAATGTGATGGATTTGTTAAAGACTTCGTTAAAGATATAGATAGAGGATGAGTTGTTGAGGAGATGGACGGAGCTTGAGCTTCTATCAAACCATTTATCTTGTGTCCTTTATAATCCACCTTATCCATATTGACAGCCTCCTGCTTATCTCGTATAGCTGCAGTGGGATTTTCGCAAGTTCCCAACATCCTTCCATTCTCAGCAGATTGAGGCAAGGAAATAGGTCTTGGCAACTTATTGGGCTTAACATCATTAGCTGCCATGGAAAACGAAAAGGAAGCAGATGCGTTAGCTTATACAAAGCATGTGGAGTTTGGACTTGCCACACTTGTTAATATCTGGGATAACATTTCTGGTCAATCAATACCAAAACTAAAAAATCTACACCTTGAAGAATACGATAAACCCACAAAAATCCATTAAAGACATTTTTTGACCAGGTTTCAGTAATAGTTATTTGAATTTGACTCACCATGCAAAAATCCATTTGTGTTCGAGTCCTTTCGTTTCTTGATATTTACTTCATCAACAGCACCATTAAAGCTCTCCTTGGAAAGATGGGAGGCTTTTACAGTATGGTTACCTACAATGTTAGACATATTGCTTTCCTTCAATTTATCCGGCTCTTTTTTCTTACGTTCCCTTTTCTCCTTTTCTTTCTCCTCCTTTTTCTTCTCCTTATCCCTGACTTTATCCTTCTCTTTGCCTTTTTTCTCTTTATCCTTGTATTGATCCTCGTTTTTATCATTCGTTTCCTTTTGTTTGGTCTTATCTTTCCCTTTCATCTTCTTCTCAATGTCTTTCTCCAGTGGTCTAAGCATTCCATCAATCCTAGCCTGAAATGTTGCAGAAAGGTTTTGAGCACTACCAGTAAATCTTGCCTCATCCTTGATTCCTTGCCCATCCAACTTTCTATCATCATCTGTCTTGTTCTTTTCTTTTCCTTCAACCCAACTGCATAGGGTTTTTGCCACCAGTCTGACTATTCCCTTGTCCTTTTTTCCATCTGTACCAGGGAACTTCTCAAAGAACTGGTTTTGGTCTTCATCTCTGGCTCTCTTGCCCAGCTGCTGTACAAATTTAGAATCCTTAGGGTAGTGAGACAAATTACTGTTGTTCTGAATTAGTTTCTGTCCATTGTAACCTGAAAATTGCCCAGAAAATTTCTTCTCACCAGAGATACTATACTTATCTACATCCCTTTCCTTCCCCTTCTGAGTACATGTCTCTCCTCCATTACCCTCAGATTTCTCTTGAAGTCTCCTTCCATCCAAGGCTTTATCTCCAACGACATGCTTAGATTGCCCAGGAAATTTTCTTTCATCTAAGGTTTTATCTCCTCCATTATGAAACTTAGTTTGTCCTGCAAGTCTCTTTTCATCTGAGGCGCTACTTTTGTCTTTATCCTTATCTCTATCCTTCTCCTTTTTCTCTCTATGCTTTTCCTTTCTGTCTTTCTTGTTCCTCTGCTTTCCATCACTCCTATCTTTCTCCCTCTTTTCTTTGTCTTCTCTTCTCTCCTTATCTTTCTTCTCCTTGTGCTTATTCACCCTGTCCTCCTGAAAATTATGGAAAGTGATAAGAAATCATTCAACTCAAGAGAATCAGAGATAGAATCTATTACATAGGCAAATCATGTAAAAATATTCAGCCCTTTTACTACCCAAAACTAGAGAACAAAATGCTCACAAGACAAACCAAGACTTTGATGTAGAGGCCTGCCCTAAGCATTATCCAAGAAACAGAGCAGAATGCAAGGTAGCCCATGTGTGATTAAATTATGGCACGTACCAATTATCAGCCAACTTCCAAATGGTAAAAAGCATAAAAGAAAAGAGATCAGAAAGAAATGAGAAACTCCCATGAGCAAACCAGAGCCCTATGGACAGAAATACCAAAAATAAATCCAGAAAACATTTCCTTCTGCCTAGACCTCTACACTGTTGCAGCGAAGGAAGGAGAACTTTACGGATACAAGTTAAAAACTCTAACCATCCTATCCAACTCAAATAGAAACCTAATCTCCCAGGGAAAGATAATTCTGTCCTTTCCACTACGCCCAGAAAGCAGTTTGAATATAGTGTTACAGCAGCGTCTTTCCATTTCTTTCCATATACTCAAAAGTCTGAAACCATCGGACAAAGTAATACCATTACAACCCCAAACATAGAAGCTCATGGAGAACATGAGTGATGTCATAGTAGCACAATGGACATGATTCCTGATATTTGAGCAAAGTACACATATCTGCAATCTAGCCCCAATATTTGTAACCTTATGTTTCAAAACTGGTATTCTCAAAATACAAAAATCTCTATGCACCCCAGATATCAAAACTAAAATAGGAAGATCATAGAACTTGATGTGATATAATGGCTGCCAGAACCAAATATGAGCAAGAAATATAAAAAGAAGCAATTTAAAATAGGAAAATAAGCTACTCCATTATGGAGCAGAATCAAACTGTTAAGGAAATATAAAAAGGACTTGCAGCATCTATCCCCTGGGAAAATCTACAAGAAAAACAAGCTGAATTCAGCCCATTCATTCATCAAAATAATTTCCCTAGCATAAACGAATCTGAGAAGCTACATTGCTGCAAGCCTGCAAGAGACAGATCTCCGCATGTGATCTTTCAACTCAGCAACAGTGACTTGTGATAAATATAAATAGAAGCTGCTTAATTTGGAGTTCCTGATGCACTCAGCAGCCTGTTCATCTCCTATACATAAGTGATGGAATGCCAAAAAAAATATAAAACAGCAAATACATAGTTCTTTTCCTTTCAAATTTGAAGCCTATCTCTTTTTTTAAGCCTTACACTTGGAGTAATTTTATGGTGCTCAGGGAGTAAATAGTGGCATCTTATTAGTAACTCTTCTGGACCCACTTTCAAAGAGGACACAAAGAGGAGAGAGAAAGCCTAGGTGGAGATATGCTTATTTTCTATCTCCTCCGTATGTCTATCTCTTTCTTTAAAGTTGGCCTAGACGAGATGCCACCAGCTACTCCTTGAACACCATAAAATTTTCCTTACACTTGTTAGTAAAAGAGGCCAGAAAAATTGACACAAATTCACTTGTAGTCCAACAAACTTCATCTCTCCTAATTTCAAGTAGAAACATAGATAAACACAATTAATTCAACCCTTTCACATGGAATTCATTAAAACAGGAATTTAAAAACCAATTATTTACTCATGAACTCAAACACCAAGCGCAGAATAGTTAACAACCATCCCTTGAATCCTTTATTTAAGGCAGTTACTTCATTGCACTTTCCAGGGTGAACAGATGCAAACAAAAAAGCAGACACTAATGAAACATTATAATTGGAGCCAACACCAGAAAGTGTGTTCTTATCTCATATTTATTACATGTTTCAGCTTGTAAGAATTATCATTAACCGGTTCCCATTCTTATAAGATTCAGAGAAACAGGACTTTTACCAAGGATTCACCCACAAACTTGAAGACCAATAGCAAAATAGTGTGAACACCATCTGAACTCTCTATTTAAGACACAGTTAAGCACTGCCCATCTGCACACACCTAGGAATGAACAAACACATACAATAACTGAAGGTTAGCAGAAATTTTCTAGAGGAACTGATCGCAGTTCCTCTTATTATTCATTTCTTATTCTGTGCATCCTGAAAAAGGACAATCTATTCTCAATAACTAGACCATAAATGAGCAGAAACTTTGTAAAGCCTGCCTAAACTAGAGTATGAGACTACATAATACCACTCTAGTTAATGCAGGTTTCCCAAACCATCTCAACAAGATTTCTTAGTACATACATCTTCTCGTCATGAAAATCATAATAGCATTTGCTTCAATATAATTTAAGAACCAGGTGTACTGTATTTCTCTAACTGCACAGCATTCCTTTGCTGGAAGTTTAATAATCTATAACACAAATGCCTTAGAAGTTAAAAAGCAAATTTCTATAAACAAGTGTAGGAAAGATGTTAGAAGAAGTACAAACCCTATGCTCTCAGAAAAATTGACCCTGAAAATGAATTTTAGGGAATTCTAGATATTAAAGTCGTGAACTTTTCAATCCAGGGTTCATGCAGCCAACACCTTAATGAGGCAGGAACATCAATGTTCCATTGAAGCTTCAATCCCCTGATCAGCAGAATGACTATGAAAATGAATTTTAAGGAATCATAGAAGTGAAACTTGGGAACTTTCCAATCATGTCTTTAATTATTATTCAGGATGCAGCTAACATCTTAATGAGACCAGAACATCAATTTTCCATAATGCTTAAGAGAAAAAAAGGAAAATTCAAGTGTGCTAAATGGCACCAATCCTACAGTTTTCAATTAAGGCTGCTTTTATTTGCAATGCAAAGTCATGTGCTATTTACAATGCAGTAAAACCCTCCACATAACAAACAGTACGGTTTTCAATTGAAGAGTTGGGAATGTTAGTATGACAGCTGTCATATACTTGAATATTTAAATATTTGTATCCCAAGTTTCTCATCATATAGGGAATCATATCCACATCCATTTTGGGAAGACTACTGATTAAGGGATACTCCTTTCACTGTGTCTACATTAGTTTTGGGTACTTCAACCTGTCCTTGCTGTACTCCATTACTGGGAACTATGGAAGATGCAGGAACCTATAGGACCTAATATCTAAGTTATCCTAGCCTTTCTTATTCTCTGCATAAAAAAAGCTTCAGAATCACATTTCCAGGTGTAAATTACAGAATGCCCTATGTCTCACCCATTCTTTTCCACAAAAGGGTCCTGTTCTCACTATTTCATCCTAGTTTTTCATTAGATGTTAAATTCAACTAAAATATTACATGACATGACAACTTATGATGCATTCTTTTTCATGCCATTTGGTATTCCACATCCTGGAACTGTTTATCCATTTAAACCTATGAGGAAAAAGTAATGTGAATTACTGACTGCAACATGCATACTGCAAATCTAGTCTCATCAACAAACATGACCACAAAGGATTTTACAAGCAGCCAGCTTTGGGAAATTGAGCCAACTATTTAACAGGACACAAAAAATGGTCAACCCAATAAATAAATGAACTGTGTATAGTTCTCATGCATTCAAATTAATGGAACAAAAAAAAAGGTAGAAAAATATAAAAGGCTTTCAATTAATTAAGGCTCTTCAAGGTAGGGGTGAGCAAAAAAACCAAATAACTGATTAAACCGAGAAAACCAAAAAACAATTAACGGAAAAAGTAACCGATTACAAAATCACAAAACATTTATAGTTCGGTTCGGTTTTGGTTTTCAAAGTTCGAAACCGATTGAACCGAACCAATCCGACCCGGCTCAACTAGGCTAGCACTTGAAAAAAAAAAACAAGTATAAATAAGATATTTTTTTCTAACCCTAAACTTAAATCAGCATTCCCAGCCGCCCCCTCCTGCTCTCTTTGTCTCTCATCTCTCAAATTTGCCTTCTCCTCCATGCTCCACAACCATTAAATTCTATGATCCTTTGTCCTCCCAATCAAAGGCACACCTGAAATTAGATTGTTCTAGAAAGAAAAGACCCAAACGAGGAACTAAATAAAAAGAAAAGGTATCCAAGCCGATTAGAAAGCTAGCATAAGAGTTTCCAGAAAGAGAAATGTTGAGAGGGAACTTAATTAGCTAAAACAAGAAGAGAAGTGACTTCATGTAAAGAAGATAAAGATGGATGGTAAGGATCCATGTAGACTTTTTGTAATTGGTTTCCTCTGGTTCAAATAATAATGATTTGATGGTTTTACATTTCAATAACTTTTGATTTCCCCTTTTTTTTTTAGTCAAATGTGGTCAATAAAAAGCCCAAAAAAAACTCAACCAGAATAATTTCGGTTTGAACCGGTTTGGAAGGGGGGAAAACCGAACCGAAATTAATCGGTTTGAACCGGTTTTCGATTCGGTTCGGTTCAAAAACTTGAAAAAAAATAATTTTGGTTTGGTTGTTTATTTTGGTCCAAAACCGGACCGGACCGAAAATGCTCAGCCCTACTTCAAGGTTAGCATATCTTGTCTATTTTCCAAATCATGGCAGTTGAACATCTGATGGAAAATGAATAAATTATAAGTTTCGAGCTTTTGACAACAAAACTTCCTTTACTGCACTATATGGAAGAGCTTTTTTCAACTTTGGAACTCATTTTTATAGTCTTTCCAACGATAATGAGCAAATCTGGGCTAATAATACAAAGACAAAATTCTCATAAAAGATCACAAAAATCCAGGGTCAGATTCATACATAAAAAATATGAACACTTCTTCCTAATTTCTTATGTAAGAAGTTTCTGCAGATGCCATATTCAAGGTGCTTAATACTCAAATAACACAACTAAGATGGCAACAACCATTTAGATTAATAAATTACAAATAAACCATGAGCCAATAAATCAATCTGGTCTACACATAACGATAACTATCTAAAAAAATACAGAGAGAGCTTAAAATAACAAAGAAAACCATGAATCAAACATTTTATCAGAAGCATGAAAGCAAAACTATCTATATCAGATAAATGTCACTTTGTCATTTCATCAACCATGACTTTTTAGCATCCAAAGAAACAATAAACTCTTTGTTCACATGCGATTAAATCTTATCTTTGTTTAAAGAAAGCCCATGAAAATGAATGTGCTCAGATAAAACTATTAAGTGATTAAGTGATAAGTCTAAGAGTAATTAAAGTTAAGACATGACAGCAAAGACTTATAGAAAGTATTTAATACCAATGGAACACCAAATTGGTTGTAATGTGGATTGTTTGACTAAATGAAAATAAGAATTGAATTACTTTTGATGGCTCTAATAAAAATCGTGCCAATTATGCAATGCAATTCAGTAAAAGGAAAGTGTGTTAACCTTTTTTAGTAGGTCAACATCATCACTCCTGATCTTCTTTTCATATCCTGGTGGTGGAAATGGAAAGCAACGCGACATTGAACAGAATCCCAAAAACACAAAACAACAACGCCTTTCAAGGAAGAAAATGATTGAATTACTTTCCAGTAGCACTGTTCTGTAAAGGGAATGGACCGGTAACCATGCTCCTGTCCATGCAACATGTCCCCACATTCATTTCCAGCTTCAACACTTCTCCGTGAACTTATATATCACATCCAACAGCCACAGGTTCCAAAACCACCAATCCCTTTCACCGTAATGCACACCCCGGTGAAACAGAATTCACTGGAAATTAATTTCAATACAGTACTTTATCATTCAAAAAATGTTAACTTCAATAATAAACTCAAAATTAATCCACTCGATCGAATCTGCTATTATAGTACACTATACTGCAATAGTCCAACAAAAACTTGTTGCAATAACTTTGAGAAGTTTTCCTTCTTGATAAAGAACTTTACTCAAATTATGTCAAACCAAAAGGTTCCTTGAGAAATAAAAATTGTCCACTACAATCTGATCTTTTGTGTTGCTTTCTGTTCCAACAAAGAACCATCACCTCCTTTCCCTTAAAGCCAAACCGTAACACACAAATCATTCCCAAGTTCAAGATCAAGCACAAAACAGCTAAACCCAGGAACCTTTACCTTCCAATACAGCAGAAGAAACAATTCTTGTTCACTGCCAAACAATCCTAAACGTGCAATCTTCATCCATGCCCAAAATCAAGCAATGCTCAACAATACCACTATATGCAATCTCAATTTGCGACAACAACAAATTGTCCAATCCACAACTCCAATCACTTGAAAGAGAGCTCATTTCCTGCTGTGTTCTTGAATCAAAACCCTAATAGTCCAAAATAAAGAAACTCAATAAGTTCCCAATCATGATCCAGTAAAACCCTAAACACATAGAATCCAATCCCCCCCCCCCCCCCCCCCCGGCTCCAAAAGAAAGAAAAAAAACCCTTAAATTCAGCTCCAAAGAACCCATCGAAAAGAAAAGAAACTTGTCGAATATATAAAGAGTAAAGAGAATATAAGAGAAACCCTTTTCTTTTTAGTATCCAAGTGTAAATGGGTATCAATCAAAAGCCAAAAAGAAAGCTTGATTCGAAGAGTAAACTTGAAAAACAAAAAAATCTTCACAATTTAGACCAAACCAAGAAAAAAAAAGTTGAGTCAAAATCAATCCATCAATCGGATTACCTTGTCCGCTACAACAAACAAAGCATTATTATTGTAGAGGAACATGATCTTTCCCTTTCATTCTAGAATTTCTTGAACTGAAAACCATAACAAGATTTGATTTTTTTTCTCCTTTTCTCTTGTGTGTCTGTCTTTGTTTTTTCTCTGTTTTTGCTACTGTTCTCTTGTTTGTGAATAGAGAGGAAGGGGGTTTCTTTTATACATCCACGGAAGAGAAATGAGGAGTCACTTGGTCCTGCTATAAATTTGAGACTCACTCGCTTGTGTGTTCGAGAGACAGAGAGGGGAACTTAGGAGAATACATTTTTTTAGCTTTTTTTTTCTTAGAATCTGATTTTTAAAAATATTTTTTAATTTAAAAATATATTAAAATAATTTTTAAATTTTCTATATTATGAAATCAAAATTATTGTAAAACATTAAAAAAAAACATCAATTTAATATTTTTTAATTTAAATATAATTTTAAAATACAAAAATAAACAACTATTAGTTGCTCCTAATTTATAGGCCCAAAATGATTTTTTTTAAAATTAACTAAAAATATTCATGTAATAAAAAATTATTTAATATTTTTATTAAACTCAAGCTATTAGGTCAACTTAAAATATTATGATATGAATATTTGTTTAACATATATTTAAAATTAAATTGTATGAGAGTTACTTTATATGACACCGTCGATTTGACTAGTCTAAAAAAATCTCTACCATCTGGTAAAAAATATTTGAGAATAAAATTGAGAAAAAATAAATTAAATTGACATAAAAAAAACCTTTAGGCCCAACTTCTTGCCTATCTCAGGTTTAAAATTAAACTATATATGAGTTACCCTAATGTAACCTAGTTAACTTGGGTAATTCAAAGACAACATAGTTGACATACAAAAAAATATTCTAAGAATAAAATTGAGAAATAAAAAGATAAAATTGATAAAAAAAAAAACCTCTCGACTCATCTCCTTATTTAACTCGACTTTAAAATTAAATTGTGTAGGAGTTGCTCTATCTAATCTACTTGGCTTGTATAAAGCCAACCCGGGCGATTGTTAAAAAAATCTAAGGATGAAATTGAGAAAAAAAAACTAAATTAAAATGAAAAAGGAAAATGAAAAAAAGATAAAGGGCTGAGTTGAAAAAAAAGGAAGAAAAACAGTGAAGCTCAATAATGATTCCCAAAGTTTTGTTATACTTTCTAGATATATAATTTCGCGTGTTTGACCTTAAACGTTGATCTAATAATAAGAAGGTTAACTTTTTTTTTTTGTTTTCTTGGTTAAAATATTGGGATAAATTTCTAGAAGAATTATTAGATTTTTATAAATATACTAGATCAAGTGCACTTTTTAAGATCATTGCCTTGCACTATGTTGTGATTGGATCAAATTTTCTTTAATGTAAAAAAATATTTAGTTATTATTAATGTATTTTGTAATAGAAAAATTTTTTAATCATGAATTTAAAATATAATGCATATTAGACGACATCATTTTTAAATATTAAGATAATGACATATTTAATGACATTTTTTAAAAAAATATTGAGACATATTTGATCAACGAGGGTTAACCTGCTAAATTCACAATTTAATCATGAGACTGTGATAACTCTATAGAAAACAAATCAAAATAAATGATGCAACCTAGAGGGTAAGGGCCCTATCATCCATAATCATTGAACACAACCCAAAAAAACTAAAATCAAGTTGAAAAGAACTCGACCTAGTAATTACAATAAAAGAGCTATAGTTATTGGATAAAAACCTCAACTTGTTGATTACAACAAATCAAGAACCGAAGAGATAAGAGTTAACATCACAAAGAAGAAATATTTGATAAGTTCTATAAAGAACAAGAGTAAGAGCAATCTCTCACAAACAAATTTATTTCTGAATAATAAATGAGTTATGACAACTTACAGACCAAAGAAAATGTATATAATTCAACAAAATAAATCTTACTAGAAAAATTAAACTGAAATTAAATCTAAATATAAACTAGTTTAAGAGTACTTTAAAATAAAATAACAAAGCCCAACGCTTGATAAATAAAGCTTAATTTGCATGGTAATTTTTAGACCTTATTGCAAGGCTTTTATGATATTTGATTACTACATGATTGTAACCCTACAGAAACAGTGTCTTTTAAAACTTATGAAAAAACTTTTAATTTGATCCAACAATCGGATTGAAAATTATGATCATTAATATAAAATTTTGTAGCTAAGCTCTAAGTACATGTTAAATAACCATTTTTTCTTGCTTGGTTCACATTGATCAAGGTTTGATCCTCATTTAAACTCGACTTCATGCTTGATGTTACTTTAAAAGGAGTTCTTGAAACTTGCTTGACTCAAATGTCATGAATTAACCCATTAAATATCTTTTTTTATTATTTTGGTTGTTGTCGTTATAATTAGTCCAATCGACACACACAATGAATTATGTGGTTTTACTTGTTAATTCTCATCATTTCTCCTATTCTTTATAGAATTTGACTTCAAATCACAATCCATATTAAATATAGAAAGATAAAAAACAGTATTATAATAATAATAATATTATACTCACTTGGAAGTCTAACTTATATGCATTGTCATTAATTGATTCAAGGACTTGGAATGAATCATTCCCTTTTGACTTGGAAACATATAGGTCTTTAAAAAAAAACATACCTTGGTTAGCTTAGGGTTAACTCTATTTTTTTAAAAAGGCTTATTTCTATACACAAAACATCCAGCTCAATGAATTTTGTTTTTGTCTTTTAAAATTAAAAATAATTTTAAAAAAATAAAAAAATATTATTTTAATATATTATCAAACAAAAAATACTTTAAAAAATATTTATTATTATACTCTAAACATCTCTTGATACGGAGCCAATGAATACAAGAAAGTCAAGCAAGTTGAATTAAGATATGATGGCTCAACCTCCACTTAGTTTTAGGAATGTTTAGACTCAATTCATCTTATTCATGATTAATAAGTTCAAGACATGAAATTAAAATAGTCTTAGTTAATAAAGGCATGTCTCAAATGAACTTTGTTCAAAGAGAGATTAAAACCTGCAAACTGTATTTATGTGTTAATAAAATATGTTTATTTTATCAACAGAAGAAGAAATTTCACAATGAATTGCTCGACTTTCAACTTAAAATACAGGATCCCATTGCAGATATGATAGAAGCACCTTTCAGCTCCAAAGAAAATGTCACCAAAATATAGCAGCTTCAATTTTCCACAACAAGTTTTGAATCTGTTCATACAGAAAAGCGCCTGTATGTGCATGTTCATATAATATGCATCCCAAATGCTAAGAAACCAGATACAAAGCAAGGACAACAAGCTTCAATTATACGTTTGGTAGCAGGCCATCACTAATATGATTAGGGGAAACAAGACTTTCTATATATGCAGTCGATTCAAACCAATCTCCTTCATGGTAGATGATGAATGGTCTTGCTGTGTCTTCGTCTGGGTTATAGAAGACTACTTCCCTTCCATCTAAATCATAAACAACGTTACCATTCTTTGTCACCCATAATAATCGAAACCAGTACTTGCCTCCAGGAATTGATTCGCCATTAAACCTCAAGAATCTAGTCCACGAAGCCTCGCTGCTATATTCCTTCATGATCCATGCCTCACAGATTAGACCATAATGAGAATATAGACAAAGCCAGTCTCCTAAAACCTTCAATTCCAAGTCCCAGTTACTGTCATCTTCAGTTAGACCTCGAAGTGGCACCATCTCTAGGAATTTCTCCTCTGACAAATCAAATGAAACCATTACACACTTTTTACTTCCACCATTTTCCTGTCTGACAAGCCAGTGCAAAGCCCCATTCGCTAAAGTGCCTGGGCCCTCCAAGAGAACACTACAACGAAGGTCTTGAATTGTTCTCCATATATTGCTTTTTAAGGTGAACACCTCCACTTTAGTTTCACTATTGGAGCCATCAGTACTGTTGGTGGAAGTAGATATGGAAACTCTTACTATTTTGTAATCATCAAGCTTGACATCATAACCAAATCCATAAAACGCATCATCTTCTGAGGAACCCGGAATAGCCAATTCCCTGGACTCTCTAGTAGATGGATTCCATAAATAGATCAGCGGATTATCGTGAATAAGTCCACACACCAAGCCGTTACAAGATCCCAAGATCTCAATATAAGAATATTCAGGATAGCTGACAGGAAATTTGAGCTGAGTTGTTAAAAGATTATCATCGGCATCAAAATAGGCTTCAGGATCGATGGATAGGTGAGGATCGGTGGAGAGAAAGATTTTGTAATGGTTTGCATTGGTGTCTTCCTTGGTACGTTTGAGGTGGTTTTTGACAAACTCGGGATGGGATATTAGAGAACGCCATGTCTTGGATACACACTTGAAACGAACCAGACACTTGACAGGAAGCCTTGAAAGAATTTCTGAAATGATTTCTGATGGAAGTTTAGGGATCTTTTTCGGCATGGCTGCTTCAGCTTGGTTCGTTCAGGTGTGCATGCAATAGCTACATATAAATAATGAATGACAAGAACTTTTCATGCCTGTGGCGTTCCTTCTAAGCTGTCATTGCTTGTTCTGCTGCTTTTCTAGAAATGGATCGCTTGGAACTGGTTAATTGGTCACTAGAGTTGGGCAATAAATACCTAGTCAACTTTGGTGGCTATGATAAGATACATATAAATATTAAATGAGAAGAACCTTTCATGTCTGTGGCGTTCCTTCTAAGCTGCCATTGCTTGTTCTGCTGCTTTTCTAGAAATCGATCACTAGGAACTGGTTAATTGGTCACTAGACTTGAGCCTAAAACTACCTAACGAAATTTGGTGGCTATGATAATAGTATATGTCGGGGGAAATATGTTATAAATGTGTTTCAAAAACATAGTTAATTGGTATAATTGAAGTAATTAAAAGTGAGAGATTTACAATTTTATTAAAATTTATTTTTCAACAAAAATATTTTAATATAGAATCTTAACATGATTAAAATAAATCATGGGCGAATAAAAAACTGATTTCAAAAAGCTCTTAATTGGTGTGTTTTGTGAAATCTAAAACTCTATGTTTCATATTGGAAAAAAAAAATACAAGATTAACTTATATAGTGAAAAATTAAAAAGTTAAAAATGAGTTTGTAGAACATCCAAGCTTTTAGAGAGGATAGGTCTTGGACAAAATAAGTTTAGCTTAAGCCGTACAGGACAACCACGAGCCTCAGGCTTGGATTTACTTTTTGAATAATTTATTTTCAAAGAAAAAACATTTGGATTTCAAGAAAACAAATTGTCAGTTTTTTTTTATGATGAATAATTAAAGCAAAATGATGAGAATTAATTTTGGTAATTATCAAATTAATTATGTATTATTTTTTGTTCCAAAAATTGGTATAAAAAGAGGTTTAAAGGGAGATGTTTTGCATACCTTGCGGTAGCTCTTGTGCCTTATTCGCTATTATTTATCTAGCTTTTTGAGTCTTTGATTTTGCATAGTGTTTGCCCCTTTTTATTTTTATTTTCTATCCTAGAGCTTAGGTTTTATTCATTTGTAGAGAGATATCGAGTTCAATTATTCCTTTGGTTTGTAAAAGTTTGAAAGAAGTGTATCATTTAAAAAGTTAAGTTATTGGAATTCTATAAAATTATTTGTAAAAAGATTGTTTGTACTAAGTGACATGAATTTAGCCTTAATGGCATAAAATTTAATTTTAGGCAACGACATCTACCTTTCTTCATCTAAATATCTTCAACAAGTAAAGTACTTTATATATATACATTGATTTTAGTTTAAGTATAATAATTGTCTTCGTATATGTTAGAATGCATACTAGCACATTGTTGATTCAATTACAACTTTGAATATTATATTATATGTTTAGTATGCATGTTATGATTTTGTTTTTATCTTTATTACAAGTTTAAGTATTTATAATCTAATCTATAAATTTGCATGCAATTTAAAACTAAACAATAGCAATCTATAAAATCACCTTTAATTTTAAGACTAAGATACTTTATTTGCTTGTGTTCTTTTCGTGCTTGTTTGTCAAATCTAAATATATTATCTAATTTTTTATATTATTTGATTTTATGATAATATTGTTTATTAAAAAAACGAAATCATAAATTTGATACTTGTTATAATTTTGCATGCTAAATTATTAGAAAAATATGTAGTTAATTTAGTAGTTAAAGTTATAATTTGTCGATTAAAATTCTCTATGAATTACATGTTTAAAGTCAAATTTTAATTATACATATTTAGCTATTATTTTAGAAATTTTTTCATGACTTTAACTCAAAAGTTAGTTACTATAATTGATGTTGTTTTGACAAATACTACTTCGATATGGAAGTTTTCACCATCACCTTTTATGGTGCTTGGTGAGAAATTTGAAAAAAAATCAATGGATTGAACTTTAAGAAGTGGAAATGGAAGATGTTGTTTTATTTATTGACCACTTTGAACTTGGTTAAGTTCTTGTCTAAAGAAATGTCAAAACTATTAGATAATGAATTTGAATCCCATTATTATGATAATTATAGATTCATGGAATCATAATGATTTTATATGTAAAAACTATATATTGAATGGTGATTAGTACTTAAAAGTGCAATTTTACCAAGATTTTATATTATCATTTTGCACTTGAAGTATCGATAACTCCTTACTTAGAGCATGCTTTATAATAACATGTCTGATAAATATCTTTAATTTGTGGTAAATGTTCATTTTAAATGCAGGTCTATCACATAAATAAAAGGATTGATTGATGAGTTTAACTACTGAAATTGAGAAGACAAAGAGAGGGCTAAGCTTAGAAAAGAGATGCTGGTTCATTCCAAACTGGAACACCATTCAGTTATCGGATCATAACTGGAGTTGTAGAAGTTGGATTTAGGTATAGTTTATATGTATGGAAAGCTAAGACATAGGCCTAAAACTTTCATGAAGAGTCCAAGATTTAAAAGGACTGTTTTTAAGTTCAACTTGTAGCAATAACGGAGAACTCGGAATCTGTCATATAACCCAGACACTGTTCAATGTTCAGCCTATATCTCGAGTTCTAGAAATCCAAATGCACCGATTCTTATTTTGTTGGAATGCTGAGACAATTTTCTAGAACTTTCATGGGATTATCTATTCAAATTCTGATATTAGCAATGATGTTTTGTTCAAACAAGAAGATAAGAATTGTCACCAAGTCAAGATGTGGCCACCCACTCAACAATTAGTCATTAAATCAATAGTTCTGAATTTTGGCCTATAAAAGGAGGTATTTGCCATGCATTTAGGCATCTTGGTTTTCAAATTAAGATCATGTTCTTGCTCTCTCTCTTTATATTTTTGTAATGCTTAAGTTTTGTTTATATTAATCTCTTATTTGTGCTTTTCATTTCCTTTCCTTTACCTAGTTAACTTATATCTTATTTATGTTCTTATCTTATTTATTTATGTTTTTATCTTTCATTATGTTTAGCTAATTTTATTATGTCAATGTGAAAAGGTTACACTAATGGTGTAAGAATAAGTATAGTATAAACTCAACATGGACTTTAACGTTTGATACTAACATGTTTTGTATTTGTTATCTTGTTCACTTTTAATACTTTGCTTGTTAAATGATTAATCTAGATTTATGTTGTATAACCCTTGGTACAATAAATACTTGGAGCTTTCATAGCCCAACCGTATGGTATAACTGACACTTGTGCTATGAAAGGAACTTGATTTGTTGTTAACATAAGTTATAATCATGAATATCTGACAACATTTACAAGTATTAGTATTATTCGAATAAGATAACTAATGTAATCATGTTAACAATTTATAATTCAATTGGAACCTCCTTTGTGTGTGGTTTCCAGTTGAGTAATAAAAAGAGGTTATACTATACTTGTTTGAAATACCATTAGAGGATCCTCTAAACTTGACAATTATTTTATCATTATATCAATATCACATCTCAAAGCTCTCTTCAACTCCTTTTCTGTTATTATCTATTTCTTTATTTGTAGTTTATATAGTTAACCTCCCTATGGTTCAACCCCGGTCTTGCCGGGTTATTTATTACTTCGACACTCCTACTCTTAGGAGAAGACATCAACTCTTTAGTCGTGTCAAATGGATTGGACAACACAGTATATGACATTTATAGTTCAATCATGATTGCAAAGGCATTATAAGAGACTTTGGACCGAATGTATAATGCTGATGATATTGGTATGAAAAAATTCATAATAGATAAATTCAAGATGGTTAATTCAAGGATTGTGATATACCATGTTTAAGAGTTTTAACTCATGTTGCATGTTATTCATGTTAAAGGGATGGTTATAAGGGAATCATTCTAAATGGCTGTAATTATTGAAAAATTGCACCATCTTGAAAAGACTTCAAGACCTAACACCATCTGGAAAAAACTTTAAGAACTACCTTAAGCATAAGCATAAGAAATGAGAATTGAAGACCTTATTTAAGGGTTATGATATGAGAGGATAATAAGTTGTCTAAAAAAAGGCCAACTCTTCAAGTATACCCCTAAAGAAAAAGTTATTAAATAAGTGGTAAAGACCCACAATAGAAACTAAAAAAAAAAACTTGTTGTGAAAGGGAATGGAAATGCTAAGAAATTAAATAGAAAATTCTTCATCTATAATAATAATAGAAATTAAACTGAGGATTGTAGAAATAGAGCTCAATAATGAGACTCTTAAAAAAAGGAATGACCTCTTAAAACAATGTCATTAAGGTTGATAACCTCATAAATGATGTGTCAAAAATGAATTTGTCTACTATTATTTCTAAAGTCATTCTAATCAATAATCTCGAGTAGTAGTAGGTTGATACTAGTGTAACTAGACATGTATATACTAAGAAGATGATGTTTTCCACTTATAAAAAAATGGATGACAAACATTTATATATGGGAAATTCATTAACATTTAAGATATTAGGCAGCAATGTCATACTGAAGATGACTTTCAAAAAGTTTTTCACCCTCAACAATATGCATCATATTACTAACATTAAATAGAACTTAGTGTTTTACTCATTATTGAGCAAGAATGGTTTTAAGATGATTTTTTAGAGTGATATATTTATACTAATTACAAGTGGGATGTTTATAGAAAAATGATATCTTTGTGATAACCTCTTCAAAATGAATGTTATGACTATTATTATTATTATTATTATCACATTTGACATGAAAATTTGAACTTCTAAAAAGTAAAGAAAAAATAAAAAATAGAGTTGCTACCTAGTTTTTTTTAAGAAGACTAAGAATCCTAAAATATACATTGATTCCAGAAATCTAAGTAATGGGTTGGTTATGTCTAAAGGAAGAAAAAAACCACTTTTACCGTATCTTTTCTAATGAAAGGTTACCTATATTTATTCGAATGAGTTTCAAAGATTATTCACAAGTTATTTATTATTAGAGGTTGTTCATCAAGTTAGTTATGCCTTGTGTAAAGAGTCTCGCAACTCGATGATTTTTTATATTTTTTATTTATTTTTTATGATTTATTTAATATCTTTTGACTCTTTTCACTATCATTATTATTTTATTATTTTTAGAAAACATAAATTGAACAAAACACTATATTTAACCCATGTTAGTCTCTACTCTACGAAGACTTGTGGATTTATTATTGACATTGATTTTTTTGTCAAGGCATTATGCTAAGCCTATGTTGATCCCAAAAACTAGAACACATATCGAGCTAACTATTAATCCAAACATGATGTTAACTTGATAAAAATTCATCGACTCATTATTGAACCTATTTTAAGGTTAAAAAACATCGCACTAGACTTACATCAGTCACTAAAAATCAGAAGACATATTAACCTAACTATTAGAATACAAGTTTATATCAATTCAAACTCCTTTATTTTATATTTAAATAAATAATACATAAAATATAAATAAAAAGGGAAAACATGATATTAATATTTAAACACAAGCCATACAAGTGATACTTGTGATCTTAACATTCCGCACATATTGAAATTCAAGCAAATTCACCAATTATGAAATTCTTATCTCATTACCTAGTTAAATGTTAAGAAAACATTATTGAGGCATAATACTAATGTGAATTAGTGTGTATCACCAAAAGATTCATTAGAGGTACCAATTGAGCATATTACAAGTACTTAAACTAAAAGGATCCAATAGCAATTTATTAGGCTAATTTTGGATATTTGGGTTAACAAGTTGCAAATTTGCAAGATGAGACCTTTGTGTATTGTTTGGGTCCTATCTGTAGTTACAAGTGGAACTTTGATACAATTTTAATTAGGTTGGAAACTAGACATCTCAAGCTTTCCATCCACATATGGTAGGCCTAGTAATTCATTCAAACAGAGAGAATGATGCATTTGAATTCAGGCTTGAAATCTACCACTAAACAATACTTATTGTGCTAAGGTTCCTTATGCATCTACAATCCTTATTCTACAAGGAAAGATTTTGGAAACTTTGGTAGTATTGGAAGTCCTATTAAAAAAAAAACATTTATGGCAACAAAGGAATTCATATTAGATAAGTTTGATAACTCAACAATTTATATCTGGTGTGGAAATATAGTTAACAAATAGTCCATGTTCTCTAAGAAATCTAAGAGGGGTTTTTGGCATTATTTTTTAATACATAGTTTTACTCTAACAAGTGTAATTCTTCATTCAACCATTAGATTGGGATAAAACCTTTCCAGAAGATTTTAGAGGCCTTGTTTTATATAGGGCTAAAATTTCATAGTGATCGGATATCGAAAAGTTGATTTAAGATTATTTTTTCTATTTTATTTAGAGCTCTCTTATTATTTCTCTGGACTTGTTTAGGGATTTTTATCTATTATAAATATAGTTATTTAGCTTGTATTTAGGCTTTTTATAGACTTAGATTCCAATAATATTGTTATAACTGCATATTGTTACTGTGTGTGAGAGGATTCTTATACTTCTAGTTCTTCATTTATCAAAGAAAAATTATCTTTATGGAATCTTCCTTATATTTCTCATTTACGATTCTCGATTATCGTTGGGTGGGAGTCTGATTCAAATAGTTTTGGTGTCTCAATTTAGATAATCATTATGTCAAGCTTTAATCAACCAAATCTATTATCGTTGGGTGGGGGTCTGATTCAAACAGTTTTGGTGTCTCAATTTAGGTAATCATTATGTCAAGCTTTAATCAACCAAATCTAATTTTAGCTTTCTTGGATTTGTTAGTTTTTTATTTGTGGGTTTTAGTTTCTTACCCTCCGGGTTAGCATCAGTTGGTATTAGAGCTAGACTTTAAAATAAAGTTATATCAATCTATTTTTATGTTTCCTTATTATTTTCATTGTTTCTTAAATCCAATATGTGGCAAGTATATAAAGAAAAAAAAGGGAAAATAAAATTATTTGATTTCCTTACTATTAAGATAAAAAATATAAAGAAAGGAAAAAAGAGATCAAATCACAAGTGTTACAAATTCTACTGCAAATTAAAATCGTTAAAAGATTAAATTTGGAAACTAAGAGATATACTCCTACAATTTGATATTCTTTGGGGTTTTGTTTTCTTAGCGTCAAACCTTAATTGCAGGGTTATTTGGACATACTTAGGTTTGGGTAATTTTAAAATTACAAAATAAATCATATCAGATCAGTTGGTGTCAACATAATTTTTCTTTATTGCTACTATCATATTCAATCATATAAGTATTTTAAAGATATTTTTGGGTTGATTGAGTCATATTACATTATTTTTCTTGCTTACACATTGTCATAACCCAATTTTTGACCTATTTTAATTATTATTATTATTTTATTTACTGAAAAAAATAAAAAAAATTGATGATGGAAAAATAATAATAATAATAATAATAATGGAAAAACAAGTAAAATGAAATAAATGAAGAATGAATTAAAATTTGGGTTAAGGGCAAAATGATTGAAAGTTTTGGGATTTAATTAAACTTTGAAATTAATCTAATTAAGCTTGAAATTAATTTAATTAATCCAATTAAGGGTTTAATTGGAGAATTGATAAATTCTTAGACTTAATTAAGCTTGAAATTAATTTAATTCATCCAATCAAGGGTTTAATTGGAGAATTGATAAGTTTTGAGACTTAATTAAGCTTGGAATTAATTTAATTAATCCAATCAGGGGCTTAATTAAAGAATTGATAAGTTTTAGACTTAATTAGACTTTGGATATAATTAAATTAATTAAATCAGGGACTTAATTGAAGAAATATTAAAGTTTGGGGTCAAAATTACAAAATTAAAATCCAAAGATTACATTGAAAATGGCGCGCAAATGCAGGGGGCCAATTACAGTTTGAAGTAGGGGCTTAATTACAAAACGTTTAAAGCTTCAAGGGCCAAAACGCAAATAATCGTTAAACTTCAAAACGGTGCCGTCTGTGGATACGCTGTTCATCTTCTGCAACGGACGCCCGCCGCTGCCATCGCTGCCATTACACCTGCAATCAATGGTTGGAAGAAATGGATTGTTCTCTGGCTATAAAAGCCAGAGAACGAAAGGTCATAAGGGGGGAGAAGAAACTGAAACCGGGGGGAAGAATAGAAAAAAACTTTCGTTCCTCTGTTTCTTCTCAAAGAAACAGAGGAGGCCACTAAGAGAGGAGAAAGGGGCAGAACCGAGGGGGAAAAATAAAAAGAAAAACTGGGAAGAATGAACCGAGAGAAAAGGCCAGGCACGCGAAAAGAAAAATGAAGAAAACAGAAGAGGAATGACAGAACCGGGGAGGGAGATTATACAGAGGAGAGAGCAAATTTTGGCCAGCTACTGCACCTTCATCATCACCTTCTTCCAGACTAGTGCTAGCCGCGACCACGGTTACACCCCCTTCCCCCCGAACACAACAAGACGCAAGAACAGAAACTATACAGAGGGGAGCAAGTTTTCTGCGAGCAAGTTTTCTGCCCCTGTTTCTTCTCAAAGAAACAGAGGCGTTGGGGCCTCACGATCGTGAGGCACGAACGCGTGAAGAAAAAAAAACCATCCTCTGGCTTTATAAGCAAGAGAAGGCCACAGAGAAGGAAGAAAAACTGAGGAGAAACACGAAAAAGAGAGGACAGAACCGGTGGATGAGAAGAACAAACACAGACGGACGCGGAGAAGACGACTAGCAGGGGAACAAACCGAAAAAAAAGAAGAAAGAAAGACGACAGAACAAGGAAAGCTAAATCAGAGGAGTAGACAGAAAGAAGTAACAGAGAGGAGTAACGCTGGTCAGTTGTCATCCCCATCTTCAAGTGCAGCAACAGGTAAGTTTGCCCCTCCCTGCATTTTAATTGCATGTTGCTGTAACAGGCGTGCGTGAGCGATTTCACGCACGCCTGTGGGTAAAAAACAGAAAAATGGCCAGCCGGGTCAAGCCTGTGACCCGGCTAGGCCAGCTGGGTCCAGCCCAGCCACATGGGCTGAGCTGGGCCCAGCCAAAAAAAAAATTAAAAAAATAGAAAAAATAGAAAAAAAAAAAGAAAAAAAGAAAAAATAATAAAAATTGTGTATGCATAAATAAAAATAATATAAATTTATTGGTTTATTCACTGACGCCAGAGTCAGGAATAAAAATACCGGTTTAGATTTATATTATTTTTATTCGTTGTATTTTATTTTATTTAGCTAGAAAAATAAAAAAATTATGTGCATGCGTAAAAATAAATTTATTTTTATTTATTTATTCACTACGCGATAGAGTAAGAAATAAAAAATATTGATCTAATTTTTTTCGTAGCTACGAATTTTTACCAACGCCAGAGTTGGAATTATTCGAGCTCGAATATTCACTAGCGCCAGAGTCAGGAATATTATAAACAAATCATCATAGCATAAGCGAATAAATGTTTAGCAATTTAAGACAAAACCACAATCGAGAATATATTTTAGGGCCACCGCGATGTCGGGTGCGACACACATTTGTTTTCATATCTTCATATTGTATTTGTATCTGATTCATAATCTTTAGTGTTTTCGTGTTTGTAATTTGTTTTCTTTATATTTTTTGGTTATTTTTTATTTCTTGATGCTAAAATACTATGAATTTCATTACTAAACTATTTCTCTTTGGTTTTATAAGATTAGTTCCTTAAAGAACAGAAAAGATGGGTACAAGAGGTAAATGATGAAAAGGTGAGCATATTATCATGAAAAGCCATATTTGAGTGAAATGTGAGAGGAGTGACATCTATTAGAGTGTAAACACATTAGAGAGTATGTGATGATATATTTTTTTGCTACTAATATGATTTTTATATTTTGATGATATCTTTCAAAGGTGAAACATCCCCATGAAAGAGAGAAAGAATCAAACTTTTATGTCATGGGTCATACAACAACAACAACAACAACTTGAAATGATGACTATGGGATTTAATGAATGGTTTAAATGGGCAAGTAAAAGAGAAGCTAAATTACAAAAGGAACAATCTCAAAGGGTTTTTAATGCTATAAGGCAAGAGAAATTAAGGTTTCAAACTCCAAAGACTGATGGAAAAAGGGCTTATATGAGCTAAATAAATGAGTGCAAGGAAATTACAATGTTATTTACAAAAACAAAACAATTGTTTAATGATTAAAAAGCTTTAGTTCAACATTGAAAAGATGCAAAATGAGAGAGAAAAGTTGTTATATTTATATAGTATCATTAAAGGCAAAAATTAGCAAAAAAAGAAGAAGTTTTGAAGGCTTAAACAAGATGCTAATGAAATGGATGCTTCAACAAATAAAAGTTTATTGGATTCATATCTTGAGAAAGATGGCATCATTGATTCTGATCTTAATGATGCTAATGACGAAGAGGTAGAATATTTGATTTTATAAATCAAATAACATAATTTGGATCAGAAAAGAGAGAATAGTTTTTATTCAAGATGCCACATAAGTAATAAGAATGAGAAGTATTGGCCTTTAATACCTCTATTTCCTTTATATGATTATAGGAGAGAGCACCATAGATCTTAGTATGAAAGTTTAATATATGGACAAAGAGTTTGTGTGCCTATTTGTATATATAAGAGCAAAGAAACTCTAGTTAAGAATGTAACTTTTTAAAATATATTAATGGGGTTAACTTGCAAGAAAAGAGTGGCCAAAATAAAAGAACTTGGTGAGTTGGTCGAAAAGAGAGAAATAAAATAGGGGAAACTTGTGAAGAAAAGAAGAGAGAGTGTTGTGAAAAATATCTTCTATATTAAGAAGCCTATATAAACTAGTATTTTTATTTCTTTGTTGCATGATTATGAGGATGTATTACCCATGAATGATGTTTCTATTATTGATTCAATGACGAATCCTTTTGAGGAGATGAGAAATGATGCGAATCAACAAACATCATCAAAGGATTTATTAGAAGTACAAATTAGGCCTATTAAAAGGTCTAAAACTAAGAGGATCCAAGATGAATTGATTGGTCTAATTCTGGATATTTGGGTTAATAAGTTGCAAATATGTTAGACTAGATCTTTGTGTATTGTTTGGGTCATATCTAAAGCTATATGTGGAAATTTATTGACATTCTAATTAGACTAGAAATTAGACTTTTCAAGTTTCCATCCATATATGGTAGGCTTAGTAATTCATCAAGATAAGAGAGGATGACATGTTTAAAGTCAAGCTTTAAATATGCCAACAACCAATCCTTATTGTGCAAGGATTCCTTATGCGACAACAATCTTTCTTCAACAAGAAAATATTTTGACAACTTTGGCAACATTAGAAGTCTTATTTTTTACAATAAAAATTTATGGTAGTAAAAGAGTTCATATTGGATTAGTTTGATAGCTCATCAATTATTATCTGATGTGGAAATAAAGTTAACGGGGAGTCCATTTTTTACAAGGAGACTACGAGACGATTTTTGGGCTTATTTTTTCTATTGCATAGTTTTACACTAACAATCATAATATTTGATCCAACTATTAGATCAGACTAAAATTTTACCAGACAATTTTAAAGGCTTTATTTTATATACGGTTAAAATTTCATAGCAACCAGATATTAGGACAACCTTACGATAAGGTCTAAAAGATACTATTTGAGAATTGTATTGGTTTTCTAGTTGATTTAGATTCTTTTTTCTATTTTATTTAAAACTCTTTTAATCTCCATCCTTGTTTAGGATGTTTTTACTTATTATAAATAGAATTATTTAGCTTATATTTAGTTTTTGTTATAAACTTAGATTCCAATAATATTGTTATTGTCGCCGTATATTATTACTTATGTGTGAAAGGATTGTCATGCTTTTAGTTTGGCTATGTTTGGAAATATTTTGTTTAACTACAAGGAGATGTGGATGTCATTTTAGTGGCAATGTCATAGAGTAACTCTCAAAGGGGATAACCATGTCCTAGTTTAAACTATTAGGTTTGAACAATTCAATAAATTACTGGACAATTCCCCTTAACTTGCTAAAACAAGTTTATACAATCTATGAATAATTACATAAAAAATTATAGAGAATTAAGCTAATTATATACCATATTGCAACCTAATGGAGAAAATAATGTTACCTTCAAGACATTAAATGAAATGTACTATGAGTTATTTCAAGAACCAAGCGGATTACCACACAAAAGGACTCATGACCATACTATTCCATTAAAAAAAGGAGTTACCCTACAAATACTCAAGCTTACAAAAAAATGTGGTGGAAAAAATGGTTAAAGAAATGCTGGAATCTAGTATAAATTCAACATAACAACAATCTTTTTTCCTCACTAATAGTGTTGGTATGAAAAGAATGATGGTTCTTAAAGGCTCTGTATGGACTATAGGGCATTCAATAAACTCACTGTTAATGATAAATTTCAAATACCTTAATTGATAAGCTACTATAAGAACTAGGAGGGGCTATTGTGTTTTTAAAGGCATAGTTATTAAACCCGGACCGGCCCGGCGGGTCGACCCGGTGGCTAGACTAGTTCAAGTTTGTCAAAAGACCAGCTAGTGCAACGACTTGGCAAAACCCGGTCGACCCGGGCAAACCCGGGCAAGACCCAGGTGACTCTCTATGGCGGATTTGAGATCTTATCTCTATCTGGATCTATGGAGGTTGAAAAATTAACAATGGTTTGGTTATGAGCAATGGCTTAAGCTTCAGATCCGTGTCTTTCAAGAAGGAAGAAAGGGTTTTGAAGCACAGATCTAGCATGAATCAACAAAAGGGAAAAAATCTCAAACAACAAAAAATCAAAAGAAAAAGCATGAGGAAGAGAGGGGGAAGATTTACCTGGAGATTGAAAACTGTTGATCTCTCTTCACTGATTAGAATTTGAGCCCAAGGCATAAGAGAGGAGAGGCAGCGAAGAGGAAGGGTGTAGAGTGCAGACCTTTAAATTTTGGCTAATTTTATTGAATTATTGCTCTACTGACCTTTAAATTTTGGCTAATTTTATTTCGTTCCATGTATTTTTCTCTTGCTCTCAAATTAAAAAAAACCATGTTCACTTCCTTTTCTTTTATTCTTCTCAAATTTACTATTACGAGGAAATTGTTTTATTATAAAACATAACCGAATTAGAAGCATATATTTACTAGTTAAATACCATTAAGAAAATCTCTTCCCTATTTTAATATTTTTCTTATAGAATATTAAAACTTTAAATATATATTTTTAAAATTTTTCGGGTTGACCCATGAAACCCGGGACCCGGCTCTTTGGCCGGGTCAACACCCAGACCGGGTTTAATAACTATGTTTAAAGGTGGATTTGGGGTCTAGTTACCACCAAATAAGAATGGTACTTATAGAGTAGTTTAAAATTATATTTAGAACTCATAATGATCATCATGAGTTTCTAGTTAAGCCTTTTGGCTTAACTAATACACCAGCAACCTTTCAAGTTTGATTAATGAAATGTTCAAAACTTATCTTAGAAAATTCATATTATTATTCTTTGATGATATTCTTGTATATAGTTAGTCAATGTCAGCTCATTTAGAACACTTGAGGCTAGTGTTTGAATTACTTAAAGCTCATCAACTATATGCTAAAGAAAACAAGTATGTGTTTAGCAATAATCATGTGGAATATTTGGGCCACATAATGTCTAAGGTTGGGGGTAGCTATTGACTTATAGAAGATTCAATCAATTATATATTAGCCCTTAACTAGAAACATCAAATAGTTAAGAGGGTTTCTTGGCCTAACATGGTGTTATAGAAAGTTTGTTAAATGGTATGGGTTAATTTGTAAGCCTTTGAATCAGTTGTTAAAAAATGATAATTATGTATGGATCGTTGTGGCAACAAAAACTTTTAATCATCTCAAACCAATCATGACTAACCCTCCAATGTTAGCTTTACCTGATCTTAACAAATTATTCATAGTAGAGATTAGTGCCTCTAGTGTGGCATGAGGCAGTACTATTGCAAGAGAAGAACTCTATAACTTACATCAATAAATCGCTTGGGTCTAGACAATGGGCATTTTTTATATATGTGAGGGATACATTAGCTATCCTACATGTAATCAACAAGTGGAAGCATTACCTATGGGGAAGACATTTCAAAATTCATATTGATCATATTAGTTTGAAGTACTTATAGGATCAGGAAGCCACTTTCTCATCTCAGCATTTTTGGTTAACTAAATTATTGGGTTTTGACTATGATATTGAATACAAGAAAGGAAAATGTTGTAGCCGATGCTCTCACAAGGATTCAAAGTGGTGAATTATATGCATTGGCAGTCTCAACAATTTTCACTAACATTATAGATAAGGCAAGGAAGACTTGGGAGAATGATGTTGTTATACAAGCTATTCTCCAAGATATAATCATTAATCCTGCTTCATATCCCCATTACTCTTAGGTTAACAATCTGTTGAGTAGAAAAAGAAATATTATGGTGAGAGATGATTCTTCTCTACAAAATAAGATCATTGTCTTATGCCATGATTCTGCACTAAATGGTCACTCAAGAGCTACAATTACTACTAAGAGAGTAGACATCTTATTTTTTTAGAAGAAACAACAAAAGTATATAAGGCAATATGTTAGGGAATATTTAACTACCTATCACTCATGGTTTGATGGACAAACTAAAGTTGTCAATAAATATTTGAGAGACTATTTCAAGTGTATGATCATTAAGACCCCAACTCAATGGTCTTGATTATACAACACTGGTTGATGGCTAGCATTAGCTAAATGGTGGTACAACACTAATTATTACATGTTAACTAAGTCTACTCATTATGAGATCTTGTAGAAGTTTGTTCTTTTAATTCATATTCTATATTTTCCTAAAGACTCGCATATTAAAGCAGTAGATGACTACTTGACAAAAATGGAACACAAGCTCAAGGTAATTAGAGACAATCTAATGTCAACTTAATATAGGATATGTTTGGGAACCCAGTTCAAATCACGTTCCCTTAAAATTTGATTTGTTTTTGTTTAAAATTATTTTTTTAATATTTTCATATCATTTTGATGTGTTAATATAAAAAATAATTTTAAAAAAATAAAAAAATATTTTAAACTACAACTATTATCAAATTACCATTCAAACCTCTCTAAAATGACCGGTTAGCTAACAAGAAGAGGAGTGTGAGGGCATTCAACATTGATGAACATCAAACTGCAGCCAAAGAGGGGAAAAAAAAAAAGCTCCTGGAAGTTCATAAAAACTAGCATCTAAGTACAATGGTCCTTTCCAAGGTGTGGAAAGGATTGTTTCACGTGTCGCAATTGAAGAAACAATTGGGAAAGGAGGCACCCCATTTTTCAACCACTAGCTATTTTTGGCAAAAGGATAATGAAAAGGAACAATCAAGCTGCTACGATTCTACGAATGTTTTGATACTCTAGAACATAGGCTAGTTAGGAGATGGTTGATGAATTGGAATTAAGGTTCCCTCAATTCGCTCAGAATGAGCATGAAAAATATGATGGAATACTAGAATATGTTACAAGCATTCTCTTCTCCTTCTCTCTAGAGACCCGTTCTCTTCTTCTAGTAAACTCGCGCCAACTGTTGGCATGTCAATACCTCACTTTCTCCCTCATTCCTTCATCAAGCTCCATTAAACCCTGTCATCATCTCTGGAGTTCATCCAAGTTGCTACCCTTAATTTGGAGCTTGCACCGTTCACGATGCCAACGTCTTGTACATTAATGACAAGACAACCCTCCACACAACCAAAAAAAAAAGAAAAAATCCAAACGTACAACCCGAAACAGCGTCATATCAAATTCTCAACGCTATAAAGCAAGCAAGATACTTTACAAGTGCCACTCAGCAATCGCTCTCTTAAACCCTAGCCGTTTCCTTCGTTTCACGCTCTCCCAAGCCGAAACCTGCCCTTCCCCTCATTTTTCTTCAAAGGTACAATCTTTACCCTCTTTGCTTAAACCCAAAATTTCGATTTCTCTCTTGTTTCCCTTTCTCTTCGTTTATTGAATGTACTGTTATGTTGGTGTTTTTATGTGAAAAGTTATGTTTTTTATGATGTTTTGTGGATCATAGTTTGGTGAAGTAAAGTCTTGCTCTTTCTGTTTTGGTCTTAGATATTGTTTATGTGTTTACCAAAGTGGGTTTCACTTTACTGGGGTTGTTTTCTTAAAGGGTTTTTTTTAGATTTTGTTTGTGTTTTTTTGGTTTTGGGTTCTGTTCTGTTTTGTTTTCTTAGCCACATGATTGGTTCTTTATCGTGTTCATATAATTGCTTTTTTCTGTTCGAGTTGTATTGTATTAATTCGGTAGATTATTAATGATAGCTTTTAGAGTTCTTTGTTGTTCTCTGTTTTTCAGTGGTGCTGCTTATGGAGTGTGTGTGGTGTGAGTGCAGGGTCAAACAATCTTTTAGAGTTTTAATCCTCTACTCTATCTTTCTGAGGGATTTTTGTGTTCTGAACAATATGTTTTGTGCTTTTAAGGCTTAGGTTTTGAGTTTTCTTTAATCAAAGCTATCTATTTGATCTCTTAATAAACAAGGAATCTAAAAATTGACCCCATTTTTTTATATTAATTTTTGAATGTTGCTTTGGGGGATGTTGCATGATTGTGATTGGTTTGTTATGTTTTGAGTTTTTTGTTTTTGGTTGAATATTGTTAATGCTCGATACTGATGCAATGATGGGTTTTGGTTTAGTCCATAGTTGAAATGGCTTTCTTTAACAAGTTTGGGAGCCTAGTCAGGCAGTCAATTTCCCAGAATGGGCAAGTTCCAATGGCATCTATGCTGAACTCTATTCGCTGCATGTCTTCATCAAAGCTTTTCATTGGAGGTATTGATGTGTAGATGCTGTTTTAATGCTAGTATTAATAAACAAATGCTGTTTGAATGTTGGAAATCCATTTGCATTAATGCTCTGCTGTTGTCTATATCGTCTGTTTTTTAGGGCTTGCATGGTCAACTGATGATCAATCCCTCAAGGATGCATTTTCTAGCTTTGGGGAAGTGACTGAGGGTATGTTTTTGCATGTGTACTTTTATTAAATCACACTGTTGAAATTAACATGGACACGATTTCTTTCTCTAGGTAACCTGCTGTCAAATTATTGCTGAGGCTGGTTGATTGTGTTCTCATTTGATGCATCTTTGAAATTAATCTTTGACATTTCGATTTGTTATCATTCAATTTGGTGGTTTGAGTATTGCAAATCTTTGCCTGCTTTAACTGTATCCTCATTGGTAAATTGGTAATTGTTAACTACTGTTCATCCACCCTTAGAATGACAAGTATCAATTTCTTGGAGTTGTCCTGTAACCTGTGGGTTTTACTTTAGTTCAAAGATGTGAATTGGTGCCAATGCATGTTTACGTGTGAAACGACTGTGGTCCAGTTCAGCTTGATTATTAAATTCCAAAAATATATTATACTCCATGTCGAAGTTTTCCGAATCTGATTCTACTATGATATTTTCAGAAAGATGAAGTGTTTTTTGGTTGGATATTTAGAGTTTTAACAATAGAATTTGTGATATTCTCACCATCCAAAGGTTATAGTGTTGTAGCTGTTGCAAAACAATCTTTACTTGGCTGGGTGCGCTTGGTGTTGTCAGTGTAGGTGATTAACAATCTGGTTTTGTTTTACAGCAAGAGTTATCACTGATAGAGACACTGGGAGGTCACGTGGATTCGGGTTTGTTAGTTACGAAAGCACTGAATCTGCCAGTGAAGCATTGTCAGCAATGGATGGCCAGGTCAGAAATTTAGCGTTTTTGATGGGGTTAAGTGCCCTGATTCCTGAATGATATATTGATTGTTGCATACTGATGGTGCAGGAATTGGGAGGAAGAAACATTCGCGTGGGTTATGCCACCGACAAGAGACAACCACAACCTTACAATAGCAATTACGGTGGGAATCCAGATTATTGAAGTGGTTGAGTTCAGCTTTATGGGCTGTTGAAATGGCTTTGCTTCTATAGCTAGTTGTTACTAGTAAGAATTGGGATTGCTTTTTTATTTTCTTTGAATGAGTTTTCTATAACTTGCGATGTTATCTTGTTATTTTGGCACAACCATGTGCCGGTAAAGTTATTAATTAGTCTGACTGGGTAAGTTCTACGGTGGATCTGCATCTGTTCATATTACGTTTTCATAGTAATGGAGTGAGGCGTGGTCTGTCGCATGTATGGTTGCTCTCATGTTTTGTCCCTCTGCTAGTCATCGAGTGAGGTGGTAGGCATGCATGAGCATTGTTTCATTTACCTG
This sequence comes from Populus simonii, assembly GCA_007827005.2. NCBI lineage: Eukaryota > Viridiplantae > Streptophyta > Magnoliopsida > Malpighiales > Salicaceae > Populus > Populus simonii. The sequence continues at coordinate 4,770,218 of CM017480.2, forward strand.
GGTGGTTATGGGATGCCAAACAAAAAGCAGTACCTTGCTACCTTGTCTAGGCAGAGGTGGTTTAGTAAGGAGCAAAGAGAAGAGGGAGACTGGAAAGCGATCGGGTCTGGTGGCCAAATGGTGCTTTCAAGTCTTTTTTGGTTGTGCTGTGAATTGCTGAAAATTGCAAGAAAACAAATTTGCCTTGTCAAGCCCATGGACCCGATATATCAGAATGGGAGACTGATGAACCGGATCCTAAGGAGTTATTTAATTATCTAAGATGCTGTAGAGGTTAATTAATAGATTTTGATAAGCTACAAGATTAAGTTACAGTAAAACCAATGAACGTTCATGGCTCCCTTTGGAAGCCCTTCGTGCATGGCTACTGCTCTCAGCTCCATCGTTAGTGTGCTCGAATGTTTTTTAAAATGTGTTTTAGAAAGAAAAGAGATTTAATTGATGAATTTTTTGATCACTTTAAATAGATTTAATACTTGAAATAGATCTAAAAGAATTTAATTTAATATATATATATATATATATATATATATATATATATATATATATATATATATATAAAGTATTTTAAAAGGCCCTTGAGGGTCGTTGACATATTCCGCAGGCCTTGTATTTTGCTACGGTAGAAGCCATAGACCCAAAAACCAATGCTATCTACAATTTCTAAATTGAGCCACACTATTAATTAACTAAACCTAATTGGCTTTTGAAAAATTAATGAACCTCTGGGACCATTAACCGTTAGCCTTAGTATTCTTCACTGTAATAGTTTTTAAGAGCATTAAAGTTTTCTTATTCTTTTATTATTTAAAATTGATCCAAAACAAATAATTATTTTTGTCAATTCAATTACACAATAAAACAACCTATACTCTTAAAGTAACAATTTAGTATTTAATCAAATATAAAAAATAAAAATTAATGAAAATGCATAGTAAAGTAATAAAAAATAATCTTAAAATAAAAAATATTTAAGATTGAGATCAATGAGTTTTTCTTTTTTTTTTTTCACAATTAAAAAGTTAGCTCAAAAGAATTTTCGCATTTAGCTATATATAAAAAAACAAAACAAAAAAGGACGTGTAAGTGGCATATCTAGGGGCGCATGAGAGATGTCGTCGCCTTTTAGACAATGCATGTAGTGCCTCCTAGCATTCAAATATGTTTTTTTGCCATATTGTTGAAAGCGTCATGTTCTTAACCTATTGGTGCGACTTGTTTATAGTTGTGGTCTGATTTGTTGTTGGTGGGTTTTTTTTTTTCATTCTCTGTCCTCCCCTGAAGATTTCAACTTGTCCATCTTAGTTTTTGGTATTTCAATTTTAGTCAATATTCTTTTGATTTCTCATTTTTATCTCGATTCTTTTTAAAAGTTTTATTTTCTTTCAATTTAATCCTTGAATTTCAATTTATCAAATACTATAGTCTCCAATTTAGTTCTCATTCTTTGGATTTTTTTTTTTGCATTAGCCCTTTTGTAAAAATTTATTAGATTTCAATTTCATCCTTCAATTCAAGTGGTCCGCATTGTTTTGATTTCTAATTTTTTTCTTGAATCTTTTGTAATTTTTTTTTAATTTCACCTTTTAAATACAACATTATTTTTATTTTTATGTCAATTTTGAACCTCATTCTTTCTATTTTTTTTGTTTTTTTTAGTAAATTAATTTTTTTTCAATTTCACCCTTCAATTAAATATATAATTTATTTTGTATTTTGATTTTGATTCTCATTCTTTTAATTGTTATTTTTTAAAATCCTTCTGTATAATTTTTTTTTTCAATTTCATCCTTCAATATGATTATTTGAGAATTGGACTTATGATTAATTGTGAATTGGATTTTATGATTTTTTTCAAATTTGGTGTTTCGGGTCTAATGAATCGAGTCACGGGTTTGAAAAGTCAACACGAGTTTTTTTAGAAAAAAAAGCCTTATAAATCTTTTTATTTTTTATCGGTCACATGATCTTGACCACGGTTTGGCAGGATATCTCAAATTGACTCAACCCTAATTAACGTGGTTTGTCATGAACAATTTTTATGTCCTTTTTTTACTTAATTTTAAAATATGAACATCAATTTTTACACACAAAAAATCAACCCCGCGGTGAAATGCGGGCACCAATGCTAGTTAATATATCAAAAGAATTGGGGTGATTGTCATGGTTTTTTTTTATTCAACACTTTCTGTTTGTTTTCATGTTTATTTTTTTTTAATTGAGTCTTTTTATGATCTAATTTCTTGTAGGCTGTGTTTGTTTTTCGAAAACTGGTTTCCGAGAGACCACTTTCCAAACTTTCCTGTGTTTGTTTGCTATTAGGAAAGTTGGTCAACGGAAAACACTTTCCGGTCAACGAAAAATTTGACTTGGTTTCCAGGAAAGTGTTTTCCTTTTATTTTGGGCGGAAAACACTTTCTGGAAGTTATGAAAAAATTAGAAATGTCATATTATTTGTTGATTATATTAAATTTGGTCCTCAAACTTTTGATTGGTATATATATTTTGTTTTGAATATTTGTTTTTCAATTTCATCCCTTATAATTTAATTTTTATATTAATTTTGGTCCTTATTTTTATAATTGTTATTTGCTTTTCTCTTATCATTTTTTAATTGAAATTTTTTATCTATCAAATTTGGTCCTCATTCTTTTGATTGTTACTTATTTTATTTGAAATAATTTATGAAATGTTAATTATTATTATTTTAATTTCTTCATCTTTCAATTTTTTTTTATTTTTTAGATTGGATCTATATTATTTTGATTATTATTTATTTTATTCGAGATAATTTATGAAATTATATATTTTTTTCAATTTCATTCCCATTCAACTTTTTTAATTTGTAAGATTTATTCCTCATTATTTTAATAAACTTGAAAAAAATAAAACATTAATAAGTTATTTTCTAGCTCATTTTTCATGACATAACCAAACACTGGAAAATATTTTCCAACTTATTTTCCATTACACTACAAAACATCGGAAAATAATTCACTTTCTCGGAATTTACTTTCCAAAAGGAAACTACTTTCCAGCAAACAAACGGGGCCATAATATGGTTTTAAATTGTGGTAGAAAGACAAAAAAGGAAAAGGAAAAAAGAAGAAGACAAGACCATAATGTAAACCTTGAAGAAAATGCATGACCAATCTCAAATTCACATAACAAATGATTTTCAGTCCACCTATTTTCCTTTCTCATCCAATTTAGTTCCTTTAGTTTTTGAAATTCTAATTTTGGTAAAAAAAAAGTTTATTTTCCAATCCGTAGGTTCGTGAGAGAAGAGGAAAACTCATTTGAGAATGATAAAATATAAAGAAAGTTGTATGTAAACCACATTCTATTGACAAAAGAAAGGCGATCTTGGTATGAATGAGTTCCATTTAGCAAGATGATTTTAGACTTTTATCTTACAAATTATTTTTTGGAAAGAGTATAGAGAAATTTTTCTAGTTTGATTTGATTAACTATAGCAGTCAAAAAGTGGAAAACATGAAAAAAGAAAAAAAAGCTAAAGAAGAAACAACGAAATTTGTTTCTAGTCCATTATTCATTAATATGAAAAAAATATAGTTTTTTTTTAAAAAAATTTTGTGAGTTATGTTCTTCACTCCTTTTGCCAACAAATAACAGGCCACAAATACGAGTTTAGTTCATGTGCGTGGCCTTTTCATTAATAGGCTAGGTGCACTAGGCCTTCCAGGCATATACGTCTAACCTATTATATTAGGCTTATTATGCAATTTTTTAATTTTTTTAATTAAATTTCATGAAAATAATAGCTTTAAAATATATTAAATATATTGATTTTAAGAATAAGATAACACATTAGCAAAGCTTGAATATTTTTTATATTAAAACAAAACTTAATTCAATTTGTATCGTAATGCCAAACAATGATGTAATTTATAACTAAATATACAAGGATTGGTCTTAACCCCAAGGCTTCTCGAATGGTAGAGAAATCTTAACCATTTGCATTTTTGTTTTTATGGATGAAGCATAGTAGAGTATATATTAGCTAATTTATATAGAAATTAGATCATTGTACGCACAACACTGTGGGTCGGATAATTTTTTTAACATAAACTTTTTTTTCCATGTTGTGAATAATTTTTTTGACAACATGGAAAAAAAAGGCAGTACCTTGCTTGCTACCTTGTCTAGGCAGAGGTGGTGTAGTCAGGAGCAAAGAGAAGAGGGAGACTGGAAAGCGATCGGGTCTGGGGGCCAAATGGTGCTTTGAAGTCTTTTTTGGTTGTGCTGTGAATCGCCGAAAATTGCAAGAAACAAATTAGCCTTGTGGAAGCCCATGGACCCGATATATCAGAATGGGAGACTGATGAACCGGATCCTAAGGAGTTATTTAATTATCTAAGATGCTGTAGAGGTTAATTAATAGATTTTTATCACTTTAAATAGATTTAATACTTGAAATAGATCTAAAAGAATTTAATTTAATTTAATATATATATATATATATATATATATATATATATATATATATATATATATATATATATATATATAAAGTATTTTAAAAGGCCCTTGAGGGTCGTTGACATATTCCATAGGCCTTGTATTTTGCTACGGTAGAAGCCATAGACCCAAAAACCAATGCTATCTACAATTTCTAAATTGAGCCACACTATTAATTAACTAAACCTAATTGGCTTTTGAAAAATTACTGAACCTGTGGGACCGTTAACCATTAGCTCTAGTATTGTTTTTTAAGAGAATTAAAGTTTTCTTACATGGTTTATTTATTATTTTAAATTTTTCTAGCACAAATAAATATATATTTTTTCATTTTAATTACTCAATAAAGCAACCAGGGTTTTTTTTCATAATAATTTTTTATAATCAACTCAAATGTAATTTTATATTTAGGTAAATAAAACAAAACAAACAAATAACGTGTAAGTGTGGCACATCTAAGGGTGCATTAGAGGTGTCTTTGCTCTTTACGCTGTGCGTGTAGTATCTCTTGGCAAGTGTCGTGCTCTCATTCTATTAGTGCGACTTATCTCCGGTGGTGGTCTAGTTCTGTCGTGGTGGGTCTTTTTTTTTATTCTCTCTCATTCCTTGAAATTTTCAACTTGTCCATCTTGGTTGTTGGTATTTCAACTTTAGTCCTTATTTTTTTTATTTCTCATTTTTTGTCTCGGTTCTTTTATAAAATTTTTATTTGCTTTTAATTTAATCCTTAAATTCCAATTTATCAAATAATATAGTCTCCAATTTAGTTCTCATTCTTTTAAATTTTTTTTTTTGCATTAGCCCTTTTGTAAAAGTTTATTGGATTTCAATTTCATCCTTCAATTCAAGTGGTCCTTTTGATTTCTAATTTTTTTCTTGGTCCTTTTGTAAAAGTTTTTTTTTTCAATTTCACCATTTAATTATAACATTGTTTTTATTTTTATCAATTTTGAACCTCATTTTTTCTATTTTTTTGTTTTTTTTACTAAATTGATTTTGTTTTTCAATTTCACCCTTCAATTAAATATAAAATTTATTTTATATTTTGATTTTGATTCTCATTCTTTTAATTGCTATTTTTTAAAATCCTTCTTTATATATTTTTTTTCAATCTCATCCTTCAATATAATTTATTGTGAATTGGACTTATGATTGATTGTGAATTGGACTTTATAGTTTTTTCAAATTTGGTGTTTCGGGTCTAATGAATCGAGTCACGAGTTTGAAAAGTTAGCATGAGTTTTTTTTAGAAAAAAAAGCTTTATAAATCTTTTTATTTTTTATCGATCACATGATCTGGACCGCGAGTTTGATGGGATATCTCGAATTAGCTTAGCCCTAATTAACATGGTTACAAGTTTGTCATGAACAATTTTTATGTCCTTTTTTTTTTACCCGATTTCAAAACCTAAACTTCATTTTTTACACAAAAAATTGTCCAACCCTGTGGTGAAATGCGGGCACTGAGGCTAGTTAATATATCAAAAGAATTGGGGTGACTGTCATGGTTTTTTTTTTTTTTCATTTGATACTTTTTTTTTGTTTTCATGTTTATTTTTTTAATTGAGTCTTTTTATGACCTAATTTCTTGTAATATAGTTTTAAATTGTGGTAGAAAGACAAAATAAAATAAAATAAAATAAAAGACAGGACGGACCATAATATAAACCTTGAGAAAAAAGCATGACCAATCTTAAATTCACATAACAAATGCTTTTCAGTCCACCTATATTTCTTTCTCATCCAATCTAGTTCCTTTAGTTTTTGAAATTCTAATTTTGGTAAAAAAAAAGTTTATTTTTCAATCCTTGGATTTAAGAGAGGAGAGGGAAACTCATTTGAGAATGGAAAAATATAAAGAAAGTTGTTGGTAAACCACATTCTAGTAAAAAAAAAACAATCTTGGTATCAACGGGTTCCATTTAGCAAGATGTTTTTAGACCTTCATCTTACAAATAAAATTTTGGTATAGAGAGAGTATAAAGAATTTTTTTCAGTTTGATTTTGTTTTTTTTAAATGATTTAGGGTGTTTTGAGTTGAGAGATTGATTTATTAACATAATAAGCATGTTTTTCAGGTGTTTTCATGTGAAATTAGGTTGAAAATGAATTTTTGGGTTCAAAAAATCCAGAATTGATTTGACTAACTATCTAGTGGTAAAAAATTGGATAAGTAGACAACATGTCGTCAACTTTCATTTTTTTTTTAAAAAAAGTGGAAAACATGAAAAAAAAAAAGAGATAATTTTTTTTCTACTCCATTATTCATTAATATGAAAAACATATTTAGTGTTTTTTTTTGTATTTTGTGAGTTATGTTCTTCACTCCTTTTGCCAACAAAAAAAGGCCACAAATGCGAGTTTAGTTAGTGTGCGTGGCCTTTCATTAATAGGCTAGGGCAACTAAGCCCCCCAGGCCTAGATGTCTAGCCTATATATATTAGGCTCATTATGCATTTGTTTTTAAATTGTTTTAATTAAATTTCATGAAAATAATAGCTTTAAAATATATCAATTTTAAAAATAAGATAATATATTAGCAAAGCTTGAATATTTTTATATTAAAAAAAAACTTCATTTGACTCGTAGCGTAACGCAGAACAATAATGTAGTTTATAAACTAAATATACAAGGATTGGTCTTAACCCCAAGGCTTCTCGTATAGTAGAGAAATCTTAACCATTTGCACTATTGTTTTTTATTTTTTATTTTTATGGATTAAACATAGTAAAGTATATATTAGCTCATTTATATAGAAACTAGATCATTGTACGTAGTCCACTGCGGGTCAGGTAATTTTTTTTAACATAATTTTTTTTTTCATGTTGTTAATAATGTTTTAGCAAAATAAACTAATTAAACTATATAATGATTGACATGATGTGACCTGGTCAACTTGATAAATTTAAAAACAACCTAAATCGTCTAAGACAACATAATGCCTCACGAGCCACAAGTGTCATTTACGACTCCCTCAAATTGTAAAATAGGTTAACATAATTTACAATAAAGAGAGATATGATAGAGGAGAGAGAGAGAGAGAGAAAAGAAAGAAATAAAGAAAAAGACCCTGGAGGCACACTAAAACTTTGATAATGACACCACTAGTATTGTTGAAAAGATCTTAACAATATGAATTCAATGACACCAAAAAAGATTACCAACGTAATATGAATTCAACGACACCAAAAACAATTACCAACGTCGAATGAAGTGGGCCACATGAGTCATTCAAATGTGTCAGGGATCACGAGGTTGCTTTAATTCTTAAAAAAATGGGTTAACTCAGGTTGATCCTCCCAACCAAGGTTGTCAAAAATATTTTTTTGACACGACACAGAATATATAATATAAACTCGGATCGTAAACTTGAATCGTAAAATCGTAAAATCATAAGTAAAATATTTTAACTAATTATATATTGACAATTCCAATCAAGTAGTAAATAATAATATAGCATAATCAAAATAAAAGTGAAATAAACAATACAAATATTCAAACATTTTAAAATACATGATTCAAATAAAAATCCATACATGGTTTAAATAACTTAACAATACAATATAATACAATTATGTCTATAGAATTTCATTAACTATAAATTAACAAATCTAAAACAAACAATCTGATGGTATGTCATGTAACTAAACATAGCCTCATTACCTTTATTTTCCTCGTTATTCCCAAAATATTAATTAAAATCATTATCATTTAAAAAATTATTATTATTACTACTAATATCAACATTGATATTGTGAATATGAATGCTACGACACATATTTATATTTAAATTCAATTTGACTTCACCGATCAATCCATAACTTATTTATTCATATCATAATTTATAACAAGTCTTATATTAAATAAATGGGAGTTAATTATATATTAGCCTAAATGAAAAAAAATTAGGACACCAAATGTTGAAATGACATTTAAAGAATTAAATTAAATCATCATAATTAATAATGTTTTTTAAAATAAAACTATACAAATTGAAGGCCAAGTGGCCTTGGTATAAAAGGAAAGCAAAACGTAAGGCCTCACTATTTTCAGCCTTTTTCTTACCAAAATATCCTCCTCTTCATTTCCTTTCTCTAAACCCCCCCCTCTCTCTCTCTCTTTTGGAATCCAAATAATACGAATTCGCTCCTCACAGAAGGCGAATGGTACAACGGGGAAAGCCTGCCTAGCAAAGCCAAGCTTGAAAAAACCACCTAAAGCTAAGACTACTTTTTGGGTGTTGCTCTTGAGAGAGAGTTTAACAAAGTGTGGAAGACTGGAAGTTGTGGTGTTGCTACGGCAAAAGAGGAAGGGCAAAGGGGGGTGGGGACTCGGAAGGGACTCAGGGAAAGTTCATTGTAGTCAGTACATTTTGTAAATTGTAACTTTTGTTAAACTCGTAAACTCGGTCCAAGTTGACCAAGTTGACCGAGTTTGACCGAGTTTGACCGATTTGAACCGATTTTGACCGAGTTTGCTCATTTTCGAGTTTTTAACCCGATTCTAAACGTTATATACGAGTTGACTCGTAAAATCGTATGATTTTACGAGTCAACTCGCAAGTTTAATAACATTGCTCCCAACCCATGACCAGGAACCCCAAGTTAAGTTTTAAAACTATGATAATAACTATTTTTGTAAACCCTGGATCCTTATCTTGATCCAGGTAAACCTAGGTTAACCCTCCTGATCTGTGACCCTGACCTTGCCTCGGGTCAACCCCCTAATCGAGTTTTAAAATTATAATAATTATTATTTTTATCTTTACATTGATCCATATCAACCCAAATTAGCCCTCCTGGCCTTTAACCCATGCCTTGCCCCAATTCGACCCTGAGTCATGTTTTTAAACTATGACAATAACTTCTTCTTTTTTACATTGACTAACTCAACCCAGGTTGACTCTCTCAACCTGTGACCCGGGCTTTATCCCGAGTCAATCTCCAATTCAGGTTTTAAAATTATAATAATAATCACTTTTATCCTTGTTGTGACTTGAAAGAACCTGGGATGCCTTTTCTGACCTATGACCCGAACCTTGTCCATAGTTAATCTTTGAGTCGGGTCACCACTCGTGAATCAAATTGATAGGTCAATAACAAAGGTTTGGGTTTAAGAAAAAATAGAAAAAGGATTAACCCGACTTAACCTAAAGAAAAAACTTGAGTTAACCCGTGACCCATGTAAAATCCGTCAAAAACCCTTTTTTTCTTGTTGTTTTTATCCTTTATAAAAAAACCAATTTCACATCAAGGGCAATATAGTTATTTTTTAAATAAAACTATGCAAAGAGTTAGACAAGCTTGTCCTACCCCTTTTAGTGGGACAAACATTTCTCTACTAGAATAGCCCTGGACAAGATAAAAATTGATTTTTATACAATCTAAATATGCACCAAACAAATCCATGAAAAAATTATCTTATATGGTCCATCTTTGCTAGCATACCAAACACTACCTAAGAGTATATAGTATAACAACTAAACAAACGCCTGCTCTATACCAAGACACAAGTCATTAACATAATTATGTTAAATAAGCTTGGTTAATTTAAATAATTCAAATTAAAAATATAATCACAATAAATAACTAAAAATGTAAAAAAGGTAAAAAAAAATTGACTCGAGCCCATTTGTGTTTACATGCCAAATTGCGACCCTGGTAGTGATACTAAGGTAACCCGTCAAAAGTATACTGAATAAAACTAAGAAGTTTATTATCAAACAACCTAATATTGAAAGGGAAAAAATGATTTGAGTCAACTCGATTAACCTGCTAACCTTGCAACTATGGGTACAAGATTGAAATAACTCCATATAAAGGAAATTGGAAAAAAGAAGAAGCATGAAGATCAATCCCCAAAAAATCAAATTTTGAAGAGTGAAATTGAAAACAAAATAATTTAAAATGACAAAAAAAAAAATCAAATCAGTATGTTTTAACCTTCAAAACTCATGACCTCAATCATGATTCCGAGACTAACCTCATAGAAGGCAAACCTTAAAAAATAATGAAATAAAATTCTAAATTATCAAAATGTTGAGGGATGAAATTGAAAAAAATACAATACAAAAGGATTCAATAAAAAATTAACAATTACAAGAACGATGACTAAATTTAATAAAAAAAAAATAATTTGAAATCAAATGCCAATGGATGAATTGAAACAAAACTCAATTAGGAAAAAGATAATAAAAACAAACAAATAAACAACAATAAAAAGAATGAGGACTGAATTTAATATAAAAATTAAATGAAACCAAATGATGAGGGGCGAAATTGAAAAAAAAATCAATCAAAAAAAGATAAGAAAACAAAACAAATAGAAATAAAAAGAATAAGGATCAAATTGGATAAAAAATAATAATTAAATGACATATTTATATTTTGGTAAGGAAAAGAGAGATAAAAAAGGGAGAAGAAAAAAGTCCACCAGAGCCCAACTACCACCCCCACCATGTACATGCAAAGCGCCAACATAAAAAGCATAACGAGACTCCCAACACCATCCTAGAATGTGGTGTGTTGACTCGGGTCGTGAGTTTTATGAGTTAGCCGTGTTTACTCGGGTTATTTTTTTAAATAATTATTTTTTAATTGTATCCTTCAACATTACTTTATATTTTTTTATTCACTTTTTATAAAGTTATTCTAGTCTTCTGACCCATGTTTTGCAAGTTAACCCGAGTTGATTTGGGTTATTTGTTTTCTTTTTTATTTGATTTTTTATCTAATAAATTGCGTTGGTTGGAATTGAGACTTGTATTTTTTTTATTTGAATTTTTTTGAATTTCATCTTTTAATTTTAGATTGATTGAGAATTAGGCTTTATAATTTGTTTTGGTTTACATTCTAGGAGATTATCTTTGTCTCATGACTCAAGTGGTTTTTGTGTTTTGTTTTTAATTTCACTATTCAACATTGAGTTGATTGGAGATTGAGTTTAATAATTTATTTTGATTTTCTTTCTATGGAGTTATCCAAGTCTTATGACCCATGTTTGACAAGTTAATGTAAAAAAAAAAAAAACCTAAAAAAATGTTGAAAGGTGAAATTAAAAAAAAAATCAATTTAAAAAAGGACACAAAAAACCACCTGACTCAATTGACCAAACTCATAACTAGGATCATGAGATCGGGATAACCTCATAGAAATCAAACCAAAACAAATTATGAAGCCTAAAATCAGCCTAATATTGAAAGATGAAATTAAAAAAAAAATCCAACTAAAAAAAAGAAGAAAGTACCCAAGTCAACCGGCCTAACCCGAGATTCGGGTTATAAGATCGTGATAACCTTATAGAAAACAAATAAAAAGTTATAAATCTCAATTCTCAATCAATTAAATTCAGAAGGATTAAATTGAAAAAAAAATTAAATAAAAAAAGACAAAAAAAGTAACATAAATCAACCTCGATTAACATGTCAAACTTAGGTTAGAAGATAAGGATAACTCCATAGAAAGCGTATAAATTTTTTTTATAAAGTTTGATTCCTAAACAACTCATTGTTAAAGGGTGAGATTGAAAAAAAATACTGAGTCAATACGACTGGTCCACAAAACTCGTGATCTGAATCATGAGACTAAGATAACTTCATACAAAATAAATTGAAATAAATTATAAAGCTTTATACTTGATAAACTTAATTTTAAAAAATAATTAAAATTAAAAAGTACTTCACTTTTTACTCTGTTTGGAGTGTATATTAATTAATTAATAATTAGATGCTTGAAATCAAATCTCCCGTGATTCATGGACGTGTGTCGATGAGCACCCATCATCGAAACTAGACAACACAAAATGTGTGGTTTGGCTATGCAAAAGGGGTAAAAAAATATGGTAAAGGTAATTGGCAAGTCCCTATTTTGCAGCATTACAATAGTCATGCAATTATCCATTTGCTTGCATTATAGTACAAATACGAAAAGCAGAGCCACTTTCTCTTGTTTTTCTCTTCAAAGCCATGCAATGTCTACTTTGTGTCACTTCTTCAAAGTCATGCCTTTTGTATTACTCAATCTTTACATAATTATATCGCAAGATAATGACATCTCTATGTTAACTTTTTATCATCCCTTCATCTTAGATAATAATGCCATTTAGGGAACATTTGCGTGAGGTGAAAAGAAGGCTTGCAACCCAATAAACGAGTTCAACTTTGGGGTCAAATCAGTGCCATTTCTCTGTTCCCGCCCCCCCCCCCCCCCCCCCCCCCCCCCCCCCCCCCCCCCCCCCCCCCCCCCTCCTAGTGCATGAAATTGGATGCACCTTTTTGCAATGTCTCTTATTTTAGTATTGTGCTCTAAACAAGAATTAGGTAAATGTTTTTTAAAAAAATGGTTTAAAATTAAAAATTTTAGATCGTTTTGATGTATTGATATAAAAAATAATTTTAAAAAATAAAAAATATATTATTTTGATATATTTTCAAAAAAAAAACACTTTAAAAAATAACCATTGTCACACTTTCAAAATGCAAACTCTTTTAAATGATTTTTTTTTTTGTAAGCAAGCATTAACTTATCTATTTCCCCCCCTCCTAGTGCTTGAAATTAGATGCACCTTTTTGCAATGTCTCTTCGCTTAGTATTGTGCTCTAAACAAGAATTGGGTAAAATTTAAAAAAATATTTTTAAAAAAATTAAAAATTTTATATTTTTAGATCATTTTAATGTATTGATATAAAAAATAATTTTAAAAAATAAAAAAGTAGTATTTTGATATATTTCCAAGCAAAAAACACTTTGAAAAATAACCACTGCCACACTTTCAAAATACACACTCTTAAAATGATTTTTTTTTTGTAAGCAAGCATTAACTTCTCTGTTTTCCCCCCTCCTAGTGCTTGAAATTGGATTCACCTTTTCGTGTCTCTTTGTTGTTTACTATCGTACTCTAAATAAGAGTTCGGTAAAATTTGAAATTATTTTATTTAAAATTAATTTTTTTATGTTATTAGATCGTTTTGATGTATTAATATCAAAAATAAATTTTTTAAAAAAATATATTATTTTAATATATTTCAAAAAATAAAGCATTTTAAAAATTAATCATTACCACTCTTTCAAAGTGTACACTTTAAAAGCATTAACTTCTTCATATTTGCTAAATCTGATATTTTCCATCAGAGATATTTCAGATTTTAAATACTTTTTGCTTTTTTTCTCTCGTTATTAGACACAATCAAATGATATTCTCGAGTCATTTTGTATATCTAATTAAATCCAATTCTCAATTTTGATTGGACAAAGATCATCATCCATGGTCTAAAAATCGAATTTGATTGACAAGGTGAAAAATATACCATCCTGCCTCCTTAACCAATCCTCAAAATTTAATCAATTGCTCCTAATAAAGAAATAATTATTGCTGACATTACAATAATTTCACCCAAATTCCTATTTAATTTCCTCAACTTTCTAAGCTGGGCTAGATAGGTAGCATAGAGGATCGTAAGAGAGAGATACATTCCTTGCCAGCTAGCTTTTGACAAACTAGTCATATTCCTCAAAATCTTTAAGATGATTCTTAGTTTGTACTGCACGTCGGATTTTTTTTCTTTCTTAAATGTAACTAAAAATATTTAGATTATATAAAATTATTTCATAATTTTTATTAAATTTATCCGCCAGGTAAATATTGAAATATCTTGATTTAATTATTTTTATTTAGTTTAGTTTTAAAATTAAATTGTATGAGAATTATTTTGATATGATTTAATCGACTTGACCGGTTTAAAAGCATCCCAACCGCTTGATAAAAAAAAATCAAGGATGAAATTGAGGAAAAATATAAAATTTACATTAAAAAAACCTCTCGACATAGTTTCTTACGTAGTCCAGGTTTAAAATTTAACCATGTATTGCTTTGACATGATCTAATTAACTTGGTCAGTCTAAAAGCAACCTGACCGACCTATAAACAAAGTCTAGGTACAAAATTGACAAAATAAAAACTTTTTAACCCGACTCCTTGCTTAACTCAGATTTAAAATTAAATCATGTGAAAGTTTTCCTAACGTGATTCAGTTGACTTAGCCAATCCAAAGGCAACTCGTACTATTGTTAAAAAAGTCTACAGATAAAATTTTAAAAAATAAAATAAAGAGAGAGAAATGAAAAAAAGGGAGAGGCTAAATTGAAAGAAAAAAAAAACCAAAGAGATAGGAGCTTCAATGTCATAACGATTCCCAAGTTTTTTAGTGTAGAAGTAACTAGACAGGTGACCCGTGCTATGCCGCGAGCCTGTCTAAATTTTTTCAAGACAAAAAAATAATATTCAAATGACGATAACTTGAGACAAATCGGGTTAAATTCACTAAAGCGTGACTCACGATATACGACCGAAACAATCCGCAAAAAGAAAAGCAAAAAGAAATCATAAAGTTCAAGACCTAATAACCTAATGTCAAAGATGAAAAAAAAATCTAAAAATATAATGTCGAAGAAGCAAACTTGAGTCAACTCGACCTAACTTGATATATTCACAACCTACAATATGAGATGGGGATAAAAAAAATTCAAAAGAAGCACCTAGAAAAAAAAAATAAGTTCAACAAAAAGAACTTCAGAAAAACCCCGAGCTAACCCTAGTTAACTTTACCAACCCGCCATCGTAATAACCAAACAGAAAGAAAACCAAAAAAATGACAAAGCTTAATGGCAAATAATTCCATACAAAATGATGAAATTAAAAAAAAAAAACTCATAAAAAATCATGGAAAAAAATCAAACCTCTAAAAGAAGCACTTGGCAAAAAGTACCAAAGTTAAATAAAAAAAAAACTTAGTAAGAAAATGCAAGCTAACTCGAATTAACTTTACCACCCCGCACTCAGGATAACCCATCACGCGTGCATTTGTTTTTAAATAATACTCAATACAACATGCTCAATGGTCAATAATTCAATGATAAAAGAATAAAATTAAAAAAATAAAAAAACCAAGTCAGCATAGGTTAACTCAACTAACTTTCGATTTGAGATATGAGGCATGGATAACCCAATAAAAAGAAATGCAGAACAAATCAAGAAGCTCAAGGCTCAACAATTCAATGTCAAATGATAAAAATAAAAAACAAAAATTAAAAAAGACCCTAAAAAAGATCGGACTTAAACCGAGTTCATCGTCGAAACTAGCGGACTGGATTATGAAACTGAAATTACCCTGTAAAAGGCAAACATGAAAAAAAACAAAGAAAAATTTCAAACCATAAAAAAATAAAAATTTAAAATAACAAAAATTAAAACAATGAGAAAATGCACAAAAATAATTGAAAGAAACTAATTAGGGACTAAATTAAAATGGGAGATGAAGACCTTATTTTAAGGTTAACCAGAGAAGAGGATAATAATTTATTTGAAAAAAGAGCTAACTTTTATTGTATAGCCCCTAAAAAAAAACACTAGAACAACTAATTAAGACCCATAATAAAAACTAAAAGAAAAGCTTAATGTGAAAGGAAAAGGAATTATAAAAATTTTAATGTCAAATGCTTCATTGACAATAAGATTGAACACCAAGCCAAAGATAATAGAAATAAGGCTTAGCAAGGAAACATTAAAAGAGAAAGGATTTGTAAAAAAAATATCACTAAGGATAATCACTTCACTAACAAAGTTTCAAAAATGAATTTATCTATTGTTGTTTTCAAAGTCAACCTGATTAATAATCATGAATAATAGTGGGTGGATACTGGTTTTACATTTACACATAAGTGGATGGTGAACACTTGTATATAGAGAATTTATTAACCTCCAATGTACTAGAAATTAGAAAGGTCATATGAAAGATGACTTCTAAAAAAGCTTCTCACACTTAATAATGTGTTTTATATTACTAACATTTGAAAAAACTTAGTGTATAGTTTATTGTTGAGCAAAAATATTTTTAAGATGATCTATAAGAGTGACAAATTTATACATTCTAATAATAAAATATTTGTAGAAAAAATTCATCTTTATTATGGTCTCTTCAAGATGAATGTAATGATTATTATAACTATGAATGAAAGTTAAAAATAAGAATAAGAATTGTTTTCCTTCCTTACTTAAGGCTTGTGATATATTGTATGGCAGGACATATAAGCTATGGTTATATACAAAGTTCAGTCAATCTTGAATTATTACCAATTATGATTTAAAAAAAAATCATTATTGTCATGTTCATGTAAAATCAAAATTCATAAAACTTTCTTTTCAAATAATTAAAAGAAGTAATGAACCTCTAAATTTAATTCACTTGGATATTATTTATTTAAAGTTTGTGCATAGTAGAAGTGGAAAATTACTATATTACTTTCATAGATGATTGTGTTACGTTTTCAAAAACACATAAACACAATGAAAATGGAAAATGTTTTTGAAAAAGAATAGCATTTCAAAGATCATGTTAGATAAATCTAGAGTTTTTTAAGGTTTATACAAAGAATTCCTGAAAAACAAATATTCTTTTAGGTTTTGAATAATTGCTTCAAGGTTGGGTTATCACAAACCACAAGTCATTCAAGTGTCTAGCCTCTAACGGTAATCTACATGAACCACTAGTGAAAAATCTCTTAAACCCTTTTAGGAGAGAAGGATTGTTATGCCTTTGAGTATTAACATTTTTCTTTGTTACACTGTACTGTGTGTTGTCGTACATAAAATAAGAGGTATAGCATTCTATTTATAGCGAAACCTGAAAACATTATAAATAATAAAATATCAATTTTTCTTTTGAATAATATCACATATATTATTTTCTTGATTTTTCTAGATCTAGAATTTTAATTCCCTATATAGATTACATTCAAGTCTTTAATTTCTAAAACTTATTTACAATCAAGTCACACTTGATTAATCACCTCAATTTCATTTCTGACCAATAGTTCTTATGTATGTAACCCATTAGGTTTTCTACTAAGTTTACCCAAATATAAATCATAATATTAAATAGAATAAGATTACATAAATTAAACAAATTAATTTACTATCAATTCAATAATTAATTTATTTATATTTGACGATCAAGTAAAACGTCCAACAACCTGTTATGATCCTCCAAATATTAGGAAAGTTATAAATGGTTTTACTTAACCTTTCGGTGACTAGTTTCTCAATGTAATTATTATCTCATCATCAACAATATTCTGATTTAAACAATATGACATGAAGTGTATCTATTCTATCAAATCATTTTTGTTCTCGACATCAAAGGTATTGATTATTTGAATAAGATTCAAAACTTTTTCCAAATCTCACTCTACCATGCGTAAGGATTTATAATCAATACTATTTGAGAACATATGAAACATTTTTCTTAATTCACCTAAGATGATGAATCCTCTATTGATTACTTAAATACATTCATATAGTTCATGTTATACCTAATATATGTCTATTTGTTACCTTTAATGAAAACAATATGTAGCAAGATCAAAACATAACATTCCTCATATAAGATAACTTAATGATCTCAATTATAAAGATTACTTACACAACCATCATGTGAACTTTTCCACAAACACAAGTGATTTCTCCATATGGAATTCTCGTGCAAGTCAATTCAGTATACATATAATTTAACAAGCACCTACATATCAGTTTTAGGTATTCATATCTTATCTTATGAGAACAATTGTTTACTTTCATAAAAGAAAGAATATAAAATGTACAAGTCTCAACGAATCTAATTAATGTCCAGTTTTAATAAAGTATTAATCAGGAACACTTATAAACAATTGCTTTAATGCAATATGAATCTCATAATTATAACTTCATATTTTCATTTGCAAAACATTTTTATCCCTAAAACTTTATCTTTACTCTAGATTCATTAATCAAATATTTGATGAATATTAAATATAAATAAACCTTTATTAATAATTAAATATATTAACATGAACAAATTTAATGTCACGTGTAACTAACCAATTGGCTACAAGGCATATATGCTAACAATCTCTCACTTGCACTAAAAATCAATCACTCATGTATCAAATACCATATCACTCTACTTGACGATGATGTTTGTATTGGGATAATGACTTAGTAAAAGGATCTACAAGATTCTCTTTAATATGTACTTGATTTATCTTTATATTTTTTCTTTCTATGATTCTCTAATCAAATGAAATTATTTAAGTATATTTTTGGATCACTGATGAGACATTGGTTTCTTTATTTATGCAATGGCTCAATTGTTATTATAATACAAAGCTATTAATCAACAATGATATGAAGCATACCTAGTTCAGTGATAAACTTTTAGATACAAACAACCTCTTTTGTCCTCTCAAATGTAGAGGTGAACTCAATTTTAGTTGTAGAATCTACTTTTATCTCTTATTTGAAACTCTTTCAACTCACAACACAATTATTTAGAGTAAAATATAAATAGACTGAATTTTTTATTTTCAATATCTGATTGAAAACTAGCATTCAAATAGCTATAGATTACTAACTTATCTCATTCATAGACTAGAAAACATTTTTAGTTCTTCTCAAGTATTTAAGAGTATCTTTAACTATCTTTTAATGACCTTTACTTAGATTAGATTGGTATGTATTTGTTTGCTCAAAGCATAAGATATATTTGGTCTTATATATAACATTGCATATATCATGGATCATATATCCAAAGTATATAGAATCATTTACATCTTATATCTTTCAATTTATATTTTAGGGCACATATCTTTGGAGAGAAGATTCCTATGCTAAACAGGTAAGTATCCTCTTTAGGATTCTTCCATGTTAAACTATTTTAACATCTTGTCTATGTACATGGATTTAGAAAACTTTATTCCCAGTATATATGTTACTTCTCTTATATCCTTCACGGATAAATTCTATGACAACTAGATCTTTACTAACTAGAGTAAATAAATATCATTTCCTATTAATAATATGGTGTCCACATATAATATTAGAAAAACAACTCCACTCTCACTAACCTTTTTATAAACACAAGGCTCTTTCATATTTTTTATGAATCCAAACTAATTGATTATCTCATCAAAATGGATATTCCAACTCCGTAAAGCTTGTTTAAGTCCTTGAATTGATTTTTATAGCTTGCATACTTTATTAGAAAATTCTTTATATTCAAAACTTTCATGTCATAGACACATCTTCTTAAAGATTCTCATTTAGGAATATAGTTTTGACATCTATTTTTTAAGTCTCATAATTATGGTATGCATTTATAGCAAGCAAAATCCTTATAGATTCTAACATAGTTACCAACAAAAAGCTTTCATCAAATTCAGCATATTTTTCTTTGTCTATAACCTTAAACAACTAATCTAACTTTGTATATTTGTATGTTGCTATATATGTTAGTCTTTCTTGTAAAGACCCACTCATATCTAATGAGTTTTATCCCTTAAGGTGGATTAATCAAGGTCCATACCTGGTTGATGTATATTAAATCCATTTCAGATTTCATGGCCTCAAGTCATCTATTAGAATTAATATCGAATATTAATTTTATGTAATTAGTAGCCTCATCAAGTATGAGCAACTCATCATTTTTAACTTACATAAGAAGTCCATATATCATTGGTTTATGACATATCTTACCAGATCTACGGAGTTCTTATATTTCTTGAGCTTTAGGTTGAACATCCAATGTTAAATCCTTAAGCTCAGGTTCCATTTAGATATCATTTTATGGTTCTTGATGTTCTTCAAGTTTTATTTTCCTCTTACCGCTTCTTTCAAGAATAAATTCTTTCTTTAAAAATGTAGCATGCTTTGAGACATACATTTTTTCTTAACAAGATGATATAAATTATATCCAATAATTTCTTTTAGATATCACACAAACATACATTTATCTTACTTAGCTCCCAACCTTTCATATACAATATGCTTTATATAAGCTTCACACCTCAAATCTTTAAGGAAGATAAGATTAGTCTCCTACCATTCCATATCTTATATGAAGTCTTATCAATAGATTTTTATAGGATCTTTTTTAAAAGGTAAGTAGTAGTTTATAGAGCATAGCTCTAAAAGGAACATAGAATGCTTGTATAGCTCATTATGGATTGCACCATATCTAATAGGGTACAATTTTTTCTCTTAGAAACTTCATTATGTTGTGGTGTTTCAATAGGTGTTTATTATGAGAGAATCATATTTTTTTTTTTGTATAATCTTAAAAATTTAGCTGAAGTATTCACCACCTTGATCCGATCAAAGTATTTTAATATTATTTTCAATTTGTATTTTAACTTTATTTTTGAATTCTTTGAACCTTTCAAATGATTTAGACTTTCATCAAATACGCATGACCATATCCAATATGGTCATTAATGATAAAACATGTATATCCATTATAGCATGAATCATCATTAGTCCATATACTTCTATATGCATTAGACTTAACAACTCTTTAGATCTTTTACTCTTTCAGTAAATAGTGTTTTAGTCATCTTATCTAATAAACAAGCTTTACAAATTTCGTATGATTCTCAATCAAAGGGATTAAATATCCTTCTTTATATAACTTAGTGATTCTTGTTTCATTGATATGACCTAGTCTAAAATGCCATAAATAATATGGATATTAATTATCTAATTTGTTCTTCTTGTTATTTGTATTAAACCTGAGAATTTTAAAATTAAGTATATACAAACCATTTGTATATAAGTACCAAATTCATGATAAATATCTTTATTATAGCATGAAAAAAAATTTCTCTTATTAATAAATTTAAATCCATTTAGAAATGGATATGATGTTTCTAAAAAGTGTTAGAACAAAAAAAATAATTATCAAGTTCTAGTGTTAGCTCACTTGACAAAGTTAATGCAGTAACCCTTGCTTTATTACCTACTTGTAGATCCACTTTACTTTTATTAAATCATAAACACATATAAAGCAAAAGCTTCAACAAACGTTTTACCCTTTATAGTTACAGGATAGTCTTGCAAAATCCTTATTTAGTATTTTGATTTACCAAAATAATAACAAAAACCCTTATCTTTCTTAGTGCTTAAAGTAGGATTCCATGCTTAAAATCCTTATTTTGCCTCCTAATCTACCTTTGTTTTTTGTCAGAAAGGGCTTTATACATATTACCGGTGGTTATAGTAGCTAACGCTACTGTAACCAACCAGCAATGCGAGGGACTACCCTTGCACTACGTAGCTACCAGCGTGAGGCAAAAGCCTCGCCTTAGACTTCCAGCAATAACCTATAACTATTGTCTCAACTACTGGTTGTGCTTTGGTTGTGAACATAACACAGCTAGGTGCGCTATACAAATTCCACCGCTGGCGCATGTGTAACATTCATAATTTTTTAAAAAACAAATTATAGCTGGAATTGTAGCCATTTTTTTGTTTTGTGAAAAATCATGTGAAATCAACATTCTAGAAAACTTATTTTTGCTTGTAAAATTAATTCATAATTAATGTCAATAACAATTAAAATATGCAATCAACAACTCTAATTGTCTGACGATGACTTTGATACCACTGTCGGGTTTCTCAAAACACTTACACACGGTGAAAATGGTAAATTTAAAAAACAATTAGGAATCCCAAGATCATGTTAGATAAATCTATAGTTAATTAAGGTTTATTTAAAGATTACTTAAAGATCGAATGCTCTTTTGGGCTTTGATTGATTGCTTTAAGGTTGAATTGTCAGAAGCCACAAACCATCCAATTATTCAGCCTCTAATGGTAATTCATAGGGACCACCAGTGAGAAAACTCTTAAACTCTTGGCATATGCTTTCACTTGGCATTCAATTTCATAAATATTACTTTATATTCAAATTAAATTGCTACGGCCATATTATACATGTGACTCTGCCATTAATCAACTATTTTTAACCAACTATTAGAACCCATTAACCAGGGCCATTTCCAATAATTATAAACCATTGACGGGCAATTAGAATTAGTTTTAATGTCGACAACCCTACTCACTAGAGGTCAATACTTCATTCGTTGCAACCTCAGAGCAATTTAGCAACCATTTGCAAATCCATTAGAAAACACTTTCTTTCATAAATCACTTTATAAAACTTTCTTACAAAAATTGCATTCACAAACATCCCTTGCTTCAACATCACTTTATAACTAAAGTCCAAAATCTCTACTCAAACAGCCTATTTACAAGTATATAACATGTTAAAGTTCCTTCAACACTTGACTATGATAATTTATCAATTGTACGATGTCTACTAAACTAACCATTACTCCTAGAAAATTCAAAATTCCATTCTGTTTTTGGGTTAGACTATACTCCATTATCTTTCCATTTTTATATGATTCACCAAGTAATTACTTTTATATAATTTATAATAAGCCTTGAAATCATTGTTAGGCACTGCTGCTAAACAGTTTGCATATCCTTTACTATTTTCACCATGACTTTCTTTATAAAATCATACTAATAAACCATTTATGGTGTTAGAAACTAGGTAGAATAAGTTTTTCCTACATATAAAAATGGGGTAAAAAAATACATTTATTCAATATAGTTTTTAAGTCAAAAGGTAGCCTCTATCAAATACCTAAACTATCAACTTCTCACTTTTAATACCTAATTGTTAACTTAATACTTTCAAACCATTACACAACCATTAAGCACTCTTAATCCATCTTAAAAGATCATATAATCCATCATATTAATTGCATTTGGTCATCCATGGAAATACCATTTAAATCTCATTAACTTTATGCACTTTTCGTATAAAAAAAACCTTAATCAATTCAAAACCTTTCTAAATAAAAGAATTCATATTTCTTACCTTAAAATCAAGAAAATATAATGGAACTTCAATCTTTCAATCTGCTTCACTTCTCTTCTTTGTATCTATTAAAGATTAAGTGATTCTCAAGATTTGTTTTCTCTAAACTGTTATAAAATTTGTAAAACTAGATTAAATAACTTTAGGATCTCATTTTTTATATATAGATATAGGACTACATGGGCTCTCTTTTTTTTTTCTACTTAGTCCGAAATAAAATTATATGTGAATTTGGAATTTATAATAACCTAACCCAAAAATATTTGGGTTGAGATATTATTGGAATTGCCTCAACATGATCTAGTTGATTTAGTCTTTTCAAAAACAACATGAACTATTGTTAAAAAAAGAATTTAACATTGAAATCCAGGAAAAAAATAATGAAATTAAAAGGAAAAAAGTACAAATGGTAATATTCTTCTATATTTCAAAATTCTCGAATTTAAACTTCTTTTTTTAATAATAAAAAAAAGTAATAATTGTAATGTTCATTTCTTTGCCTTCAGCATAAGTTCTTTTGATGAGTAAATGCTTTGAAAGCTTCAATATCACACATAACAAGAAAGTCCCAGCTATCATAACGTATAGATGGCGTCTTCATGCATAAGTAATGATGATAAGGAATTATGAATTGTCTTTATCAATATTTCTAATCAGAAAGTGCATAGCTCATACAATATAACCAACAAGCTCATTGCCTCTTGTTTCCATATAAACAAAAGGAAGGAAGATAGTCGTTGGATTCTTCAAGGACGAACCACACGATCCATTCTCATGATAATCTTTAGGAAAGCAACATGGTTTGATCATATTTATGAAGTTGACCTCAAAATGTTGCAAGGATTTTTCTCATGGACTTGCTATTTGCTCAGCAAGCCTTTTCTTTTCTTTTTTTTCTTCTGTTAACTGAGCATGTAATCCTCTGGGTATTTTGTCCGAGGCAGGGATCGAAACCAGACTGTGCAGTGCAATCCCCTCACTCTAAAGCAGGTCCTCTCTTTGAATTTCCTAATGCCGACCTCCATGCCTCCAAAAGTTTCCAATTTGTTAGCTCCTGTTGAGCATTTAATGGCAAGGAGCTAAGTTGAACAAATTTGAGACAAAAAGAAAGAAAAACATTAATTAAAGTTTTAGAATTGGGACAAAGATGAGCTCTAATTCGAATAGAATATGAAGTTTATGCAAGATAGTACAAGATTAAACATGTAACAGTTACGGAATTGAATGAGAGATAAACAAGAAAGGGACACATGGACATCTAATTTCTACTTCTCTATGAAATAATTGCAGCTACTGCATTTGCACCTATTTTCACAAACTTAAATTTAATAAGCACAAAAATCATTTAAAATAACTAAAAATATTTTTATAAGCTCGGGTTACCATGTTTATATCCAACTTTTACCCGAGCTCAGGCACGAAAGCCCAAGTCCATCATCTAGGTGCACGCCTAACATGCTAGGCATGCACTCTAACACTTCTATAAGCTCGAGCTACCGTGCAGTGTGTTTGTACTTATTTTTTACCTGTAATGGGCTCAAGCACTTTGTCCGAACCCAACATTCCCTTGAGAATTTTTTCAGGATCTCATGCGGGTCTCTCAATATTTTATATTGATCCAGTACATATTTTTTTAGTAGAATACAACTCAAAGTATCATAAGAGTATATCTCCCCAAAAAAACAAGACTCGTGAGCTATAAATACACCATGAATCCTTCAAACTCAAGGTTCACAATCTCTTCATTTTTAACACTTTCTGCTTATATATTTTTAGAGTATATCTCTCTAAAATATTATTACACTTTCTCTCTATACAAAGTTATTGACTTAAAGCATGTAAAAGTCTCCATATTCATAAAAAAAAATATTTTTTGCTGTTACCAGTTACTAGCCACTGTGACTTATCAAGCACCACCAGCTACCAACCTAAGCTTTTCATATCAAGCCACTAGATACCTTGATTAGAGAGAATTGATTAGATTGCTTGAACCAAGAGATTATCTGGTTATCTAACATATTAATTTTATTCATAACCATTTTGAATTTTAGTACATATCAACTTTCAACTTATTGCTACATGGTTTGTTGCCCCTCGCTCATTTTCAATCTTGTAATTATGGACAGACATGCAAAATTAAATTTTGTATAATATATATTTTTTGTCATATTAGCGAGGATTTGTTTGAATTGACTTTTTTGTACTAAATTAGAAATATCCCTATCATATTTTAAGAAAATCATTACCAAAAGCTAAATGGGGATTGAAAAATATTATTCATGCATATTCATTGGCACTGTTCACTTAAACAATGTAATGATATTTTTGTTTTTTTTCACCAAAAAGAATTAAAACATGATATTGGGAGCATTAAGATCTTTTCAATGGTGTATTAGTCATTGCTAAATTTTAGTGGCAAGTATGTCTTTTTTCATTTCAAAAGCGCAATGAAAAGATCGAAATACTCTCAAAAGCAAAAAATTTAATATTAGCATTAAATGGTAATTTGGTATTTTAAAAATAATTTTTTCATTAATTAGTATCATGTAAAATGAGAGGCAATCTTGTGTCTTTCCAAATAGAATAAATAATCAAATAATCAAAAGCACAGTGGGGCAATTAAATGCCCTTGGAAGTTAAAAAATAAAATTGGCCTTAAGGGGTTTTATCTTGTTTTCACAAAAATCATTTTGTTATTACCATATCAGCTCAAGGGCAATTTGATATTTTGTTAAATATAAAATAAAAAACAAAAAATGACAAGCACGTGAGAGGTGGTGGTCAGGTTTATCACCCCTCTTTCCAAAAATGTATTTCTGCCATGTTGTTGGAAACGTCACCGTGTCCTTTTCCTCATTGCACGACGTGTGTTGGCAGTGGTGATCCAGTTTATTGCTAGTAAGCCTTTTTCTCTCTCTCATCCCCCAAAAATTACAGTTTGATCCTTTTTTGTTGGTATTTCAATTACAATCCTTTTTCTTTTTCTTTTGATTTTTAATTTTTATTCTTGATCATTTTGTAGAAGTTGTATTTGTTTTTAATTTCATTATTAAATCTCAATTTACCAAATATTATATTTTTACAATTTAGTCCTTATTCTTTTGACCTCTATTTTTTTTCTTGGTTCTTTTGTAAGAAATTTATTGGTTTTCAATTTAATTCTTCAATCCAAATTGATGGTATTATATTTTTCAATTCGGTTCTTATTGTTTTGATTTCTAATTGTTTTTTACCATTTTGTAAAAGTTACATTCTTTTCAATTTCACTTTTCAATCAAAATTTTATTTTTTGTTATTTATGCCAATTTTGATCTTCATTCTTTTAATTTTTTGTCCTTTTATTAAATTGATTTTTCTTTTCAATTTGACATTTCAATCAAATATAAAATTTATTTTTTATTTCAATTTTAATCATCATTCTTTTAATTGCTATATTTTAAATACTTTTGTATAATTGAATTTTTTTTTCAATTTCATCCTTGAATATTTGATTAATTGAAAATTGAATTTCATGATTTTTTCATATAGAGTGCATCGGATCTAATAACTCAGTTCGTAAGTTTGAAAAGTTAACACGGGTTGTTTTTTTTTTTAAAAAAAAGGCTTTATAATGCTCTTTATTTTTTTATTAGGTTATTTCAATCTTATGATCTATGTCATGGTTTGGCTCGGTCCTGATTATCAGAGTTAAAGGTTTTTCAAACTAACTTGGGTTAACTAAGATATGTTTTTTATGTGTTTTTTTACCCCATTTTGTTCTTTTGCATTTAATAGGATGTGAATGGAGATATATCGTTTTTCTCCTTTTTTTTGTAATTGAAATAAAGCCAACTTGTTCGACTCAATTAGGTCTATGACCTGTGTCACATATTTTTATAAACACACTTGTAACATGTGAACATCATTTTTTACGCAAAAAAATAGTTCGGCTCTACGGTGAAGCGCGGGCACCGAGTCTAGTTTATATCTAAACTAATATAGAAGGTTATTATGATCAATCAAATAAAATTTATCTTATTTGGATTATGTGGAAATCCTAGTAAATATATTTATAAACTAGATGGGTCAATCCAATAATAGATTTGTTCGTGTCAATTGGCTTATCTAACAAAAATAAATATAATTTATTATTCGATCATTGAATCAACTTAAATTTGTCTATAAGATTTTACAAGTCTAGTTTTATGATAGATTGACTCACTATAATCAACTCATGTAAGGAAGATCTTATATTTAGACTTATAAGATGTAATTTTGTTAGTTGTATTATTTTTCTTTTAGTTTCAAATTTCTAATTTAATTATATGTTTAAGGAATTTGATTTTATGTTTTTTTTTTTTTTTTGCTTGCAAGGATTGGTTTCAGACCTATTTAAAGGATTATAATCCCTTTTTAGATAATAGAATATTAAAAATAAATTACTCTATAATAAAAATCACAATTAGAATTGTTGATGGGATCCTTTTTAGAAATTCTATTTTCCATAATCTTTGATTCGTGATATATTTTGATTCGATTGCATCACCTTCCCTGAAATCTAAATGTTGAATTACATATTATAAACGAATCAAGAAATTAATGTCTTTATTTTTTTTTTATGTTACTATAATTGATTAGTATTCCTTATCATTAAAAAATAATTGGATTCACATAAATCCAATTCATAACGAACTAGCCAATAATTCAAGTGTTGTGTGGTTTATTACTAATTAAATAATATTATCCTACACTAATTAATTAGGAACTATAAAACAATTTAGAGCAACAAAAACTAAATTCTTTAAACTTTTAAAAGTATTCTACGTAATCAATCAATAGTCGTGTGTTTACTTAGCATAATAGTAGAGTTTGTGTTAAAAATTATTGAGATAATATTGGAGTTGAAATAAAATATAATTATATAGATGTAATTATTAAAACAAATATATGCAATCCATGTAGCTCCTATCAAAATACATAAGATTTATATTCATGTAAGAGCTTGTTTGAGAATATAATTATGGTTGTTTTTCAAAGTATATATTAAAATAATTTAAAAATATCAAAAAAAATATTAATTTAAAATTAAAAAATTAAATTTTTTAAAAAATATTTTTAAAATATATAAAAAAAATATGATCTAATTAATGGAAATATTTTGGTATTTTTATTGAAAAGCTGAAAATCTAAATATTTTGTTCCATCTTGGCATATAGTATGGTACCGGAGTTATTATAAAGATTATAATATAGTACAAGATTGAACATGAAAAGGACAATCTTGCCTCTTTTATTCATGATGCTTGTAAGGCACCTTGAGAAGAGAAATAAAATAAAATAAAATAAAATAAATCTCATCAAGTTGCATTTCAAAAAGAACACACGTAATTATGACCAAGAAAAGAAATGCAAGGGCAATAAAGCATCGAAATAATTGAAAAGAAGAAAGAATCTTAATGTGATCATTGTTGTCCAATCACAAATTTCTTTCATATGAATCTAATGGCTGAGATCTGCATCCCCTTTTGAGCAGTCTCATGCCAAATTATTACAACCCTCGAATTCACAGATCTACACCTTGTCCCCCCCTGCCCTTTCCACTCTCTTGAATCTTTTTTCTCCCCTTCTTCTTCCTTTGTGTCAAATCTATCTCTATATGCTACAACATCAACAACAGCTAGCCACAATTTGATCTACTACATCAAAGGACCAGAACAATACCTTGACCAGAAGAAGAGAAAAAAAGTAGAATTCATTTAATTCACAAAAAGGGAAAAAAGAAAGAGAAAAGACAAAACCATGTGATGATGGCGATGATCATGGACCTTAAACTGATTCCTCGGGATGCTCACTGTTGATATCACTATCCTTCTTTACCCTTGTCTGAATCCCATAATAATCAACGTACCACTTTACAAATTTTCTCAACCCAGTAGCTAAATCTGTGGTAGGTTTGTACCCAAAATCCCTGTATGCCAGAGTGACATTAGCATGTGTATAAGGCACATCCCCATTTCTTGGCATCTTGATCACATGCTTCCTTGCTTTTGTACGCAGTAAGCCTTCTAATATTGACACCAATTTCCCAACAGGAACCGGCGAGGTGTTGCCAAGATTGTAAACTCTCAATTGGGCAGGTCCTTTCTTTTTGCCACCGCTTCCTGTGCTTTTCTCCGCTGTGTCCAAAGCCCCTAGACACCCCTTGACAACATCATCAATATAAGTGAAGTCACGAGCTACTTGCTTCTTATCTTGAGTTTGATACACATCAATTGGTTTGCCTTGCAAGATATCTTTCGTGAAAAAGAAATAAGCCATATCAGGTCTACCCCATGGACCATAGACTGTAAAGAATCTTAATCCAGTGAGTGAAAGACCATAAATATGATTATAAGTATGTGCAATTTCTTCTCCTGCTTTCTTGGTAGCTGCATAAAGACTTGCTGGTTGGTCTGTTCTATCCAACTCAGAGAAAGGAACCTGAGTGTTTAACCCATAAACCGAGCTTGAAGATGCCCACACAATAGCCGGCTGTGGATTTGCAGTTTTTGCAACTTCAAGAAGATTGACAAAACCTGCAATGTTTGAACTCACGTAGGATTGTGGGTTTTGCATGGCATAACGAACCCCAGCTTGTGCTGCAAGATGGAGTATATGCGTGAAGGGAACAACATCAAAAAGCTTTGTTAACAATGAGGCATCGTTCAAGTCACCTTCAACAATGAAAACTTGGTTTTTCAATAGAAGCTTTTGTCTTGCTCTTTTAAGTGAAGGGTCATAGTAACTGTTGAAGTTGTCTAAACCAAGAACCCCATCACCTCTTTTCTTTAGAGCAATAGAGCAATGAGAGCCAACAAAACCAGCTGCCCCAGTTACTAAAACCGAGAGCCCATTTGGCTTTTTTGGAGTGGAGGAGTGGCGGACTTGTTTCTCCCAGGCATCACCGCCGGCTGAGGAGGTGAAAAGGGCAGCGGAAAGGAAGTTGTGGTGATGGAGATGGGCATGATTGGGATTTTTATCAGAGAGTGGAGGGTAATTAAGGGTAAAAAAGAGAATCAAGACAAGAGCAATAAGAAGCGTAACACGGAAGATAAGTTTTGAAGAGGCATTCAGCACCTTTGTGCTATGTAGCCTGCGAAGGTAGCTATTGTAACGCTCTAGCTTTAGGGTCTTGCTTGTGTGGGGCGGTGAAGCCATTTCTTTGTGTTAAAGAAAGAGATCAAGAAATGACCAATCCTGTTATCGATCAAGAAAACAATAGTAAAACAAATCAACAATGGTGGTGTTGTTTATGTTTTAAGGGAAAGAAAAGGGCTCAATGTGTGCGTGTGGGTGTTGTTGGATAGAGAAACAAAGTGAGAGCTGAATTCTGAGGTAGAGCCCTGAATTTCCGAGGAGTGGAGATAGAGAAGATTATAAAGAAAAGAAAGAGAGAGGGAAGGTAGTGGGGTTGGTGGTGGTTGGAGACCACGTTGTCTCTCTCTCTCTCTCTCCCCCCTTATCACACACGCTCTTTCTATACACTACTAGCACTCGCTTACAGATGGAAAGGTAGGCAAAGTATTAAAAAACAAATATATATATATATATATATATATATATATATATATATATATATATATATATATTCAAGAAAATGCCCTTATTTCAGTTTCAATTACAAAAAAATATCCATAAATTAAAATTATTATTTTTTTATTTACATGAATATTTAGACTAATTTTCGTATAATTTAACTAATTTTATAAGTTTTAAAAATAACAACTATATAAATCTTTAATAATTCTAAAAAAACTCAAACTTATCTCAAACTTATAATTATTAATAAACAAACTCAAAACCTTATTAATTAACCTACCTCTAAAAATTCATAAATTGCAATTATTATTATTATTATAATAATAATAATAATAATAGAGATTGCCAGCTAACTTGGACTGTAGAAAAACTTCACTCCCATGTGAGTTCTTACTCCTGTTCAGGTCCAGGATTTGATGTGAACACTCCCATGTAATGTAACTAACTTGGTTTATATATATATATATATATTTGTTTTTTTGCCCTCAAGTTTTACGCGGACATTATTAGCGTACTAGACATAGACATGACAAAGTGCCTCCTTACCTTACCTTTTATTTTCTGGGTTGCTGTGGTCAACTGGGTTTCATACAGATTAACCCATGAATTTGAGCAATTAAGACCGGTAATGAGTAATTTATTGTTTTTAATTTGTTTATTATTCACCTCATGGATGGGGTGACTAGTCTGGTATTAGCTAGGTAGGTTCATGATGCAGGAAGTTTGTTACAAGTTAAAATCATTAAAAACCAAAAACACTAAATATTTAATTTTTTTTATAAATGGAAAAATAAAAATAAAAGATTATTCTCCTCTAATAGAAAAAAAGTAAAAAAAAATAATAGAAAATGGAAAAAATTCCTAAAACAAAAGGAAAAAATAAAAATAATTAAAAAATATTTATTTTCCCAAAACATTTTTGTATTATAATTAGTATCCCTAGGTTTGAAATAACTCGTCATCGAATTCAAAACTCATTCAAGAAGCCTTCCACTCATGAGTCTCTAATACTTTTATATGAGTCCTTTCATTGTGGATTTTAATATCAAGATTTTTTATAACACTTCCTCACATGTGGTGAAAATATAAAAGAACTCCAATGATCTTGATCAGGGCCTTTCTTATTTTAGATGAAACTAACCTTGGTGTATGCACTTCATTGCGAGGCTGGACTAATTTTTATGTAAAAAATAATGTTCAGGTTTTTTAAAAAAAAATAAAAAAAGAACATAAAAAACTGATCATGACAAACATGTAACCATATTAATTAGCATTGAGCTAATTTGAGATATCTCGCCAAATCCGCATACAAAATTATATGATTGGAATAACCTGATAAAAAAAATAAACAGAATTATAAAGGCTTTTTTCATTAAAAAAAAAAAACTCATGTTAACTTTTCAAACCTGTGAGCTGAGTTACTAGACTTAAAACATCCAATTTAGAAAAACCATGAAATCTAATTCTCAATCAATCATATATTGAATGATGAAATTGAAAAAAGATTTTTAATTATACAAAAGGATTTTAAAAATAAAAATTGAAAGAATGAAGATCAAAATTAAAGTACAAAATAAGTTTTATATTCAATTGAAGGGTGAGATTGAAAAAAAATCAATTTAGTAAAATAAAAAAAAATAAGGCTCGAAATTAAAAACAATGTTGTAATTAAATGGTAAATTGAAAAGAATAATAATTTTTACAAAATGGTCAAGAAATTAGAACTCAAAACAATTAGGACTAAATTGAAAAACATAATACCATCAATTTAAATTGAATCATGAAATTGTAAACCAATAAGTGTTTCAAAAAAAGACCAAGGCAAAAAATTAGAAATCCAAATAATGAGGGCCAAATTGAAGAATATAATATTTGGTAAATTGAAATTCAATGATGAAATTGAAAACAAATAAAATTTTTATAGAAAGGATAAGACCAAAAAAGAAAAATCAAAAGAATAGAAACTGAAGTTGAATTATTAACAACTAAGAGGGTCAATTTGTAATTTTCATAGAAGGAGAGAGAATAAAAAAAAATAAAGGCCCACCAATAACATACCCGACCACCAACGAAGATACGCACCACACCAATAAAAAGAGAAAATAGCGACGCTTCCAACAACATGGTAAAAGAGCTTTTTTGGATGTTGGGAGACGTCACATGTGTCTTTTGAAGGGCGTGGATGCCTCCCACGTGCCCTCAAGTATGCCATAGGAGCACATTCTTTTTTTCTTTATTTAACTAAATCCAAAAGTATATCAGAGTTGACTTTTTAATTACAAAAAAATCATTGTGAAAAACCTAAAATGCTCCTTGACCTCAAGCTTAATTTT
The DNA here is from genome assembly GCA_007827005.2 of Populus simonii. Classification (NCBI taxonomy): domain Eukaryota; kingdom Viridiplantae; phylum Streptophyta; class Magnoliopsida; order Malpighiales; family Salicaceae; genus Populus; species Populus simonii. The sequence continues at coordinate 4,803,340 of CM017480.2, forward strand.
TATTTTAAGGGTAATTTCATTGTTTTACTATGTATTTTAATTATTTATTATTTTTTATATTTGGTCAAATAACAAATTTTTTCTCAACTTAAATTATAATAACAAAAAAACCATTATAAAAATACGAAGATACCCCTTGACGCCAAGTTTAAATTTTTTTGTCTTCAAAAGATTTTCTGGTTGTTTCACTATGCAATCAAGATGTAAAAGTATTTATTTGTCTTTAGTTAATTTAAAAATAATTTCAATATCACTGGAAGCCAGTGTAAAATTTTTTTCACGAAGGGATAAAAATATCATTATAATATTTCAATGAACATATAGTAATTTTCCAATGCAAATTAGATTTTGTTAGCTTGAGTGCCTTTCACAATAATTTTTTTTTTTTGAAATTCCCTTAAAACAAAAGGTGGTTTTTTTTTCATTTTGTAATCTTTCTTACGCTTTTCATTGATTTAGTCATTTAGAATTAATGTTGTGTTTGTCTGACTGTCTGGTGCCGACGAGGAGGAGTATTAAAGCCTATAATTAACCATCCTTTACATTTATGTTTTTGTCCTTTGTAGACGATCAACTGATGCAATCCATGCTATCTTTTAACTCGGGACGTATTTAATGAAGAGTTTATTATCATTTATCAGTCTAGTCAGTGTGAAAGCTTCTTCTTTTTTTTCTTTTTTCTTTTTCTGGTGATAGTTTGGAAATATAGTTATATTCCTGTTTTTTTTAAAAAAAAATTTATATTTTACATCGTTTTGATACATTGATCTCAGAAATAATTTTTAAAAAATAAAAAATATTATTTTAATACAAAAAACATTTTAAAAAAAAACATAACACGCTCTCGTGTTCAGCTTACAAAACGCAAGCTGTTTTCTCCAGCAAGGGTCGGTGGCCTTAATTATGCATCTAAAATGTGTGAGTTGGAATACGATGATCATTATTGCATTTATCATTAATTCTTTATCCAAACCTCTAGCTAGAGGTTTATCTTTAATATTAAAAATAGATTTAAATTTAACTCGAAAACTTTAGTAAAATAGGTCTTGGAATCTATAATGTGGTTCGAATGGAACAGAATTTTGAATTTTTTTTTTTTTTAGATAAGTTGATTAATGCAATATGGATAAACCCTAAAATCAATGTTAAAAAATAAGGGTGTAAAGCGGATTTGTGGGACCCTAGATACCGTGTCCTTATCAAATGGATGGGAGATGCTGGGAGGGGAACCCACAGGAGGAAGGGAAGGGGAAAGCTCGTAGGGTACCTTATTATATTGGGTCGCTCTCCAATTCCCTCTTACGTCTAAGATCGGTCTCCCTGCTCACATGGGAAGATGAAGAAAGAAAGAGAAATAAAAAAGGGAGACATATCAGAAAATCAAAATGGAATATATGATAGATATTCTTTACCAAAGGAAACAAAGATTAAGGACAAAGTGTCATCTTTTTTTTTTTGTCTGTGGGGGTGGAGATTGGATTGTTCCATGTATTTGACCAATTTGTGCTTGCTACGTGGTTTTGATCTATTTTATTAGGGGTGATTATTTTTTGTTCGGTTCGGTTTTTATTAAAATAAAATAACCAAATCAAAATTTTAAAAAAGAAATAAATAAAAGAATTACCCTTTTTTAGCTGAATATTATGGATTTAAAAGGCATTAAAGACACGTGACCCATTCGTGTTGTAGTTTGATTTTTTTAATGGAATAAGAGATCAAATTTAACGAAAATACCTCCATTATTATTATTATTATTTTAAAAGTATCAATCACTCCATATTTATCCACCTAAACCGAACCACATGTATTGATTACCAATCATATTAAAGCTGATATAATTCATGTATTTTAATTAGAAAAATAAAAAATATATTTGTCTCCATCTAAATGAATAAAATACAAATAAATGGATGCTTCAAAAGTGCTGAATTTATTTCAAGATTCAACTTTAATAAGCTGATATGGTGGAGATTGCTCTTCTCCGAGTGCACAATATTCAAATTCATGAATATAAATAGCAGTTTATGGAGAATTTGTGGCTACATTTTCCCCCCCGGGACATACGACAGGCAACGGTAGGGTTAGAGAATAGACTTTCAAGACTTGGAATTATGCTCATGAAGAGCCGAAAGGAAGCGAGAGATGCCAGTTGGGAGCCTCATTTTGGCCACCCCTTCCTTCTTCCTCTTCCTCTTCCCCTTCGTCTTCCTCTTCCAAATTGACTTGAAGCATGGTATTTTATAGGTGGGGACTCCCCAATAAACAAACAAATTGTCATCATCACATTAGCCCTCATAATCTTAGCATTTAAGGAACAAGCCGTTGTGTAATTAATTTCCTGAATTATCCAAACAATGTTAGAGCAAACCCGCCATGAATTATTGGTGAAAATATCCAAGTAGTTGCGTTCATTTAAAGTCGAAATAATTGAGTTTTAGTTGTCAACACATCTATGAACTTGTTTTTATGAAGAAATTAATGGAAATTTCACGATCATTCTTTTTAAAGGGGGAGCCAATTATGCAGGTTTTTGATTGTCTCGTTGGAATCATGCATGAGATAGCTTGCCGAATAAGGGAGAGGAAATTTAACATATAAATGGGAAGAGTCCAAACAAGGGCCAATGTGTGTGTATCCAACTTTCTTAGAATCACTTTTGATTTTGTGGTGCAGATGTGGAGGTTTACTCAACATTTTATTGGAAAAAAAAAGATTCTGATGTGTCCTCATGTTATCAAGACAAAGAAAAACCTAATTGTTAAAAATAGGTGTTTAATTTGTATAAAATGTGGTGTATGTTGCACTGTGGTTATTAGCTAGAAATTTGAAAGTTGTTGAGAAAGGTGGGAGGCAAAGCAAAAGACCAAGTCAAGTTTTCTTAGTGATTTTGGAGACTCGTATGAGATTCAATAGGGACAAAATTAGAGACATAAAGATCTCATGGTGGAGATTTTATGGAGATAAATTTGGATACAAAAAGACCTTTCATAAAGATTTTTATAAAGATATATTTGGAGACAAGAGACCTTATATGAAGATTTTCATGGAGACACATTTGGTGACATAGAGATCTCGTTGTGGATATTTTTCATGAGGATATGTCATGGAGATTTTGATGGAAACTTTTGTTAGAGACATTGGAGATATAATGAAAAATTATTGCTTTTATTGAAAAGTTTAAAAGATAGAGACACAATTTCTAGGGATAATCAAGAGATTATCTGATCTTATGTAAGTGTGCAGATTTCTTTCATTTATTACTTTTGATATTTTTTTCTTCATAGACTGTTGGAGATAACCTCTAGCAATCAATATTTCTATTGTTTTCTTTTTTAAGGCTTAGCATTCCTCATTATCATGTCTATGGTCATGGTGGAAAATGCATAACTTATTAGAGTTACTTGTGTTTACATACTTTTATGAGATGATGATATTACATAAACTCTTTTCTTTTGATATAAATTATCACCTCAATATATATTATAGACAATAGGGGTAGTTAAGAGCTTGGGGAATGTCAGGAGATTACGAATGTTAGAGAGACTCTGTTTGTGAGTGAAAATGAGGGTGTTCTTATTTGATCAAGATGGCTTTTTTCATCCCAATATAATCTTTTATTGCTTGTTTAACAATGATAATATTTCTACCATGGAGAGTGTATAACATTTCTCATAAGAAAATAGTTATAGACTCCATTAATTAAGGTTTCGATGACAATGGGTTCAAAAGAGTTTTTCCACGTTGAGCAATTTCTTATTGAACCTTTGAAAATAGGCCCTAGTACTCTTATCTTCTTGTTGTGTGATGGTGAAGAGCTCAATTATATTTTTTTTTTGTTGGAATGCTTGTGCTAAAATAAAATATGATTTTGGAGATGAGATCATGAAAATGGAGGATAAAGCTAAAATTTAGGCTATGGTATCACATATGCATAAACCCATAAAGTGTTCTTGAAAAAACTTTGCACATAGCATCACTTTCTTATGTGACAAGCTCTAAGATGCTTTCCATATTTTATATATTCTCTTAGGGGTTTGTAAGTGCCTCGAAATTGTCTAAGTTAACTTTTACGGAGATAAGGTTTTTGAAGAGTCAAGTATGCAATACTCTATGATAAAGTAGGTACTCTCCCACTTGATAGAGGCTATTTTCAAGAGCTTACAGAGTCATGGATCTTTTTCTATGAGGGGTCCATAAGTGAGACTCAATGGAGATTGATGGTGAATTTAGATAATCTCATATAAGAACAATGAGTGTAACTTCTTCTGAGAGTAGGAGTGTAAGTATTACTCATTTGCATGTCTGAAGCCACTTGTAGGGTGACAAATGGATTGTGTTATGTGGTGATAAATGGTTATGATTGTGGTATTGTTTTCGTGTATGATAATACAGGATGAAATTTTGGATAAGGTCCCGTATAGGAGAAACTCTACCAAAATTTAGCTCAACTGGGTAAAATTATTAATTTAACATGAAGATGTGTGGATGCAAATTGAGTTTACTAAAGTGTTGGAAATATACAAATTATTGGAAACAATTTGTAATTGAGAACATGTATCAATTGATATTTCATCCTTCATAGTGCATGCATTGAAGTGGTAAAGCTAACAAATTACATGAGAAAGCTTTTTGTTTAGTTTTCTACAGATGACGTTACTAATAAAGTCATGAAAACATTTCATATAGGGATTTGGCTTATCATGGGTTGTGATCTTAGGCCAAGACATATGGGTTATAATTGAGCTTTATGTCTTGGATTGATTATTTTTTAAAAAAATAAGTCCCTCATGGAACGAGAGATTCTCTAATGCCTAAGCTAGTAAATGTACAAGAGAAATAATGCATGAGACAATTGAGAGAAAATGTATAGTGCATTTGAAATTCAATATGTTACATGATGACCCAAGATATTTATAGATCTAAATCACATCAGCTCACCTCGGAATATGAAGAACCGCACAACAGTTAATTGGTAAAAACGTTGGTGTCTACCATTGGCTTTAGTGTCTTGCATTGTTATTGATGGAAAGGTAGGTAAATATTAGTAACACGTTGACTATATATAGCTATTGGTCAAGAAATGAGGTGCCTGATTTGCATAGAATGTGGTTCGAGTTGCACTGCGACCATTGGTTAGAAATGTAGTGCCCATCTTGCATAAAAAATTATACTTTCAGAGAATCTATCATTAAAGCATAGAAAAGTTTGTGTTCATGGACAATGTGCGACACCATGTTATAACCTCTTGGAACTCGAAAAAATATCCAGTGTGTGCATATTGACTTGTGTGTTGAAAATATAGGATGAGAAGGGAAAAACCTAGCTCAATCAGGCCAGGTCAGGTTTAATTGTTCGGATGAGTCTTGGCTTGGGCCCAAACGAGAACAGGACAACAAAGGTGATTTTGTCTTCTTAGATTGTACACTATCAGTAACCAACATAAATAAATGGTGGAATTAGCAAAGTAAATAAAATAAAAAGTTTTATAGATTGAATGGAAAAAAGGGCTTAGAAACACATTTTTAAATGGATGTTGAGGTAAAAAAAAAAAAAACAAATCTTGTAAACGTATGCAACTGTAGGACTCTAAATAAGCTTTATAAATTAGATTTAAAAATCCTAACCAGACATCCAAATCAAAAGATATGACGAAACCATCAATTTATCTTGAGCGTAATTGCTGGTTTTGTTAACTCGGATGCCTCCTTTTCTTCCAAGCCATGATATCAGTAGAAGTAAATTAATGAGAAACAGAAAATGACCTAATTATTCTCTTTTGTAAAATGAAAAGCGTCAAAGTTGCACTTGAAGAGTTGAAAGTTGAAAGACGCCAGTCATTTTCTTATCTCAATTGAAGACTTACTTGTGAGGCAAATGAGAACTCTCTCCCCTCCCTCTCTCTCTCTCGCCCCCCTACCACAGCGCAGCATTCCTTTGAGAGTCTTCCTAGATCTTGTTATATTAAATTCCGAAGACAAGAGTACTTCATGTTTCTTGATCATTGTATTCGATCCAATTATCACACTGAGAACTGAGAAGGCATGCTGACATTTGCAAAGTAGACCTTGAATGTGATAGAAAGAAATACCTTACAATCGGAGATTCTTACATAGATTCAATGAAAATGTTTCATATTTGTAATTTAGCCTCGTTTGATATTTCCATCTAAATGGGAATTGAGTAAATTTTAATTTTTTTTATTAATTTTTTTTATATATATTTTCAGATCATTTTGATGTATTTCTAGATGAAAAAATACTTTAAAAAATAACAACTACCACACTCCTAAAAACCCATTAGTGTTAGTAATACTATGAACTTTCTTTCCGTATTTGTTTTAAATGTATTGCATCCGCGTTCTATTGCTAGTTCAAAGCTACCTACAAATAAATTTAAGGTCTGGAATTTGTTAGGCAGCAGGATAGTTTGACTTTCTCATTATAAGAAATAGTTTGACTCCATTACAATTATTTATTTTTAATTGACCATTTTTTTCAATAAAATAAGTCCTCCCCAGTAGAATGTGCACCCACGACTGACTAATTTTGAACCCATCCGAACGCTGTTTCTTCTCCTACTAGCATATTCGATATGCATATCAACGTATATGAACACATACTTATGTTGACCATTTGCTTTCTTATTTTGAAAGATTAATAGAATATTTTCTTTGTTTGAAGAGCAATTTAATCACACTTCTAGAAGCCTTCTTGTCGTTGCACTCTGGCCGAACAGATGAGCTTCCTTTGACTTGGAAGATTTATGGATGCTAGAAAATTGAAAAGGAAAATTAAAATATATGGAGAGCTGGATTCGTGCTTGAAACACTAACAATGGAGAATATTTTAGTCCACCTGTCACATGAGCTAGAACATTAACTATCATAAATGCTTGGTTCGAGAAAACAGCCAGAATGGCAGAATCCATTTGCCTCTGATCCTTTCGTGTGCTGAGCTATGTAAAATGGCAATGGAGTCTTCTTATGCACGAAGTATGCTGCTATTTATGCACTAATGGTGGTGGCATGGGTGTCCATAACATATAGGATTTGGCTATAAAAACATGCAATTGAAAATCCTTTGTGGCTTTACATTATTACATTCGCATTAACAAAAAAAAAATATTAATTTAATTTTTTTAAGCCAAACCCATTCAAACACTGATTCTAAACACAAAAATAAATGATCCGTAAAAGCAAGGAAATGTCTGCAGATAAAAGAAAAAAAAAAGAAGGAAATGAAATCTAGATGGGCATAACCAACAATTCAAGTATTAAAATACTCGATCTGTTTATTTTTATTTATTTTTACTGAAAACATATAAATGCATTTGATTTTGTGGATTAGTTCAAGGGTATGATGATTTGCATATGTTGGTTCAAACTATTATACATCCACCCTAATTAAAGAATAAAAACTTGTTTATAATCTAAGTATTTGTGGGAAGCTGTGTGTATAATGTTTTTTTAAAAGTATTTTTATTTAAAATATATTAAAATAATATGTTTTATATTTATTTTTTTATTTTTAACATCATCATATCAAAATTATTGAAAAACATTAAAAAAATATTAATTTAAATTTTTTTCAAATCAAATATACTCAACGTAAAAACAACCGTGCGTAAATACGGAATGGATTTACACGATGAGTGTCATAACCATTAGAAAATGTTGTTTCCATTGGCTTGCCGGAGAACATTGAAAACATATAATCCTGGTAGAAATTGGGATGATAATAATCTGTTCATTGGATGAATGTATACAGAGAAAAGCTGCTTTTGATTTTCTATTATGATTGATATATTGTATCAGAAACTTTTCTTTTTCTCAATTTGTTGTGTCATAATAGTTTCTTGCCCATCGAGGCATGGCAGCTCGTGTTGTCAGTCACATGGTAACCTCAACGTCTAAAAGAGCGCGAAAGCTGCATTGAATGAGATAACATGGAGCCCCCCGGCAAGCACATGTGAAGACGAGCACATCACCTGCATTTTCCGCCTTGATTTCGAAGGACAAAGATGGTGAACTTCAGATGAGAGGCATGTGTTTCTGCTAGCTGCTTAGAGAAAAGTGCTTACTGCCTTAGTAATTTCCTTAATCTCTCGTTTTCTGGGTTAGGGTTCTTCTTCTTCCTCCTTTTTTCATCTTCTCTTCATCTTGTGAATTACTACAGCATCTTAACTCTACCAAGATCCCTTTCGTTATGGAGCCGTTAATTATTTGAGGGGAAAGAACAAGAATTTCTTGATAAAAAAAACAAAATCAGAGAGAATATTAAGAGATTTTGTGTTATAACAAATGATCATGATATGATGAAGGAGGAAATAGACTGAAAACAAGAGATTGAAGTGATATTAACTGCTAATTAAGTTATGGCTTTGGTTGGATCGAGAGTTTATTACAAGTTCGTAACGTGCATGACAATTATTCTAGAAAGGGTCTAAAAAGATGCCACGTATGGGAGAAAGGAAATTCCTACTCGCACAGAAATAGGAAATTACTAGCCAGTTGGCCTCTGTTTCTATGCGGGTCACATAAAAAAGAAATGTATAGATACTATCAATACGTTTTTTCTAGGGTAAAAAAAAAAATTAATTGTAAATTAAACTTTTTATTTAATTATAATACAATTAAAACTTTTTTTTTAAGTAGAGTGATAATTAATTGAAGAAATTTTGAAACAAAATGATTTGCTAGTATACTTTCTTCTTTTCTTATTATTTTTTTTTCTATGTTTTTTATTTAATAAAAATCAAAAGCAATAAAAACAAATATAAAAAAAAAATTGGACCATTTGGAATAAGGATAAGAAATGTATATCTCTAATTAAAACTATTTTATCTCATCAACGATCTCATATATCCAACTTAGATTAACTCGCAACCCGAATCATGAATCTTTAATTTATTTTTTTATTTAATTACAAGATAATAAAAATAAACATGATGATGAAACTTATCAAATAAAATTTAACAAAAAAAATTATAAAATTCATCTCAATAGAATATTGCCATTTTTCTAAAAATACATAAAAAGAGCATTTGTTAATATTATAAAAAGAGTGTTATAATCTCATCAGAAAACAAATTAAAAATTAAATGATATTTAATATAATAATATCCAAAATAGATTTCTAAGCAATTTATTTCAATGAACAATAATAGAGATTGAAGGGAAAAAAACAAAGGCTAAAAAAAGAGTGGTGTTGCAGAAAATGGATCATTTGCTTACCTAGATTTCAATCATCCTCGAGTGATTAAAAATTTTTCAGACCTATTCTAACATATTAAACTCCTATGAATCTCAATAACTAATTTATCAACTCAAAACACATGTCCAAGAACACAGAATTAAATCGAAAAAAATTATTTCTAAATAACACCAAATTAGAAACCTTTAATTTGCCTTCAAAATCTGGAGAATTGATCGCTTCCAGCATTTCTAAAATGGAATTATATATTTATATGCTCTTTAAGCCGAATGAAAGTGTGATACAAAAAGTCAGCTGATTTGTTGTCATGTCCTTTTCTCACTTATTTCTTACATGCTAATTATAGATAAAAGGCCTCCTAATTTCTTACAATCCTCTCTCTTACATCTCTCCCACATTAGTTGAACTCAGAGCTAGGAGGATTTCATGACTTCCCACCCCTTTTATAAACCTTATGAAAACCACGTTCTGAATTTATTGTTGAGCGTGTGATTAACAATGCGACTGTCAGAAATTAAAATTCAAGAACTCAATTTATTTGATGGCTTGTGATGATGTTGGAACACAACTAGATTGGTTGTTTCTTTTGTAAAAAATTGGAGATCTTGAGGTCTGTATTCAGAGCGCGCATGGTTAGAAGTTCTATGCAAATCTCTCATGATCCAAGAGAAATAAAAGAGAACAGTCTAGTCCAGAAGTGGAAACTAACCAGATTTATCCCTTGGAGGGGGATAAGAACCATGAATCTAGAGCAGTGGGGTAGAAGAAACGGCACAGAAATTCATCTTCACTACTGCTAAAATGGCGACACATGAAAACAAAAATGTATAATTTGAGAGAAGACACTAGACAGCTACACTTGAAAAAAGAGACAAATCATCATTACTGTCGGAATGGAATGGTTATATATGATTTTTTTAAAATAAATAAAGCTATTACCCTAGTAAAGTAACAGACGAATCCATCTTGACTGCTGGAACGTTATTTTTTGTGACGTTTTGCATGGCCAGAAGTTTGTGTACACTACAGCAGCAAATCTTTACTGATAAATTTGATGGTTTTATAACTATAATTTCTGCCCTAAGACAACAAGAGGGGGAGATGGACATGAAGGGTTTCCAAATTCTTGTCTCTTTAATTAACACCATGTACTGGGCATGTGAGGTGTTGGATTTCCCCTCTGATTTCAAATGGGAAATTCGGGGATCCATGGTCCATGATTAAGACAAATGATGATATAAAAGATTATGCTTTTGGAAAACAGTTTCTACTGTGTAACTTGGTGGTCCAAGTAGAGAATATAACACCTCGTGCCCCTTCCTTTTATTGTAATCTTTCCAAGCTATGGCCGGAGTTTTTTATGCGGAAGAATACCTACAATAACTAGAAAGAATTAAAACAGGAAAAAAAAAAAAAAAACCTTTAGAGGCAAAAAGTTAAAGAATTAAAAGTAAAGAAAGGGAAAAGTTAAGAAGAAAAGAGAATTCAAGAGGGAAAATCTGTCAAAACCCTAAAACATCTAACTATTAGGCTCAACTTATCAATTAAAATTATCTATAATAAATAACTCAAATAAATAACATAAAACAATGAAATAGGCTCAAATAGGCTCAGTCTCCCAACTAAAAAACAACGGGTTGGGCTACCCTCCATCGTCGATAATCATACAAATGCATAAATATTGTCTCGGATCTTATGTCCCATCAGTTTTCCACTCCAAGGCCCAACTAGGCACGGATGGAGGTCCCATCCAGTTGAAGTAAAGATGGAAGGATGCAGTCAGTCCAGGAATTAAGCTTATTAACTGAGACTGATAAAAAAAAAAAGGGATGATGAGAGTAAACTCCTTTCGAGGCAATATTTCTTAATGATAAACAAATAATGGTGCAAAAAATTCCGAAAGAATTTGACTCAATGCGGTCATTTGTACAGTTGTATACATACCATTATGTTGATTCAACTTTCAGTTCCTTGCTTGTAGGGTCAGTAGCATCCTTTGCATCTGGGAGGCTCTTTAACACCTGTGTGACAACAAGAAAATTGATGTCAGCAACATCACCAACAACAGCAGTAAATGTGAAAGAAGATTCACGGATATTTACTTGGTATAGTGCCTAGAAGCAAAAGCATCAGTAGCAGCATATTGTAGTTGTTCTTTTGATAGAACATCAACTTGCCAGTTTCCTAGTCTGATTTTGTTGGGCTTTTGAAGCTGCAAAGTTTCAACAACTTTTTTAGAATTTCTGAGAAACACGACAACGTAACTCGAGAAAATTAAATGCCAAGTAAACTACATTGTAAATGAAGCGCTTGTTTATGACCATGAGAAAGTGGTATTGGATCAATGTCAACCAGAAAAACCTCAAACCAAGGTCAGATGGGGAAAATAGAAGACCAGAAGAGGATAAAACAAAAATAAGAAAGCAGGAAGACCTGTAGAGCTAGGGTAACTCTATAACTTCTTTATTTGAAGAACAAATATATGGATGAAAGAAGAATGTGCATGTAACATTCAGCCAATATGTGTGTTCTAGACAGGGTACAATGCCCTGTAGTTCTTAAATCTTTAGTGATGCGTTGCATAGACTCTGCATAAGAAATACAATCAAAGCTTTTCCTTTCTGTTTCATATTTTTTTCCCCTTATGGAGAAGGCAACAAAATTTTCTACTAGAAATACATAGGATCTGTATTTGCTGACCTATAAAGACAAGTTTGGATTTATCACTATAACAGGCTGATTCAACACAGCCAAAGCACAGTATGGGCATCAATTTGCGCTCCCAAAATTTTAAAACTGTTGATGGTCCAGGGAGAGTCCAGTGATTTGATAAAATTGTAAGACAAACATAATCAATGAGGAATACGTTTGAAAAATATATTACTCAAAGAATACTCGGTAGGCATCCAGTGAAATGTAATGGATACCTCTTTGCAAACAAGAATCTTTGCCAGAGCTTGAAGACCCCAAGTTTTAGGTTTTCCATCAAGCTTTTGATTTGCAAGATAAGAAAGGTCCTCCACAGATTTAACTGAGACATTATAATCTCTGAAAACCTTAGCACAGTCACCACCTATGCCAATTCCAACCTGAACATATGCCACACATTCAATTTAGACAATTAAATCTGTAAAAAAAGGGGGAAAGAAACCAAATGTAAAAGAAAATACAGAAGCCAGTGCAAGATCTCACTAACTTTTACAAGTTTAGAATCCTCTAGAAGAAACTGCAGGCTTTGAGTGATTCCAGAATGAAAAATATGCATCACATGACAAAGACTAGTGTTCGCACATATCTGCATAACTGCAGCCTTTCCAGGCAACACGCCTGCAGATTCCAAGATTATCCAAGAAAAATATATTTCATGAAGGGAGAGGCAGCATGGGAAGGAACACGCTTGCAGAGAACAAGATTTTGATTCATTTTTCATTAATTTAGTTTAAGTACTACAACAAAATGCTATGGAACCCTACCTTTCTCTTCCAGAAGCACTGGGAAATCAAGAAAGAAAAAACTAATATTCTAAGTAATAATACTCTGGTTGTAAGAAAATGGGGTACATAACATAAGGTTGAAATGAAAGAGCAAAAGTCAACTGCATTTATTTGATGCCATGCTGCAACGTAACAGTAGCTTGGTTGGTTATGAGTTTTATGTTTCTGGTGTATTCTGAAGGTGTTTATACCAAGCTACAATCCATGATAAAAATTGAGCATCAACAAAGAACAAGATTGCAGCATATGAATAAGAGATAAATTTCCATCAAGCAAAAGAGGAAGTGGCAAATGGAATAGTAAACATACATAGTCTACAACTATAAAATCCATAGGAGAATAAATTTAAGCATACAATAATCAATAAACCTAATCAGTTTGTAATTAAAGTTCACATTCCCAAAGATCTCCTCCGACTCCAAGGAAGCTGCAGGATAAAACATTAAACAAGAAGAAAATGTTCCCATAGATTTTATGAATCATAATTGCATAAGCATAATTGAGAGAGAGAGGAAACACAAAATCAGTGACAAGGATGTTTAAAAGAAAACGGAAAGAAAAACAGGCAAATTCAATTGTTCCCTGAATAAATCTAAAATTAAAAGTGAAAAAGCTTCTATAGAGTAAGAGAATGTGCATTTTATCTTGTAATTCCCTTTTTCCAAAACAGAATATTTACAACACTGCCAGCTTGGACTGCTTGTTATGGCAGAGCATAATGCATCATCATAGGTTTATCAGAACTCAAACAACATCAATCCATGAACTTGCTTGGATAGGCCTGGCTTAAATTGACGAAAACAACTACCAAAATGAGTAACAAACAAACCTGTTGTAAATGAGGGCTTCCACTCAATATCAAAACCAATGATAACTCGATCCATTTCTCTCTTTTCAGCTTCAAGACTCTGTAAAAGCTCCCTTGCAGCTTTTTCTACCTCTATAGAAGTTCTGCTATACAAAATTTGACCCCCAAACTTCATTGCCGGGTATCTCATCTTCACATTACCTGCTTACACAAAACACAACAAACACATTGCCGTCCCACAAAATAATCAACTTGAGTTCCAATTGAGGTTAAGAATAAAAAAAAAAAATCGTGTTAGTTAAAGCTTACTGAAAAGTTTAAAGCTTTGTACCAAATTATGGACCTCAGTGACAATTCATAAGCAATGCTCATAGAAGAGGGAGCTTCCATACATTATTTAATTAGAATATGAGCAATGATAATATGTAAACAGAAATTTGGTTAAAATTATATCAACATAACCCACATTGAAATCAATACACTAACATAATCAGCTGCCAAAAATGAAGTACTGCATCATTTCTAAATCCTAAATTCTATTTATTTCTTATTAAACCTTAACTATCACACGAACCTTACAGCAATTGACTGCAAAAATACTAACAACGAACATCATAACTTAACCCACAAACCAAAAAACGTATTACTGTTAACATCTAAAAGGAGAAACCATAGCCCAGAATGTTTTTACAGAAATCGAAAAACGGGTTTTAGAAAGAAAAGAAATTCAATTATAAATGAGATTAAAAGAAAAAAGAGAAGAAAAGATGAGCCTAAAAGAGTTACCTTGACAAGGAGAAAGAGAAAAAGGCTTGGAAAGAGAGAAAATAGAATTGGGCAATTGGCGTCGGGTTTTTGGAGGTTCTTGATCCTTTTGTGGACTTGAATGTCGTTTCTTGATTATAGAAGAGGAAGGAGTTGTTGCAGCAGGAGTTGATGATGATGAAGATGAAGATGAAGATGAAGATGGTGTGGAGGATTGAAATGAGGCTTCGATTTCATCAATGGCTTCAAGTTCTTGGTCTGTCAGAGGCTGGTCCCAATCTAGGATTGGACTCCAATTTATTTTGCTGTTGTTGTTAGTCTCGTGTTGTCTGGAATTCATGGGACTTTCTGTTGTTAGTTCACCGCTGCTAAACAATATACAAGGAAGGTAAATTATTGATCTTTCTATCAGATAAAGTTGGTCTCCCTTATAGAATGGATGATAGTCTTAGGAGGCAAGTTTACTTATTCTAAACTAAAATATACTTTTGTATTTATTTTTAAAATATCAAGAATATATCATAACTTTTAATATTAAAATAAATTAATAAATTTGCTATTAAATTTATAATGCATGTAAAATATTAAAAATCATTTCTTTGATGTTTTTTATATGCTAAATCATGTAGTGTTTTCTTTTTATATTTTTTTATTAAAAATACTTATTTTTTTAGAAACCTGGTCATATATAATTTAAATTATAAATCTATATTTTTTTAAAGAATAATTTTACGTTGTTTTTATTTTTTTTAATTGATTAACTTAATACCAGTAAAACTTTTTATATATAAGTTTATAATTTTAAATATTAAATATAAAATGATATGGAAGCCTAAAAATCAATTACAAAATAATCCTTCAAAGAACTAAAATTTAATTAAAATTAGACTAAAAACAATGTTTGGCATAATACAATAATATATTTTAATTAAACTAGCTTAATCAAGATATCATCTCAAAATAAACTATTTATTTATTATTTATTAACCTAATAATTCAACAATAAAATCAACACAAATCTTGATAGTTTAACTACATTCAAATCTCATATTAGTTCAAACAAATTAATACAAAACAAAATATAATTCATAATTAATATTTAATATTTAAATCAATATACACTCAAGTATAATTAATGAACCAATATTTAATAACAATCATAAATTCACAATCCAACACAAATTATTAATTAATCTCGAATTAAAAACTCATATCAATCCAAATAAATAATTTCCAAAGCTCCTCTGTCTCCTTTTCACTTTTACACTGGCGGTGACACTCGTATCTGCTCAAGAAAGGAGATTTGGCCTTCGGAAGCTTCGATCCTCTTGGTTTTTACCTTCTCCTTCAGCTCTCTTTACCGTTTCTTGTTGCTATCGATCATCATCGTCATTTGTGGCTGAGTTGGGATGTTGTTGTGGTCTTTGGTCAGGTGAAGGCTATTTGTGGTGCGACCTCACGACGTCGACTGGCGGAGAGAAGAGCAGCGTGGAGAAGGGTTTTTTATGCTGACAGTGGTGAATGAGGGAAGAAACAATGGTGAGCTGATCAGTTATGGGTTGATTGGGTAGAGCCAGAGCCGCGGATGGGTTGAACGGTGTTGTTGGCTGTTATAGGTGGAGGAGTGCTATCAGGTGGAGGAGCTGGCAAGTTTTTCCTTTTGTTTTTGATGACACAGTGATAAGAAAGACAAATGAAAAGGAAGGGCTTGGATGTTAGAAATAGTGGCTTGTGTTGAGAGTTGGATTAAGAAGAAGTGGGTTTTTGGATGAAGAGGGTCTGCTAGCCATCAGTTAAGGCTAATACGAGGTTGACAGCCATGGGTGATGGTTCAGGTGTCGCCATTATTACCTGTTTGCTTCCGTGGTTGCTTCTGCTTTTGAAGTAAATCACGTCAAACAATTATTTGGTAATTAAAACATCATTTACTATTTATGAACCTTATTGGTACTTGTGTTTGAAATGCAGGGTGACACAAAGAGGAATCACTCTCCATTGATAAAGTGAACAGTAGAGCATGTTTTTATTGATATGGACGAACTGCTTTCGGTCTAAAATTAAATGTATTGAACTAAATTTGATTCAATAAAATTAAAAAAATATTTTTTATTTTTAATTGTATTTTATTTGAAAAATTATTGTTTAATATTATTTAATGACAGTACATGAATTAGATGAAGATCGCTTGATGACGTAGTATTTGCAGAATTTGATCGCAATCTCAATTTTGTTCTTGATTATATTTTACCTGATGTTGTTGCGCGCTTAAGAAACCAAGAAAACTGTAGTCCTTTTCGGATATATTGTATACGTGATGAAATTGTAGATAATTTAATGAAATATTAAAAAATATTTTACATAAAATATTATTTATTTAATGATATAATAGCAATAGTTAAATTTACAATATTTAAATTAAAAACTATCAATATTAATATATATATTTTTAAATTATTTTATACCCTCAATTTTAAAAACATTTTTAACCAAATACATTAAACTATTTTTTATTTAATTTTAATTTTAATTACAATTTTAACCAAACATACATAAATATCAAATTAATTTTAATCTAAAATACTTTTTATAAAATAACTTTTTTCAAATTACAACCACATGAACTATTCCATTACCTAACACAATGACAGTTGAGGGAGGAAACGCCAATTGAAACAGTAAAGGGAAGATTGGGCAAGCTACTGATTTTGGTTGTAATCGATTTTGTTTCAGAGAGAGGTGTAGTTTTTGGTATTAAGGAGATGAAAGGGCTCCCATCGCCGATGTGGAGCTGGAGCTGTCACTGTTGTGGGTAGTGGCTCCCCGGCGGAAGTGTTGCAATCATTGACAAAGAGAAATTGAGGGGGAGAGGAGAGCTTCAACAGAGAGAGATAAGCTTCTTTTAGCTCCTCCAAGTCACGGTTTTTTTGCTTTAGAATTTTTTTGGGAGTCTTTTAGTGGGGTTGTTATTATGTGCGTGGGAGAAGGATGAAGGAGAGTGTTTTTGTTGCGTGTGAGAGAATGAGGGAAACAATTTCTAGTTTTTTTTTCTTTTTTTTTCTTTTTTTTTTCCTGCCCTATGTGACTACTCGCTTCGCTCGAGCATCTTCCCATCCTCTCCTTATCAGTATTCCCCTTGCTTCTGAGATTTGTTTCGCTGTATTTATGGGTAAAACAACCTTGTCTCTTCCTAATTGCTTGATCCCCACCCTTCATTTTCTTTCTTTGTATTTTTGTCTTCTTATCCATATATTTTTATTATTTTTATTTATTTATTATTTTTCTTATTTTTTTATATTTTGATTTTAAAAAAAAATCAATTTCAGTGCCAATTAATCGATGAGAAAAATTAATATATAATTTTTCAATGGACACATTAAAAACTAAATGGGTTGAAAGTCAATTTTTGAATTTAGAATTCTTTTAAAAATACATTGAAAATGAAGTAAATACATCAAAATATATATTTTGGATTTTTTTTATTTTTCACTATTTTTGTATTTTAAAATAAATTTAAAAAGGGGAGTAAAAAACCAAGTTATGACAAAACTCATGCATGAGTTATGAGATCAAACTCGCCACATATAAAGCAAATCACAATAAATTATGTAGCCCAAACGCCAATAAATTAAATGTTAAAGTATGAAATTAGAAAAACAAATATACATTAAGAAAAAAAAACACTAGAAATAAATAGTGTTTTGTGAGGTGGTGCACAATAAAAATACTATCTCTTTTAATTTATATCAGTCCATTGGCCTGTGTTATGCTACGGTTGGATTAAAAAAAATTAAAGTGCAAAACATATCTAAGTAGTCCAACCCAGACATTATATATATATATATATATATATATATATATATATATAAGATCTTTTTATTTTTCAAAACAATAACAGTAATTAGGCAAACAAAAATTACAAACATTCTTTCATCCCCCTCTCTATTACTATATATTAGCATTTGCTAGGTGTGTAAGTTTGATTTGAGGCTTTGAAAATAGGTAAGAATTCTTTTAAAAACCCCTTAAAGGATCAATTATGATGAATAGGAACATGATTAGGGTTTTGAGAAAAGAATAGAATGAATTGAATGTGATGGATTTGTATGATTTGAATGAGGAATTATGCTAGGGAGTTTATAAGGGCAATTTTAAGACCCTTGATATTTGTTTTATCTGTTTTGTTGATGCTGGGTTTGAGTTTGAAAGATTGCGAAATCGGTGTGCGATCTGTTATTTAGGAATCTGAAATTCCCGAACAACCAGCCAATCGATTGTCCCTTTTAGGTGCGGTCTACCATTTCCTCCATTAGGTGTTGATCGGCTTGTTTTGGTCAACTAATTGGTTCATAGCCGTCAACTATTTAAAGAGTAGTAGGGTGTTTTTTGGTCCTGTTCAATTTGTTTTGTATATAGGATTTAGTTTTGAGTAGTTTAATGTATATTTTATTTCTTCATATAGGTTCAACTAATACAACTCCAGTTGATCCTTAATGAGTTTATTTAGTTCAGTTTCGTTTGATTCCTTTTGTTTCTGTCTTTCCAGGTGAATGGGATAATTTCTATTATGCATTATATATTATATAATCTACTTTTAAAGAATTCGGCAACCAAAAATCGCTAGAAAAACAGGGTTTTGGTTTTTTTAGCTTAAAAACCAATTTTTCAACTCATTTTTTACTCAAAATATCTAAAAAACACTCAAAACACTTGACAAACCTATCAATGGTCTAAAAAAAACCAAAACAATAGCTCAAAAAATTGAAATCAGCCTAAACCTAAAAATATTCTTATGGTCAGATATGCCTCCTTGAGCAAGGAGAAGAAAAATAAATACCTAGGTAAAACTACCCTCATGAAACGAAACCTGTTGACACCGATTTTTGCTTTTTTGGTGACTGGAATCATCGTTAATGACCATTTTATCTCTCTAAACTAGAATTCAGCATCCTTTCTCTCTCTCCTCAAACAAAAAAGAACTGGAAAATAAGAGAAATGAATCTGTGTATCAAAATTGATTTTTGGACAACTAAAGGGACCGATCACCTATAAATCTAAAAATATGGGTGATGAAAATAATTTTTTGTATGAAATTTGTAGTCACCATCTATTCTACTTGCCATTTTCACTTTGGTTATCTGACTTTCAACCCAACCCTTCCTTCCAAAAAAAATACAATTAGGTGCTAATCCAGGCTCAAAAGAGCTAAATTTTGCCCCAAAAAATTTATGGATCAAATTAAAAGTTTTGACTATTACAATTTAGAGTGATTTGTGAGATAGTGAACAATGTTGGCAGCTATTGTATTTGTGAGATAATGAACAATGTTGGCAGCTATTGTATTTGTGAGATAATGAACAATGTTGGCAGCTATTGTGTTTTCTCCACGTGAAATAGTTTTTGTTAATTTATACTATGATATGGTTATATTTGCAATAACTTTGGTAGTAATTATACACTAGTGTAATATGCAACAAATTGTAAGAAAGAATTGCACATCATTATTCAATGGGAATAAAATATTGTTTTTGTGAAGTAATTTTATTTTATTTTTTCATACAGCCACATAAAAAATTATAAAGACATGATTTAGAATATGATAAGTCTTTATTTAAAAAAACATGCTATAAAAAATAGGTATTTTCTCATAAAAAATGAAAGTTTTGTCTCAAGAAATATTTTTTCCCCTTCTTAATTTAAATTATTAAGATTCTTGCAAATACTTGTTTTAATTATCTTGGATTTTAAAAAAATATTTTATTTCCATAAAAAATCTATAAATAAGGAATGAGTATTTGACTTAAGAAAAAAAATATCCATAATTTGAAATTTTCAAACTCTTGCTGATATTGTTTTAATTGTTGTAAAATTAAAGAAAAAATAGCTTTGAAATTTTCCCAACAACATCTGGCTTTTGTGTTTCTATATAGACAAACATTTTCATAGTATATCAAGTCAATTATATGATCTAAGGTTCATCAAAGTAGAATTAGATTAGAGACTTAGTCAAATCATATCATGTAAATCATGTTCAGATTACATGAAAGTGATAGAAAGAGGAAGGTTTTTTTTTATTGCTAGCTTGGAATTCCAAAATAGCCCAAATTGTATAGTAACCTAAAATTCTAAAATCATAAGCTCGGTAAAATCCGACAACCATTTTTAATAAGCATGATTATGATGAAAGAACAATCTGGAGTTATTAGAAAGAGGCAAGAATAGATTGTGTTTCTATAAGACCATCCTACTATGAATGAGTTTTTAAAGAAAAACAAAGTATAGAAAATAAAATATTAACGAAATAACATAGTTTGTAAAGTCACACATGATAAATGTGGTTAGCGAGTCACATGCGAGACTCGAAAGTCACAGATGTTATAAATGAATTGATTCAAAAAAAAATTGTTGAGACAATTTCTCCAGCTTTTCAACTCTTTATCACAAAAAACATTCAACTTAACAATTCGTAATTCAACACAATAATAATTCACATGACATTTAATTTAATTTCAACTAAACTTATAATTAAACAAAATCAATTTTCATAACATTCAAGTATATCATTTAACTATATCTAAAAATTATCTTAGCTTGTGAACAAGCCTAAACCACTCGTTCATGAAAAACACTCTCATTCTCTACTAATTTCATTTTGATATCCTCACTCTCCTCAACTTTCTAAAATCCACCACAATACAAAAGGAGTATAGTGTCAGCCACGACACATCTGAACTCATTGACTTCTTTGTTCCATATATGTGATGTAATAGCAATTGTCCTCCTAAAGCTAGATCTTTGTGGTGATGGGGAAGAATAAAAAGTTCTTGTTTATTATCAGTAAAAAAAAAAAATAAAGTTGTCACCTAGTATTTTGATCACTAAAAACCCTAATTAGTCTTAAAGTCTGCATAAGGAAACTAATCGTGTATAAGTAGGGTTTATCACCCCTAATGTACCTTACCTAAGATAAGTTGTATTGTTTATTTGTTTGATATAAACTAACATATTGTAATGTCTTCTAATTGTTGGTCTGTCTAAGATTTAAGAAAAGTCTTTCTCGATAAAAAGGTCCTTATCTTATCAGATTAAAACTTAACCATTTTAATGTCAAAACATATTTATTTTTTGAATTTTTCTTTTAATATCAGGAACTCGTCTTACGTATAAGTTCGTAATCCTTGATATTAAAACAAATAAAATAATTTTTTTATTTTTAAAATGTAAGCCAAGTTCTTATGGATTTCATAAATTAGTTATTAAATCCAAAAATACATGCAAATATATTAACAAAACTATTTTCTTGATTTTTTTTATTTAAAGATGCTAAATCATGTCATCTATTTTTATTTTATGAAATATGATTTTTTTGTTCTAATGAATTTCATAAATTAGTTATTAAATCCAAAAATATATGCAAATATATTAACAAAACTATTTTCTTGATTTTTTTATTTAAAGATGCTAAATCATGTCATCTATTTTTATTTTATGAAATATGATTATTATTTTTTTTTGAGAAACTTAGTCATATGCAAATTAAAATAAAAATTGTATTTTTAAAATAAAGATTTTATATTGTTGTTTTTGTGGAAGAAAACGGATTCGTTTAATACCAAAAAAGTATCTCGCATGTAGGTTACAATTCCAAATATTAAATATGTGAGGGTAGAAAAAAGTAGGGAATTCAAAATTAATTGCAAAATGATCTTTCAAAAATTAAAAAATTATATAAAAAAAAACTAGACGAATACCGTGTTTGGCAATATGCAAATAAAATGTTTTTATCAATGCTATTTTAACCATAATATCAATTCAAGGCAAATTATCATTCATCAACTCAAAACCAAACAACAAAAAACATCTACACAAATCTTATTAATTTCACGAAGTTTATTCAAATTTCATGTTAATTCAAATAAATCAACACATACCCAAACATAAATCATGAACCAACATTTAACGTCTAAAAAGCAATTATAACCCAAAAAATAAACTTGCAATTCAACGCAAATTATCGAACCCAAAACACACATGAATTTAAATCAAATAATGTCCAAACAGTCCAAAAATATACACAACAATAAACAATTTGTCCTAAATTTCTCAATGTTATAGCAATTTATCCAAAAATGATTTGAGTTTTTATATTGACCTTTCTAGGCGTTTGAAATGTCCAGGATATACTAAAATAGACACTGGAAGACCGTTGGAATAGTGGCAGCGCATGTACCATGTGCCTCCACCACTGCTAACGTGTGGATTCATGCGCTGCTACTATTGGAGGAGCGCGAGTTGTTGTATCTAAAGCTCGTCTGCTCCCTTTTCACTTCCTAGCTAGTAGAGTCATACAACGTCAATCCTGGAGAGAGATCTGGTGACTTGAAGGTTAGGTCATTTCCTCCTTTTTATTTTTCAAATCTGATTATCTCTCTTATCTTTCTCTTAGTTTCCGCTTTCTTTTCTTTTTTGTTTCAGGCAAACGAAGGGTTTGTTGTAGGCAAGTGACGGGTCTATGGTGGAGAGTGTGGTTGTGGTTTATGTTCTAAGAGAAAGGTTGTTGGTCGTCATAAGAGAGTTGGTTGTTTTGGATCTGTGGGTGAAACATCGGTTAGGGAAAGTTGGGTTGATAGAACTTTTCTAATGGTGAAGGATGTTACCATTTGAGAAGATTAGGGATGCTACCATGGCTGGACTTGGAGAAGATTGTTGACAACACTACTGTGTTGGATGGCTAGACTCAGAGAAAATTGTTGACAATGTTGTTGTGGTAGACGGCTCGAAGGTGCATAGTTATTGTTGGCTGCTTCTAGCTAGTTCAAGTCGATAGTTACTATAGCGTGAGGGTTATTAGTTGTACGGACCATCACGACGGTGATAGATTGGACAATGGTTGTTAATGAGAGAGATGTCGTTATTGGTGTGGTAGTGGTTGATTGACAGTGGAGGAGCTGACAAAAAGAGGATGGATGGGTCAGCTGTGGAGGAAAGAGGATGCTTTTTGCCTTTGTTTTTTATTTTCTCTTTCTTCAAATGTCATTGTGGAGAGAGGATCAAGATGGGTTGTCGAGCTTGGATGGTGGTTAGGTCAATGGTGGTTATTGGTGGCGAGATTAGTGGTTGGTTTGGTACGGGTTCAATTGAGGATATCGATGGGTGGAGACTAAAGATTGAGGAGAGAAGACATTGTGTTTATGGCTACTAAGGAATCAAAAGAAAAGGTTGGGTTTGCTTTAGACTAGGCTGATCGAGAGCTCATTTTCTAATCAATAAATATGGAGTTCTGGACCTCCAAATCAGATGAGATTTGATCCCTATGCTAGATATACAATCCCTTTACAAGAATCAATTACGTTTATCCTATATTTACATCCAGTTTGTCACAATGATCTCTCCAAAGTACATTTCTCGGTCAGCCATGATTGAAGAAAAAAAACATCATGATTGTTTAAAATTCTGGCTACCTTCTCTTGACAGGTTTAAGCTTATAAAAAGATAAAAGAAACCAGAATGCACCTTTCTAGGAAGGTTAAAGGAGAGAATGGGCACTATTTTTCTCTAACAAAATCTCGACAAAACCACCATGGTTTTGCCATTTCAGGTTTTGTTAAGCTTATAAAAAATTGTTCTTGAGCACACCAAAAGATCGTGGGAAAGATTATTGATAAAATTACAGGAAAAAAAAGAAAGAAAATACATAAAAATCAATAAAATACTTAGAATAGAATAGAAAGGAAATAAAGGTAACAAATATTGTGTTTTAAAAAGAAATGAGGGGAATCTAAATCAATCTAAAATTGAAAAGAAGCTAAAAATCAAGAGAAAGAATCAATTGTTTCATTGTTAGGTAAACCTTCAAACTTTGATAGGGAATAGAGCTTAATGAGCACACCCCCTCCCTCTTTATTTTTTTTTCTTTTAAATTATCATTTGTGATGTTTATTATACATCCTTTGAAGTCATTTATTATTTTGAAGGCCATGATTATTGTTTTGAAATGTTTAAACATGCTTTGAATATAGCTTATGTATACTAAGTTTTGTTTATTATCTTGTTTTAATGTGTTGGAATATAATTATGGAATGACAAATGTTAGTATAGAATGTTATTTTTGCATGCTTTGATGTTAGGTTAATTTCGTTTGAAGTTATGACAATATGTTTTAAGTTTTGATATTGTTGTGGTTTAGATTGTTTTAGGTTAGTTTGTTGGGTTTGATGAAGTTATAAGTATGTTATTTAAGCTTCAAGACAATATTTATGACCAATAGAATAAGTTTATGCATAGAGAGAGGTTTTTTCTACATGATATCATTATGGTTTTTACTTGTTGTTTTTACCTTTAATCTTACATCTCTTATTGTTTTGATGATTCCAACAATTCATGGTAAGCATGCTTAAACTTAGATTGCTAGGTTTGGATTGTTTTTATGAGTTCTATTATATTTTTTTTAGGTTTAGACCTTTTTTGGGGGTTTTTGGGTTTGCTAATTTTTCTGGGTTGACAGTCATTCGTTAAACTTTGTCTTGACTCTTTGTTTTCTAAGTCATTTCGATTGATTGATGGTTCTTATACAATCGTACGTATTTGTTTATTTTTAATTTAAATTTTTTATGATTTAAAAACATAGATTTTAAAGTTTTTTTAATACTCATTTGTTTTGCTTTGTTTTTTCTTTTATATATATATATATAAAATCAAATAATCATAATATTTACTTGATTATCGTGATGATTCAACTCATATTTTTGTTTGTTTGAATAGTGTGTTTATATGTCTAATCAATTTAATCTAGTCTATTTTTTAATCTTTATTTCTAGATTTGTACGGAAGTTCATGTGCAAATTCAAATATTCTTCCCTCTTTGATCTTCAACTGGAGTTGCAAGACACAGCTGTAGCATGAGATGAGATACAACTCCCAAATGCTTCCAGATATAATTGACAGTAGGCATAGATTATTCAAAGGCACAGAACCGTTCTCAATCATCACTTGCACGAAAGCTTATCATTGATTTATTGAATCAGATACATCATAATAGATCATCAAGTCATTGAGATAGTGAAACATTTTCATAGCTCGAATGACACGAGGACCATTCATCCCAAGAAGGTAAATACTAAGGAGAAAAGCAACAAATTAAAATCAAATGAAAAATTGACAGCTAACTACAAGAACAGACAAAGATGGAAGCTTTTTCTTTCCAGGAAGAATGGTATTTGCGAAGACCAGAACAGAAAAGCTAATGATAATTGAATAGTTGGACCTAATCCTTATACTTCATCTCAGACATCAGAAAGCCAGGCATCTCAAAGGAGCCTGAGAACTGTTCAACATCAGCCTTGAGGGCCTCGATTTCCTTCTTGTTCACCAGACCCTTGTTGAAGTCCTTCAAGAGCTTTCCATGTTCCTTTTGGATGCTCAGTGTGATGGTCACAGCACGGTGGAGGAATTCTCCAATCTGCTCGAAATCCTTCTCAACCAAACCTCTAGAAGTCATGGCGGGGGCACCTGCCAACAAAAAGCTCCAATTAATAGCTCCTAACTAATAGAGGACGAGGGTTCTCATTTCAAATTGTCCAATATCACCATTATCTAGATAATGCATCCGTAGGGTAAGTTCTTACCGATTCTCACTCCACCAGGTGCCAAAGCACTGCTGTCACCAAACACGGCATTCTTGTTCACAGTGATGTTTGCAAGGTCGCATAGTTTTTCAACTTTGTTGCCTGGAAGAACATTATTTGAAGGATCAATTTCACATCAGATTAAACCAACATGCATGACCCAGAAACTTTACAATTCAATTCTTTACCTGTCAACCCAAGGGGCCTAAGATCCCACAGAACAAGGTGGTTCTCGGTGCCTTCAGTAACAAGCTTGTATCCCTTGCTCATCAAGTAGTTTCCAAGGGCAACTGCATTGGCCTTGACTTGCTTAGCATAGGCCTTGAACCCAGGGCTCTGGGCCTGTTTCAATGCAACAGCCAGAGCACCAATCTGGTGGTTGTGAGGACCACCCTGAAGAGATGGGAAAACTGCAAAGTTGATCTTGTCTTCAAAGTCATAAACTGCATCCTCTGGCTGACCCTTCTTGGGTGGCTTAGGGCCCTTGCGGTAGAAGATCATACCAGCCCTGGGACCCCTCAAACTTTTGTGGGTTGTGGTGGTGACTATGTCACAGTACTCAAACGGGTTGGCAGCTTCCTACAACCAAAAAAGAACAGTAAAGATTTAGACCGGATCTAGACATTTTACATTAAATATGTAAAAAGAAAAAAAAAGGTGACAGCGCCAATCTTTCAACTGCAACAGAATTGCTTGCATATAAATAATGCAAGCTTATTTCTTGGATTATCAGAGTAGAACCTAAAATTCTGCAGCACATTTTAAACTCGAATGATAATTACATGGAGAGACTTCATCGTAACATCAATTGAATGGATAAACATTGCATACCATTAGCTTTAACATTTCATGTTAAGCTTCGAGCATTTATACATGCATACACATCTCCATATCCAAGAATTCCACTAGTTCAAAATAGCTCTCGTCACCTAAATAAACAACAGGCTCGAATCTAATTCCTTTAATCAAATTAGATGATTAATTAGATAGGAATTGACTCCATGATCATTAAGAACATATTTCCTTTAACATCTTCTGCATGCAAATGCAAATCAATTAGATTTTAAACTCTGATCTTTTAAAAGCTTTCAGCTTTGCATGCATTTAACAAACTGCAAAGAAATGACGGACAAGTAAAAAATCTACAAAATCAATCCCATAAACCAACCAATCTAGTAAATTCATTAAACACACGTGGCACCACATCATGCCAAAGCCAGATCTAAAGCTGAATTTACATTAAATCATGCTGGATCACCACAAAAGAACCCGGATCAGAATTTTAAAATGCAGCTCAAGAAACACCAAACTCAGAACAGATCTTTCAGAGCTTAAGCTTCTCCAGATAACCAGGAACAAAACACGATCAAATCTAGCACGACAGATTAATCACATGAAAATACAGATCCAACAGCCAAAAATCGAAAAAGCAATACATACCTGAGCAGCAACAAGGCCACTGATGTGAGCCATGTCACAAAGCAAAAGAGCACCACACTTATCAGCAACAGATCTAAACTTCTTATAATCCCAGTCTCTAGGATAAGCACTTCCACCACAAATAATAAGCTTAGGCCTAAAATCCAAAGCCTTTTCTTCCAACCTATCATAATCAAGAAACCCAGTTTGCGGGTTCACCTTGTAAGGCAAACTCTCAAAATAAATACTGGTAGCTGAAATCTTTTTACCCCCAGATGTGTAATACCCATGAGTCAAATGCCCCCCAGAAGGCAAATCCAAGCCCATGATTCTGTCATGGGGCTGGAGAACTGCTGTGTACGCAGCGAAATTTGCAGGGGAACCAGAATAGGGCTGGACATTTACACCCCATTTAGTGGGGTCTAAATGAAAAGCTTGAAGGGCCCGAGCTCTGCAGAGATTTTCAATCTCATCAATATATTCATTACCACCGTAGTAGCGGTTACCTGGCATACCCTCAGAGTACTTGTTTGTGAGAGCGCTTCCAAGAGCCTCTATAACGGCGAAAGAAGTGAAGTTTTCTGATGCGATCAGTTCGATTCCTCTGCATTGGCGGCGTTTTTCCTTCTCGATTAAGTCGTGGATTTCTGGGTCAACTGTTTGGAGGGAGGAGTTTCCCCACACAGTTACTGGATCCATGTTCGAGGGAGGGGGGAAGGAATGGGTTGCACTTCGCAGAGGGTGGTGGCTTCGTGGCTGGCAAAGAGAGAGGACGGTCTTGTGGGGGATTATAAAGGGAGGAGGAGAAGTGGGGAATTACTGTTTTGGGGTTTTTATTTGATTTAGTTTAGGTGGTATGAGGTGGCAAGAGCCTAAGAGGACCACCAGTTCATGCAAGCCAGTTTGGTTATTTTTACGTATGGCTTAGTTGTGATTTATGTCATTTTGGAGGTTTGACTCAAATGGTTTTTACTATAAGAAACCATTACCCAAAATAAAATAAAAAAATTAAAACATTAATAGAGATAATTTGGCTATTTATTGTTTTTTATCACCGTGGTTATGATGTATTTTAAAATATTTTTTATTTAGAAATATATTAAAATAATATTTTTTATATTTTAAAATTATTTTTAATATGAATATATCAAAATAATTTAAAAATATCAAAAAAATATTAATTTAAAGTAAAGAAAAAAATAAAATATTTTTAATTTTTAAAAAAATATTTTTTAAATACAAAAATAAACAACGATACATAAAAAAACAAAAAAATTTGAATTTTGTCCGCAATAATTGAAAGGCTTGGTTTTGCAAATATATTAATTTAAATTTGTAAAAAAATAGACTTCATATGTAAAATATAAAAAATTAGGTTGGTTATAGCTATGGGTGTAAAATAAAAAAAAGTTAGGTTGGTTATAAAAACCTCACCTAATTATATTTATGAAGTCAGCACCAGAACTTCTTCTTTTGTTTTCCTTCATCGTGTTCCAATTTTCAAAAATTATTTTTTTCTTTCTCAAAAATAAAATCCAAAAGTTTTTCGGATAAGAAATTAGTTAGTTGGAATCGGGTTTCCGTTTCGCTATTTCCAAGGAATACATGGCATGACATGTACGTTACACGTTAAAAGCATACCACGTAAAAAAATTAAAATAAACTATTTCATGTGAGTAAACACTGTACATTAGCCTTGATTGATGGTAGATTAATTATAACAGTGAATTAGTCTTTCAAAAAAAACTAATTAATCTCTTTTAGGAGTAAAATGATATTTTTGCTAGATTCATTTGTTATTTTAGAATTGTTTAGGGTATTTTAATTTTTTTATAATTTTTTATACAGTTAAATTACTTGATTATTCTTAAAAACAAAAAAAATTAACTAAGATTTAGGAAGTTTTTGAAATTTTATTTTGACATGCGTAGTGTATCTACTCTATTGCTTTTAGAATTAAAAAGTCATTGACTTTGCTTTAGGGAGGGGCATGTTGATATTTGCATATTAGTTTTTTTTTATAATTATTGGGTGGTTCTAGGGATGATTAAATAATTTAATTAATTAAAAAAAAAAGTTGTTGGCACATCATGGAATTTGCCAACGAGCGCGCCACTCTGTCGTTTTCAAGCAGCGCATGTTGTAACTCATGGCAGGTAAAAATCATCTTTCTTAGTGTCTTCTAATTCACAACGACAAGGGTTGCCTCTTCATGAATGTAGCATGTGTGACTTAATTCTTAAAGGTTTAGCGGTGATTGGCTTTTTTTTTCCCTTTCTTTCTTGGTTTCCATGTTGCCCTTGCAACATTTCACATCAACCCTTCTAGTAACTATTTTATTGCTCTTAGAATTAACAAAAGTCATAGGCTTTGCTTGAGGGGCATGCTGGTATTTTTATATTGATTTTTTTTGTAATTATCATTGATCCTAAGGGTGATTTGGTAATTTGATTAACTTAGGTTTAGGAAAATCATCTGGGTTCATTTGTTGTTGTTTTTTTTAAAAAAAAAAACTCATGTTTTCTAGTTTCTTCATTTAGCAATTGATTTAATTGGACATTGGGCTATATAAATGTTTTTTCTTTGTACAAAGTTTTTCATTGCTTTTAGAAATAGTTTGGGTTATCTAAGGTTTATTATTTTTTTTCTTTATTATATTTAGCCTGTTTTAGAAGAATTTTTTTGAATTAAATTAAAGTAATTGCTCAATATGTATTTTTAAAAATCATGTAATATGTCACCATCTCCATTCATTTTAACATTTTTTAAGTTAAAAAAAATATATTTAACCTGCAATGTAGTATAAGGTATTAAGTCATTTGTTTTTTTTTAAGCTCATGTTTTTTCGATTTTATCCGTCAATATTTAATTTATTTGAAGATTAGGCTCTTTTTTTTTGTTTTTATATAATTTCATTCATTTTGAAAATGATATGGATTATCTCAGGTCTTTTTATTTATCATTCATTGTTATTTTTTTAATTATATTATTAAATTAACTCAACTTAATGGATCATGTCAGGTCAATCACCCAAGTTTTGAATTTTTCTTTCTTATTTAATTGTTCAAGCCGCATCATAGTGCAGGACACCATTTTAGATTTGCTCGAGTTATTTTTTTATTGAATTTTTTTTCATTTCAGGTCTTCAATATTTAATTAATTTAAATTTAAATTCATAATTTGTTTTAATTTAAACTTCACAACATTTTTATAGATTCATATTATAAATTAAAAATTTTACAGGTTAAATATAATTGGTCTCGATCTACTGAATTAGTGTCTCAATTATTATTAATTTTTTTCAACAATTATAGATCTAACTCTTGACTTCCTAGCGAGTGGGGACAAAAGTAGATATGTTAAGGGCTAGATTTACAAAGCCGAGTAGCCGACACATTGAGGATCCACGTCGTCATATTTAAATTAATAACGCATCCATGCATTGGAAAACACTGCTCATACTTCCTTTTCGTTTATTCCAACAGGTCTTTTGCGGTGTCTGATATTCTTTCTGACAGTTATTTTTTAATGTTTTTTTTAAATATATTAAAATAATATTTTTTATTTTTTAAAAATTATTTTTATATTAACACGTAAACACCAAAAAAAATATTAATATAAAATAATAAATAAATACATAAATATTTTTAAAATGTAAAAAAACAAGCAAATTCTTTATCTGAGAAACATTTCTTGCGAGCCCAAAGAAAACTCATCAAGGATCATTGCAAACTAGTGTTGTTATTGAATCTGATATTTATTGTAATTTTAAAATATAATTATATATATAATTTGGTTTAAAATCAGTATTTTAATTAGGATTTATTTTGTTAAAAGCATAATAGTAATTATCAAATTGTCAAATAACACTTTTATTTGTGTGTGTGTGTGTTTTTTTTAAAAAAATCTTAAATGTGTTTTGATTACATCTATTTTTAAATTAAATTCTATTTGGTATGATTTTTTGTAAACTTATTTAAATTATTCTTTAAATTTTAACTCTTGAAAGAATTTTTTACTTAAATAAAAAGATTTATTACAGAATAAAGTAAGAATCTTGATTTAATCAGAATTTAAGATTTTTAACTTTTGACTTTTTAATTCCAACTTATATTATATTTTTTCTTGTTTTAAGTAACTTTTACCAAGCATTCTTCTAATACTTAAAGTAACTTTTACTTATTTTTATATTTCTGTATTATGATTTAAAATTAAAAAAATATTTTCCATAGGTTATACCAAATGTATATTAAGTTTTCTTTTTTAATTTCAACTCAAATGCAACACCATAACACATAGCTATCATGTAAAATATAAATGTCAACCCATGGATAGTAAACATGGTGACCTAGTTAATATTATTACTCGTTTGTTTTTATATTTTAAAGATATTTGAATTTAATATAATTAATATTAAGAATTTTTTTTTAATCAAACATAGTTAAAAATAGGAGGACCGGATGAAAAATCCTTACGACAACAATTTACTAGAGAAATTTGTTTTTTTTTTTAATTTGAGGAAACCCACTTCCTGAAAATTGTATTTTATAAATTCAGGTGAACAAGTAAAATCTCGACCGGAAAAATCACTCTTATTCAAATTAATCTTCAGTCAACTTAACAACCAAAATCAACATTCTGACCGTACTTTTGTTGCAAAAATAAAACTCAAAACTGCATTGGATATCATCTTGTACAATCTGGTAAATAATAAAGGGGTGAAGCTTAACATACCCACTCCAAAAACAAAGAAAGAAAAGAAGACCTACGTTTAGAAATTTAGTCATGACATAACTCTTTGAAACTAGAATGTGTTTGTGATTGTGGTAGCAGTAATCGTGGTTGTTCAAAATATTTTTTATTTTAAAATATATTAAAATATTTTTTTTATTTTTTTAAAATTATTTTTGACATCAGGACATTAAAACGATCTGAAAACATTAAAAAAATCATTTTAAACAAAAACAAATTAAAATTTGAGGAAACCGCATCCTCAAACAGGATCTAAGAGTCAGTTTGTTTCCATGATCAATTTAGCGGTTGGTCACACAAATAAACACGTATATCATAGTAGTTTTCATAAATGCGTTTTGAAAATATAAATTTAATCAAAAGTATAAATTATAGTTTTTTAATTAATATTTCAAGAAAGAGTTTTTAGTTGCACCCATTATAAATTTTAGTGTGCTTTAATTAACTAAATATTCTCAAATCTATATTTAAAATAAAATCCTGAATTATATGAACGAATGGACCTAACAACCTCAACTTTGGGTTGAAATCTTTGCAAACTTTCTTTGCTGAAAATTGAGTAATGGACAAGGTAAGGGCATCTATCTTTGGTTGGTTGTATATTTTGACATTGATATCTAACTGTATTTTTAAAGTTTTTTTATTTTAAATTAATATTTTATATTTTAAAAAATAATTATTATCATCCACGTAAACGCATCCATAATGCCTCTTCTAAATGAATGCTGTAGGATGTGCACACCGTGTCGTTGTTAGGGTTAAGAAGCGGTGGTGTTGGAAA
Source organism: Populus simonii (assembly GCA_007827005.2). NCBI lineage: Eukaryota > Viridiplantae > Streptophyta > Magnoliopsida > Malpighiales > Salicaceae > Populus > Populus simonii. The sequence continues at coordinate 4,836,192 of CM017480.2, forward strand.
ATTACACGAGAGTTGGTGGATTCGGGGGTTGTTGAGGATCCTTTGGTCATTTACCACCTCTCCTGATGTTGACAGCAGGCATCCTTTCTCCCCACTCCACTACTAAAATGTTGGTGGCCTTCGCCTTCATTTCTTTAATCAGCAGAGTATGACCACATTTTATTCACCCAAAAATCGATGGAGTGTGAGAGCTGACAGATCAATGATGACCACAAAGGCAATTTCTTAATTCTTGGCTAGGTTTTCTGGCAATTTCTCACCAACCCCACCAACCCCTTCCTGGGCACGGGAGTTTTGGCTCTTTGGAATGTCAATTTTATCAACACAGGCTGCGGCTAATCCAACATATTAATGGAAAAGACACAGAAGTTTATCTGCTTCGTAAAGGAATTTCATGTCAAACTCATGAGTTTTGTTCTCAACAACTTGAGAATTTAGTGGTTACAGCAAATTTGATTGAAGCTGCTTTTATGGTTTCCCATCTTTGTCTGTGATGGTTCCAGCCTACTTTGGGCACAAAGTTGCTCTTAGTATTCAAGTCTTTGATTAGTTACATTTCACATCAAATTTGTTTGTATAAATATATTTAATTTATTAATAAAAAATTTATATTTTTAATATTCATTAAATATTTAAATAATAAATTTAATATTTGATTAATGAACCTAAAACATAGTTAATATCACTTAGAGGTCACTCAAACTGATTTTTTCTCCGATAGAAAACTAATGAGAGATAAACCCGCGTCTAAGAACTATTACTATTAATAATTACCTAAATTTCTGAATCTAGAATTTTTTTTCTATTATATCTGATAAATCCAAATTTAACGGGTTAAAAAAACCTTTTAAAATACAACATTCAACGTACTTATGCATAGCAACTTCATAGGGTTATCATAAGGGAGGAGCTCGACTCCATGGTCTAATCCTAGAGGAAGAGTCTTACTCTATTGGCTCGTTCTAGGTAGCGTGTTTGGGTCCATTTTTCACATTTAATGGACTCCAAGAACTTGCTCGAGCCCAACTCTCCCTTGAGAATTTCTCTAGAACTCAAAGTGAGTCTCTCATTATTTTATATTGATTCAGTACATATTATTTTAAGTAGAATACAACTAAAAATATCACAAGAGTGAAATTACACTTTAATTCCCTATCTCTACAAAAAAAAAAAAAGACTTATGAGCTATAAAATACACCATGAATCCTTTAAACGTCAGGTTTGCAATCTCATCATTCTTAATATTTTTAGCTTTTATATTTTTAGAGTTTATCTCTATAAATATCATCGCATTTTCTCTATTTACAAAGTTACTGATTTAAGCATCTGCAAGTCTCCATATCTATCAAAAGAGAATTTTTTATAGGAACCAGCTACCGATTATTTTGACTTACTAGGCACCACCAATTATTAGCTATCAACAACCTGAGTTTTTCATATAAAACTATCATGCACCTTATCTAGAAAAAATAAATCAAATTATTTAAACTAAGAAATTAACTAATTATTCAACATATAAGTTTTATTATATTTTTTTTCACCTTATAGATCTCAATTATAATTTTTTACTAAATTGGGATTTGTCTCAATATTTTTTTTTCCTTAACTCAACAAGAATTGGAAATATTTTTATGAATTTTCCTGATCTAGAATATATTTTTTTTCACCTATTCAAAACAAAATAACATTCAATTTTCTAGCCATATGATTTTTAAATATTTTTATGAATTTTTATTTCAACTTTAATATTTCTTTTAGCAAATATAATGTATTGATTTTAAAATAATATTTCATGAAAACTCTTTTTTTTATTTTTTTTTATTTTTAGCTTTTAAGCATACATTAAATATGAATATATTATTTTGATAATTTTTTAAAACCACTTTAATAATTATAAAATAGATTTTTTTAATAGAAACAATGATACAAATCAAAAACTTTATAAATAAATAAAAAATAAAATTCAAAACTACCAAATTTTAGAAATTTTTTTAAAAAAAGTTGTACACGCCACGTATCTCGGAGATACAAACAAGCAATTTCCAAAAGAAATGGTAGGAAAGCGCCTTACCTACTACGGTACTAATATATATATATATATATATATATATATATATATATATATATATATATATATATATATATATATATATGGACTTCCCTTTGAGTCATGTTGGTGTGCACTGTGGACCAAATTCCACTTTTGGGCCTTGCAAGCTTGGTTATATAAAATAATAATAATAATAGACATGAAGCGTGATTGAAGAAGCAAAATCGATAAATTAGGAAGACTCACTTCACTTTCTTCCCACTCCTCTAATTTATGCCCTTTTCTTTTGACAGGTGGCATGTAGACAATAACATTTGCCATAGCATGTTTTGCTCTCCATGGCACCAGACCGTTGCTCTCTCTCTGTCTTCAAGTTGCACCTTTGTTCTTGAAAACAAAACCAAAAGGTAAATTCATGTTGTTCTCCGAACAAATGGCGTTGACTGTGGTTGCTCAGGATTTTTTTTTTCCTTGAAAAAAAAAAAAAACAGGAATTGGATCTGAAAGTCTGGAACCAACCTTTTTTTATTATGTTTTTCAAATCATATAGCTTGCCACTAGAAGATAAGTTCCGATTTTATGTTTTTTTATGTTTTTCAATTATGTTTTTTTTTTAATTATGGTTAAACCAAACTTTTTTTTTATGAAAACAAAAATATTTAGGTAAAAGAGATTCTTTGATAGTGTTATATGACTTTGTTCAAAATGTCAACTTTGTAATTTCCCGACTTAACTTGTTGTTTAATTTGGGTTTCAAATTAAATTATGTAAGAACTATCTTGAGATGACTAAGCCCATTTCACATGTCCAAAAGCTACTTGAACGAACCGGTAAAAACATGGTTTGACTTTAAAAAAATCAAATTGATAAATTTTAAAATATTGAGATAGTGATATATTGGATTGACTTGGTTTCGTGATTTCCTGTCAAACCTGTGATCCAGATTATAGACTCAACTGTATTTAATAACTTTATTATTTTAATTATTTTTTATTTAATTATACAACAACAAAAATAAAAGTTTACAAAATTGAACACCAACTAAATGTCGTGATATTTATTTAAGACCGCAATAATATTATAAAAAGCAAATTAAAATAAATTATGAAAACCTATTCAAAATCAACCAAATGTTAAAGGATGAATGAAAAGAAACAACAATAAAAAATCAATAAAAACCTGGTTGATAATCTGGGCGCTGGAGGGGGGTGGCCTAAAAACTCATTTTCAACCCAATTTTACCCAAACACATCTAATAAACACCATAAAATCTCCATAAACCACATATCAATTCCAAAACACCTTAAAATCACTAAAAAAACAAAGAAATCAATTAAATAAAAAAAATCTAAATGGAACCTAATCTATGCTTTTAGGCATATTTGTAGAAAATAACTACTACCATCGAATTTCTCTTGTCGAATGGAATTCATTGACAACAAGATCAACCATTTTATCATCGGATTATGGAGAAACAACAACTTTCTCTCTTTATTTTCATAATTCAACAATCTTTTCTTTCATCTCTCAAATCTAAGGATTGAAAAATAAACAAAATAAACATTGAACCAAAACTAAAATTGCAAAAACTATAGGGATTGTAGAGAAAGTAAAGGAAAAACATGTGGACCAAAACGTACATTTTATAACGATTTTGTTATTTGCTATGTGATTTCTTCTTGTTTTGCACTTTGGTACTCTTTTGTTAAATTGTTTATTTCATTAATAAAATTTTAGAATTTGGCCATTAGTTTGAACATAGAATGCTGCAATTAGAAAACAAAGTTTGAGGAAAAAATTAAAGAAAAAAACATGATACTATGAATTGCTATAATGATTTACCTAGGTCTCCATTTTCTTTTCCTATCTCACACCCTCTTCAATTGTTCTCACCATGCATAAGTTTGCTTTGTAAGTCTGATGATGATTTACTTCACCCTTATCTATATTGGGACCTCCTTATACTAAGAATCCTCTCTACATCTTGTAGTCAATAAATAAGTTTTTTTATTTGCAAGGTTAATGTGAATACTCATCTCGATCAAGAGACCACATCTTTTACACACCTCACTTTGAAAATGATTTTTTATAAATGCCTATAGATTTGTGGTCATCATTCCCCTAGTGATCGTCTAGGGTTCTCATCTCTACTATCTAAAGGGTTGATTATGTAATATTTCCCTATATGTCTCCTCGCCACTAACTAATAGAAATCATCAATGTATTCATCACAAACCTTCCTCTTTACCTCAGTATGTGGAGTTACTGGTACAAAGTTTAAGTATACATGAAAGAAAGGATGTGATCTTTCATAATCTCTCAATTATTGATCCTCTATTTACCTGCCTATCTCACATCCTTTTTTATTGCTCTAACCAGACAGAAACTCACCTTATAAGTTTAATGACGATCAATTTCACCCTTATTTGTGCTAAAGCTTACTTATACTAAAAGATCCTCTTTATTTTGTGCAACCAATCAATAATCTCCTCTACTTGCACGATTCTTGTGAGCTCAGAGAGTTTTGTATAAAATCTTAAGTCTTTGCAATACTTATCTCGATCAAGAGACTGTCTCTTTTACACCTTTCACCCTTGAAAATGATTTTTAAAACTGTTGGTGGGTCCATGGTCATCATTCTCTTCGCGATCCTCTAGGCTCTTACCTCTACTAACTAATGATCAATTCTATACTTTATCTCTACATGTTTGTTATTACTAATTCATGAAATCTGTTTCTCTTAGGGGACCTCCTCTCCTCTTTTTACATGAGCACGTCTTATTCTATGATCTCTTCCAGTCATGGTTACTTAACAACATACAATAATTAACCACCAAAAACCGCTAGATTCTGATATCAACTGAAACAATTAAAAAACAAAGGATAATAAGTTTTGTTACAAGTAAAAACTTTCAAAGACGAAGAACACCATAACTATGAAAAGACATCGAAAATATTTAACTATTATTCATTTAAGTCTTACTTGAAAAAATGCTATTACAACTTTTTATTTAGAAAAAACTGGAAAACCTTATTAATATTGAATAAAAAAATTAAAACAGAAAAATCATTTCATTCAAATAGAAAAACTAGAAAATTTTAATAATACTTAGTAGAAAAATAAAATTGCTGAAATAAAAATATTTATTTTTTTCAAAAGAAATCCCTCTTTTGCCACTTTACCACTATAAGAAAAGGAACAAAAAAAAGGTCTCTTTGTTTTTATTGCAAGCTATCAGTATATTCATAAATCCCCATTCAATGATAACAACCAGTCTAAATCAATTACAAATTATTTATTAAAAAAAATTTATGTGATTAATAATATATTTGTACTGCATTTAATTAAACTTTGGGAGGTAGTGATGGCCCACAACCTCATTATCACGTGGAAATATTCCCTGTGCTGGCAGCTGCTGCTGCTGCATTCGCGTTATCACGTTTTTTTTTTTTTTTATCACTTTTCCATGTATAGAAACGTTGCTTTACATTAATTGGATGTCCACTACAGATATTTTCATTTCATTTTTTTTAAAATTGATTTCATCATAATCCACCGACAGTCCATGATCCTCCGTCCTTCCCTTCAGATCTGAACGCAGTACACCCGTATCTATCTCAGCTACGCTGTAGCATCAGGGCCCTACACGGCTGTCCCACCGAATCACCACTCCTCCAACTCCGACACCTTGTGATTGTTTCTGCATTTTGCAGTCGTCAACAAGAATCGGAGATGGAATGCACTCTTTCAGTGTAGTTTAGGAAGCAAGATTCAATAGGCTATAAGAAAATAATATTTTAATTATTTTTAAATTTTTTTTTAATAAAAGATGTAAATTAGAGAGAAATTTCAATTGTGATACATAGAAACACATCAGAACGTCGTTATATATATATATATATATATATATATATATATATATATATATATATATATATATATAATGTTAATTAAGCCACCAAAGTCAATGTTAATCTTCTGACGAGGAAGAACAATGAAATAAATGCATCCTAATTAGTTTATCAATGAATATTAGAAGCAAGTAGTTAGCTGCCCAAGAAACTTTCTGGCGGTGTATTATTAAACTTAGTTTGGATCGGTGAAGCTTATTGACTCGGATTCTAGTATGTATCAGTTTTTAAATTAAATAATATAAAATGGTATCGAATGACTTAGTTAACTTGGAAAATATATATTTTAAAATAATATTATTTTAACCTTTTTTTCCTTATAAAAAAATTAAAATAATAACATTTTGGATTGACTCAGGTCAACCTGTCTAACTTGAGATTCGAGTTATGGATCTGATCGGGTTTAATAATTTCACTTTTAGAACTTATTTTTTATTTAATTATATGACAATAAAAATAGATATTCTTAAAAAACACAACAAATAAATTTATGGAAGAGAAATGTATTTTATTCATCAAAATTGTCTTTTCTATTGAAAAAAATGTACACTTTTTATAAAAAAAACCTACTTTTTTTTATTCATGCATTTCTTTTTTATTTTGTAGAAAACATATTATTTTTAGAAGTATTTTTTATGTAAAAATATATTGCGATCATGAAAGCAAGTCTTAAATTAAAAAAAAAACCATGAATAGACCATTTTCACATGTCTATATTAAAAAAATATATAAAAACAATAAATTGGAATAAAGTATGTAAATAATTTACAATAAAGATATATATATATTTCATTTTTGTTCAAAATAAAGGAGTAAATTATTTTAAGAAGTTAGCATATCAAGCTACATTGACAGTGTTATAAAATTTAGCATGGTCCAATAGGCTAACCCGGTGACCTATCGACCTGGTCTTTAACCTTGGCCAAGTTTCAAAAAAAACTGGGTGAGAATTAACCTGATGAGACACAAATGACTTAGCAAGTCCATCGACGACTCAATTGACATGGTCAAAACTTGATTTGACTTGTATACATATATATTCAAAATGATATTTGTTTAAATATTTATTTTTTAATATTAAAATAATGATGTACTGGATTGACTTGAGTCAACCCGTCTAACCATGTTAAATAACTATGCTTTTTAAAATCTATTTTTTTTATTTAATCATACAACAATAGAAAAGGATATTCACATAAATGACAAAGAATAAAATTATGGAAGGTAAACAAATTTCTTTCATCAAAAATATCTTTTCTTATTCAAGTAACAGTTTTTTTAGCAATAAAATTGTTTTTCCATTAACAACATAGTTAATTGAATAAAAAACAACAACAATCATAAAAGATATTTGAGAAAACTATAATGATTTGAACTAAAAATGAAAAATATATATATTTTTAATAGAACACCTAATTTTCTCATTAATGAGTTTTTATTTTTATTTTGATAGAAACACATTTTTAAAAGTATTATTTTTTGAAGTAAAAATTTATTGTGATCGTGAAAGCATGTTTCAATAACAAAATTATAAATTGATCATTTTTATGCATCTATAAGAAAAAAATAATAAATTTGAGAAAATTATGCAAAACATTTATAATAAAAAAAATAAAAAATAGGTATTTTATTCTCATTCCATAGTAATTGAGCAAATCATTTTAAAATATTTGTATACTAGGCTAATACATAATTATCAATAAAACAATCGATAATATTATCGTGAAAAAACCATAATTTTCTTAAAAACAATGTCATAATTGGACAATCACCTAAATATCATTTTAGTAAATGATTTAAAATGATTTTTCTTTACAAATAAACAAAAAATAAACAAATAAAGAATATCTTACTAGAAGGATAAGTACACTTAGGCCTGACCTTTCTAACCTAGTCATGCCTAGGCTTGAAAGGCCATGGTTTTTTTTTTAATGGAAGAATGATAGATATGTTGTTGATCAAATAAGGACACATCACTTGTTTATGTATACAATATTAAAAAATTCATGGTTTGAGTTTTTAGATTTTAAAAATCTATTTTTTAAAACTTATTTTCACATAAAAATACCCCTTAAACATTTTAAAACCCTTAATAAACCCATTTTTTTTTTTAAAAAAAGCGTGTAATCACTTTAAAAAATCAAAATCAAAATGAACAAAAAAACTTCACAAAACCCGATTTAGTTTTTACGATACATTAAAAAAAAATTCATTCCATTGAACCTCTTTTTCTAAGATTAACCCATTGACATCAAGATCGACTATTTTGGTGTTCTAAATGTGGTTAACTGACCACCTTTTCTTTTCTTTTCCGTTTTTTAAAAACTCCCTTACTCTCCTTTCAAATTTCAAAAAATGAAATGTAATATAAATAAAGTTTAGAACTTAAACGTGAAAAAGAAGAACAAAAAAGAAAAAAGTGAAAACTTTAAAGACTAAACCCATGAACAATAAAAAATGAAAAGGTTGTTTTTTGGATTAAATTTGATCCTTGTTGTTTGAATGTTTTTCAATCAACAAAACTAAATTTTATTTTGTAAATTGAACATCAATTTAATTTTAGATTTTTTTTGACCTTGCAAATTCAACAAAGCACCTGAATCAAAAACCAATTATCAAGGTTAAAATTGTGAAAATAACATAAGGATAAAATAAAAAAAATTCACAGACCGAAATGAATAATTGACCTAGGATAAAAAACAAGAGGGCCAAAATTATACGCAACAATTTACATTATGTTAAGTCTTGAAAAACAATAATTCATCTTATTGAGCATCATTTTAATACCAAGATATTTTTTAACATCGCGAATACAACAAAGTAGCCGAAACCAAGCCAATTATCAAGTTAAAACTTTAAAGCATAATTGAAGGATGTAATTAAAATAAAAAATAAAAAATAAAATAAATAATTCATCAAGAACAAAAAAATATGAAAGAGTCAAAATCTGGTGCACGGTGACAGTCCACAATACAACCATGTTGTCTTGAGAAACATGAATTCACCTTCTTATTTTAGTTTATAGTATACTTATTTAGCAATAATTTCTCATTTTCGCCTCTATGCTCGCATTAATTCAACAAATAAGCACCCGTGATTTTATTTTTATTTATCAAAGTTTCCCTATATTTATTATCCCCATCAATTTCATCCAACTGAACTCAATGGTAAATAAACTACTAATTGCACAGTAACTTTTACTAAGGTAGGGCACCTGTTTTTGACGGCAGGGACACCAATTTCAAGAGAAAAGAGATAATGTAAATGTCACTTACTAGCATTTTTTAAAATAATTGTTTTTTCAAAAAATTAAAATCCCGAACTTAAAAAAAAATTAAAAATTCAAAACCATTAAATAGTTAGAAATGCTCAATAAAGAAGAAAATATATTTTCTGGGAAAGAATTAAAATGATTTAAATAGTTAAAATGATATATACGATCAGTCAAAAAAATAATATATATATATATATATATATATATATATATATATATATATATATATATATATATATATATATATGAAAATAAAAATTTAATGAGACAAGACAGGAAAAAAAAAAAAAACAAAAAAACACACACCAAACTAATACGAGGAAGTGTGAACTGGTCTTTATTACTTTACCATGTACACTCCACCAACTCCCTGAAAATACCCCCAAGACCCCTAATTTTAAGCTCACCCTCTCAACTTTCAATCTCCACCGTCGAATCCTCCCCCTCTAACCTATTTAAAGACACACTCTTCCTCCTCCTAACACTCGCTCTTTCCTTCACAGCCGCTACGCTTCTATTTTCGCTATCGAGGGTGAAGGAAAATAACTCTTCTCATCTTCCATTCTTTCTCTTACAATGGCTTTGCTTGTCGAGAAAACAACAAGCGGTCGTGAGTACAAGGTTAAGGACATGTCCCAGGCTGACTTCGGCCGTCTCGAAATTGAGCTGGCCGAAGTTGAAATGCCTGGATTGATGTCCTGCCGCGCTGAATTCGGCCCCTCACAACCATTCAAGGGAGCCAAGATTACCGGATCTCTTCACATGACTATCCAAACCGCTGTCTTGATTGAAACCTTGACCGCCTTGGGTGCTGAGGTTCGTTGGTGTTCTTGCAATATCTTCTCCACTCAAGATCATGCCGCCGCAGCTATTGCACGTGACTCAGCTGCTGTTTTTGCCTGGAAAGGGGAGACCCTCCAGGAGTATTGGTGGTGCACTGAGAGAGCTCTTGATTGGGGCCCGGGTGGTGGTCCTGATTTGATTGTTGATGATGGTGGTGATGCTACTCTCTTGATTCACGAGGGTGTGAAAGCTGAGGAGATTTATGAGAAGACTGGTGTTTTGCCAGATCCAGCTTCGACTGATAATGTAGAGTTTCAGCTTGTTTTGACAATTATTAGAGATGGGTTGAAGAGTGATCCCATGAAGTATCACAAGATGAAGGAAAGATTGGTTGGTGTTTCAGAGGAAACCACAACTGGTGTTAAGAGATTGTATCAAATGCAGGCTAATGGGACTTTGCTTTTCCCTGCCATTAATGTTAACGACTCTGTGACCAAGAGCAAGGTATTGTTTTTTCTGCCTTTTAGATCTGGGTTTTTGTTGCTTAGATCTGTTATGTCTTTTGTGTTTTATGTTTCAGATCTCATATGATTCATATTGGTGTTTTCAAAATGATAATTGAGTTTTAGATCTGATATTTACTTGATTTTTTTAGTTTGATTCAGTTGTGGTGTGGATTTTTCAAAGGAAATTTTTTAGAGGTTTGTGGCGAAAGAATCCTTTGAAGATCTAATATTTTGTCTTCTTGAAGAAGCAAAAATGACAGTTTTGGAATGTTTCTGTGATGCTAACTCCATTGGAACTAAAGGCACTGTTAATCAGTCGATTTGACTATTAGTGCTCAGCTGTTTGTGTCATGCAGTATGAAGTTGCTAGATGAATATTATGAGTTCATTTTATTTTTTTGTAAGAATCAGCTGTTGATGGCATGATTGCAGAATTGGTTAATCGGGTTTTCCATGATTTCATTTCCTGTTTTGGTCAAACAGTTTCTCATAATCTTTGTGGATGCAGTTTGATAACTTGTATGGATGCCGTCACTCTCTCCCTGATGGTTTGATGAGAGCTACTGATGTCATGATTGCCGGAAAGGTTGCTGTTGTCTGTGGTTATGGTGATGTTGGCAAGGGCTGTGCTGCTGCCATGAAGCAAGCTGGAGCTCGTGTGATCGTGACTGAGATCGATCCCATTTGCGCTCTTCAGGCTCTCATGGAGGGTCTCCAGGTCTTGACCCTTGAAGATGTTGTCTCCGAGGCTGATATCTTTGTGACCACCACCGGTAACAAGGACATCATCATGGTTGACCACATGAGGAAGATGAAGAACAATGCCATTGTCTGCAACATTGGTCACTTCGATAATGAAATTGACATGCACGGACTTGAGACCTTCCCTGGTGTGAAACGCATCACCATCAAGCCCCAAACTGATAGGTGGGTTTTCCCTGATACCAACTCGGGCATCATTGTCCTGGCTGAGGGACGTCTCATGAACCTGGGTTGTGCCACTGGTCACCCCAGTTTTGTGATGTCCTGCTCATTCACCAACCAGGTGATTGCTCAGCTTGAGCTGTGGAACGAGAAGACATCCGGCAAGTATGAGAAGAAGGTCTATGTTTTGCCCAAGCACCTTGATGAGAAGGTTGCTTCCCTTCACCTTGGCAAGCTTGGAGCCAGGCTCACCAAGCTCTCCAAGGACCAGGCAGATTACATCAGCGTTCCAGTTGAGGGTCCCTACAAGCCTGCTCACTACAGGTACTGAGAGATGGAATTTGAGGAAAGACCATCTGTTTGGACGGCGCTATTGTTTCTTTTGTATCTTGCTCTGATGATTTGTCCTAGGATATCAGGCTTTGGATTTTTTAGGATTTGTGTTTTGGTGGGGAAGATTTGAGAGGAAAATATATGATCTGCGATCTCGGAGAAAAGACCACATGGGATTTAATTTAATAAGGTTTTGGATGGGGGTGCGTGGGATGATATTGTAACGCCTAGTAGAATGAGTTTTCTCTGCTGCTGCTTATCTTTTTTCTTCTTATCCACAAAAGTAAAAAAAACGAGAACTGTTTTATTCTTGTTGTGGTCTCTATCATTTATATTATTTTCTAAACTAGGTAAAATGAAGCAGAAGGTACTGTAAATCACGAGGTATCTTCTGGCGGCTTCAGCTACAACGCGTATGGCAAAATGAGCTGCTGCCATTTTTATCTCTTGCTCTTCGTAATAAACAGAATCAACCCTTTTGCTGCAATAGTGTATCGTTGAACAAGATGCTTCACAGCTTTCGAACTTCGCTGGAAAAACACGCATAAGATTTTCATTGGATGTGTGTGTATATCAGAAAACAGCAAAGTCAGGAACTGCAAATAACAACATTTGATAAACTTTAGCCATTTTCTCAAAATAAGAGAGAATCGTGACAAGAACTGCCGTTTGTGATGCGCAATTGCAAGTTGAAACACTAAATGGTGCTCTTAACGCTAAGCTAGCTTGGAGGTATTGCCTCTTGCATGCCAGGCAAGAATTCTTTTCATGGTCCATTGGGTGGCTCCTTTTAATTGCAGATGCGCTGCACAAGAAACGAGGATCTTTTTCCTTTTATCTAATGGAGAAAGAAAACAAAACATGTTGTGGAAACTCGAAATGGCACAAGGAAACTCTTTATTTGTCTTTTAAGAATGTTCATGGCCTAACTTCTTTGATAATAACTGATTAGATAATGGATTTTTTTTTTAATGATTATGAGTTTGAGTTTTTTTTATTGGCTGATTAAATTTTAAATTTATTTTTTAATAATTATGAGTTTAGATTTTTTTATGATCATTAAAGATGTGTATGATTGATAACTTCAGAAATCACTAATATTAATAATAATAAAAAAATGTCGATGGCCTGTTCCTGGGCGCTCTGAATTGGCAAGTAACGTGAAGCCTCCTCTTGAAGGTAGACAATGGCTTGTGTTTTCTTGGGCCAAGCGGGGACTTGTGTAATAATTTGTTCCATTATCGAGCCCTTTAGTAAAGTGATTCAGAAAAGTTAAGAATAATTCACAGGCATGGTGTAGAAAATTTAGAGTTGCATAGCTAGCTAATTGTCATAACCTGTATTTGAACCTCCATTTTTTTTTAATTCTTTTTCAAAAATATAATTTTTTTTTAAAAATGTCTTTTTATCATATAATTCAATTAATTTACAGTGATTTTGAATACTTTTATTTTATTTTGAGCAAGTTTTTATAATAAAAAAAATCATGGAGTGAAATGATGAGCAACAGAGAGAAAAAGACCAGGATAATGAATTATAAGATAATATAGTGGAAGATCATGTAAATGAATAAAAGAAAAATAAATAATTTTAATTAAAATAAAAAAATTGTAGAAAGAGATCCTAAAAAACAAATTAATCTTTGACCACAAGATTTTCAAATTAAAAATCCCCCGTTCAAGAAAAAAAATAATATAAGTGTTCCAATAGAAAAGAATAAAAAAAGGAAAGGAAAGAAAAGAAAAGACACTCTCTCCTCCAAATATACAAGGCTGTAACAAGCCTACATAGCCTTCACTTCCTCTTATAACTCCGCCACTTTCTCAATTCATTGCCGATCAACCAGAGCAAACCACGACAAGCCACCACGTTGACAAAAAAACACCACGCTAGTAGTCACAGCCCACTACCATAAAAACCATAACCCTTTTCGATCACCAAGTCCAGCCACCAGTACTGCCATTCTTCTCTCCTAACCACCGCGAACGAAGCCACCATCATAGCCTTAGCCTAAACCAACAACATTTGTCGGCTTTGATCGGACACCACCATCTTCGCCATTCCCAAGACACCAGTGCTTCTCATACAACGAAGAAAACTAATCGAAGTTTCCTCTACAGTGATCTCCCTTAGTAGGACATGGCAAGCATCACCGTCGCGAGTAGAAAGGAAGAGGAGGAGCGAGCAAACTGCTACTATCCCACACGTCTTTCCACTGCCAACATGTGACTCTCGCACGTCTGTCCATCGTTAGTGCGTGACTCCCCCCACACATCAGCACTGTCTGATTGGGTTTTTGGGTTTGAAGGTTTTTTTACTTCAAAATTTATTAAAATAATTTTTTATTTTTAAAATTAACACATTAAAATAATATAAAAATATATAAAAAATTAATTTGAATAAAACAATTAAAATTAAAAAAAAACAATTTCATATTTCCAAATATACTCTTGATTTTACAGCTTCCAACCGATTTGAGTAGCTCTCGAGGATTAATTTCAAATCTAGAATGAATTTTTATTTATTTTGAATAATTTTTAATGTGTTGTTATGATTATTATTATTATTTTTTTATAAATTGTGATGAATTAATATTTAAAATATAAGGTTTGCGTTCTTGCATGGCAACCCTGTTTTTCAAGTGGGATGAAATCAAAATTAACACTTGATAATGGATTGAGAGGATGGATTGCAATATGTTAATTTGAGGTGTAATTATTTGTTCTTGATATAAATTTTAAATACGTTGACTTGTGTGAACTGTACGAGCATTGACTTTGTCTACATGATTTGATTTTTTTATGTTACATATTATTATTCATAAGGTTAACTCAGTATAAATAAATCATCATTAGGCTGTTTTAGGATATTAATGAGGGGGTAATAGAATTGTCTAATACATGACTGAATTTATCATATTCAAATTATTTTTAAAATATAATTTATTTCCTTTTTTTTGTGTATTTTTTTTTTATTATCCATAAATCAATAATGTACCTCATTGGATGTTGTTTTAGAGTGTAGAGGGTGAGGATTATGCCGGCCCTGTCAATGATGTTGAATTTCAAATTATTATTTTAAATCTTAATAGTCTTTTAACTTTAATAATAAACACACATATAACTTTTAAAAATATATATACCTTTATTAAGAAAGATAAACATAGAGTAACTTATTTTAAATAAGAAATTTTAGAGTGTTTTTCATTTTTTTTTAGCATAATTAACTTATTATCTAGAATTTATAAAGTTTTTTTAGGATTTCTAATTATTATAAAACCAAAAGTGACATATTTTTTTTATTTTTACATAATGAATCTTTTTTTTTTATTAACGTGAATGTCCGGGCTAACTTATGTATACTTCAAATAATCTCACGGGCACTGAAGTTAATAATCATGTAAACTTACAGTTACTATCATATTAATAATTACAGGACTCGAACTTGAAATTACAGAGAAAATAAATCTCCTGGTCCAAACTCTTACTAGGAGCCGGCTACTATATAGTTTTTACCCTATGAATCTTGATTAGCTGGCAGATGCGACAACAGCAACCCATGAGATGGAGGGGGATAGGTGGTCCTGCATTTCAAGATAGAACTTACATTTTGGTTACAGTAAATGTGTTGGATTTACCTAAAGTCCTATTATATTTTGAAATACTCGACAATGCTAGTCCTCAAGGCCTGAAAGGCTGACACTATGGTCTTGAAAATGCAGAGGGCTCAAACGTAGGAGCCAGCATTTGGAAGCTATGGAAATGGAGAAATGATAGTGTTTCAGCGCAAGCTTCATGTTGATAATGGCGTTTCACACGTGCTTTCCTTTATTAATGATGTTATTAAAACCAAGGAGATGAATTTATCTTCCATATGTCACCGGACCGAGCTGTTAATTGCCTGGGAAAGGCTTTCTGATCTGGTAAGTATTAATATTGATGGTGCCTGCAAGTCTTGTTCTGGATGTGCAGGCGCAGGGGGCTTGATTAGGGACAGTTGTGGACGAATGCTGGCTGGTTTCATGGCTAGTCTTGGCTCATGCTCTTCATATAAGGCTGAGCTTCGGGCTGGTGTTCTAAGTCTCAGGTTGGTTTGGCAGCATGGGTTCAAACACGTTATTTTGGAAATGAATTCTGCTGCTCTTGTTTCGGTTTCCAGAAGTAGCTTCGGTTCTATGGTTCTTGACTCTTTTTATACAGCTTCTTCACAGGGATTGGGATAGTTCTAAAACTTGAAACAAGCTATGACTCGGGTCAAGATAGTCACGGGTATGCTAGATTAACCGAGTTAACCTAAATTGAAAAATCTTTGAAATAATATTGTTTTGTGTTTATTTTTTTTTAAAACAAGATATGTTTAAAAATTCAGTATTTTGGCCTGAATTTCAGAACTACGTTTACGGAGAAAGGAAATAGATGTGCTCATCTCACTCATTGAGGTTCATTATTTTGATTCCTCCCAAATTGGAATTTCTAATCTTTTGTTTTAAGACATCAACGGTGGTGGCTATTTCCCTTTAACCTTGTTCTGTAGTTTCTTTACTTTTGGGCTTTTAGAAGCTAATGGATATTTTGTCCACACTTTGCCGCAACATGAACAGTTTTTTTATGTAAAAGAAAAAATGATGGGCTAAATAAAAATTTAAGTTTCAAGTTTGATTCATGTGGTAATTTAAATAATATAAAAAAATAAAAATAATAAAAAAATTGATAAAAAAATAAAAAAAGCATACTTGAATCTATTTGAATTATCAAACAACTCAATGATAATTTAATGGAAGAAAAACCACAAAAGAAGAAGAAGAAGAAGAAAACAATAGTTTTTTTTTTTTTAAAAAACCAAGCAAATCCAAACGAACCTTCTAAACTTGATCTAATTTAAATAGATCCGAGTTCAATAAAAAAACTTAAATTCCATCAAATTTAATTTTAAAGGATAGAATCGTTGAAAAAATATTAATAAAAAAACTTTCAAAAGAAAAATAACATGGAAAAGGGGATAAAATTTGACAAGAAAAAACCTAAATGAAATTTGAAATAAAAATAATAAAAAATGATCCCAAACAAAAAAAATTACAATTAAAAGAATTAAGATCAAACTTGAAAGATTAAAAAGTCATAATGGGGTGAAATTGAAACTCATTTGTAATATTATAGATTATTTATAGATTAAAAAAATGGTAGGGGGTAAAATGAAAAAAATTGTTGAGGGCCAACCTAAAAGAATGAAACAAAAAAAAATAACAAAAAAAAAAGTTAAAAAGATGACAAAAAATAAGAAAACATCAATTTAGAAAAAAGAGAAAAAACAAGGCAAAGCCTACAACCTTTTTAAACATAGTCTAATCTTTAAAAGTCGCATCACGTGAAATCTTTGACCCCAATTTAACATAATTCTCAACCAATTTAATTTAGAAGGATGAGATTGACAAAAAAATATTAATAAAAAAACCTACAAAAGAAAAAAAAGCAACAAAAAAAATGCAAATAAAATTTGATAGAAAAAACCCAAGGAGGATGAAATTTAATGAAAAAATTAAAATATAATTCCAAATAAAATAAATATGAATTAAAAGAATGAGAACCAAATTTCAAAGATTAAAAAAAATCATAGGGGATGAAATTGAAAAACATCTTTAAAACCAAACGAACCCAGGTAAACAATCTAAATTTAGTCAAATATTAAAAAGATTGCAACCCACGAAACCCTGGATCTAAGTCTAATTAAGAAGTTTATTATGAGTTAATTTTAAAAATTTTTAAAAAGATAATTTTAAAAAATTATCAAAGCAAAAAAACAATAATAAAAGAACAAGAATTAAATTTGATAGGGAAAAAACAAAGAAGGAGGGAACCATAAAATAAATCCAATTTTAGAAATGATCCCAAATAAAAACTTGACAAGACCAAAAGATTAGCAATAAAAAAAACATGGATTAAATTTGATAGGAAAAAAAAAAGAAGCTAAGGAGGGTAAAATCGCAAAATAAAACCAATTTTAATAATGAAAAAAATAAATAATCAAAATAATGAGGACTATGTTTAAAAGATAAAAAAAATTTAAGAAGGGTAAAATTGAAAAGACATCAATTTTATAGATTATTCAAGACTCGTGATAAAAATAAAAGAAATCAAATCTGAATAACCAACAAATTAAAGGGATGTTCTTGAATTTTAAAAGGGTTTAGCTCGAAAATCTAGGTGGAGAGAAAGAGAATAAGGGAAAAAAAAGGCCGCTGGTGGCAAACCGTCGTGAATTGTGGCACATACGCCGCCTTATCAAGTCGCAAACACTAAGACCTTCTAAACACCACCCCATAATATAGTGTTTGGTGGCTAGACAACCCCTCACACGTCACTAGAAGAACGCGTAGGCTGTCCACACGTTGGCATGTGCGAGTTTTATTTTTAAAAAATTATATTTAATAAATATAATTTATAACAATGCCCCTTAGTACATTTGAAATTTACAATAAAAACAAAGTAAAATGACAAAAAAAACCTTTGAGTGAGAGTTTAATCAGTTTTGTCTTTAAATATATCAAAGTAATCACATTATTCTATAAAAAATAAAAATACAAAAACACCCTTGAGGAGTAGGCATCTAATTATTTTATTCTAAGGTTAAATGAGTAATTTTATTATGCATTTAAAAACAAAATTAATATTTTAACCCCATACAATTAATAAAATTCATCTAGGTCATGGTAAAAAGATCACCCCATACGAGGAGTTTATTTTTTTTTTTTTAAATTACTACAAAAATAAAAACATAAGTCAGTAGACATGCACGATGCTTCCAAATGTAAACAATCATTGAGCATTGGGCAAATTAATGACGAGGGTCTCGCTGTTTAAAGCAGCATGGTGACAAGTGTGGGTATTATTGAATATATCTTGTAGTTAATTGGTTAGCCAATCAAGTGTGGATATTATTGAATATATCTTATAATTAATTGGTTAGCCAATGATTAGATATACTTGGTATTGGATTTGTGTGTGTATATAACATTTTAATAAAGATTTATTTATTTTTAATATTAATCAAACATTTAATTAATAAGTTTAGAATAAAGACAAAGTTTTTAAGATAAAAATAATTTGTAAAGAAAATTCTAAAGTTATTATAATTATAAGATTCTTATTATATCAAAGTATTATTATTAAATATTTCAAGTCAATGCTCTATTAATACTGATTATTCATTAGAGCTGTCAAAACTGATACATATTATATTCTTTTCTTTACAAAATTTTTTTTTTATTATTATTAGCTAAGATATGAGAAATACCTATAACTAATATGTAGATGTTTGTTAAATGACATGTACACTGGACTAATTCACACGAGAGTCCTATATATAAAAATCACATTTGTTTATGAAAAGACTCACTAGACGATCGTGTAAGTGATGTTTAGACTATAAGATCACTATATTATCTTATATGAGGAATGCTATGCTTTGATCTTGCTATATATTATCTTGATCAAGGGTAACAAACGAGTAAATATTTAACAAGAAATATATGAAAATGTTTGAGTAATCAAGAAAGTAATCATCACTCTAAATAAATTAAAAAAAATATTTTATATATTTTTTAATAGTATTAATTATAAGTCCAATAACAGACCGGTAGTTGGCCCGGGAAACAAAGCTGAATGAGCAAGAGATGGTGCAGCTAGCCAGGAATAGACGGCATCAGCCGAACCAGTGAAACCGAGAGAAAAGCTGCCTTGCGAAGGGTTGTCCTAACATTGCTAGGGAGGGACCAGTTTAGGAACCTATGTTACAGCTTTGGCATGGGTCATGATAAAGCAACTAGGAAGCTTACATTAGGGATTTTGCAAAGAGAACTTTCATTCAAGGCATTGAATTACTAGACAACGGATTTGAACACAAAGTAGGAAGGATATAACAAAATTTCAAATCCCTTTTGATACCACAAGGGTCTATTCTCAAAACATATCTTCACACATTCTTCGACAAATAAACCATGAATGACGAATCCCAAGAAGTCAATGTAAAGCAGTAAATTTGATGAACATAATTGCATGATTGCAAAATCCGTTTTTGTTTTCATCTGAGGTGAAGGTGGAAAGTTTAACTATCCTGGTACCATGATTTAACTCTGGAGAGTCTAAAGCCATGAGATGATTGCAGCAGCTGATGTCCAGGGTCATATGATTCAAGACTGCCTTTTCTGCCCAGTACTAAAATTCTAAAGAAACACCAAGAAGACTAGTAAAATCTAAAGGTATTCTTGACTCAGAATGGCTACTGTTAAAAAAGGGTACTGCAGAAATTCCCATCCAGCAAAGCTGCTTGGTTTTGAAGGGCAAACATGATCAACCTTACGCTTCTGTAGAAAAGAAATGACCTCAAACAGTTCCTGGTTTCCAAAGACTGATCTTAGCAGAAAGGATTCAGAGTCACTACTCACAAACAAACACTCTAAGAGAATTTCATGCCAGTAAACACACAAGAAGCTATAAGATAGCCACATACATGTATAGTTAAGTCAGAAACAGATTAAGAAAGCTCACTGCCAGATATGAGTCTAGGAAAAGCAATCCTAGGTAAAATGGTGCTGGCTGCTGAAGAATATCAAGGAATAGCCATTTATCGTGCCAGGACATTTTATATGTTATTACCAAAGTTGAGGAGGGACAAAACAAATAAGCAATCATCAGAAAGCAGTAAATCTAACTTTCACATTTTTTGATGATATTCAACTTGCTATATTAAATCTTCATTGCAATTCTGAACTTCAATGGCAGACAGCACTTTCAATGGCAAAGGACCATGAGCCAAATAGGAATTGTGAAACATGATGGATTGAATCCACTCTACAATAGAAAACACACACACACACACACACAAATATATGATTCCTAGTGTGAAGAAAAAGAAAAGCAAAGCATATGCATACTGGTTCTCAAATGCTGGACTAACCACATTTTTTTTTGCTAGGCCTAATGTTTTATGATCAAATATGGTGGAGAAAACCTACAAGGTATGCCTTACATATGGCAAAAGAAAAGCACACAAATTATAGGCAACTTTCACCTAAGAAATACGAAGCATATAAGCTGCTATGCAGATGCATTTTGCAAAAGAAGATATAGAAAACAAGGCAAAATAAAAGAATCACTACCAAGCAGCAGTGCAACATACAGTAATTGCTTTCACAAACAAGAGCTTTCTCTGAGAATTCTTAGTACCAGTACCTGGAAAATAAAGTTAGTGCAAGGCAACAGCCACAAGTTTTCATGCAAAGATTGGAATGGTAGGTCATCTTATTTCCAAGTTAGGAGGTCAATTACAGCAAGACTTGCATCTAAATAAAGAACTGCATCTCAATTAGTAAGAAGTTGTTGGGTGGTCTCCCCATAGCTTCAGTGTTTGGGCAGAATATGTCGAGATTGCAGAGGAAGTTAGATTGACAAGAAGCTAAATTTTGAAGTCAATTTTTCTCTTTTTTGTCTATTGATGCAACACTTCTACATAGCACTTTCAATCCATCATCTTCCTATGGAAATCTTTGAATCTTGGCAAACCTCCACTTTTCATTCCTTAAGTTCTCACAATCTGTCAAATAAGGTGGAGGGATATTGAGATTGAAATATAGAAATTGCATTTGCTTTGCCTCCATAAGCATATCTGGAAAAAAAGAAGAAGGGTTTTGTTTATGATCACTTCCAAAATTAAGCTTTTGCTTCCACGGCCTGTGATTTCTTATATTGATATGAAAGTGATGCACTTAGAGTGTGTAACATCAACTAGGTCTTTCACATTAATGAAAAGAAAAGATAACCTCAAATCTTCCCTAAAAGAATGCTGAGATTTCCAAGGCGTGACATCCTCTACTCACCAAAACAAGTATCAACTATATATTGTATAAAAGGACAGTCCAGATCTCTCAAAAACTAGGCTAAGATTTTCGTTCTTAAAGCAGATCAAAACATGATTCTCTTAAATTTACAGATGCAACCAAGAAAATCCCAAAAGGATACAGAATCAAGAAATGCAGTAACACATTACCAATTACATAAGATCATGTCAATTTGCTATTTTCTTCTTCTAATTGTTAATGTCATTGATGCTTCTTGCGCACCTTGTAATGACCTCACAACCTCTGCTATAAGGATGAGCCTGTCTAGCATTACAATCATAGT
Source organism: Populus simonii (assembly GCA_007827005.2). NCBI lineage: Eukaryota > Viridiplantae > Streptophyta > Magnoliopsida > Malpighiales > Salicaceae > Populus > Populus simonii. The sequence continues at coordinate 4,858,149 of CM017480.2, forward strand.
ATGATGCTCCTGGTTTATTGCATGGAACCATATCCCTCTTCAGTGTCTCATAACTTATGTACCTCTTTTGCATCAGCAACACTCTCCTACTGATCTCCGACTCCATTTCTGTCTCTTCAAAGCATTCTCCAATTTTATTGGAGCAACCCCTACTCACAGTGGTGGCATCAACCTCACTGGTTTTCATTGAACTGAGGCCTAATACTGAATCAGCATTGCAAACAGAGAAAAGGGTGAGGAAGAAAAGCAGTGAGAGATGGAATGGGGGGGTATTAGGGAGAAATTTGAGCTTGGACATTTTTTTTTATGGTTTTCTTGATTTGGTTGGAGTTAATGATTTCTTCTAGTTAAGTTTTCTTGTGGAGGTGTGTGAAAGTAGGATTTCTTGTGGATGGAGGCGTCATAACAAAGGACAAGACATCCAAATAGTTACCAGTTGCCTGGCAATGTTTGTTTGGCTTCCACTTACATATGAAATCATTTTAGGCTTTGTTTGTTTGTTTCAAGAAAACCATTTTTCTGAAAAGAAATTTCTAACGCTTTGTTTGGTGAACTCCACCAAATTATTTTTGAAGATCAATTTCTAATGATAAAATAATTTTTTTATTAATAAAATATTAAAATTATTTTTAATTATTTTTTTCCATAATCAAATATTAAAAACTATTTTATAACTTAATTTTTATAACAATATCATCAAACATAAAAAAAAATAATCTACTTTTCAATAATTTATTTATTTTTATAAAAAACACTTTTTAAATATTAGAAATTATTTTTTAATTTATTTTTTATAACACTATCGAACATTAAAAAAATCTACTATTTAATAATTTATTTTCTACAAAAAAACACTTTTTTTAAAAAATTATTTTCTTAGCAACCAAATGAGACTTTAGCCTGCATTGAAGGCCATCACCTACTGCTCGAACTTGACATTCAAACTCCATTGTTGTTGTTACAGGTCTAAAAGTCTTTGTTGGGAGTGTTATTGTAGTTTTCTCTCTCTTTTTTAGAAGACCCAGAAGACATATAAAAAAAATCAATGATCATTGGATCTCCCATCAAGAAGTAAGATAATCAATCTACTGGGATTTTGTGTAGAACAGAAACTGACTAAGATTTGAGGCAAATATCTAATTAATTTAAGTATTTATATCCCATGATAATCAGCTTAAGAATCACCTAAAGCCATGTGTAAGCCAAGTTTATAACTGGAACAAACCTTACAATTATCAAGTTTTCTAAGAATCCCAACCATCTAGATGATGGTTTAGTGGTAAGAACTTGAAACTAAAATATTTGTTCTTTCTGTGGTCTCAGGTTCGAACCTTGTGGTTGCTTATATAATGACTACTGGAGGCTTACATGATCGTTAACTTTAGAGCCCATAGGATTAGTCGAGGTACATGCAAGCTAACCCGAACACCCACATAAAAAAAAAAAAAAAAAGTTTCCAAGAATCCACGAAGCCATCCATGTTCTTACAAAAAGTACAACATCTTATGTCAAGTATTTTCAAACAAGTAAAGCTTGTGGTCCATCGTAAGAAACGCATGTGTGCTTTTCTTTTTTACAGCTTCCCTTGGGTCCATCAAGAACTTGTTTATTCCTTCTCTTCTTAGCTTTAGATTCTTTCAATTCAAGAAAAGGAAGTAGACAAAAAAAAAAAAAAAAAAAAAAAAGAGTTCCTTGTCAAGATAAATTATTTGTTTAAATTTTTTATTTTATTAATATAAATGTTTAAATCAATTTATATCCATTTTGACTAAACAAAAAAATTAATATTAAAAATAAAATTCACCACGGCAACAAGTATCAAATCACCAATCACATCTTAGACTATATGGTTTTTATAAAAATATTTTTAAATTGAAAATCTATCTAATAAACAGCCCTTTTAACTCTTTTAGTTGGAATCAAATGGGAAGCTATGAATGCTGAGTTGCATTCCTTTCATGGCAGCTCAGACTAGCAAGAAGAAAAATACAGGGGGGTAGACTGTAACAGTATAAATTCTTTCACCAACTCAAGCCTAATTATGTCAGAAGTTTAAGTTGTTTCATTCAAAGTCCTGGTAAGGCATATGAAGCTGATGAATAAATTGTACAGAGAGGATGATTTGATCGCATAAAATACTTGATCAAATAAATGAGGTAGAGGCCACAGTCCTTGAGTGGAGTAATGAGAGGGTCCAACCCACCACTGTCACCCACTGTGGAAACTTTAATGCAAGGTTTTTCCAGCATGATGAAGCGAACCCGCTCAACTGTATAATTATGCTCGTGTGCCTCTGGGCATTAGCTTGGGCTGTTGTTCTGTAGAATGATAACGATTCTAGACAGTAACTGATGAATGATTTAGGCCATAACCTGTAACATCCGGTTCATCCAAAAGGTGACGAAAGGCACATTTGAAGAACCCTATGTTTTAACTCTGTTTGTGGTTCACTCTTTACATAGATATAATTTTGGTTTTTTTTTTAAGTGAATATTTCAATTAATTAGTTGATTATATATAATATTGATTTTATTAATGTAAAATATATTTATTATTAATAAAGATTTTTTTTTTACTTTAATAGTTAATTATATTAGTTAATGAATATAGAGTGAAGATAAAGTCCGTGTGAAACAAAAATAGTTTTAAAAATATATAAATTGTTATACTTATGAGATAACTATTATATCAAAACATTGCTTCTAAATATTCATGGTCAATATTCTATTAAGATTAGATATTAATTATAGTTGTTAAGACTGATGTATATTATGCTAATTTTTATAAAAGGAAACAACTGCTCTCATATAAACTGATGTATGAAGAATACTAGATACTAATATACAAGTGCTTGTTAGATGACATAAATTATATACTTGTCCCTTGATAGATGTGTAAATGATCTTGATATCATTAAGTTATCTTATATAAAAAAATATAATATTTTGATCCTGATCATATATTCTATTAATCAAGAATAACAAACATGCAGATATTAGATATAACATAAATTATATATAGATATTTGAGTAATTAAAAAGAGCTTTCATCATCTTAGATAAATTAATAAAATGTTATATCTATTCTTAAATAACATTGATTTTAAAATTCTTGGCCAATACAAAATAAGGTTTAATTTTTTTTTTTTTTTATAAAATTGGGGAAATGGCTGAAAGCAAGATAATCGAGAGTGTAAGTTTTTAAAAAGAAATCATGAAAAATATGACCAAGTATAAAGCAGCAAATGCTTTTTAAGATAATCACATGCGCCAACATAGCATAAAACAAGTGTGTTGTCATTGTTAACTTTGGGCATTAAGCATGAAAAGGGGAGATTTTTTTCGAATGTGCTATTTTGTTATGAGAAGCAGAAGACAGTTTCCAACCAACAACAAGGATCGACATTGCTTACTATTCCACCACTCAAATCTGTACCATACTACAGCCATATACTTCAATTTCCCACATCAATAGGTAAAAAATAATAATAGCAACTACAATTACTAGTGGCATGTCAACATTATATTATTTAAACCAAATAGATAGTTTCATGTCAAGTTATATTCTAGATGTTACCAATTGTAAATTTTTGAAACTACAGAAGGTACCAGGAGAAACCTCCGCACACCTCTCGCTAAGCTTTAAGACAATTGTGATGCTCATAGAGAGAGCTGCTCCATGTTTTTAGCATTTCTTGGCACTCCGAAACCTAACCTTCTTTCACCCTGCTCATCATAAGAGTTTGCTCGGTAATTAGAACTTGCCTCTTCATTTTTCAGAAGAGCCCGGTCTTTCAGTTAGGAACTGTTCCCAGAAACCATCATTGACTCTAGCTGGAGCTGATGCAGGCACTTGATTGTTATTTGGGATCTCCTGGGAGGAGGATAAAGTTGTGCCCTCGTTGCCCAGATTCATGTTCTGAATAACTCGCATGTCAGAATCTTTGTTACTCTCGTTAAACCTTGATTCTGGAGATTTGACAATTTCCTGACGTAGTGGAGGCATCCTAGCTAAATAAGGATTTTTGTTGACTTGCAATGCAGAAGATGCCAGAGTTAGGTTCAATTGACAGGAAATAAGGCCATCAACTTCTTCATTGGAAGTCAAATTCGCCTGCAGTGAATGTTGTGCTTGGCTCCCACTTGCTGGTAAGTCTCTTGGGACAGCAGGATTCACTTTAAATGTATACGATGTCCCAGTATCTGAAAGTTCCAATGTTTCAGGTGCCAATAGTAAACCTGATGTCCTAGTAGGTCCATCTTTTGGATTCCCTTCAGATATTTTCCTTTGTGGGCTTCCCCCGTCTTCATTGGAGCTCTGCGTACTACGTGAAATCAAATTAATATCTGAAACAGGCTGGTGATAATTCCAGCCTCAACTTATTTGAGAAATCTTGATGGATGACATTAGACTCAGGCCTAGAACTACAGTGATTTTCGACAAAACTATTTTCTGCAGTTGGCATTGAGTGATCAACTTGAGGCAGTCGTCTCTTCTTGCTATATGCTGAAAAATCCATAGATTCAATCTTACAAGCAAGGTGTTCAACAAAAGCAGGGTTTTGAACAGCCTTCTCTAAGAACGACAGCAACTTTTCCTGCCTCTGCTGCATAGTATCTATCCTCTGTGTTAGATCTTCCACATGAAGCTTTGCAGATGACCGCTGCTGTGAAAACCCTAGAATACTTGCCTCGAGTTTGGCTTTATCACGTGAAAGCTTGTCTATTTCTTCCTCATATGCTGCTCTTTCTTGATCCACTAAAGAACCTTGAGGGTTGCTGTGACTGTGGATTGGTTTTCTTCTGTGGATGTTCTTAAGCAGATGCTTTTGATCTTTCAAAAAATCTTCATTGGCAAATTCCCATTTCTCAGGATCAATCTTTCTAAATCCCTGTAACCAAATTATGCTGTGCTGAGTTAAGCTGATTTTAAAAAAACCAAAATCCTCTACATGTAGACAATAAGCTAATTAGACTCCACACAATCTCACCCTCCTTTCCCTCTTCAAATAAAAAACTCAACGTAGAAAGACACACTTAGGCTCAAAGACAGTAAGAAAGACATATCTAAACAACTAGATAATAACTTTGAAAATGGGAAGTTTCTTGTAACAAAAAGCACACTGGTTGATAATATTCCACCTGAGGAGTTGTTAACAAGATACAAGGCAGTTTGCACACAGTCCAATAAGTGTTTTATGAGGCGGTAAGAAACTTTGAAATCCAAAAATAAAAAGAGATTTCTTTTTCAAAAGAGAAAGAGCATGAAGCAATACAAAATTTTTCACTACACAAATCAATTACAGATCCAACCATCATTGACTACAAGGACAAAGTTGCATTCCATCTTTGAACATAAAGGCTCTTCCTTCTTAGCTGACAATTATAACATGCATGAAACACAGAAATTTGCAAATTTCACTGAAATAAAACATCGTTAACTCCACCACCCACTAATATTTTCCTCTTTTATCAATGCATTCATTGTTTCCAAATCCATTTCCTGATCCAAAATCCACCCACATTAGAGACGAGCTAGTCCTCCGGAACTTGTATTCTAGCGTCTGATAATCGAGCTGATTTCATTACTAAACATCCATTCAACACTGAAGCAGATCAGACACGCACTCTATCATTGATCCAAGGGTTCATGTATCTAAAATAGAAACTCAGATTACAAGTTAACACTACCGTCACTCTTTTCCAATTAATCTCTTCCATTTCTAAATCTCACCATCCCATCAAAACCAATTCCTCAATCCGCGGCCAATTAAACACAATATCTACACAGCCCAACCAAACGATCTAACATTTTTACACTTGAGCAAAAAACTAAAAACGAACTTTCTTAACTACCAATATGGCATCAACAATTTCAATTCAGAAAAAACCTAAATTACTCATTTGATTCAGAATTATAATTAGAAAATAAAAAAAATTAGAATTTGGAGGACTCACATAGGTATTTAATTGTCTGATAAAGCTAGAGAAATTATTGTGCTTGAAAAAGGTAGGAAGCAACAATCTGGCGAATTCTGGAGGGTTCCATACGACAAAGCTGTTTTTGTTCGAACTCCAAGACACAATCTCGTCAGTCGATGAATCATCCACCATGTCATATGTCTTTATCAAGAACGGCGCCGGTCCTCCGCCGGCGGCGGCGGATGGCGATGATCCCGCTTCCATTTGATAGGTCTGCAGAAGAAGAAGAAAACGTGTTGAATTTTGGGAATAGATGCAGAGAAAGTGGTAGTACTTGAAAGTTTTTAATGTGACACGACAGTTTTGTTGAGGAGTTATTTTAGCATTTTCTGTTTTCCTTCGATATAATAAACTTTGGGTTTTGACCTGTCTTAATAAATTTTATGATATTCATACTATAATTAATAAATATTTATAAAATAAAAGAGATAATTCTTATATATTTTAGCGGATGATATATGATTTTCTCGTGTTTTTATATCTATCATGTGTATAAAACAATTATAGTTTCGTCACAATAAAATTTTCTTTATAAATAAAAATACAATTATAGTTTCGTCACAATAAAATTTTCTTTATAAATAAAAATACAATTTAGTTTATAATAATCATATTTATTTTTACGTTTCAAAAATGATTTTTAAAAAATATTTTTTTTACTTCAATTTAATTTTTTTTTAGTGTTTTAAGATCATTTTGATATGTTGATATCAAATATTTTTTTTAAAATAAAAAAATATTACTTTAAAGCATTTCTGTATGAAACATTTTGAAAAATAACTACAACTATACTTCTAAATATTAAACTTAATATTGGAATTAAAATGGTTAAATGAATATATTATTCAGACAAAAAAAATCATTTCTCTTTTGTTTTATTTTTTCATCCAAAAGTTCAGAAAACCTTGAAGAACATCATATCAAACCTAAAATATACTTTATTAAAGAATGCTATGGGTATACAAATATTATACAACAAAATATAAAATTGTTAACTCTCCGTAATTATGACGAAGCACTATTTATATGACAAATTTTCTTATAGTTTTGAAACCTTTGTCCTGGCTATTGAACTGAGATCTAACTGATTCGGGGTTGGAATTAGACTGAGTTAAAAAAAAAATAAAAAAAAAAGACCTAGTATGACCCGGTTGATTAGGCGAGTTGACCCGGTGACTCGGTCAAAACCCGGTTGCAACCCGTTGACTTTTGATTTTTTTACTAAAACGATGTCGTTTTGATTTTTTTAAAAAATTAACCCGGATGACCTGATGACCCGATTAAAACCCAGAACCCGGGCTTTGAACCGGGCCTGCCACCAGGCCGGGTCCAAAAACTATGAATTTTCTTGTCCTCAAAAAACAAATTCATGCATTCAGAACACGTGATTTGATGTAATTACTGACATCATTATTTGAATAATAAGTAATAATTATATTTTTAAATTTTTTTAATTTTTTTACATAATTTAATATACTAATTTCAAATTAAAACAAACCCTGAAAATACCACATAATTCAGAAAAATTTTCCATAGTGCTTATATATATACACTTTATTTTATTTTAATTACTATTTTTTTATTAGATCTTTTTATAATTTAATTAGGCTCTATCTCTCTCTTTTTTCTTTCAATTTAACGATTTTTAAAAATAAATCATATTCAAACTCCACCCTAATCTCCAATGAAATTGATCTCACCCTACTCTATCAAGCATATGCCACCCGTTTTTTGGACTAATGCTTTTTTGCTTAGTTATATACCTAACAAATTAAGAGGTCGCCTGCTCATATGAAATCCTCTTTTGAGAAGTTATTTTATCAAAAGCCAAACTATTAAAAACTTTGAATAATATTTGTTATCCCTAGCTTCCAACCCTATAATGCAAATAAGTTTCAATCGGTTAGGTTTGGTCCCTCCCCTTTTGAACCATACTCATATAAACCAAGTAAAAGAGAGACAAAGGCTTAAAATTTATTAAGTTATATAATTTACTAGGTATAAAAAGCTAAATTTGATGTATTTTAAAGCGCGAGATGACATATATAAAAAACAAATGAGAGAAGAAGACAATTTAATTAGTTTTTGTTCAAACTTTAATACACAACTGATTTATTAATGGATTGATCTGAATTTTTAATAACAGGTTCCAATCACATAGCTCCTTATTATATATAATTGAATTGAATATTAAAGATGTTTAAGTTGATTTGTCCTTCATAAAAGCATGATTTATATTGTAATCCTTTGTTTTAACTATGAAAAAACACTTATGTATCCATTATTATTATTATTCTTATTGATAGTGGGAATTCTTAGATCGACTACTACAGTCCCGTAGTTTTTTTCCATATCAAGATTTTTCACATAAAAATATTGGTGTTGATTAGTTGTTATTGTGAATTTTATTATATTGGTGCCTTTGCAATAGAGTGGTATCAAAGTTTAAATGTGCATATTGATTTTCTTGTGCAATTAAAATGAAAAAAAGAAAGATTTAGGAACTTTCATAACCCAATTCTTAAATCCTATTTTTTTTTTCAAAATGTAGAAAAATTTCAAAATATTCTCTTTTCAATAAATTTACTGAATTTTAATCATTTCATTATTTTTTAATCTATTTTCTTATACATTTTTGTGTTTCAAATTAAGTTAGGAATAATTATAAATAAATAAATAAATATAAAAAACATAAATTAAACAAAAGGAAAAACACAGAGTTAGGGATAAAATCAGACAAATAATTGAATTTCATAAGTGTAGGACTCAATGTAAGAAAAAAAATCATGAATAATTTTGGGTATAATTTGGAACTTAATTGAAAAATAATTAAGCAAAAAAGGTTTAATTTGACTTTAAGTAATTGGTTAAAATTTTAGATCAACCCGGCTGGGTTAAAATCGAGTCAAAGATTAAGACTGTGTTTGGCTGACAATGTTTTTACTAAAGGTTTTCTTTGGCTTAAGGGTGTGTTTGGTAAACACCCCCTAAGCCTATTTTAATAATTTTGGTTTTAGGGGAAAATGAGTTTTTTCTAAACATGACCTTAAAAAAAAAAAACATTTGCCTGTTGCATATGGCATAATTCTTACAAAAAAAAGCATTTTATTTATAAAAAAGAGAAAAAATGTTTTAGCATTGTTTTAGAATTTGTTTTGTATTTCTTTGCTTTTTTTTTTTCATGAAATTTACAACAAGTTTGTAAAATTCCTTAAGGATTTGCCCAATATTTTAATAACCTTAAGTTTTCTCTTTTTTTTTTTTTTTTCTTGTCTCTGAAAATTAATGGTCATCATTCTCGTATAAATGTTGCTTCTATAAATAGAATGATATTTAAATATAAGAAGTTGACAAGGAAATTATCATAATTTTTTTAATATTCACCAATTTTAATTATAAGTATTTATCACCACAATATATGAGTTATGGGAAACACTTTCACCTTCCAAGATAGGTGAACCCTGTTAGGGTACCTACATAGATTCTTCCTATAAGGATTTATCTGGGCATACGAGCCCATATAAATTTGAAATGCTAATTTTATTCATGAGCGTAAATCTTTGTTTTTAACTATAGACAAATCACTAGCTAGAAACCCATCAACACTTTTAAACCACATTCAGACCACACAATGAAGTTTACCCCAGGTAAAGTGCGCTAAGGGTGTTAATATCTTCCCTAACCACAACCAGTCCCTTGCCTTGAAATTTCTAATAAGACCAGTCCATTTGAGTCTTCTAATGACCCTAAACCAAACAACTAGCTGGCAACTCCTTGACCTCGACATCCTGGCATACTGCGTACGAAAGAATAACGACTCTACTAAAGAGTTTTATTTTTTACAGTATTAGACTAGGATTTGTGTTTTCTGTAATGTGATGTGTTTAGTTTTTTTTCACATTTGGCTTTTTTTTTTGTACTTATTTAAATTTTAGCATGTTTCATCCTATTCATACATGTAAGTTGGATATGGATGAATGTCATCATGCATCACTAGTCTATTTATTATATATCGTTCTCGAATGCACACACATGAAAACTTAGGTTGGGTGGGGGAGTAACGACTTGGCCTATGACTTTTAGTCAAGGTTTAAGTTCATGAAACCATCTGACTCTTTGTTGAGTGCTTGGACTGGTAGTGATTGATATACGTATCATTCCACTACCTACCGAGCCCCCATATTACTTTCATGAGGGTAATCACTAGGACAACAAGAGACTCTTTTGAGACTAGATAGTGCTTATCTTAATGTCTCACGTAAAAAAACAAAGAACTTGCCTATAGAATATATGTTCCACAATGTTTATGCTCAACCATAAAAAGAATCTTGTATTGCAAGACTTAAGGCTGATAAATAAGTGTAGGTTGATGCAAGCATTGACCACAAGCATCATATTATATAAAAAAAATACATAGTTGACATAAAGTACAATTACGAGTACTGAAAAGCAATAACAAATATGATTATAAGGAAACATGGGCCCCAATTATTGTTGAAATGGATTGATGAATTCAGAAATTCCTAAAGCATGGGTCATGATTAAGAGATGGGTCAATTAACTCCATAATTAAATTAAGGCCACAATTAAGATTATTAAATTGATTAAATGAATAAGGTCACCCCTAAATATAAGCCCCGATTATTGAAAGATGTAATGAAACCAGAATCAAAATAAGGTATGAGTTAAATGTATTAAATGGTAATAATAAACCCACAACTTAAGTTAAATATTATTCAAGTGTGGTGAACAAGGTTGATAAACCGATAACCGAAGTTAAATATACGTTACATGTATTGAAAAGGGTTAACGAACCATAAGTATTGTATAGGGTTGATATAAAACATATATTGAAGAACTAATAATGAATCTAACTAAGGCAGCAAGCTTAGGTTTTTGTCAAAACCTAACAACATGTCAGCATTGTCAATTGAGTCTAGTTCCTGGAACAATGATTATGCTATACATATCCAATTTGTGTCCATCCATCAAAAGATTATTGAGGTACTTCGATGGCAAGACAGAATGAGAAGGCAAAAAAGGCCATATTCGTTCTCATTTGCTAGTGTACCAAGGCCTAATCTTCAAGATTTTATCCGAGGCAAGATCATTAAGGAATGCCAAGCTTCAAAGAATTCGTGCAAGTGTTAATGGTGCTACTACTTGTGATAATCCAGCTAAAGTGATGAGATTGTTTCAAAATTCAGTCTATTGCTTACAGCCCATGGGGGATTCATACACCAGGCGATTGATATTTGATTCCATTTTGGCAGGGTGCATTCTAGTTCTTTTTCCAACCGGGTGCAACTTATGCACAATATAAATGGCATTTTCCATAGAATTATAGCAAATGTTCCGTGTATATGCCAGTGAAAGTTGTTAAAGATCGGAAAGCTTGCTCTAAATTCTGGAGGAAAGAGTAATATCCAGGAAGGAGGAGGTCATAAGTCTCATTCCAAGGATAATATAGATCCAAATTGAAGACCTTTGAAGATGTATTTTGATGAAGTCGTGTGTTACGTGCTCCACTCTTTGGCAATATAAACTTATGCACAATATAAATGGCATTTTCCATAGAATTATAGCAAATGTTCCGTGTATATGCCAGTGAAAGTTGTTAAAGATCGGAAAGCTTGCTTTGAATTCTGGAGGAAAGAGTAATATCCAGGAGGGAGGAGGTCATAAGTCTCATTCCAAGGATAATATAGATCCAAATTGAAGACCTTTGAAGATGCATTTTGATGAAGTCGTGTGTTACGTGCTCCACTCTTTGGCAATGCATGCATGCAAGGCAGACGTGGGCGTAGTTATTTGCATTCAATAATACAGAGGAGACCAAGTCTTGTTTCAGTTGAGAAGCAGTTCCTATTCTCCAGCAGCGGTTCTATTCTTCAGCAATTATTCATAGTCTTTTGCATTAAGTTGTAACGTGCTTTGTTTCTGTTGGTTGTAAAGGTTATTAATATAGCTAGTAGAATTCAATAAAGGATATCATTTGTCCAGAAATCTATCTCTTGTCTTTCTCTTCTCCCTGCTTCTAAATTTCTGAATTAAACACACCACTTGATAGCGGAGCAGGTTTTGTCCATGGACACCTGGGAAAACTAATGCTGAATTTCGCAACAAAGTCAATGAGAATTTGGTTAGGCACGAGACCAGCTTTGATCAACTCAATGCAGCTTTACAAACCATCCTTACTTAATTACAGGCCATTCGTACCATCCAACGTACACAAGCCATTCCTTCTAACACCAACCCATTTGCACAGGAATCTTCTTCCCATTGAGCAACCGGTCCACCTTCTGTTGGTAGTTTTGAACACCTACACCCACCACAACTCAAGCTGTATTTCCTAAAATTCAATGGGGAAGACCCGATTGGTTGGCTCTATGGATGTGAACAATACTTTGAATTTCAGAGCATCGGAGCTGCACAACGCGTACAGTTAGCCTCATTCCACCTTGAAGGCATTGCATTACAATGGTATCGATGGCTGACAAAGTTCCGCGGACCACTCACTTGGGATGAACTTACGCAGGCTATCTCACTTAGATTCGGTCCAACTGAATATGAAGATCCCTTAGAGGCCTTGACCTGATTGAAACAGACATCAACTGTTGTTGTTTATCAGGCAGCCTTTGAAAGGCTCTCCCATAGAGTTGATGGCCTACCTGAGACATTCCTAATTGGATGTTTTATTGCAAGATTACGAGATGATATTCGATTAGACGTTAAGATTAAACAAACCAAAACCTTGGTAGACGCAATTGGAGTGGCACGATTGGTTGAAGAACGCAACCAGTTGCAACGCAAACCCTTTTCAAACAATCGTTTATTGCCTGTGACAACAATGCAGAAAGGGCACTCCAATCCTTCTCCTGGGATTTTAGGCCCGTCTTTTAATAACGAGCAGGTATTGGATCCTCCCCTTCGACTGCTCCGTTCTGAAGAATTACAAATCAGGAAGCAAGGGAATGACGAGGGAGAGGACTTTACTACTACTGTGATGAGAAGTACTCATATGCCATCACTGTGAGCGGCCACAATTGTTCATGATAGAGGATTCCCCTTGTGATGAAAATTCTAAGGAAAATCAGCCGGAGGTAGAGCTTACAGAAGTGACACCTGAGATTTCCTTCCATGCTATTGCTGGAGCTGAACATCCCCCAAACCATTCGAGTCTTGGGAAGACTACAGAACAAAAACTTGATAGTGTTGATAGATAGGGAGCACTTATAATTTCATTGACCAAGCCATTACAACTCATTTTGGCCTACCGATCATCAGAGACAGGAAACTTCAGGTGGTGGTTGTCAATTAGGAACGAGTGGAATGTGCAGGCCGTTGCCAAGGAATCATGCTATCCATCCAAGGTATTACCATTACTGCAGATTATTATGTCCTTCCTGTGGCAGCTTGTCAGGTAGTCTTGGGAGTGCAGTGGCTGGAAAACCTTGGACCAATTGAGACAGACTACAAACATCTCACCATGACCTTCAGAATCGGCGGAGTCATGTATACTGTGCAGGGACTTGGATGGGAGGCTGACGCGTCTAGCATTGAGGTTCTTCACAATAAGGAGTATTCGAGTCTGCAAGGGATGAGGTTTTTTTTTTCAAATTCAACCAATTAACCTAACGCCTTCAACAACTACATATCCTTCATAGATCAAATGCCTCTTGGATGAGTTTGCAGAGGTCTTCGCCTCTAGCCCCGATACTCCTCCTTAACGCCAGTATGACCACCGGATTCCACTCCAGCCCAACACAGGACCAGGAAGTGTACGACCTTACAAATACCTATACTATCAGAAGACAGAGATCGAACGAATGGTGAAGGAGCTTTTAGAATCTGGACTCATACGACCAAGCAATAGCCCCTTCTCCTCACCAATTTTGTTGGTAAAAAAGGCAAATGGCACTTGGCGATTTTGCATTGACTACCGGGCTCTCAACAAAATCACAATAAAAGATAAGTATCCTATTCCTGTGATTGATGAGTTACTAGACGAGCTCTATGGAGCTAAGTTCTTTTTGAAATTGGATTTGCGGTTGGGCTATCACCAAATTCGTGTGAAGGAGGATGATATTCCAAAAACAACATTTCGAACTCATGAAGGACACTATAAGTTCATTTTCATGCTTTTCGGGCTCACTAACGCCCCAACAACTTTCTAAAGCCTCATGAACGACCTTTTTCAACCCTACCTTTGGCAATTCATCCCGGTGTTCTTCGATGACATCTTAGTGTACTCAAAATCACGGGAAGATCACCTTACTCACTTGCAATTTGTCCTTATGATTTTAGCTTCTAACTAGTTGTTTGCCAAGGAGTTAAAATGTCTTTTTGGAGTTCAACAGGTTAAGTATTTAGGGCATAGCATCACCAAAGATGGAGTATCAGTCAACCCCGATAAAGTACAAGCAGTGGTGGCTTGGCCCACACCCATTACAACCAAAGAAGTCCGAGGATTCCTAAGCTTAGCAGGCTATTACTGGAAATTCATTCGTCACTTTGGTAGCATGGCAGCTCCTATGGCCAAACTCTTGACTAAAGAAAAGTTCCATTGGACTGAGTAAACAGAGGCGACATTCAATCAGCTCAAACAGACCCTCATGACTCCACCCACCTTATGTCTTCCAAATTTTTCCCAGCCGTTTGTAGTTGAGTATGATGCTAGAGGTACGGGAATAGGTGTCGTCCTTACTCAACACAGCCATCCCGTGGCTTATTTCAGTGCAGCTCTTAAAAGGACGACACTCACTCTATCCACATATGAGAAGGAGATGTTAGCTATTGTCAAGGCAATCAGGAAGTGGCGTTACCATCTACTTGGGAAACCATTCACGGTTCGTACAGACCATAAAAGCCTCAAATACTTGTTGGAACAACACATTACCACTCCTGCCCAGACACGGTGGCTTCCAAAGCTTCTTGGATACGACTACACTATTGAGTATAAGAAGAGGCTTGGGAACTAGGCTGCAGACTCCTTATCTCGTATAGGGGAGGTGCAATTTCTCTCCATTTCAGTCCCTTATGTAGATTGGTGGCCCCAACTACAGATGGAGGTTCAACAGGACCCATTTTATGCTTCTTTTACAAGCAAGAGTGCCTCCCATCAGATGTCTTTATGTGATGGGGTTTGGTTCCATCACGGTAGAGTTTTTCTAAGCCCCACCTCCTCTTTGATTTCGTTGATTCTGGCTGATAGTCACTCATCCCCTATGGGTGGACATTTCGGGTTCCATAAGACCCTTTCCTGAATCAGCCACAACTTCTTTTGGCCAAAGATGTGATAGACGGTGAAGGAGTTCTTGCAAATGTGTGCGGTCTGCCAACAATGCAAATCAGATTGCATGAAACCCGTGAGGTTACTTCAGCCCTTGCCTATTCCCAATCAAATCTGGACAGACATATCAATGGATTTTATTAAAGGCCTTCCCATTTCAAATGGTCACTCTGTCATTATGATGGTTGTCGATTGTCTCTCTAAGTATGCTCATTTTATTCCCTTGAAGCATCCCTTTACAGCTGCTTTGGTTGCTAAAACCTTTGTTACCCATGTGTTTCATTTACATGGTATCCCCACCTCCATTGTGAGCAACAGAGATAAGGTATTCATTAGCTCATTTTGGCAGACCCTCTTTCAACTACAAGAAACACAATTATGTATGAGTTCCAGTTATCATCCCCAGATCGATGGACAGACAGAGGTCATAAATCATATCTTGGAGCAATACCTCCACTATTTTATCGGCCTCCAACCAAAGACATGGATGGACTGGATACCTTGGGCAAAGTTTAGCTATGATACATTGACCGATTCGTCAATAAAAATCACTCCCTTTGAGGTTGTCTATGGTATTCCACCTCCACACCCGCTAACCTATATTCCAGGTACCGCCCGGGTTCAAGCTGTTGATGAATACCTCCAAGACTGAGACTCCCTCCTACGTGATCTTCGTAGAAATCTCCGTGTTTCTCAAGAAAAGATGATGAACCATGCTAATAAGAGGAGACGGGAGGTATCCTTTAAAGTTGGTGATTATGTCTACTTGAAGTTACAACCTTACTGTCAAACTACAGTTGCATTCAGAAGTTCTTTAAAGCTTTCCCCACGGTTTTATGGACTGTTCCAAATAATAGGCAAAGTAGGTCCTGTGGCATACCGGCTGGACCTTCCAAAGGGCTGCCAAATTCATAATGTTTTGCATGTTAGTTTGTTACGAAAACATTTAGGATCCATCACACCTCTTTCATCCCACCTTCCTCCTATCGCGGGCGACTCTTCCATTCTTCCTCAACTTGCTTCCATTTTGGCCAGGCGTGAAATTCAGAAAGGGAAATACCATCCCAAATCAGAAGTGTTAGTCAAATGGGTGGGAGCGTCAGACGAAGATGCTACTTGGGAAAATGAGTGCAGGTTTTTTAAGTCCTATCCCCATTTTCATCCTTGAGGATAAGGACGGTTGAGTAGGTGGGATTGTTATGTGCTCCACTCTTTGGCAATGCATGCATGCAAGGCAGACGTGGGCGCATTTATTTGCATTCAATAATACAGAGGAGACCAAGTCTTGTTTAAGTTGAGAAGCAGTTCTATTCTTCAGCAATTATTCCTAGTCTTTTGCATTAAGTTGTAACATGCTTTGTTTCTGTTGGTTGTAAAGGATATTAATATAGCTAGTTGAGTTCAATAAAGGATATCATTTGTCCAGAACTCTATCTCTTGTCTTTCTCTCCTCACTGCTTCTAAATTTCTGAATTAAACACACCATCGTAAGTATGTCCTGGGCTAATAATTAACCTGTAAAATAAATCCCCTGTTGGTGTAGGGAGCTCTCTAATGCTTTTATAAATTGAAGGAGTTAAGTGTGCATAGTCTAACTCTCCAACCTAGAACTTCCTAGCTGGTGTCTGGTGTATAAAGACACCCACTCCTTGAATTTACCTCATGGAAAAAAAAATATTTTTCTAGAAAGTTAATACTATCCTGGCAATCAATCGTAGCAGGAAGATTGATAAAAGATAAATACGATGCTGCGAACAATTGCTATACATATGGTTGACTAGCCATATAGAAACCAAAAAACCAATATTTAACAATTTCTGATGGTTTAGTAAAAAAAAACCATTAGAAATAATTAAAGAGGAAGAGTGGAATGATCTGAGTGAAGAAAAATAGAAGACAAAACTCCATAAATTCTGCAAGGAGAAGTTAAATGGAAAGCTTCGTAGATGAGAACAATAGATTGTTTGATGGGTTGTGGCAAGGACAATAGGTGCCTTTAACTGTGATAACTAGATATGTTAGTTACACGCTCGTCTTGGTTGTTAGATAGCTCGGGGGCATACAATATGTGTCGAGGATGACCAAACTATCACGATTCTCTAGGTTATTTAAAGACCATTCCGCTTTAAAAGTCATCATGGAAAATCTCAAAACAGACTGAAAGTTGTTGGTATTGATAAAAAAAAGGAATTAGATGGTTTGAGGGATCCAATCACTACTGAAAAGTACCAGAAGTGAAGAAATCTATCATTCATAACTGTCCCCATGAATCTCAAATTTGAATCTGGGACTTCACAAGCCATTGAACTAGATAAGAGAAAAAAAGATTAACAACGAGAAAGAACTAAGAGAACAACTAGAAAAGCTCCAAGTAGAATTTAGTTGTTTTTGTTTCTGAGTTTGTGCACTCTTTTTTCTGCTTGGGTGTCTGTCATGGACTTCGTGGGATCCTTGCATTCCTTGAGTTAAATTTGTGCATCTTTGACTTCACTTTTTCATATGAAGTTCCTAGTATTGGAAAATCTACATCTTTCTTGAGCTTCTTGTTTTGCTGTATCAAGGTGCAAGTGGTGTACATTTCCATGATTTCAATGGTGAAGTCCTTCGATGCCTCACCATTCCTAATGTAAATGCCAATCTTTTAGTAAGATCTCACCGTTCTGCAACAAAAAAAGGAAGTGCTGGTACTGAAGGAGAACTACGTTTCTTTGCTAGTGATTAGAGCCAAGTCCATCTATGTCTTCCTCATATGCATGAAAAGGAAATGGACCTAAGTTGTAGCTCAGGGCACGGATCATGCTCCTAGTAGATAGCCTTTTGTTCTTAATCGGGAACTATACTATAAGTTTGTTTGCTGAAGTTGTAGATGGCTCATCCAATGTTCGAGAAGTGTGGAAGCTTTCGGTTCAGCAGATCAACGTCTCCAATTAAGTTGAATCAGATCCTCTCAATCTCTAAAGCTAAATGTGGCAACAATATGCTCTTGCGTGTGAGATCAAATCCATTAAGCAATGTACAATATGCTAAGAACATGGTTGAAGATTTTTATTGATTAAAATAGACTTCTCTCAACTCATTTGCTCTCCGCACTTCATAAACTTTGTTTTATTTTACTTTTTTAGAGATTGCATTAATCAACAAACACTCTTTGTTTATTTCCTAATCCCCGGCTAGGAAATTAATCAGAAGCTTCCACTTCTGTCCGTTGAGGCCATGATGAAGGTCACTCGTTCTAATACCAGTACTATTAAGACCAAAAGGCTGAGAGGATTTTAAGGCTTGTGGTGCGCATCTCCTTTTTAGCTCCAGTTATGATCCAATAACCGAATGGTGTTATAGTTTGGACTGAACCAACATCTTTTTCTAAGCGTAGCCCTCTCTTTGTCTTCTCAATTTCAGTAGTTAAACTCATCAATCAATCCTTTGATTTATGTGATAGGCTTGCATTTAAAATTAACATTTACCATAAATTAAAGGTATCTTATATTATCAGACTTGTTATTATAAAACATGCTCTAGTTAAGGAGTTATTGATACTTCAAGTGCAAAATAATGATATAAAACCTTGATAAAAATGCACTTTTAAATACTAATCACACCCCCCCAACCAGCTTAGCACTAGTCCTTAGTAATCAAAGCGTTAAAATAGAAAAACAATTTGCAAGTTCCACAAAACAAGACATTCATCATTCAACTTCCATTAATCTATCCATATAAACAAATTCTCATTAAATTTATATATCTATTTCATACTGTTGAAACAAGATATTAATAAACCTTCTTTTTATGTGCTTAATGTATGAAAACATAGATGATAGGGCTTTTATTGGAAGAAAACTATATTATGTTCTAATGTTTTTCTAAGGTTAACTTTCTTGGGTTGAGATTATTATCTTTATTTTTCTTTTTTTTTTAAAATATATATACATATAACTTAAAACACAATGCATCTTTAACCCATGTAACGAGCTTTCGGCTAATGACTCCTAGACCAGTTGGTCTTAGGGCATTAAGTGTTGAGACACCCCTACGAGCTTAGTAACTTGGGTTGCAGATACTGATACGTAGATAGTGCAATGTTTGATTCTCTTAAGCTTTTCTCCTTAACCCATGTAACAAGCACTGAGACAATAGCTCCCAAGTCAGTTGACTTTAGGGTATTAGGTGTTAAAATACCCCTTCGGGCTTAGGTTAGGGAGGCTACGAAACCAAATTTATCTATGTTTTTATTATCATCAATATTATCAATTTGTTTTTTTTACTATCGCTTTCTCTTAGTTGTTACCTTTAACAAAAGAACAGAAATAATGTAATTATCCAGTGTGCAACCCACAATCATATGTTAATGTGTGTGTGTGAAAATAAAGGTTTAAGAAAACTTGTTAAATGAGTATATGAGCAAAATCAAGTGATAACAATATAAAATTTTGTAAACCTGAATATTTCAAGAAGTATTCTGATAGACCTTGATAAAAATATTTACTAAGATGCATCTCAATAGTCAATAAAATTCCTCCTTACTCTGCCATCCTAATAACAGTTTTGTCAAATGGATTTAATAATAGCAAAAAAATTTAGTAAGTTAGTTTTTTTTAATGTCAATTACTACCTTCCCCCCCAACCAAAACGAGACATTGTCCTCAATGTCCTAAGGTAGAAAGATAGAGTATTGAAGATATCACTTGAAACAACAAACAATGACAAACCTAAAATACTCTTAAACAAATATAAGAAATAACAAAACAAAATAATATGCTATTAACAAAACCAAAAGACACAAGGTTTCACAAACGAAGGCTCAAATCCAATCTAAGCTTTTTACGGCTTTCCTGTTTTTACCAGTCTATTCGCCTTATGGAGGAATCAATTACAAGGATGAAAGATTGCAATTGATTAATCAGTTGTTTAGCAGTAGAAGCAGAGATTATGATTTTCGTGCCGAAGATGTTAGAAAATTCTGTTCCATAGCATGATTAAGAAAAGACAATAAATTATCATAAAAACCATTAACATTGAGCAAATCTATAGGTTTCTGGTGAATGTTCAGGTGGGCCCAAGAGGAAATATGAAATATCTCTTTTAATGTGCCCAAACCACCTAGTAAGGCAATGAAGACGTTTGCATGATCAAACATTGCATTCATTCGATCAGACATTGTGGAGACTTGTAGTTCCTCTCCAATTGTTTTTTCAATTTTAGTAGTTAAACTCATCAATCAATCCTTTGATTTATGTGATAGGCCTGCATTTAAAATGAATATTTACCATAAATTAAAGGTATCTTATATTATCAGACTTGCTATTATAAAACACGCTTTAGTTAAGGAGTTATTGATACTTCAAGTGCAGAATGATGATATAAAACCTTGATTAAAATGCACTTTTAAGTACTAATCACCTTCGATGATCAAGTCAGTGCGAGGTATTTTGTATGATAGAAAGACACTAATGAAGATATTAATGAGCTTTTAAGAAGATAGATAAGAAGAAAAAGATGTAGATACAAGGGAAGAAGAGAAGAAATGTGTTTATGGCTAAGAGCATAAGGTTTCAAACGTTTTTTGTGTGTGTCCTCAAGCGTCCTTTTATATTACCTGTCTTGACTTGCTTCATATTATATTTGAGGGGTAGAGATGTAATCTTATAATGGTAAAATAATATTATTTTATTGTTTGTGCCATCACATCTCATTAATATAAGCATGGGTGCTTGCTCATAATTAATGGGATGTGATGGGTATCATAATCACTAGCCCATGCCCTGAGTAGGGGAGGCTTAGAGTGGGGTTACTTTTTAGCTATACGTTGAACCCAAGTGTATTTGGGTCCAGCAACACGCTGAACCTAAAAGGAGTAACGATGAACCCAGGTGTATTTGGGTTCAGCTTGTATTCTGAACCCAGGTGTGGTTGGGTTCAGTTGTACGCTAAACTCAAAAGGAATTGGCTTTAGCTGTATTTGGGTTCAGCTTGTACGCTGAACCCAAGTGTGGTTAGGTTCAGCTGTAGGCTAAACCCAAGAGGAGTTGGGCGTGGACGTGTCATGGCCCAACTTAGAGTTAGGCGCGAGCGTATTCTGGCCCAATACAAGATTGGACATAGAGAAAACATAACCCTATTTTGGGTTATGACTTTCGTGTGATGGCCTTAAACTGTGGGAGGTTTTTAGAAACCTTTACCCATTATAACTGATTTGTTTATGAATCGATCTGAATTTTTAACAATAGGTTCTGAACACATAAATCTTAATTATGTACAACTGAATTTAATATTAGAGGTGTCTAAGTTGGTTTGTTCTTCCCAAAAGTGTAGTTGTTAATTTTGTGTGATCCTTCAGAGCATTTTCTTTTCAATGTTGATGTATTGCAAGAATATGATGTTCTTGATTATTTGTATTGTAGATCTTATTTTTAACTATAAGAAAACACACTTATGTACCCATTATTATTATTATTATTGACAGTGGAAGTTCTTAGATCGACTACGGTCCTGTAGTTTTTCCCCACATCGAGATTTTTCACATAAAAATATTGGTGTTGATTTATTGTTGTTGTGAATTTTGTTATATTGGTGCCGTTGCAATAGAGTGGTATCAAAGTTTGATGTATTGCAAGAATATGATGAGAATGATTATTTGTATTGTAGATCTTAGTTTTAACTATAAGAAAAAACACTTATGTACCCATTATTATTATTATTGACAATGGAAGTTCTTAGATCGACTACGGTCCTATAGTTTTTCCCCACATCAAGATTTTTCACATAAAAATATTGGTGTTGATTTATTGTTGTTGTGAATTTTGTTATATTGGTGCCTTTGCAATAGAGTGGTATCAAAGTTTGAATGTATAGATTGATTTTTTTGTGCAACTAAAATGAAAAAGGAAGATTTGAGCACTATCATAACCCAATTCTTAAATCCTATTTTTTCTTTTCAAAAAGTATAAAAAATTCCAAATATTCTTCTTTCAATAAATTTAGTCATTTTTTTTAATCATTTTATTTATTTAGTTTTGTGTTTCAGATTAAGATAGGAAAAATTATAAATAAATAAATATAAAAAACATAAATTAAAAAAAAGGAAAAAATATGGGTTAGGGATAAAATTAGACAAATAATTTAATTTGACAAGCCTAAGACCGAGTGCAAGAAAAACAATCATGAATAATTTTGGGTGTAATTTGAAACTTAATTGAAAAGTAATTAAGGAAATTTTTTTTATTTTGGCTTTAACTAAAATAATTGAAGGACCAATGACAAAACTAGAAAAGAAAACACATTGAAGGGTTCAATTAATTCAATTAGGGGTGAAATTGAATAGAAAAAGTAAGAATTAGGGTAAAATTAGTCAAAATTGCAAAATTATAAAACCAAGGATTAATTTTTTTTTTTTAAAAAGAGTCAAATTAGAGAGTTCAACTTTGAAGAAGAAAAATGGATTTAGGACAAATCTCACCAACAAAAAAGGGAACAATTTTAGAAACTAAGAATCAAATAAAAAAGCTACGAAGTTAAAGGCTTGATTAATTCCTTTTTAAAAAAGACAATTTTATTTGAAGGAAAAGGTAACACATGTGCCTTGTGAAGGTGGAAATTTCATTGCAAAGATATTTTGTAGAAACGATACAAGTCTTCTATTTTGGTAGTGAGAATAACGTTGCAGTTGTCAAGATGGGTTTCCAATGAGAGAATAACGGTGACCTGATATGGAAAATATATAAGCAAAAGTAAGGATAGTAGACTCCTTGATTAATTGGTGATAAAATGCAAGTAGGTTTCTTTGAGATTGGGTCACATATCCCCAAATTCAAAATTAAATTCTTCTTGCCGTACAAATATGTAATTCTCTTTTTATTTCAATCATTTCTTTTCATTTAATAAACTCAACTAACTTAAAGAATACAAATAAAAATTTACTGAAAACCTTTTTTTTAACAATGTATAAAAAAACCTAACTCGAGTCTATTTGAGCTAGCAAATTTGCCACCAAGTCATGATATCGGGATAACCCTGAAAGCAACCCAAATAAAACTATGAAATTCAATTATTAACAACCCAATGTTGGAAGTCAAAATTAAAAAAATAATAATTAAAAAAACAATAAAAAGAAAGATCTAAGTCAACCCGGGTTAACCTGCTAACCTTACGACTATGGACACAAGATTAAGATAACCACATAGAAAATAAATTGAAAAAAAGCACGAAAACTAATTCTCAATAAATCATATGTTGAAGGATGAAATTGAAAAAAAATAAATTTTAAAAAAATCTAAAAAAGACCAAAGTCACCTCATGTTAGACTTCAAAACTCGTGACGTTGGTCATGAGCCCAAGACTAACCCCATAGAAAGCAAACCCTAATAATAACAAAGTAAAATTTCAAATCATCAAAATAATAAGGGATGAAATTGAAAAAAATACAATAAAAAAAGATCTAAAACAAAAGAAATAACAATAAAAAGAATGTGGACTAAATTTGATATAAAAATAATTTGAAATCAAATGTTGAGGGATGAAATTAAAAACAAAATTCAATTAGAAAAAAGATTAAAAATAAACAAATAACAACAACAAAAAAAGGATAAATAACACCATTATATTTTGATATAAAAAGGAAGAAGAAGAGAGATTAAGAAAAGAATCCATCAAACCCAACCACCGCACCAAGATTAGGGTTTCTCTTTTCAAAACGACATCGTGGTGGTATTTTTTTTTTATCTCTCTAGTTTCTAGCTTTGAGGAGTAAGACAAAGAAAGATGGAGTGATGATCATATATATGACATCAGAACAATGTTGCTTGACACTATTGAATTTCAAAATGGTCCTTGAAAATTAGTTCCTTTTCAATGTTAATACCCCTTTAATTTTTAATTTTTTGAACGAGCCCTTAATTAGGACCAAACAATTAAAACATTCCAATTAAGTCATTAGCCAGACTCAAGACAAACCTTCAATATCTCAACTTTTCTTAAAACAGTCCCTGAATTTCAAAATCCTTTTAATTGAAGTCAAAATCATCTATAAGAACAAAAAATTATTCAATTAAGCCCTTGATTGAACTAATAAAACCTCCCTAATTATGCCAAATTGACAATTTTGGTCCTTAGTCTTTTATTTCCTTCAATTACAATAGATTTTAATTCAAATAAACCCTTGAAAAATTCATTTTATCCAATTAAAACCTGAAAAAGTTTCATCCAATCAACTTCTAAAATATATTCTTAGAGTTTCTTGTTTTATGATTTTTTTGGAAGAATTTTGATATTTTTTTTTTAAAATTAGAGGTAACAATTAAGTTATAACCAGGATGATTTCATAGGATATTAGGAGACAAACTGATAATGAATCTAACTAGGGCAGCAAGCTTAGGTTTTTGTCAACCTAATAACATGTCGCAATTGTGAATTGAGTCTAGTTCCTGGAACAATGATAATGCTACACATATCCAACTTGTCCATCCATCAAAAGATTATTGAGGTACTTCTATGGTAAGACAGAATGAGAAGGCAAAAAAGGCCATATTCGTTCTCATTTGCTAGTGTACCAAGGCCTAATCTTCAAGATTTTATCCGAGGCAAGATCATTGAGGAATGCCAAGCTTCAAAGAATTTGTGCAAGTGTTAATCGTGCTATTACTTGTGATAATCGAGATAAGGTGATGAGATTGTTTCAAAATTTAGTCTATTGCTTACAGCCCACGAAGGATTCATACACCAGGCGATTGATATTTGATTCCATTTTGGTAGGGTGCATTTTAGTTCTTTTTCCAACAGGGTGCAACTTATGCACAATATAAATGGCATTTTCCATAGAGTTATAGCAAATGTTCCGTGTATATGCCAGTGAAAGTTATTAAAGATTGGAAAGCTTGCTCTGAATTTTGGAGGAAAGAGTAATATCTAGGAGGGATGAGGTCATAAGTCTCATTCCAAGGATAATATGTGTAGATCCTAGATCCAAATTGAAGACCTTTGAATATGCATTTTGATGAAGTCGTGAGTATGTCCTGGGCTATTAATTGACCTGTAAAATAAATCCCTTGTTGGTGTAGGGGAATCCCTAATGCTTTTATAAATTGAAGGAGTTAAGTGTGCATAGTCCATCTCTCCAACCTAGAACTTCTTAACTTGTGACTGGGTGTATAAAGACACCCACTCCTTGAATTTACCTCATGGAAAATACAAATATTTTCCTAGAAAGTTAATACTATCCTGACAATCAATTGTCGTAGGAAGATTGACAAAGGATCAATAAGACGCTATGAACAACTGCTATACATATGGCTGACCAGCCATATAGAAACCAAAAAACCAACATTTAACAATTTCTTATGGTTTAGTAAAAAAAACCATTAGAAATAATTAAAGAGGAAGAGTGGAATGATCTGAGTGAAGAAAAATAGAAGACAAAACTCCAGAGAATTCCGCAAGGAGAAGTTAAATGGAAAGCTCCATAGATGAGAACAACAGATTGTTTGATGGGTTGTGGGCAAGGACAATAGGTGCCTTTAATTGTGATAACTAGATATGTTAGTTACATGCCCATCTTGGTTGCTAGACAACTCAGGGGCATACAACATGTGTCGAGGATGACCAAACTATCATGATTCTCTAGGTTATTTAAAGACCATTCCGCTTTAAAAGTCATCATGGAAAACATCAAACAAGATTGAAAGCTACTAATATTGATAAAAAAAGAAAGGAATCAGATGGTTTGAGTGATCCAATCACTACTAAAAAGTACCAGAAGTGAAGAAATTTATCATTCATAACTATCCCCATGAATCTCGAATTTGAATATGGGACTTCGCAAGCCATTTAACTAGATAAGAGAAAAAAGATTAACAACGAGAAAGAACTAAGAGAACAACTAGAAAAGCTCCAGGTAGAATTGAGCACCAGTAAAACTCTTAGGATCTCCCTCAAGGAACAACTCCTCACTAAAAAGAAATTAAATTTATGGAGCAACATTTAATGGAGAAAGATAAGAAAGTTGTGTTTTTAGAGAAGCAATTAAAGAGGAAAAAGTGGTCATAAACCGATCTGAGAAGGAGCGAGAAGAATTGGGAGCAAGTTGGATGCAAACCAAAATTGTATTAGACATTGAAAGCCAATTTCAATGATTGCAAAGAAAGGACTGATATGTCTTCAAGAGTCCAAGCGGAGTTAGAAAGCTAGATTGAGCAATATGAGTAGTTATACAAGGAACATGTAATGCTTAAGAGTGAGTTGGCTGAAGCAAAAGTCCAAGAAAAAGCTGTTAGGAATTCCTAAATTGATAAGATCAACATGTTGAAGAGAGAGCTCGACACTGAAAAAATCAAGGTAGAACATTCGAAAAAATCAATACTTTCATAAATTGTTAGTTTTTAATGAAATTTACATGTTTTGTAAAATTGTTATCACAAGAAATTATGTTGATTAGGTAAGATATATATGAACAACCACAATAGGCGTAGCCTGTAGAAAATAGTGATTGTGGTTTGGGCTATAGAGTTTGTTGTGTTTGATTGCTTTAAGTTTAATCCTTGTCGATGCATGAGGCTAATTACTGCTACTTTGATTGTTGGAACTTTATATATCTTAGGTTCCTTTTAGTAGATTTTAGTTGTTGATCTTTTGTGTCATTTATTCTACCATAAGATTGTGAGAGCTGGGTTATGAACCTAGTGTGGTTCTAGGGTTCATTTGGTTTTTTATATGTGAAATATAATGCTAGAAATGAGTGATGAATTTCACTACGCATAATATTTAATTAAGGTTTTGTCTATAAACTGGTAATTCTAAGGGAATTCACTGTGATCCTTGTCAAAGTTTAGCTAAGAATATTATGGAAAAACCAATTTTTTTGTCATCATGAATAAAGACTGTGAAATGTTATGAGACACATTTCTTTTATTGCATCAAACCTCAAAATTAGTTGTTTCTGTTTCTGAGTTTGTGCACTTTTTTTTTTCTGCTTGGGTGTCTGTCATGGACTTCCTGGGATCCTTGCATTCCTTGAGTTAAATTTGTGCATCTTTGACTTCACCTTTTCATATGAAGTTCCTGGTATTGGAAAATCTACATCTTTCTTGAGCTTTTTGTTTTGCTGCATCAAGGTGCAAGTGGTGTACATTTCCATGATTTCAATGTTAAAGTCCTTCAATGCCTCACCATTCCCAATGTAAATACCAATCTTTCAGTAAGATCTCACCGTTCTGCAACAAAAAAGGAAAATGCTGGTACTGAAGGAGAACTATGTTTCTTTGCTGGTGATTGGAGCCAAGTCCATCTATGTCTTCCTCACGTGCATGAAAAGGAAATGGACCTAAGTTGCAGCTCAGGGCACATATCATGCTCCCAGTAGATAGCCTTTCATTTTTAATCAGGAACTATACTATAAGTATGTTTGCTGAAGTTACAGATGGCTCATCTAATGTTCGAGAAGTGTGGAAGCTCTCGGTTCAGCAGATCAAGGTCTCCAATTAAGTTGAATAAGATCCTCTCAATCTCTAAAGCTAGATGTGGCCACAATATGCTCTTACGTGTGAGATCAAATCCATTAAGTGATGTACAATATGCTAAGAACATGGTTGAAGATTTTTATTGATTAGAATAGACTTCTCTCATCTCAATTGCTCTCCGCATTACATAAACTTTGTTTTATTTTACTTTTTTTAGAGATTGCATTAATTTACAAACACTCTTTATTTATTTCCTAATCCCCGGCTAGGAAATTAATAAGAAGCTTCTACTTCTGTCCGTTGAGGCCATGATGAAGGTCACTCGTTCTAAACCAGTACTCTTAAGACCAAAAGGTTAGGAGGATTTTAAGGCTTGTGGTGCACATTTTCTTTTTATTGACTGCTATAGATAGCAATGTGTCAAAACTCTCTTGGTGCGTAAAAGAGAGGTTAGAAATGCCCTATTTCAGGATATACATATTTTTTTTTACCATGCTTCTCCATAATATCAGGTTTAAAATTATGTGGTAGAAAGGAAATAGCTAAAAAAGTGCATATAATCTGGGAAGCAAGGAGACAACCACACATTAATCCGAGTTGCAGCAAAAAAAAATAAAAATGCTATAAATGGCAAACACTACATGCATGCTACATATTTATAAAAGCCAGATCTTGTATATTATTGTCACCAAATCGATATTCAGAAAGGAGCGACACTTATATTGATTGTTGGTGTTTAATGGCATCGTCTAATGCATTACTGGTTATGGGAGTTTTCATACTCTTGATGACCACATTTGTAGCTGGAGATGTGGCTGATACCATTAGACACAAACCACCATACCTAAGTTATAAAGGTCTTGGATGTGACCCAAAGAAGAATCCCCGGTGCCTCAATCCACCCCTTTCAAGAAGAGGTTGCAAAACCAAACATCGATGTAGGCAAGGCTAGTGAGGGGAGCTAGTGAATATTCTAAACCTTTGGAGTAGGCCAACAATGTTGCATACGTTTATTCTTATCGTAGCAATACGATCATTAATGGATGATTTCTTTTGCTCAAGATGATTATTTCTTCTCCTTTCAATTTCATTTCATGAATCTTTTCACATTATAAATTATGTTGTAATAAATATTACATTAACAGATAATCTAAAATAAAAAACTATGTGGATGTCCACTATGAAAAGACAATTTTACCCTTCTCTACATAACACATTGATCTTTTCCAAATTCATTAATATTTTAACAATTAAATTATTGCATTTTAGGGGGGGAACGAACTTGCATCCAAGGGCTTTATGTACATTTCATTTTGTAATGAACAATGATATTAATTATCTGCCCTCGTAATAAAAAAAATTAAATTTTCTTGTGGGAGCTTTTTAGTCTTTGATTGTTGGTTTTTTGTTATACTCATGTGGACTAAGAGGCATTTTGGTCTTTTAGTTACACACACACACACACACAAAAACAGATATATATATATATATATATATATATATATATATATATAAAGTACTTGGTGCGAACCATACACGCCCTAGCGAGTGGATGCCTCACATGTTCTTCACTTGCGGTGGCTAAACACCGCATTTTATGACTGCGTTGGAAGCACATTGATGTCCTCTTTCTAGTGGTGCAGCCTATGTGTGGGGCAGAGCGCTGGTTGGTCTCTGGTGGGTTTTTTTTTATTCCTCCATCTTTCTCTCTCTTCTCCTTGCTAAGGTATGGTGGTGTCGTATCATTTATTTTTTGTATCCAATTTGGTACTCATTATTTTGATTGCTATTTGTTTTGTGTTTTTATCTTCTTTAATTTTATCTCTTAATTCAATTTCCTCCCTAATCATTTGGTTTAATTTGATTTTTATATCAAATTTGGTCATTCTTTTGAATTTTTCTCCTTTACTAATTGAATTTTATTTTTAATTTCATCCCTAACATTTCATTTCAATTAATTTTTATTTTGAATTTGGTCCCCATTCCTTTTATTTTATTTTAATTTTTTATTGCATTTCTTTTCAATTTCGTGCCTCAACATTTTTTTTATTGAGTATTTTGCTTCGTTTTTCTTTTTAGTTTTGCCTTTTATAGGATTAGTCCCGAGCTCATGATAGGGTCACAGGTTTCAAAAGTTGACACGAGCTGGATTTGGTCTTTTTTTAGGTCCTATACAATTGATTTAATTTCAATTTGATCTTTCAATATTTGATTTTTTTGAAATTGGTCTTTATATTTTTTTCTCTAACTTTTCTTTCCTTGGAGTTATCACTGCTCATGGTTGTGGGGGTTAGTGAGTTTACCGGGTTCACTTCAATATTTTTTTCTTTTATTTTTTTATTATTTTAACTGCTCTATATTTTTTATTAAGAATTTTGCTTCATTTTGTTTTTTTGGATTTGCTTTCTATGCTGCCAATCAAAGCCTTATGACCACGATTATGAGTTTTGAAGGTTAAAACATGTTAATTTTTATCTTTTTTAGGTCTTTTTTGAAAATTGAATTTTTTCTTTATATTTCATCATTCAACATTTAATTTTTTAAGAATTGACCTTCATGCTTTTTTTTTTCTCTTTTCTTTCTACGGGATTATTCCAATCATGTGCCCATGGTCGCGAGGTTAGTTTAATTTTATTTTAGTTTTGCTATTCAACATTGAGTTGTTTAATAGTTGGACTTCATAGTTTTATTCAACTCACCTTCATTAACAATTTTTTTTACCTTTTATTGACACAAATAATCGTTTGAATAATTAAAAAATTTATTCTAAGAAACAAAGTTATTAAACACAATTGAGCGTATGACTCGTTTTGTGAGATCAAATATCTTAATCTAAGTTATTTTGTTGATCAAATATCAATTTATTAATTAGATGCAACTTTCCATTAACCACATTATTGAATCATTTCATTACCTTTAATATATGTTCTATATCAACCCTATACAATACTCATAGTTCATGCTTTGACTTGAATATGGATTCATTAATCTCATTCAATATATTTAACTCTTATTTTTTGTTAAAGGTTCGTTAACTTTGTTCAATACACTTAACTTATATTTAACTTTGGTTATCGGTTCATTAACCTTGTTCACCATACTTGACTCATATTTAACTTAAGTTGTGGGTTTATTATTCCTATTTAATACATTTAACTCATACCTTATTTTGATTATGGTTTCATTACCTCTTTCAATCATCATGGCTTATATTTAAAGGTGACCTTATTCATTTAATCAATTTAATACTTTTAATTTTGGCCTTAACTTAATTATGGAGTTAATTGACCCATCTCTTAATCATGGCCCATGCTTTAAGAATTTCTGAATTCATAATCCATTTCAACAATCATTGGGGCTCGTGTTTCCTCTTAATCATATTTGTTGTTGCTTTTTGGTGCTTGTAATCGTACTTTATATCAACTATGTATTTTTTTATATAATATGATGCTCGTGGCCAGTGCTTGCATCAACCCTACTTTTATTTATCGATTTTGCTAGTTTATAGTCCATATTATACATCAACCATGTTATTTGACTCATTCAATAGTTTTGATCTCATGTTTACATTCTCAAAAGTGAAGCACTGGTTCCAAAAATGCATTAAGACCTTAATTGCTAAATTCAACATAAACACCTTTGTAATTTCCACTATCTTCCAATATTTCTTCAAAAACTCATCCTCGCAAATGTTTTTCATGTATGAGATGAGTTTCTTTAAGTTATTTTCAGAACAACTCACATTTCTGATGGGTGGTAATTTACTATAATGTAATCTCAGGTAATCCATTTCTAATAGTTGTAGGGATTTAGAATCCAGCACGTATTTAATAGAGGTCATCTCTTTAATGAGGCCATCTTATCAGCCCTAAGTCTTGCAATATAAGATGCTTTTAGGATCGAGCATGTTTTAATGAAACAATATTTAATTGTGGAACATATATTCTACAGACAGGTTTTATGTCTTTTTATGTGAGATATTGAGACAGCATTATCTAGTCTCAAAAGGATCTCTTGTTATCCCAGTGATTATCCTCGTGAAAGCAATATAGGGGTTTAGTGGGTAGTGAGATGATATATATATCAATCACTACAAGTCTAAGCACTAAGCAAAGAGTCAAATGGTTTCATGAGCTCAAATCTCGACTAAAAGTCATTGGAAACCTCGACTAAAAGTCATTGGACAAGCAACTACTCCCTTACCTAACCTGAAGTTTCCATGTGTGTGCATTCCAAAGCGATATATCATAAATAGACTAGTGATGCATGATGATATTCATCCATATCAAACTTACATGCATGAGCAGGATAAAATATGCTAAAACATAAATAAGTATAAAAAGAAGAAGTAAGCCAAATGTGAGAAAAATTAAACATATTGAATCACATAAACCACATAAAATACAAAGCCTAGTCCAGTATTGTCAAAAACAAAACTCCTCGGTAGAGTCGTCATTCTTTTGCACGTGCGCGTGCGGCATGGCAGGATGTCGTGGTCAAAGAGTCGCCACCTAGTTGTTTGGTTTAGGGCCACTAGGAGACTCAGATGGACTGGTCTTATCAGCAATTCTAAAGTAAGGGACCGATTATGGTTAGGGAAGGTATTAACACCCTTAGCACATCTTACATGAGTTAAACTGTATTGTGTGGCCTGGATGTGGTTTAAAGATGTTGATGGCTTTCTAGCCAATGGTTCATCTATGACTTAAAATAAAGATTTACGCTCATAAACAAAATTAGCATTTGAAATTTATTATGGGCTTTTATGCCCAGATAAATCTTTATAGGAAGAATCCATGTAGGTGCTCTGACAATGTTCACTATCTTGGAAGGCGAAAGTGTTTTCCACAACTCGTATATTGTCGTGAAAAATACTCCCAATTAAAATTGATGAATATTAAAAAAAATTGAGAATTTCCTTGTCAACTTCTGATATTTAAATATCAGTTTATTTGTAGGTCTAACATTTTATACCAGAATGTTGACCATTAATTTTCTGAGAAAAGAAAAAAGAAAAGAAACGAAACTTAGATTATTGAAATATTAGCCAAATCCTTAAGGAATTTTACAAAATTGTTATAAATTCCATAAAAAATGCAAAGAAATACAAAAAACAATTCTAAAACAACGCTAAAACATTTTTTCTCTCTCTTTTTTATAAATAAAATGCAATTTTTTTTTTTATAAGAATTAGGCCGTATACAACAAGTAGAAATCTTTTTTTTTTTAAGGCCATGTTTGGAAAAAAAACTCATTTTCCCCTAAAACCAATGCTATTAAAATAGGCTTAGGGGGTGTTTGCCAAACACACCCTTAAACCAAAGAAAAGCGTTAGCAAAAACATTGCTAGCCAAATAGAGTCTTAACTTTTGACCCGATTTTAACCCTACCGGGTTAACCTAAAACTTTTGGTTCGACCATAAACTGAACCAAAGTCTACTAGTTTGACCAAAAAAATAAACCAAAACCTAAACCAGGATCCAAAACAAAATCAAACTTAATAAAACACAAACTCAAAAACTTTTTGTCAAAATGGATCAAAACTTAGAAAAACAAAGAACATGAAGAACATCGAAGAACATTCAACATGAACTCATCAATGTAGATTTCAAATCAAACCATATACGAACAAACCAAGGACACAGATATCCTAGAAATCATGTAAGGATCAATAATCTAGCATTTATGGACTTCGATTATCACTTAGAAACCGTGATTTTTTCAAAAATAAGTTTCGTTTCAAAACCAAAATCTTAGGATTAAAACCTACTGAAAACATGTTATTGATACAAATAAACTCTAAATTATTGACTAATAAAGTTGCTCGAAGGATTATGTCCAAAGACTTGGACCGAAACAGGTCCAAATCATGGAGCTAAGACAATGTTCTTCCTATAAACATGAAGAAATAGCCCAGAAACCGAGCACTCTGTCAAACCTCTAAAACTGGCATTTTTTACTTTCAAAACATGTTTTCTTCATTTTAACAAATTACACAACCATAACAAAATATGTTTGAATAAAAAAAAACTAACAAATAACATCAAAACATAAAAATTATGCAAGAGGTTTCAAACTTCAAAACTACCAACTTAAAACAGTCTACAAAAACATCAAATTTCAATTTAAAACTGACTCTTTAAACACTTGAAACTCAAACCATGCCCATGAACCAAGAACACACACTAACAAACCAGAAAAAACATCAATAACCCTACTGCTAGATTTCCAAATCACTTTATTTCATTTAATCTAAATATCCAACAACATTAATAGACAACTCTAAATAGGATCAAACAAAGAAAAAAGGACATGATGTGCATTAATCAAAATCAAAGTTAAAAGTACTATAATGCAATAAATATTGAAAAACACCATAAAACATGAAAAAAAAACAAGCTAGAGATGTGTCCCATGGAGATCATCTACCTAGATAAATGAATGTTCTATACTTTCCAAACTCAAACAATGGATGTTACCCTTTGGTTCCTTCTTTTCCAGATTTGTTACTTTCTTTCAAAGTTGAGGAAATCCTTGTTTTAAAGCCCTTAAACCTTCACACTTGATTTTCTTTATCAGTCTTTTCCTCATCTCTTTCTCTCCTTGTGTTCTGATTTTTCAAAAGGGTGTTTATAGTGTTTTGCTAGGGTTTTTTATAGTGTTTTGCCAGGATTTTCCTCACCATTCATCGTAACTCAAAACATTGAATATGATCAAAATTTTAAATATCTAATTTCACGCACATTTTATTCACTACAATAATTTAGCAACTCTAGTCAAGAATTTGTTTATATCACACAAACTTCTTAGGAAGTAAACCAAAGAGAATTTAAAGAACAAGTGGAGAAGATCTACATTTAAAGAACAAGTGGAGAAGATCTACATGTAATTTATGTGGTTTGTTCTAACGCATATCTCAAAGATTGAAGTTAGATCCACGACTTCATTTGATTAAAAAAACAAAAAAAGGACGAGTATAAAGTCAAGAGAGCTACTATTAAGGGGTGTTTGAGTGTAACAATAGTTGTTTTTCAAAGTGTTTAAAATATAGTAATGGTTGTTTTTCGCTCGAAAATACATCAAAATAATATGTTTTTTTTAAAAAATTATTTTTGACATCAATATATCAAAATAATCTAAAAACATCAAAAAACACTTTTAAAACACAAAAACAAACGAGCCTTTAAGCTAAAACCTCCAATTCTTTCACATAATAAAATACATAAGAAGCTCTCACACTCCATTACAAAACATGGAATTACAATAGCATTCAAATCTTGATGCTTAATCTCACAAAACCTCAAATTCTCTTTCTCATTCACAAAAGACCACATAAAGAGTCAGAACTTCCACTCAGAACTTAAATCTCCGTGGCTGCACATTCCAAAGTTATTCCATCTTCTTCTATCCATATCGCAAAGTTTTTGTTTTTATTTTTAACTTAGCTTCAAAAACACAGCAACTAGACTGACCTCCCAAGCATAACATTGTCATATGACCACTTAAAGTGTAGTAACAACTGATTATTAAGGTATGCAGAAGTCCATAAGCCTTCAGTCCAATACAAGAGACAAGGCATATCTTAACATTACTGAATAAAGAGCAGGGGACACTAAAGCAAATAAGAAACCTACACTGATTGACTTAGTAATACTAGAAACAGTACTTTTGTTTTCTACTATCATTGTTAATAACTTTCATCAACTGATATAATACTAATAATAATAATAATAATAATAATAATAAGCCCTTCAAGAGTAGACCATAAGAAGTAAAATTTTCATGAATTGCCTTGGTATTGAAGTATAGGTATAACCTTGTGAATGCAACACTCATAACCTCACAGCAAGGCCGCTCCATGCATCATCTGGATATATATATGTTATGTGCAATAACAACTGTTTCCATTGATAGCATAACAACTATGAAACAGATGAAATTTGAACTATGGATTATGTTTCACTTTATATATCCCTCTGGGATTAAAATGAAAAAGGAATATACAATCCTAATTTTTCCTTTTGAACTCAGGAATATAGTGTAACAGATGGATCATCTTCTTCTTCTTTTCTCCTACGAGATGAAATGATGCATTGATTTAATCAATCCCCCGTCACCATGAAACATGATACTTGGTATTTCAAAAACAAAATCACAAATATGAAGCTTAGATCTTAAATAGAGTCTAGTTTTACTGAACAAAACTTGAAAAATAAAAAACAAAACCAAAAAGAAAACAGAAGATTTGGATCATCAATTATCTGACCTACAATGATAGTACTTGGAACAACCGCGAGAAGGAGGATTAGATGGAGGTGGAAGACAGCTGCTACTGTATGACTGACCACTAGCACCACCATTACAAACTGGTCGGTTTGGCTTCAAAGCACCAGGTGATATATACTTTCTCTTCTCTTCAAGAAACCTTTTACTAATATCAGATGGCATCAAGAACTCATACTCTTCACTGCATTCTGCTATTGAACCATTGCATTCATTAGTTTTCGATGAAACCCTGTCGCTGAGCTGCGCTATTATAAGGCTGAAGATCACTAGAAGGAAACAAAAATATTGGAAGGACTTTGGTTCCATTTTTTTTTTTTTGTCTGGTGTTTGTGCTTGCCTTTCTTTTCAGTTTCAAACACTTAAATATAGAGTGATGGATTAAAATGGGAATATCTTCCTTTCTGAAAAGGTGGTAGTTAGTGGAAGACGCATTAGGGATATGCAGCAGGAGTGAGGGAGCGCACTTCACCAAACCTAGCTATGATGGTGTCGCATTTTTTCGTTTTGTCATATAATAATTTTATTATGTTACCAAATTTAGCTAGGAAGACTTATTTTGGTTTCACATTTACTTAGTGGAAGTCAAGCATGCTTATATTGAAAATTGAGATGATTCACCTTATGTTGATTTGTAAAGCATGGTTGATTACTGCACTAGCTAGCACATATGTTCAACGGTCGGTAGATGAGAACCAATGAATAACTATAAGAACATCAATTCTGAATTGAATTAATAGCCAGAAAAATGAAAAGAGCAGATAATAATGTTAGGAAAAAAGAGGGAGAAATGTGAAACGGGTTCCCCTATAGTTACTTTCAATGTCAAGAGTTGAACATATCCTACCATCCAATTTCTAAGCAGATTGAGACTTTTTTGTTCTAAGATTAGCTGCTGAGGTGTTTGTGTCAAGGACCAATCGGAGAGCGTTGAAGGCGTAATGGTCCAGGATAAGCTCATTGCTAATGTAAATGGCTGTCATTGTCCTGGTGCTGGGAAATGTATTCTCCAGTACAAACCACCATCATGCCAGCTTGACTCGAGTAAAAGAGAACAGAATGTTGGAGGTCATTTTGCTGGGCTATTGCAGAGAACATACAATCTTTATTGATCGATACCCCTCGACAGGAAAATAGAAATTATAGATTGATGGAGTCCTGCAATATCTATATTTTTAATGCAGCCATATCACTACCAATGATAGCAAAAGTTGATGTATTTGATTTCAACAGTTGTTTAGCGTCTATAAATCCAATTCCGCTAATCGTTTTTCTTGTGATTGCAAAGCTTAAGAACATAAAAACAGACCCTTAATGACGGGAAATTATTGTAAAAAGAAAGTTCCTGAAGAGGAATTTACCCTCCACACAATCACATTATACAGACCAAACAATACTAATTATGACCTGCACCGGTAGTAGTTATTGCACCCTCTGTTGTAGGAGTTTGACGGTGGAGGTAGGCAATTACTACTATAGGGTTCACCTCTTGTAACCTTGGCACAGAATGGTGCATCAGGCCTCAAAGCTTCAGGAGTAATAAATTTGATAGCCCGAACAGTTCTTCGACTTGTCTCTGATTCCATTGATAATCCCCCCTCTGCCATCTGACCACTAAGTTCTACCATAGAACCACTGCATCGCACATTTTCAGAACTTGATTGCATAGCAGCAACTCTAAACTGGGAGCTGAGAGCTAGAATTATCAATAAAGCTGCAAGAAGTTGTTGCAAGGAATAAGACCTATTCCTCTTTGGTTCCATTTCTGGATCACAAGTTAGGTCTCTTCCACTAGATTTTCCATTTTATTTGTGTCCTATGTAGTGAACTGTGTCTATCAAGACGTTTCAATTATTGTGTACTCCTGTTCCTTTCCCTTTTAGTATTTCCTCCAATGACCTGTGAGGGCCAAAGGGTTTATGAAATTTCCATGCAAGCAGTACTTCAAGGATGCCTAAGCTAGGTTTTTTCTCTTTATAGTAAGTCGTCTTCAGGAGGCTGTAGGTTTCTTCTCAGAGTACATGTGTTACAGCTAGAACGTGGTTTGATGGAAATTCTATGATGCTGCATCTAATTCAGTGCTATGTATTTACTGTCTAATCACGTGAACCTAAAACATATTGATCCCACCACCCTCTTTCAATTATAGAGATATCATCTTTCTTTTGTTTTGTCTCTACTCCGAAAGAGATCATTTTGTCTATATCTTTGACTTTGTTATTAGAAACGACATGGTTACTAAAAAAACAACAGTAGTTTTCGCTATAAATCTGCAAGAAAGATGTGAAGCCGAAGGCTGGCTTGTAGGCAAGTGGTACAAGACTACAATCTGCCCACAGAAAATGGTTTATTTTGCTCTATGTTCAGCAGCAGTTAGCCACGGTGCATTATCTGGACATTTTGTAACTTCTTTCTGAAAAAACGTAACCTGTTCTTTCATAAATCAGAGAATTTTATTAGACGATATTAAGGGCACAAACACAAATGAAATTTCAAAGCAAATACACCAGCAAATAATCGAGGGACCAAACCAATCAGTGGCCATACGGTCAGATCAGCCATGAGTTCAAGTTGGTTATGAAAACGGCAATTATTATTATTATTAAAAGGATGGATTAAAGCATTAGAAGAGACATAGATGCTCATCCATCAAGAGTAACCTGCCACAACATGCCATTGCAATTTACAGTCACATAACTACAACTTCTAATGTCTGTTCTCACGTAACCCCTCACTGCCGAACCATTTAGGATGCTTAGATCCATATATCTGATGTGCAGTCACCACCTGGATATCTCATCTCGTGGGCTAGGGAAGGACCATCAGGTTCAGCTGCAAAGTCCACAAAATAGTTTGGATTTATTGCAAGACCACCCTTCTCAGTGTCAACATCTATCTGTAACATGTGAGATCCTTTCTCCATAAGTTCCGGATAAAACTGACGATCCCAGGTACTGAAAAGTGAGTTGGTGACATAAAGTCGCTTCCCGTCTAAACTCAGCTGAATCATTTGAGGCCCGCCCCTCAATCGATGTCCCTGAACAGAAATTATGATGCTTATCAATCTGTACCACATGATAAGTTAAGGTTGACTCTTGGGCAGATACACAAAAGCTCTCAAGAAGATATCTAAGACTAAAACATTATTACATCGGTGATTTATGGTCCAGAATCATACACTGAAAATTGAGAAACAATTTTTTTTTCATCCCAAATTCCCAATTAATTTACTCCCACTTTACATTAGTCCAGTGGAAAAATGTAGCATCACAACGCATGAACAAGGTAGTTGGTGGGCTTGGTGCACCATGCTGCCCAATGACAATTGCATGTAAAATTAGTTGCCTAAGGTACCAAGTAGTTCATCTCTTTAACAAGAAAGTATGCCTGAAAGGCATATCAAACTTTGTTGGTTCAAAAGCTTCCATACGAAATGCTATAGCTATTTGCTATTCCACAAATACATATCTGGCATGAGTTTTTGGTGTGGAAACTATTCCAAAGACTGGCTGTCTGTATTGAAAGAGATGGGCCAAATGCATTTCAGTTGACATTGCTGTGATAGTGGAATCTAGTTTAAATGCATGTAATTTCATTATCCTATATAGATGTTAGTAATTTATAGCTGATGATCATACTAACCTGGATTTCAGGAACATCATACTGCCAGGTTTTTCCATCTTCACCCTCAGCCACCACAGAGCTTCCTTTTTGGATCAGCCCCCCAACCCAAACTTGTCCTTTCAGGACAGGTTTTTCAGGGTCCTCAATGCTGTACTGTCGGACATCTCCATGCAGCCAGTTGACAAAGTACAGAAACCGATCGTCAAGAGAGATGAGAAAATCAGTTACAAGCCCTGGCATTTCTGGGAGAATCCAGTTTTGCACCTTCAATGGTTTCACTGATATTGCCACCTGAAAAGACAAATGGTTGGGAGAAGCAATCATTATAGAATGACATTATCCAACTAACTGAAATGTTATCCACATTGAAAACAGGCAATATTGTCCGCCATTTGCATACCTCATGGCTCCATGATCCATCAGGGATCTTGAAAAACCTAACCATGTTACTTGTTAAGGCACACCCAACAAACCCTGAATCTTTAGAAGGATCGTGCAGAAACCTTATCTGCAAATCAGTGAAACAGATACGTCAGAAATTTTATTTTTGAAATGTCACAATGGCTTTGTAGCAATGAAGAAAAGACACAAACAAGTAAGTTTGTGCATGCATCATAGGAACAATGATCATTGGCCTTTTCTAAATCATAGGAACAAGTTGTTGATTATATTTAAAGAAATAACCTCCAATGGCAAGAGTCCTGTATCGCCAAGATCCAATGTCTGCTTCAGTTCACCATTGGGCCAACTGTAGACATTCAAATGCCTCCCGTAAAGACCATCTGCCACATGTTGCAGATTGAAGCCTTTAGTGAAGGCTGCAGGAGCTCCCCATGATGAGCTAATCATTATGTTGTGTCGAGGTTGGTACCAGAAATCATAACCAAATGTTGGACTGTGCCCTGGTTTCTCCCACCTGATTGAGAATGAATATGATTCAAAGGTTACAAAAATCACATTTTCTCAATCTTCTAAATGCTTAGCATCTCAGCACACTTTCAAGTGGATTAAATGTAGAGTTGATACATAATCAATCCTGTTTCATGTGTCTGGGCAACTTTGATTTAGTTATTAACTGGTAGAGTGGAATAAGTGAATCACCAAACACATGCATTAATGAAAGCAAAAGTGTTAAGAGAAATCTGTTAGGTTAGGGGCACTGGTAATCACCTCCCCTTTACATTGAATTCTGAATCGAGTAGAAGAAATCCATTTCCCTCTGCATTTCCATCTTTATCTCCAAGGCATGATACCATGACATCTCCAGAAGCAAGGCAATGGGATGTGTGTGGATATGCTAATCCTGTCTTATTTACAATATCTGCAGGCTCAACAACTTTATGCAATGAGGGAGCCCTTGGATCTTTTAGGGTGTCAATTGCATATATGCGACCAGATCTGTTGGAAGTAGATTGCATTAGAAACATAATGAGTGTTTAGTTTAAAAAAAATGAAATGATTGCTGAACTTTAGGTGGCAGAGTTATGTGACTAGAATAAAAAATTAAATTGATTTCAAAGAACTGACTGAAATTCATGAATTTCAAAGCATGCGTCACCTCTTGGATACAAGTGATAAGTGATCAATCTCAAACCACAGTGGAAGAGTATTTCAGTAAGTAGGCACGACATTGTTGGCATGAAGTCTTCAAAACTTTAACGCACACACGAATGATCACAACCCAATTCTTGTTTGAATTCCTAAACAGCACGGTTAATTTTTTTTATATTAAGAATGAGTTCTTATATTCATTTTGATTTTATACTATGAAAGCATCCTCAAGTGACAATGTTAGCACTACTGTTTGTTGGTTTGATGCACATATCTACCTGCATAGCTCCTAGTTCGCACCAATGCAGTTCCCTTTCTTGTCTGGATTAAAATTCAGAAAGAGAAGCTGTAGAAATCAACATTAGCTACAGTATCTTACATCAAGGAAGGAAGGACCAGATAACGCCTTGCTGCAGATGGATCTCCATGGCATGAGCTGCAAGAATTCCATCCTGTATGATGCAGTTCATCTCCTACGTTTGGCATAGGTAGCCTGTGGATAACTTTTGAATAAGTAGGTGAGTTGGGATCAACATCCACTGTGGCTAGATAATCAGGCTTCTCTATTCCCGTTCCTGTATAGATATTGAAAGAATTACATTCCTTCTCATCACTAAATTTTCATAAGCTTGTCCAAAGTGACGATATCTAGGATTCAGGATATAATTCAAGAACATCTACTCATTTGAAATTAGTCCATCAACGAAGGAAGGAACTTGAAGTGTTTTCTTAAAATTCAAGTCAATCAATATATAGAACAAACTGTTTTGTTCCCATATTTCTTTAAAAGAAAATGTGGAATGCATGCACTAAACAGTATCATTTTCATTAATAGGAGATATTTCTTCCCTATACCAAAAAAAACAAAAGAAGGAAAAACCATGACCATGTTTCCTTAAAACAGCAGGGGAAGGCAAGTTGAACATATTTATGTCTCCATTTTATAATGGCCCAGCATATTACCTAGGTACTACTTGCTGGAAAACAACACATGTCAGGGAATCCAACTAGATGCTTTGATCAAAATGAAAAAGCAGCACATGAATTCCTGGTATTTCTATTGCCAAATCCTCTTTGTCTATGAATAGTCAAGCACCCGTGAAAAAGAAAGGCTCACAATAGCACTCTTTTAGCCCCACCAAATTTAAACTTTAAGCAGCTGCACCAGTTATACATGAACTCCTCAAATTAAAGATCAGAGATTCAGAGATCACATCGCCAGAAAGTTCTTTCTTTCTTTTTTCAAATCGTGAATGTAACAAGAAAGTTGACAAAAAAATCCCAAAGAACAGAAACTTTGAAGATAAACACTGGCAATAAAGATCTGAAGTCACAAAAAGTTTTTCATCAGAAAGAAACCAAGGCAGAAATCTCAAGAAGCTCCAAGAATCAAATCACAACACAAACACAACGGTCAAGCCTACTCCATCCTAAAAAGCCCATATAAAAAAATCATATAAATATATTCCTCATCAAATAAGTAAAAAGAAACATAATGGGAAAGAGAAAGAAATAAAGCAAGTTATTAATAATAATTACCAGAGTAAACACAAGTGACATAGATAAGTGACTCCCTCGGACCAGACATTGCTTCAAGTGGTGTCGCATAACCTGGTCCTTTCTTGCAGCATCCATGTCCATTATCACTCACCACTTCTGTGCCTGTAGCCATCTCTTTCTTTCTCCCTGTCTGAACGATGATGAGATGATATGATGATGATAAGCAGCATGAAAAAAGTTTATGACAAAAAGTAGCAAGACATTGACAGTAACGTTTTTGAAAAAATTCAAAAAAGAAACTACTTTTTTTATTTTAAATTAATTTTTTATATTTTCAGATAATATCAAAAATAAATCTTAAGAAATAAATAAAAAACATTCTAAAAAAGTAAGAAAGAACAAACTCGTAGAAAAACTCCACTTCCAAGGTGACGCAGTTTCTATATTTGGCGTAAACCGTG
Organism: Populus simonii; assembly: GCA_007827005.2. Taxonomy (NCBI): domain Eukaryota; kingdom Viridiplantae; phylum Streptophyta; class Magnoliopsida; order Malpighiales; family Salicaceae; genus Populus; species Populus simonii. The sequence continues at coordinate 4,901,284 of CM017480.2, forward strand.
GTGGCAATACTATTTTTTACTTTTTTTTTTTTTTTTAATTTTATTTTGGCCTCATGTTGGATTCCTTTGTTGAATGCGTCCAAGGGGATGGTATCGGTAATTGCGCCGTACCCTTTTTGTTCTTTATTTTATGTCAATTATCTTACGTTTTGAGGATTTATCTGAAGCTGAGGTTGAGGGTGACTGCTTTACATGGAAGTCCTTTTGAAAAGTATCTTCATCCGTTTCCGGGTTTATTAAAAAAAACTCAAAGTTAATGTGCTCTTAGACTCGTACCATTATAGATTGAAACCCTATTATCCATCTATACATTTCTTTCCAAAACTGAAAATTATTGCTTTTAAGAGAATTGCTTAATTAATTGGGATGAGTTTGTATTCACATATTTTTTTTCAAAGTGCAAAGATATTTTGATACTTAAAAAGCAAAATAACATATATTTATTATTTGGAGATATTTTTGGTGTTTCATATTTAATCTGATAATGAACTTACTCCTGAAATTAGAAAAAACAAAGATGGATATGCAAAGGTATTTATGTATTTTTTTCTTTTGGTTTTTTTGGGTAATTATTGAATTGAGCGAGTTGTTATGTTTTTTACTAGTTATATAATATTATTTTAAATAATTAATTTAGAGGCGCACGGGGTCTAGCAAATTTATGGCAGCGTGTACGACTAATTTACATGGCTACATTGTGGTTTTCAAGGTGGTGATGATTCATACTCTCGACGGTCCCTACTTAACCCAGCGGTGCATGTTTCTTCTGCGTCTCTAGATCACTATCAACCTCCATTTCTTTTTATTTCTTTGTTTCTCTCTCATCCTAGGAAAGAATGCAATGTAGCCTTTTAATTAGTTTTGTCTTCAGATTTAGTCATTGATCTTTTGATTAGTATTTGTTTTATTTGAAATAGTTTATATAAAAATAGTTTATATAAAAAAATATTTTTTTTAATTTCATCCTACATTGATTTTTTTTCTTTTAATTTGGTCCTTTAAAAATTCAATGCAACCCTTCAATTATTTTTTCTTCTAGATTTGGTCTATGATTTTGATTAGTATTTGTTTTATTAGAAATAATTTGTAAAATTAGAATTTGTTTTTTAATTCCATTCCCCATGGATTTTTTCATATGTTTAATTTGGCCTCCATTCTTTTAATTTATATTTATTATATTTAAAATGGTTTATAGAATTAGTTTTTTTTTATTTCATCCTCCTTGGATTTTTTTTCTATCAAAATTTTTAGCATTATTTTTTTTAGTTTGATTTTATTTTATGATTTCATCTTTCAATATTAAATTTGTCAAGTGTTGACCTTTTTTATTAAGCCTGGCTCTAGACCTTAACGGGTTGTGAGTTTAAGATATGAATTCGATGTTAGGAGATTTGCCCAGGTCAGCCTAATTTTTTTCATTTTGTTTTTTAATATCTTTTTTTTGTGTTCATCATTTGTATATGTTTCCACTTTCAATGGGATTTTTTTGACTTTTTAAGAGTAACATATATTGCCTCGAGCATTTTTTTTTTTTTTTTTGCTAGATCTACCTCTTTCAAAAAGAATATTTTTTAAACTAGATTAAATTAATTTATTTTATCATTTGATATTAAATTGATATAGTATTGCCTTAGTTTTATGTTGTTTGTTAGATCTTGCTCCCTTAAAAGAATTTATTTTCTTTGATATTGAGCTTCTTAGATGAGTTTAGGTGTGGAATTTAACGGGTTACAGCTTAAGAGATAAACTTGGGTTTAAAAGGTTCACCCAGATTCGCTTGGATTTTTTTTTCCCCTTTTTAGATATTTTTTTTCCAGTTTCATCCTCAAGTATTTTCTTATTTTTTTTCCACTTCCTATAGGATTTTCCATTTGTTTTTAAAGAAACCCAAGTTATCTTTTTTGGGCTTTGTTCAATTTAGTTTTTTTTATAAGGATTTTTGCTTTTGAAATTAAATTAAATTAATTAATTAAATATAAACATCAAATATTTTTCGAGCTTTGTTCCAATTTCTTTTGAAACCTAGCCTGGCTTAAACCTCGGGTCACCTAGGTCATGACTCAACCCGTCTGGTCGAGTAGAGCTTTAAACCTCGGGTCCCTTGGGTGATGAAATTTTTTTTATGAATTTATGGCCTCATGAAATTTTAATTGTACCCTTTGATTCAATATTTTGATGATATTTGATGTTTGACCCTCAATGTTTGGATTTTTTATTTTGATTTTTATCCATTTTATCAAATTTTAATTCATTTTCTATTTTATTATTGGATTAATAATTTTAATTTTTTTTAATCTCATCACCCGGGTTTGTTGGTATTTTTTAAAAAAATTTTGGTTCATTGATTTTTGTTTTCTAATTTCATCCTTTAACGTTTTGATTCTTAGGGATTAACAGTCGTTATTTTTTCAATTTTCATTCTATAATATTGAGTTATTAGTTTTTTATATATATAAAATACACTTATAATGTTTAAGCATTAATTTTTTTTCACTTAAAAAAAATTCTATTTATTTCATACACTAATTTATTAAAGGGTTCTCTTCAAGTAATCAGATAAATCGTGTGAATTATTTAGAATACGAAAACAACTAGAAATGGATTCACGCATGACTGGATTATTATTTGTTTTCTTAAAAAATAATATTCAAGTATCATAGATGCATTTTAAAGAAGGAAAAAAAACTTGTGACTCGGGTCTAAGTTAAATAAATTTGTTTTATTTTAATTAGATAATAAAAAAATAGATAACCACAACAAATAAATAAATAAAAATCACGATAACTTGAGAAATTTATTTTTTTCAAATGAAGAGAAACAATGTAACTAAATTCTAAGCTCATTAAATATAAAAGAATGATAAAAAATTAGTCAAACTCAACTTGAATTAGTATGATAAATCTGTAACTTGATAATCAAGGTCGAGTCAACTAAGGTTAACCCTCTACTCAAACTCACGATTTAAGTCATGAGATCAGGATAACTTGATATAAAAAAAACAAAGAAAATCACAAAAAAAATTTTTTTTAAAAAAATGTCGAATGATAAGAACTTAAAAGATAATAAGTACAACAAAAAAAAGAGTACGTCAACCAACGTTAACTTTTTAAACTTGTGATTCGAATCATTAGACCAGAAGCATCATTTATCCAGGATTCTAAACAATCTAAGCATCATCGATAATAATTTCTAGCATTTTTAATTAATGATTCAATTTAAAAGAAAAATTCTATTGTTGATACTTATTATGGTTATTATCACTATATATAATTTAAGCATTAATTATGCAAATATTTTATTTAAGGATTTAAAGTAAAATTAAAATAAAAACCTAATTTAAATATCAAACTAATTAAAATTACATCATGTATAATAATTTCTAATATTCCAAAATAAATCCAAAAACACCACCTTAGAACTTTTCACATACAAAATGATTTAAAAACTTGTTACATTGTAATTTTTTTAATACAAAAATAGAATCCCTAAAAATAAATGATGGATCAATGTGTTGCTGCAAGGTACCTGAAATTTATTTCATATAAAGTTATTAACACTTAAATATAATGAGATAAAATATATATTAACTAAAAATTCCTTAATTCAACTTAAATAAATCAATCATACTTCACATGCTCTAAATCATTAATAATTCTAATCCTCTCTTCGACAACTTTTCATTTTCATAATATTTGTACTTCAGTCTAGCTGACGAGTATCTTGTGTCACCATTTCCTACACCTTGCCCTTCATCATTAGTTGAGAATTTGACTAGGCAAGAAAATAAAGCAGCAAGCACTGCAAAATAATTTAAGAACTTGTTACATTGCAATTTTTTTAATACAAAAACAGAATCTTAAAAATAAACGATGGATCAATGTGTTGCTGCAAGATACCTAAAATTTATTTCTTATAAAGTTATTCATACTTAAATATAATGAGATAAAATATATATTAAGTAAAAATTCATTAATTCAACTTAAATAAGTCAATCATTTATAGACTTCACATGCTTTA